>JAFFSR010000250.1:2544166-3816250 GCA_017163975.1 Anastatus disparis | reverse complement strand
TTTTGTAATAGAAAACATGAAAAATAACTATTCTAAAGTAAGTTTTAAAGTATTTAGACAAAATTTTAAAGTATATTATCGAAGTTCTAAAATATTAAATGTTTTTGTAAACCATAATTTTTTCCTTATTATATAATATGTGTTTAAAACTATTATATTTCCTCGTGACCAAAGCAGAACAGTAATTTTAACTATAATATTTCTCTACTTTCACTTATTTTGTGTACTCATACAAAATGATTTTAATGCCACAAATTAGAACTATATAATTTTGGTTTAAGATCTTCAATTAAAAGGAAAAATTATAATACTTTATATCTATTGTGAACTTTTATAATATGTATTTATATAATTTATCATTAAGAAATTCATAATTTTTAATTAAAAAAAAAAATTAAAAAAAATAAGTTGTAAAAATTTTTACGATTATAGTAACATATTGATAAATATTTTTGAAATACGACTAACACAAATCATTAATAGGAAATGAATGAGCAGTTTGATAATATTTAAAAAAGTTGTTATTTGAATTACTTTTAATAAATTGGTGAAATTATCAGAGGATAACGCATGTAATCTTTATAATTTTAAATAGTTCAAAAAAATTATTTTGGTCCTTGTTTGTTTATATTAAAAAAATGTAATTTTAAAGTTCTATTGATAAAATATTGAACGCGTTGTATTAATTAAAAAAAATATATAAATTTTAAAAACTTAATAAATGGAAGTAGTTTGAAAAGACAAAAAACACTATGTTGCTCTTGTGTATGCCATACATGGTTAAAAACATGTTAAAAATGTCGCTTTTACGGCACCCTTCGAGTTTTGAAAAACACACATAAGTCCCCCCATTATAAGGGCTTTGTACCTTTTGCTCTTTTTTATATCTATTATTTTTTAACATAATTTAATTAATGTTAATAATCGAATTTATTATTTAATACTAAAATAGTAAAGTAAACTAATATAAATTACCTTGCGTTTTTAAGGTAAAAATAGTAAAGATTTTTTAATTATTTTTAATAAAAATATATTAAAAATGCATTATTATTTGAATAGACAACTCAAAATTCAACCATATTCTCGATAAAAGATAATTTATGGAATTATCATTTAAGACTATTATATAGAATGATTATTTCTGACTATTATATACGTTTTCAATAATAAGCGTTCGTTTTTAAAGTCTTTTATATACTATAAACATTCAAAAATTAAATTTTTAATGAGAGTACTTCACGGCTATTGTATTGATATTTTTGTAATATTATGTTTTTTATAAATTTACTTTCAGAAAAAAATTATTTTATTATATATTTTTTAAATTTTAGTTTACAAAAAGTTCTTTTTTTCGAAACAATGATGACTTTATTTATACGTAAATCTTAATTATTGCTTCTTATATTTTTTGGTCATTTCTTAGAGGTTTCTTTAAAACTATATTTTTGAAGCAATTAGATAAAAACATAGAGCTCATGATGTATAAGAAGAAAACTATTTTAGTAAAAATTATAATAATTTAAAGTAAAGTTGTTGCAGACTGCCATTATAGCCAAAAATTATCATAAGTTCTGGTCAAATTGACAAAAAATATAAAATTTCCTGTGTTTCTAGTAAATTTTACTAAAAACTATAGTAATTTTTGGCTATAATGATATTTGATGTTTGTGATAACTTTGATTTAAACTATTGTAATTTTTACGAGAGCATTTTTCACCATGTAAAAAATGCTCTAATAAAACTGTTTCATGCTTCCGAGTATTTTTCTTTTAATTTTTAGAATATTATATTTTGAACAATCATACTTATCTAATCATCTTGGCAATAAATATACAATTAGGAATTTTAATTTTAAAGTGTATGAATCTCAAATCTTTTAACTTTTTTGTCACCATTTTGGCATAACTTATACTCGTTTAATGCTTCAAAAATTTTGCTCTTTTTATAAAAAGTTTAATGATCTTAACAGAATTTTGAAAGCGTTAGACATTATAGTTTTATGAATGTGTGGTTTTCAAATTTCAGACGTAAAATTTCAAACTAATTAGAGTTGTATGCTTTTTAATCTCACGTATCCTTATAGAACATGAAATATTTCATAGTAAGATTCAAAAATCAATTATCGTATTATTCATGAAAGATTTATATCAAGATTTTATTTTTTATTCGATATATATAGAATCTTGAGCCAAGTTATATACCTGTACATATTAACATTAAGTGACAATTGTCAAACATACAAATTATTCGCTGAATGATGCGCTTATTAATTAGTGTAAAGAATCTTCACCCTTATAAATTAAACGAGAAAACGTTCTGCCACCTGCAGAAGTGTGCAAATCGTGTACGATCTCATAGAAATATAATCAAGTAGCAAGCTACTGGCCCCATTAAGGAATTAATATGACAAATAATTTGACATATTTATATAAAATTTCTTTAATATTTAATTGTTGTATCGATAATGTTTTTAGAATAATTCATATAATATTACTGGAATATTTCAGCGAAAGATTTCTTGAAAGATTTAGATAATTTGATATAAATTATTTTAAGAAATATTGTAGCATTATTATTTAAAGGTAATATAATAGGGCATATGATTCATGCATAGTTACCGACATTACAGTTTCCCGAATTTGAAATCTTTACTCAAAAATTTTTCTAAATATCTCTATATTATGCTTTTGATTAAATAAAATTGAAAATTGTAATATAGAAATATTTAAAAAATTATTGGATTTTATCTAACACTAAAATTAATTATAAATTGCTTATATGTATTGCAAGAAAATCAAACTTTGCATGTATGTGCAGAAAAATAGAGTTGAATTCATTATGTTCAAGCGATAAAATTGCACTTTGCAAGAATTATCTATTTTGTGCATTCGCTGCTTAATATTTGTAGTTTGCAAAATAGTATTGGTTTTTTTTTCAAAATCTAGTCAAAAAACTGAAGACAGATGATTACATGAAATAAATATTTTCTTTGATGAGAACAAATTAATTTTATCACTCTTTAAAAAAAAAAGTTCGAAAGACTTCAAAATTCAGAACAGCACTGGTAAAAATTTACTCTAGATCTGTCTAGTTTTGTATGTTAAATAATCGAGGCCTCGATAAAACTAGACAAATTTTCTACCAGGGAGAGAATACTTTATTTTCCATTAATGACAGTGGGGTCCTGTTCTGGTCCTCCAAGTTGCTACTTTTAATTAAAGCAATTATTTTACCCTTGAAAAGATGCTTGAAAATGCAATATACTATTTTTTTTGCATTTCTAATTCAAAAAATTTCTTTTATTCGGTTCTGTATGTTATTATAGGTACGAAAAAATCATTTTAATTTTTTTTTTTAGTGGGTTGGTTATTGTTATAAACAAAATACTTGTAAAAGAAACAAAAATGTATGAAATTTATCCAGGAAAAAATTTATGACAATAGATAATGTCTTTGACGCCCGAAAAAAGAACTGAAATATCTCTTCCAATCCACGTATAGCTTAGAGCGTTTACGGTAAAGGTAACGGTTGCAATAATGCAGGGGCGCGTTTTTTTTTTTGTTCCCTATTAAATATAAAATATTCGTAACATTGTCGTTTATAATTAATATTTCAAAGATTAAAATGCTGAGTATAAAATTGTAATTTATTTAGTAGTTATCGAAAAAAAATCACAAAAATTACAAAATTAGTCAGTTTTTAACATGAACTTAAATATATTGAAAAAAACGTATTTTTAAACCAAACATTCAGCAACTTTTCATTTTCGGCTCTCAGAACATAAAATACAGTACGTAACTTGAACAAAAAGACTTTTTAACAAAACTCGTTACAAACCTCACCTTTTGCTCGGCTTGTAATCTTTTCGTTTCGTAAAAAAATTCCATCTGTCCACGGTACGTAATGTGCAATATTAATTAGAAAATGATGGGAAAATCCAACAGATTCTTCAGTTTTATTTTTGAAATTAAAAATATTAAATAAAAAAAAACATTTCTAAATAAAGATTAAAGTTCTAATTTAAGGTCGAATTTCATGAAACCACGTTTGTTATACATTATTTTTTCGGATTTTCAGTGGTTGGAATTGAAGTTGTCAACCGACCTGTGCGTTAGTCTAAGTAAAATTTAAAAAAAATAGGTAAAGGGACTTTTAGCTGGTAGGAAACTAGAATAAATTATTTCTACTGACCCGCTTCTAAATTCGCCACGACGGAGTGCTGCTGAAGATTGACTGTACCACGCATGATGTTGATACTGTTGTTGTTGGTACAAATGATGTTGATGATGATAATGCTGTAATTGAACGTACTGATTGTTAGAGATCGGTTTAGCTAAATCGATTGGTTGACTTTGCGATCTTGTTGGACCTATGCGTATATTAAGAGCATTTTGTAAAACATTAGCCAATGCCGATGTATCCGTCATCATTGCTTGATGAGGTGTTCCTGATGGCGTTAAAATCTGTTCTCGTTTTGACAACCTATAAATTATTTCATAATTATTACAATGATATGAATAAAAAATTTCATAGTAAATTCATCATTTGTATATTTATGAATCAAATACTTTTGTAAGTATAAAAATTTTTTAATTTTTTTCCCTAATTTTTGTCGTCTTGATTTTAAGCCAAATTCTGATTATATTTTTATTTTTTCAAGAAAGACTGATTAGTATCTAGTGAAATCACCTACGACTTATCTTATAATTGACTGTACAATTAATGAATATCCTGTCCCGAAATCAAAAGAAATTCACTTTACAGTAATATATTCGCCTGAATTTAATTGATCTTTATTGAAAAAAGAATTATCATTACTTAAGTAGTTACTATAATGACTATAATTCATTTTTATTTTACGCAAAATAATGTATTATTTTTCAAAAAAATTATATTTTTTTTAAACTTGTCAGAAAATTACTATATCAATGTATAGCTGCTAAATGTGTAGCTAAAAATCAAAATTAAATTTTTAAAAATCATAACCCTTATACATAACGAAAATGCATTAATTTGAATTTGTATAATATATGCTACAATTCTTTTAATCTTTTCTTTTAATATTAATAATAATATGATTATATGATACCTGAAAGATCCGTGCGAAGTACTAGATTGTACAGAATTGTGACTGGTGTGTTGATTGTGTCCTGAGGCAAAAGAGGATTGTTGTTGTAAATGTCTAGTGGCAATGAGACTACATGCTACCGAATTAACTGGCTGAGGTTCACTAGCTGAACGTTGAGTTAGAGCTGGCGCCCTACCGCTAGTACTTGGTATTGGAGTGGCACTCGTCGTCATTGATGCCATTGCCAGATGTTGTTGTTGCTGAAGTTGACGTTGTTGTTGTTGTTGTTGATAATGTTGAGAATTTAATCCTGGACTACCTGACATTGTCTCGAGACTCGAATTCTCTTTTGATGAATTAAGTGTTTGTTGGAGAAGATTTAAAATAAGTCGAATATCGCCAGCCATTGATTGTTCAAGCGTATTGAGTTGTTGAGTTAATTGATCAATTCTTGTATTCACTTCGTCTAATGGCCGACCGGGACCACTTTGAAATTCGCCTATAAACCACATTACACAGTCAATTTTATATATTACTTTTCATAAATAATGCAAATTTATTGAACAAACGTATTTTTTAAGAGACGTGATGAAACAACCCATTAAACCAGGAACCCTTTTTTATATTGATTATAAAAAAATGATTATAAAAAACTTTGACCAAAGAAAGTAATTTAGTGTAACCAAATTTAAATCTTGGTGGCAAACAATTTATTTCAAAAGATATAAAAAAAAATAGATTCATAAATCCTAACTCAAAAATAATATTATGTTCGTTAACCAACCGAATATGTTTCAATTTTTAGTATCTCGTTCTGAATTTCTTATAAATTTTTAAAACTACCTTGTGATTGTGGCTGCTGCGGTGGAGAAGGTGTAGTATAGTGACTAGAAGTTGTGGATGCTGGATACGCAACATCTTGGATTACAAAATTATTACTAGTAGTTGAACTCCTTTCGGTGGGCTTAGTTGTTAACGGCGTTGTTACTGTACATAATGTAATCATAATTTGTATGAAAAAAATTATCAAAAAATTTGTTTTTTAATTTTGTTAAAAATTAGGCTTAATTTATAAAGACAAATGACAATGACTGATACTATTATTTAAATTGTATAAATTGGACGACTCTTTATCAACATTTTATTGTTAAATATAATATTTTAACAACGACATCTTGACCATTTCAGCCAAGCTTTTATAGGCCCATAACCTGATGAAAGCAAGGGAAATTTTTCTCGAAATGATCAAAACCTCATTGTTAAAATATTATATTTAACAATGTAGTTTAAATGAAAAGAATCAATGTAAATTTTCATTAACTGTTATTTTGAAATTTATTATTCATTGACGCCGTTTAATTTAGGTCATAGTTTTTTATCGTTATTCTAGATTGATTTTTTATATTCAAGTCGTTTATATATAACTATTTTACTTTTATGATTTATTTTAGCGGTGGTTGATTAATTTTTATAGGTGTATATTAACACCACTTATTATTTTTTTTTTATTTATTTAATAATTACGAAAATTTAATGCGTAATTTTGCTTGCGTTTCGCTGTTTCAGTTTTTTTCTGTTTCTAAAGCTCGTTTTAATACGCAGACTTATTGCATCTGTATTTTCTATATTGAAATAATTAAAATATATTTAATTTTAATATCATTGTTAAAACACTTACTAGGAGAGGGTCTGACCTGCGGATCACGGATTTTGCTCAAACTTTGGGATAAGTTTTTAGGTGTCAAAATATGGAAAAAAACAAAATATTAGACCCTAATGCTCAATATTTCCCTAGTTACAGGTAATTAGAGAAAATCACTGTAAAAGTTACTAGATTTTCAAACGCTTATAGTTTTTCAGCATTAATAGCTAGAATCTTGAAACTTTTTTTAAATGAAAGCTAAGCTCAAATCCTTTCGAAATATCACCTGCAACATATCAAAATATTATTTTTTTCCATAATTACAGCGTTATTAAAATTTGATCTAAATTTCCCTTTAAAAACATTAATCAATAATAAATGCTGAAATGTAGTATAATTTTTAAAATGATGTAACTATGGAAAAAAATAATATTTTGATATGTTGCAGGTGATATTTCGAAAGGATTTGAGCTTAGCTTTCATTTAAAAAAAGTTTCAAGCTTCTAGCTATTAATGCTGAAAAACTATAAGCGTTTGAAAATCTAGTAACTTTTCCAGTGATTTTCTCTAATTACCTGTAACTAGGGAAATATTGAGCATTAGAGTCTAATATTATGTTTTTTTTCCATATTTTGACACCTAAAAACTTATCCCAAAGTTTGAGCGAAATCCATGATCCGGAGGTCAGACCCTCTCCTAGTTAGTAGAAGTACTTGCAATAGAGCAACGTCACTGTATTGAAAATAAGAATTAAAATCGACATTAATTTTTACATGTGAAATTTTGTTATAGAAATTTGATTAATATAATGAGTTTGGATATCTGTTTATAAGATCCAACTAATCCGGTTTAAGTTTTGAGCCAAAAATTAACTTCCGATATTTTAACTTACTCTTCGCCACTGAATAATTTTATATACTATGTTCATTTGATTGTATTTCGTATTTATCCATTGGTTTTTAAAACAGATTCTATGATTATAAATAATATTATTTACAAGCTGCAAATTTCTATAAATACTCAAATTTAGAATACTAATTAGTTTATTAATTTTAAAGAATTATTGAAATTCGGGAAACATGCGCGATGTTATAAATTAAAAGTTTTCGTAAATTTGTAATGTTTATAAGAAATTACAGAAGAGTGCGATATTATTGCGGGACTATATATACATATTTAAATTATAGAATTTGTTTTTACGTACTTTGTTTAGCGAGGTAATCGTGGCTCGTTAATGGTTGAAGATGAATTTTGTGCTGACGCAAATCAGGAAAACTGCGCTTAAGATGTGTTAGCATACCTAAACAAATTGTTGATGTGAAATGTTAAATGAATATTTTGATATAAGGAAGCGTTAATCATACAACAAAAATTCATGTAAAAAAATGATGTGAAATATCGCCAGTTGTAACAATTCTCTTAATGTTTTAGGAAAATTTTGAAACTTTTAAATGATATTTGCAGAATTTAATTACTTAATGAAAAAATGAATCGCTTTTTTAGAAAAATAAGACTGTTGTTGATTGTTTGATACTTACTAATGAATAAAATTACCTAATACTTCTACTACAAAAACATTTTTTTAATAAATATAGAATTTATTTATGATATTTTAAGAAAGTATAAATAAGAAGCTTTTCAATGACATAATTATATAAGATTGATAACAAAACAAAAATAGAAAATGATTGTTGACATTACGAATACAAGTTATATATAAATTCAGAAAAAACAAATATTTGACATTTTTTAAAATATTGAAAAATACATTATTACTCGATATGTAAACACAGAACTTGGCCAAGTTTTAAAAAAAATAATTCAGTAAATATGACTTAAAAAACTTGAGCTTATTTTGTAAGATCCTGAATTGTTTATAGTTAAATTAGCTCAAAAATTATGACTAATTGAAGATGTAATAGAATTGAAGATGTAAAGAAATAATACACGGAAAAAGATAATGTTACTTTTGCGGAAAAGTTCGGTAAATTTTACTAATTTCGATCGTTTACGCCAATTTAACCAAAGCAACCTATATCATTTGATTATATTTGCCTTCCATCAATATATCTTACTATTGGCAAGTATAAACAACCTAAAAATAACAGTTGCTATCATACGATGTCGTAAATTAAAGTACGTAAAATTTATCGGTCTTAGGGCTCTTGCACGAAAGAAGAAATAGATCACAGCAAGGAATACGGAACAACAGCTACGTGTCGAGGTGAGAGATACAAATAAGGAACTTAAGAGGACTTAAGAAAAACTCAACTTAAGGTCGTAAATTCTGTCCTTGTCTGATCTAAATTTTTGTTATTATTAATAAATTAAATATTTTTAAACAAATGTAAGAGCAGGCCCCAATAGATTTAAAAACGAGTAAACGATTCTATTTTATGAAAATTTTATATTTTTTCATAGAATAGAATCGTTTGCTCACCTTCAAATCTATTAGAGCCTGCTCTTACTTTTGTTTAGAAATATTTAATTTATTAATAATAACGAAAATTTAGATAAGACAAAGACAGCCATACGGCTGCCTCTTGATTTGTGTGCGTTAAGCCAACACGTACTGTTGCTCCGTATTCCTCACTGTGCTCTATTTCTTCTTTCGTGCACAAACCTTCAACTGCAAATGCAACTTATTATTTATTTCTATGTGTTTAAGACTTGCTGCAATTTGGCGTAACGGCTGAATCTTAAGTCTGCAAGTTACGCATCTTGAAAACTTTGAATAAATGCAAATTTGGAAAGGTTGCACACGATTTCTATTACATCAAGGCCCACAATAAAGGGCAAATCTAACTTAGAAAATAATTCTAAAGCAGATTGATCTTTAAATATCTAACCATGAATTTGAAATATTGATTCAATGGTAGGTGCATGGAGTATGAGTGATGGTGGTAGAAAGTATAATTTTAACAAGTCTATAAGTAATCTTAAATGACTTGTGACACGAGTATTTAAACAAAGATTAATATTTAGATCACCAGTAAGAATAATATTTTAAAAAGACAATCGTGTCGTAATAAAAGGATTTTTCCATTGTCCAGGAATAGGTAGTGCATTAGTGTTGATGTTAAACGAAATACGTGTTACACAATTGCAATGATTCAGATAATTCATTACAATGAGTTGTAAATATTGGTTTTTTAACAAATTTGAACATAAATTTTTTCATTACATAGAATACTATATAGAAAAACGTTGTTATATAAACCAATAATTAGTGCATATTACATTAAAATTTTGATTCAACTTATATTTTTATTAATTTTTAACCTGTTATGGAATTTAATGTAGAACTTCTCTGCTTCGGCTCGTCAAATTCTAGATTGAGAGGAGTAACATCCCGACCAGCTTTTTCAGTACTAAATTCTAAAATTCCGTGACCACTGCCTCTATCACTGTTATCAGAAATCGAATATGTAAATTTTAGTTTTTATATTCTGATGATAAAATTATAGATTATCAAGAAGGTTCAGGTGAAAATCAAATACTAAAATATTATGTTACACTAAAATTGTTTAATTTTAAGTTATATCAGTTTCCATATAACGAGGATTTTTACGAGTCATTATTACCTAACATATCCTTTTATGCAGTAACCTTGATTCAATTGATAAGGAGAGTATCACATATCTGAATCACGAATTTTGCTAAAACTTTGGCATAAATTTTTAGATGACAAAATATGGAAAAAGCTAAAATTTATAGTCACAAACGTTCAATATTTCCCTAGTTACAGCCAATTAAAGAATATCACTAAAAAAGTTAGATTTTCAAACATTTATGGCTTTCAAGCATTAATAGCTTGAAGTTAAAAACTTTTAAGGAGTTTTAAATAAAAGCTGAGCTCAAATCTTTTTTAAATAGTATTTACAGAATATCAAAATAATATTTTTTCCCAAAGTTATAGCGTAATAAAGATTGGAGTTAATTTCAGCTTTTATTATTAAATGTTTTAAAAAGAAAATTCAGGTCCAATTTTTATTATGTTAAGTTTGAGCAAAATCCATGATCCGGAGATGTAATACTCTCCTAGTGAGTGGCTAAAGACTATGGGCAACCAAATTATTACCATCTGACTAGTTTGATAGATCCTACTAAATATTTCAGTAGTATCAACACGATTTTTTCTTAGTGAATATAAGATAAAATAGTATATTATTCGACTAGGGAGAAAAGTTGACTATTAAATGTTCACGTTTAGATTGCTGCCCAAGCGAAGCGAACTGGCTGCTAGTGCGCGAACAATTGATAGGCCACTTTTCTAAAGAGATAAATATACGATTTTTTCTTATTCCGGGCGAAAAGTACGTCCAATTTACCCGTTGTAATAATTCATTTTTGATAAAAAATCATAAAATTAAAAATATCGCTTTCGACCAAATATGCTCTATTCTTCTCTGTCCCTCTCCTACTGATAATAAATCATTAAAATAAACCATTAATATTTCTTACATCTACATTTCTTACATACTCTAAACATCTACATTTAACGACGTACTTTTCACCAGGGAATGAGAAAAAATCTTTTTTTCATAAATAAAAATTAAATGTATATAATTACATGAAATAAAATTTATATGTTATACATACTATTCATCTTGTAATTCTTCTTGGGTAGATTCTTGGCGATATGTAGGTGCAAGTGTTGAACTGAAAATTCCGGCAGGTCCCCGACGATATCTTGGTGGACGGAAGGCAAGTCTTTTCGCATCAATATCAACATCTGTTGGAGTACTAACATGAAGCCTAGTAGACAAGGGATCAACGCCAGCTTGTTCTTCCTGAAATAACAATTAATCAATAATTTACATACAAACATTTACATTATTATGCATGTAATTTTTATTTAACTCGCTAGAGTTATTGGAGGTAGAAAAGACGGAAAGTTTATAATCCGTAGTTTAAGAGAAAGTTCAATTTTCGTAGCAAATCTAAAGTATACTTTGAATATAGGATTGAATTATTATCTATACTGTTGCTGAGAGGTAACACTAAAGAAATTTATGAGTAGTGAGACTTTTATCGTCGAAATTAATGTTTTTTAATACCTATAACTTCAGTTCTAATACTCCGATCTTTATAAAATTTGGTGAGAATATATTTGAAAGTATGTATTTAAAGAATATACAATGAAAATTTTCTGGTATCTTGGTCTGACATAAGTGGACCTAAAGTACAAGATATGAATTTTGAAGCACGTATTGTCAAGAATAGAATCATTAATATTTGTTTCCATAACTTGAAAATTTTTTTTGTCTGTAAATCTACAAAGACTAATTTCAATTTTCAAAAGAAGTTTACAAGAACTTGCCTTTCATACAGAAGTAAAATTTTACAGCGTGGTGAAAATCACTTCTCAACTTTCATGAATAAATTGGAGGAAAAGGTAATACTCCAAAAATATAAAAAAGAAGTGTTCTGGCCTTTTCTGCTCTTGATCATTAGCATACTGGCTTAGAGCTATTCTATGACATAATAGATTTGGAACACTAGGACTTTTAACTTTTGGTGATGACACTTGCAGAAAAAGAGACTTTTCTTTGCTTCAAGGAGTAGTTAATCTCATAGAATAGAAAATTAGGAAAGTGATTAACGTTTTATTCAAAAATTATTGCAATCGGTGTACATTGTAGAAAAATAAAAAGATGATTCTCCGATTGATGAGAAGTGGTATGAAAATTATAAACCTCATTATCAAGTTAACTACAAAGAATGTTTTGGCGAAATAGAAGTGATTGGTATACTTAAGGATGTTTCTCCGTTTAGAAAAGAAATATCAAATCAAACACCATCAATATATTGGTGATGGTTTCAATGTTTACAAAATCATGTCAGAAGCTTAGTCTTATGAACTAAAATAAGACTCTTTTAGTCACTGGGTAAAACTTTCATAGTCAAAAAGAGAGTGTTAGAAAATATAGAAGAAGATGAGTTCCCAGCTAAGAGAGATGTAAAAAAGCTAGTTAGGAAGCTTTTTACCGATGACAAGTCCATAAAGGTAGAAGATGACTAACCTATAATGATACAGCCATGATGCACTAAATAGCCAATGATGATCCATTGGACTTATGAGCCTATCCATCAATGGACTTATTGATTCGTGTATCCATGAACTTGTCAGCCCATGGACTTATTGATTCATAAATCAATCCACGAATCTATCTATCCCAGAATCCATGTACCCATAAATCTATGGATCCATTGCCCCATTCACACAATGATCTACATCCATCAATCTATCTAACCATGAACTCATCGACCTATTAATAGTCTTACTTTATATATACATTATGTACTAAATTTATACGTATAACGTACCTAAAACAAGTTCAAAAATTATAGTATAATACAATGCCTATATTTATAAGTCAAAATTTAACAGACACATTTGTAAAATCCTTTACATACATTTTGTCGATTAAAATAACAGACATTTTTTTCTGTAACTCGTTTGATTTAAAGCTAAGGGTGTAAGAGAGAATTAGTAGATTGTGTCTGTCTAACTTTACCAACTAATTTAATCCTTATGTTGTAGAATAATCCGGATAAAGAAAAAATGTGAAATTAGGACTAAAAAAGGAAAACAAAAGTTTTAAGTTATTAGTAATTGTAAATACTAGATAACTCACATCTCTCATGTTGAAGGTTATCTCAAGATTTTGACTGAAGTGATTGGCGAATTCAGGATATAGAGCCAGCACGTCAAGTAAATCGTCTCGGTGAATTTTGTGAAGATCACAATAGGTAAGAGCACAAACATTGCAAGAAGATTTTCCAATTGTTGGATAAATGCAAGGATTCTCGCCAAAAATATCATCCTTGCTAAGTATTGCCATGACAATATCGTCTTTAAGAATTTCGATGCTTCCACGTGATATAAAATATAGTGAAGTCAGTACATCTCCTCGATGTACAAGCGTATCACCTGGGGGTGCATGGGTTGTTTTAAACTTCAGTGATAAAGCTCTGTGGACAGAAATGAACATGTAAGTCAATGAAATGATATTTTTTATATATAGTAAAAGATAGAATTTAAATATTTCATTGAAAAGAATACTCTTTAGAATATATTAAATATTTACAAGGAAAGCTCACATTTTTGGTCTATTAGAATTTTACAGATTCTTGGAAATGTTTTATTTTATCCAAAAATAAAACTCTGCATGTAATAAAAATGCAATTATGTTATAGGAAAAGATATTACATCAATTTCTTTATTTAACCCTTTGTCTGTAAATGTTTTTCCGGCACTTTACAAACAAAGAAATCTGCAAAAATTCATGATGATGCTGGAAGTTTTCAATTTCATACATCAATCTTGATACTATTGGAAAAATAAATTTTTAATATATATATTTTTTTAAACAAATGAAGCTACTCCGATAAAAAGTAGTCCGTCCTTGACGAAAACAACCCACGTTTACAGACAAAGGGTAAAATTTTACAATTTTTGTTGTATTTTCTGATGTCTTAAAAAGGAAAATATATAGTTTATCATGGAAAGAAAAAAACAATAATTAATACATTAATAAAAAAAACAGGCTAAATCTATTGAGAAAAAACTGACTTTGTGCAAGAGTTAATTGGAATACTGGTTTATAAACTGGTAAATTGTAATATATTTCCTTTGTATATTGCAAGTTTAATGATTGTGATAAATTATATGTTAAAACCAATTTAATTGAAGAAGATATTGGACTTCGAACACGTACTACCTCAAAGCTTAATTTAAAATTAACATAGAGTAAAATCGAGCTTGCTACGAAAGACATTAAGTAAAAATTTTAATATATGTTTATATATACTGTCCTAGAAAAATGTACTCAAGTGGAAATAAGCATATAATATATCAAATTAACGAAAAATTATACAATTTTAATATAATTAGTGATAGAGCGTCAGTGGCTCAGTTGATTTAAGGTACATCTTAAATAGTGGATATGCACACTCTCGGGTGAATGATATTCAAATCCCTGCTAGTAGTAGAGCTAGGGTGGTCCTCACTTCATATTGTAGAGCAACATGATGTTAGAAAATTATGTATTTATATAAATAGTAATAAAAGTTCATAAAAAATACATCAAAATTAAATTAAAAACAAATTTCTTTGTATACCTTAAGCATCCTGGGCTGGCGCCATCAAACGCTCGACAGTTGTTTAATAAATTACGATTTAGATGAAGACAAATATCGGCTTGCAAACATTCAGGAAAACCTTTAAGAACGCTGTTCATGTCGATACCATTAGTGTAAGTCCATGCATGTTGAAAATATTCCTCTAGTCTTTGTCTTAAAGGATTAGGAATCTGATGGAACTTTATAAATTCTCTAACACGTAACATCTGAGTATGGTAGCGGGCAGTACCACTATACAGTCTTTGAATGATCGCTGATACGTTCCCAAATATACTTGCGTACATTAGAGCTGCAGAATAAAAATCCTTCTTATTCAAAGTTCTAAAACCTTACTTATTTGCAGATTATCATACAAATTTTAGTATTGACTTATTATTTGTAAGTAAATGAATAATTATTTAAAATCTAAGAAAAAATTTATGTTTGTAAGTTTTGCAAGTATTGATAAATAATTTAAGTAATTTCTAATACATAACTATTTTTTATAATCACAAAATTTTTTAAAATGTTTGTTAAACTAGACTTTTTAAATCAAGCATTAACATAGTACAGATAAAATTTTAAAAACAAACTTCTAAAAGCAATTAAATATACAGAAAATTATTGATTTTTAAAAGTATCTATAAACCAATTTAGGATAATTAAAAAATAAAAAAGTTACTTTTTTATTACAGTTTCGTACAAACTATAAGTAGAGTCAATCGCTCAGCATATAAATACTAACCAATAAATAAATATGCACATTTTAAATTATATTTGAAAAAGTACACTTCTATAAAAGCTATATCAAATTTATTAATATTAATAATATTTTCTTTTAAAAAAGTAAGCAAATTCATTCTCATCGCACCAAATGTCTTATGTATTTTCTTGCTAACTCATCGAAGAACAACATCATTATTGCAGTAAGATGCTTAAAAAAAGAATATAATTAAAAAAAATGTATTTATAAATTGGTTAGATTAAACAAAAATAAAACAGTAGTGACTTCTAGCTTTTAGCCTATTGATGAACAAATTAAAAATATTTTAAGTTGATTGATGATCAATGATACTAATAAAGAATAAGTTTAATAATAAATATGCAGATATTTACATCTTTCATATTTATTTGTAAGTTATAAATTTTATTGTTATTATTTTCTTGAAATTATCTACATTGATATGGATATGAATGTGAATATTCACGTGGATCATTAACATAGGATTTTACCAAAATAAATAAACATTTGGAATTTCACAAAATTCTACATGAATATTCATTAAAAATTCTATGTGAATGATCCATGGAATATCAAGGTCAATTTCCATGTGAAAATCGATGAAAGTACCCTTGTGGAATTCTTTGTCTTACATGATATGAATATTTACATGAATTTCCACGGGAACGTTTTTCAACAGAGTTACAGTAATGAAAAAACAACCAGTTTTAGCAGGTAAAAATGAAACAGATATATCTAAAAATTTTTTTAAGCCGAAATATTTCTTAAAAAATACACTTACAATTTTTAAAAGAAAATAACTAGAGTTTTTATGATTAAACTCTATTAAAAATTAACGTAATAATTGAATAAAATTTTCTGAATAATTATTTTAAATTAAAAATAACTATTTAAAAATAAATTTCGTTGAATAATTATTCAATATAGCTGTCTCTGTTATAGCATTAAAATATTCTTATAAATATTACATAGTTTAGGCGAGCTATGAAACTAAGCGAAATTCAAAAGAACAAGTGACATAAAACTTACGTAAACGTAAAGTACAATTGGAGTGAAAAATGAATAAGAATGAAGCCTGTCATCGCAATCATCGATAATTCTTAACTTTTTTGTAGAAATTTTAATGCTTAACTATTTATTTACTAAGCTACTATGCAATATTTTATGTTTGATAATAAAGATGAATCTGTAATGAAACCTAATCAATCTCTATTTTATTGAATAATTTAATGATAATAGTTGATAACGTTGAATTTTCAAAATGTTACATTGACTTACATCCTATAAGCATGACAATTATTGTAAAAATCTTCTCTGCATCAGTATTCGGCGCCACGTTGCCAAAACCAACAGAAGTTAAACTGCTAAAAGTGAAATACAGGGCAGTAATGTAACGACTCTGAAATAAAAAATTAATAGTTTTTTAGGTTAATGTTTATTTCAAAAAAATTGTTTTAATAAAATCTATTTTGTTCTGTTGGCAAGGAGAGTGTTTCACCTTTGAGTCACCAATTTTGCTCAAATTTTGGGAATGTTTTCTAGATGCAGAAACATGAAGGAAGCCAAAATTTTAGAGGCCAACGCTCAATTTTTCCCTAGTTACAGGCCATTGAAGAAAATCACTAAAAAGTCACTAGATTTTCAAACGCTTATAGTATCTCAGCATTGTTAGCTAGAAGTTTATATCTTTTTTTAAATAAAAGTTGAGCTCAAATCCTTTCGAAATAGTACCAATAGCATCTCAAAATATTATTTTTTCCCAAAGTTAGAGCGTAATAAAGATTTGACCTGAATTTTTTGAGTTGAAACATTAATTGGGTTCAATCTTTATTACATTCTAACTTTGGGAAAAAATAGGTACTGTTTTGAAAGGATTTAAGTTCAGCTTTCATTTAAGAAAAGGTTTAAGCTTCTAGCTAATAATGAGGAACTATAAGCGTTTGAAAACCTAGTAACTTTTTTAGTGATTTTCTTCTATGGCCTGTAACTAGGGAAATATTGAGCGTTGGCCTCTAAAATTTTGGCTTCCTTCATATTTCTGCATCCAGAAAACATTTCCAAAATTTGAGCAAAAACGGTGACCCGAAGGTGAAACACTCTTCTTGTGAGTATAATTGAAATGGAAAATAATTGAAATCGTTGAAGGTGTTAAGAATGGGACGTAGCAGATTTGATCACCAACAGAAAAGTGCAAATGCTATTTTATTATTCATTATTTCAATGTACAACTAAAATAAAAATGTTTTTGTAATAGAAAAATTAACTTCATGAATGTATTTAAGATTTCAATGCATTCTGTAACTTACAAGAGAAAGTTACGAAACAAAATTTGTCGCGGTCGATAATCAACTCTGCTTTGACTGCCCTTAAAAGAATATTGCAGTGTAAATCCCTAAAAAGGGCATTTTTAAAAATTTTATTTGGGCACTATTGCATATAACAAAATTAAAATGTTTTCTTGAAAGGTATATTTTATCAGAATAGAAATTTTTACTTTTACATTAATAAAACAAAATTTCTTTTATTGACACATGTGATTCAATTCTCCTGGTCATTTGAAAAGAAGATTCTTAATCTTTATCATTGTTGGTATCGTCCGTAACTCGATTTTTATATTTTACAGTATATTAACAAAATAACGGAATTTTCAGCTGAAAAATACATGTATTTTTTGCTGTATGTCATTACGAGTAAAAATATATTTTACTAATTTTTTTTTCATATGAGGCAGTGACTATTGATCTAGAGAAAATTTACATAAGTATATTTTAAAAAAATAAACACTTTTTATAAAAAGAAATATTTTTCAGAATTGCTTCCTTTCTAATTTTTTCATGACAAATAATTCGATATACAATTGTAATAGTATATTACGCACCAAGAGAGGGAAAGAGGATATTCTAACCCGTGCGTTTGTTATCGTCCGATGAGCTGAAAGTGATTATTCATAAATAAAAATAAATATTTATATTTTTTACGGTCCTATTATAATAATTCATTTTACATATATTTTAATTTTATGAATCAATTTTAAATATTATTTTTTAGCAATGAGAACTTTTGTAAATGTCTTATTCTATTGTAGCCTCGACTATGACTTTAGATGAAAAAGATCAGGTAGATGACTATAATATGTGGAAAAGAGAGAGACGGAGAGATATAGCGCTTGCTATACTCAATCGTTGGCGTCTGCACAGAACGTTCTTTTTTCCTCCTTTCCTGGCAAGAAAAAGCGACTTTCGAGGAAAGTAGCGGGGACGAAAGTAAAAACTTTTGGCTGGGATATGATAAATAGTATATTACGCATCTAGGGAGGTAAAGAATTGTCGAGTCCATAGCATATGTAAATTGTCATCCTCGCCTCTGGGTCGCCATTTTACCTCCCTTTCGTTTTTCGGAGTCAGGTGGTACTTTCGGCTAGGGTATGGCAAAAAAACATGTTGTGTAATTCATCAAAAATTTTTGTGTTCAAATTTTACGCATATCTCTGTAAAATTAATATAAAATTTTTTATAACTTAAAAATTTTTGTATACTTTAAACTCAACATAAAAATTTTTGTAAAATTAACATTCAAAGTGTGTTAATTTAATCTATCCATTTTCTTCTATTTCCTTATCTCTCTCTTTTTATTTAAAATTCATAGAAAGAAATACGAAAAAGTTATTATTTATTAATCTAGAACCTAGAATTTGAATTAACGATCTTTTACTTTCTACATGATCGCGTTGACCAATTGGACTACCTAGAGTCACCTGATCAACATCCTTACTTCTTAAAGTAGCTCATTCTCTCTTTCTCTGCTATAAGTGATGACGCATTTCTTTTTTCTTGCTCCTAAATAGTATCACTTATATCTTGGTTTTTACTCTGTTGAGATTTTTTGTAGGAATTAGTCCTTTTCAGAGTCCTTGGACGTTAGCTATTCTTGCAGACTTGTGCTGTTGCATTTATTGGGCTCAGAACGATTTTCTATTTCGTCACATTGTTGGTACGCCTTTTGTTTTCATGCTCCTGCTGGTGCACTTGCGAGGTTTTTGTGTAATTTTTCTGCCATATTATAACTAGTTATCATAACTAATGATGTGTAGTGCATAGTGAGTAGTATGCAGTTGCATTGTGCACTCGCATATTTTATATTCACTGCATCATAACCTCAAAATTTTTGTGCATAAGCATATTTGTAGCTAAATTCTGCGAGGTTGTCACTAGTGGCTTGATCTGTTGCTCACTGTGTATACTAGCTCGATTGATTACTTCGTGGGTAAGCATTAGAAGTAATTACCACAATTAAGGCGCTCTTTAACTAGCTTTATTCGGATAAACAAATTGCGCGACATTTAATTCTCTTATAATTATGCTACTTCTCCACTGATTCAGTTGAAACTATTACTGTGCATCAGATAATTTCATTAATGAGCAATGAATATTATGCTGCTTTTCTATTTGTCTTGATTATCTTGTTACACCACATCAGTGTTTGTTATTTTTTAGGCTTTTTCTACTAAATAACAGTTTATTCGGTTTTGATTTCCTAAAGCTTTTCATAGTTATGTATTCCATCAATTATCAATCATGTAATCGCAATGTAATATTTGTAAGAAGTCATTTAAGGGGGAACAGACGATCAAGGTTTATAATTCCTGTATGACTACCACTAATTTTGACTGCTTTTGTCCACATACCAGTTCCTTTGGGTTGTTGAGTGATCGTTCAATCATTGTGTCTTCATTACTCTCTAGAACACCCACTCTGACACCATCTGTGCAACAGGCTAATGCATTTCTTGCAGAAACTCTTTCAAAAATTGACAAATTGGATGAACTAGAAGCAAGAATGGACAAGTTAGATAATGTGGAGGTGAACAACTTAAGTCGCTCTTTCAGCAGTGCGAGGCTCTGGCTGTGCAACAATTTCGCCTGGAGCATAGTTCAGAATTGGTTGTTAGTAGATTTGTTGTCATTCACTGACCTTAAAAACTGGTGTGTTTGCTGTATTTACACTCTCATTGATTAACATAAATAAGCTTTCCTTTTCTTCACTACACCAATTGAAGTTGCGAGTATTAGCCAAGGCCAGAAATAAGAAATACAACTTCATAACATTGGTGAAAAAGGAAAGATCTTTGCGAGGAGAAAGAAGGAAGACACTCCAACTCTTATTGATTCTGGTTTTGATTTGGAGGCTTTTTTATTAAGGCGCTTGTTGTCAGCGAAAAGCAGCACTACAACCGCTGTGCGTCAATGTTCTTCTACTGGCATATTTTTATCAGTGTCGTTTATAGGCCACCACGCACACTTTTCTGATCTAACACTGGTCTCATTCCTGATTTGACTTCGTACATTCATAACTACAACACCAGAATCGAACAAAATCGTGTTGATTCTGATGACACAAGCTTCCTTAACCCTTTGAAGCACACATTTTTCTATTAGGAGTTATTTGCTGAAAATTGGTATACAAGGGTTTTGGGGGTCGCTAATTACGAATCTGATATCAGATTTATTAAATTCTGTATTCAATATGGCGGATTCGAGATGGCAGGCAATTATTTTTCTCTGCCATTTTGAATTTTCGAAATCTGATACCGGATTCGTATTCAGCGACCCTAAAAACCCTTGTGTACGAATTTCCTGAAGCATAAGACAAAAAAGGTAGTCAAAAATGAATTTTTCCTTAAAAAAAAAACGTTTTTTTTGCAAATGATTGTTTATAAACGAAAAATCATTGTTATCCAAGGTAAATGCAATTTTTCTACATATTCCTTAACATCTTGGAGGTGAACGAAAAGCAAAAAACCCATTTTGAATCCGTTGTAAAGAAAATAAATAATTGAATAGTGGAAGAATTTAGGTGGTAAGTATACTTACCACTATGCTTCAAAGGGTTAAGGGTCTAATTAAGAAGAACGATCTCCTTGCTACTTTATACGGAACAACTCATCATACATCTTCTTCAGATACAAGGCTTAATTTATGCCTTGTTGACGTCAATGACTTACTGCTTAATTACTGAAAGACTAACGTACCGTTTATTAATAGACATGATCTGATAACTGTCACAGTTAAATTTTCTCTCTCTAAACCGGCGTTTAATAATTTTACTTTTCAGGATTACAAAGCAGTCAATGATGCTGCATTACTCGATTACTTTCGCGCGTTGAATTGTGTTACCTGTAGGGATGATTCCTTCCTCTGGGATCGCCTTGAATGTCTTTACGAATATCTTAATATGACAATTGCACTATACGTGCCTATCACGCGTATCAGGCAAGATAAGGGTAATCGTCCGTGATTCACGACTGAAAATCGCTTAATAATTGAGAGGCAGATTTCACAGACGCTATAAACGTTTTCTAGTACATAATGATTTGTTACAGGACTGCTCGTGATCTGGTTCATAAATGTATCGAATCAGCAAAACTTCTTTACTATTACTACAGACTGTCTAAGACTCACGAGTGATTTGGAAAGAGCTCATGAATCTCGATATATGTTCTGATGTTAATAATTCTTATCATTCTTTTTCTATAAATGAATTGGATCGGTACTATGGTGGGGTTGCGTTTGATCCTCTGTCACTACTATCTCTGATTATGTAGAGACTTTACCTATTGATGAACCTTATAAACCTTTTTTTAAGTTTAATGAAGTTACCTTGGAGGAAAATAGGATGGCTATATGTTACTCTACTTCTTAAGTCAAAGGGTTTGATGCAATTCCACTACTCTTCAATTATGCTTCTTTTCCAGTCATTGAACCCTTGTTGTGTAGGAATTATAATAATTCGCTTCGACATTTCGTGTTTCCCTTACGCTGGAAAATATCTTTGATTACTACAATCAGCAAAGTATCCTCTTCTAGCTTTATGGCTGATATTAAGTCACGGTCATTCTTTTATCACCTCACTTGAGTGTCGACTTCTAACCTGAGTCATTATTTTATTTTATTTTTATTTGATGTTACTTTCATGATGTATTTTTTTCTCATTTTTGTTTTAATACTTTATTATTTTTCTTAATTCTTGTAAACTGATTTTGTTTATTATGTTTATATTGTTGTGCAACATAATGTTCATGTGTTGTAGCACTATATAATAATTTCTTCTGCCTCTTCGTCATTATCACGGTCTGATCTTCAGTTTATTTTTTCTATACCAATTTAGTCCACATCCTGGTCTTTGAATTCAAATCTATCATCGATTGTTCCTTACTATCTATCACTAAGGAGTTCTAAATCAAGAGATTTTGATGGTGATTTTTGTGGAATACTAAATTGGCGAAGACGTCTTTTATTAATGAATCTATCAGCTTGCGAATTTTTTCAACTTCATAGAAAAAAACTTATTTACTAACTCTTACTAAATTAACGTTACTTAAAACTACATCTAAAACGAGACTTATAACTAAGTTCTGTGAGACCTACAAGCTACTGGAAAAAGTAGTCCGTTCTCGGTTTCTTCATTAATTGAAAAGCAACTTTTTGTTGGACATACTGATCACACACTCATTTTGAATAGATAACACTAATAAAGGGGAAATCATTAACATCGCCACACATGGTGGAACAGGAGTGGGATTGGGTCAGTGATGGCTCAATGCTCCTCTACCTGTAACTACCGTATACACACCAACAACGAGCACACAAATGGACGGGTCTTTACTACCACAAAAAGGTGAAAGAGTGTTGGTCGAAACACAAAAAGTGGTGCAGAGCGTAGCCACGCCTAATGCTTTGCAAGGAGCAGTGGGAGTGTTGGTTCCAACTGCACCATAACTTTTTGGTAGAGAAGAGTTATCTTCGAAACCTGACCACACTAAAAGTGTGGGGAAACAATGGAGGAAGCAGGAAGAGGCTGCAAAAAAAAGTAGCTAACACTGCATCACCGGTGGGCGCGGATGCTGATCCCTCTTATCTGCAAACACCATCATCACAAGTCAGTAGGACCTCAGGTAAATACAAAAAATACCCGAAAGATACTCTACCTGAATACAAGATAACTAAGAGAGCCAAAACAGTAGCGCAGGTACTCCCGGTTGATCTCACTGCGGCACAAAGGGCGAATCCTCTGATGATGGTTGTGTCGGATTTCGGATACCCAAAGACCTAACTCACTGCGCAGCAGTTTAAAAGGTTCAAGGATGCAGTCCTGTCTGAGTTGGATAAGATTTAGTCAGGCTGCTAACTAGTCTACATTCGATACTTTTTATGGTCCCTCAGTACCGCTTAAATACATTTTTATGGATAGGTGATGATTTTTCATTAAAATTTTGGTGATAAAAGGTTAACTCAAGAGAAGGTGCAGGATTTCCAAGAGTTTTGAAGGAACCAAAAACTCTATAACGTACGAAAAAAAACTATTTCGACCTTTGAAATAGTTTAAAAAAAATACTTATTGAATTTTTAGATGTACTACTATTTTTTCATGTTCCTAAGACCCTCGAAAACAATTTTTTATAGAATTATTCATATTTGATGAAATTGGCGGGCGCCTTAAGGCTCCAATAAAATCTAGTTGCAGAGATTGTCATTTCAGCAAAAGTTGGATGGTCCTTGAGCTCCTTCGGCCTTACAAGTCTCCAGGGCCCGATAAAATCTTTCCAGCTCTTCTGAAGAAGGCAGGGAAGGCCATCGTAGAACTAATACTAAGACTTTTCAGAATCTCGTTGTCGACGAGGCATATTTCCAAGGTATGGAGAGACACAAGAGTTCTGTTTATACCGAAGCGAGGCAGATGGGGTTACACGTTGCCTAAGGACTTACTGACAAACTAAGGCAAACATGCTCGATTACTGAAAGACATGCTAAATCGCAATAGTTTCAGCATGCCCCCAGATGAGAGGAATTCAATATTTCTATTAGATAAAACATACAGGATCACCTTGTCTATTCAAGAAGACTGGCTTCTTGGTCACGTGCACCTTCCAACAGACCAGGACTTATGGTTCATGGATAGCTCTAAGAGCTGGAAGGGTATCGAGGCTGGAATATACCATAGCAATACTAAGATGATTCTTACTATACAAATGGGAGAATTAGCTACAGCGTTGTAAACTAAGCAGATGGAAATTTTGCAGTGTGTCTATATAGCAAAAAAGTATCAGCGAGAAGACAGCATGGCTTTTAGGCAAAGCTTGAAAGACCAATAAAAGAAGAAGAAAGCAACATACATATCTGCACAGATAGTTACTATGCGCTTACTATGCTAAAGGGACATACAATACATCTAGACTAGTTGGAGAGTACTATCATGCACTGAACTCTCTAAACAAAATTCTCGAACAAAAACAAGAAGTGACACTCACTTGGGTCCCGGAACACATGGAAATAATGGACAACACCATCGCAGATGAACTAGTTAAGCTAACAACTAAAGATAAATTTATAGGTCCAGAATTTAGAGTAGGAGTGTCAGAGACTGGTCAAGAGGGATTTTGAGCAGTGAAGACACAATAAACATCAACAAGGGTGGACTGGAAAATTAAGGTGTAGATAGTCTGAAACACTCATAGGTGATACAATCACGTTCACGTAGGCTTCTCAAATTAAGAAGTTAAGCAGAACAGACGCTAAAAAAGTGATATAAATTATCACAGGACATGGCGATCTGAGATGTTATAGACCCAATATGGGCCTGGAAATAACGCCACACTGGTGACTAGACGAGGAGGAAGACGAAACTTCAATACACATGCTGTGTCAATGCTCTGTTCTCATGGAATGGCGCCATTATAAGACTGGCGAGTTCTTCATGAGAGCAGAGGAATTAACCGCAATAGGAGCGGCTGAAATACTTTCCTTGTGAAAAGGCTTGTAGTGTGGGTCTTAATTGCGGACATACAGGGACGCTAAGGAAGTTACCGTGCGTCACGGGATCCTTGAGATTCCACCTGACCTTTTAATAATAATGATAGTAATTATTGTGTAATATATATCTTATGTATTTTTATTGCAGTTTTATAAGGAAAATTTTTCTATTCTGATCTAAATCATGGGTCTTTATTATTTTACTTAATATTAAAATAAATTTTAATTCAAGAATTTCAAATATTATTTATGTTATAAAGAAATAGTACATTTCGTAATGGGTATGGAAAGGCTTTATTTACGAAACAAGAAGTTTACGGTCTGAGCCGAAGGCGAGGGTCGTAACGATTTTGGAAAAAGCCTTTTCACACCAGTTGCGAATCGTACTTTTTGCTATCACAGCCAAGAAAGAGCAACGATGTTGTAATTTTGGGGTTAGAATGGCAAAAAGTATATAATATATAATACAATTGAACGACAACTTATATTAAAACGTGATTTATTTAGATATAATTGAAATTTATCTATGTAATAAAAAATTATTTCACCTTAATACTTGGACCACCTGAATCATCACTGCCGTAAAATTGATGTGTATCATTTGCTAAAATATCCAGCCAGCCAACTTTGCTTTTTAACTTAGGTCGCTCTGCATTCCCGATAGCATACCTGTATAAAATCACAAGAGAAAAACCTTTTTCAAACAAAAACATATTTATGATCTCATGCTTTTTAAATAAAAAGAAACTTTGCTTACAACATTTTATAAGACAAAGCTTATTTTTAAATACGCAAATAAGACTTGTTTATGAATAATTTTATAATTCTACTTATGGAGATATGAAAGGTTCTATATAAAACATTAAATTAACGATTTTTATTCCAAAGAAATATATTTTGTGATTATATTATTATTCAGAGTCAGTTATGTCAATCTTTAATGAAGCTCATAAATATATTAATCAGCTTAAATAAATTATATCAATTACGTTTAAATCAATATAAATTTTGCATCACCATAAGCTAGAATAACTTTAGAAACCCTTTCACGTCTCCTCAAAATTTTCTTTTACGTAATTCTATCTGAAATTCGCAGGAATTTTTATCTATGAAATGTTAAGCCTCTGCTTTTTATTATGAAAATTTGGTTGAATATATAAGGATTAAAACTCATTGTGTATTAACTTTCCAACTAAGACATTAAATTCATCAATATCTAATTAATGTTAATGAGAATAAATTCTAAAAATTATTTTCGAATGATTGTTATTTTAGTCTAAATCTAATCTAAATAATAATTTATACTTATTGTCTGATAAGCATAAGCAAAAAACTGCTATGATATCTACATTACAGATATTAATTGAAGTAAGGAGTCTAATAACATAATGCACAGTAGATATTGGTAAAGTTATAGTGGTTCTAAAATTTGTTGGTTTACTTACCATACACAAGCCATCCAGTGAGCGATTAAAGCAAAAGTTGCCATTAACAAAACCAACACTGCAGCGCCATATTCACTGTATCTGTCAATTTTTCGTGCGACTCTGACCAATCGAAGGAGACGTGCCGTTTTGAGCAATCCAATGAGGGTAGTTGTCTGGAAAGAAGTCCATTCTTTTCCAGTGCGTTTTGTATAATGGCGTGTTTCCTGCCTGTCTTTGCAATTTTTCATACTTATTTTATCTAACTTAAGAAAGAGTGGGTTTTCGAACTCGTCCATAAAATACGTTTACGTTATAGTACGTTAAATGAAAATCATTTCCATAATCTTGAAACTTTATTTCTGTCCCCACTCTTTTCTTATTAAACTAGTATTTACAGCGTGAGTGATTTAACTATGCACATTAAACAAAATAACCTGCTCGATTATTTTTCTAACTGTTATTTAGAGGTTTTTAAAAAAAAATTTAAATATTTTAATTTTTTTTCACGAGGTGATAAAAAAATAGAGCCATCTACAAGGAATTACACAATTTTGAAAAAATAGTAGAACTTGTACGTTTGTAGAAGAAAAAAAAACGAAAAAAGCTATTTCTACTATTCTTTCTTATTTAGATTTAAATATTTTAGTGAATTACTTGCAGTCAGGCAATTGAAATCATTTATGCATCCATAAATGATTATAATATAGATAGCACCATTTTTAACCACAAAATCACAAAAATAGATTAGACGCTTTAATGAATCGACATACGATAAAATTGAAATAATACGAAAAAGAAGTTAAAAATAACAACTTTATAACGAAAATAGATTCATTAAAATTTATATTCAATCATATCTATCTATTATCATTTCATTCTTAAGAATCTAGTTCTGTTGAATAATTTAAAATATAGTTTTTTTTATTAATTGAATTATAACTTATTTTTATCTAGAACTCGCTTTTATTTTTACATCTTAAATAATTAAGATCAGATGACGGATTTCATTCACACGTGCGACCAAATAGTATATGATACTCGTCTTTCAAGTGGCATATTCTGTCACGGGGTTGCCTACGCTGAGGCGTAGTACGGCAAGCTACACCGTGCCATAACACGCCATTTAAATTACTTGTATCATAATATACTTTTCTTATCAATAAAACGTATATAAAAAGTTAGAAATATTTATATCTATTAAACTACGATTTGTTTGTATAAAGGAAAAGAAAATACGGTCTGCATCATTCGTTTAAATTTTACAATTTTGATTTCATAATCAAAATGTATTTGATTATGAAATCAAAATAAAACGTATATGAGTAAATCTTCAAAAATTTTTATGTACTAGTGGGTATACTATTATAAATTTTTTGTGCAATCCGGTGATTTTATTTTTACTGGGTATAACAAATATGCCACCAACAGCGCGGTAGATATTTCTACCGCGCTGGTGGCACATTTACTAAATTCTTTAGAGATATAGTCACAGGATTGCACAAAAGATGTGAACCTAGTTTAAATAGTATGCATCATGCAGCAACGTAACAGAACTGTAAAAAGTTCTGTAATAAGACTTTTTAAAAATATCACGAGAAAATTAAAGTTTTAAAGATTTATTCATATACGTAATTTGTTAGAAAATATCGCGGGTCTGGCGGATAAATATGACACGTCAAAATGTAGTTGAAAAACATGATACATCGGATTGAGGTTGAACAAGATGATACGACACTTTGAGTTTGAAAAACATGACACGTCCGTATAATTTTAAAGGGACGTGTCATCTTTTTCAACCTCAACTCTATGTGTCATCTTTTTCAACATGAACTCGACTTGTCATATGTTATTCCACTAGACCCACGGTATGTAATTTTTGTCTGTATATTATTAAATTACGAGCGTTAATCGTTCAATTTCAATAATAAATAAAAATATTTAATATTTATCGAGCAGGTTATACACGAATATGGTTACGAGAAGGATTGTGAAAAAATAAAAATATTGTTATTCAGTGATGCTGAATTTTTTAGTTTTTTGTATTAACTTCATTTATAATATTTTATAACGAAAATTATTATGAAAATGTATAGTTTTTTTTATTTTAAAATAAAAATAGTAATATCTTCTCAAATTTTCAAGAAAATAAAAAAATCATTCTCGCATTTATTCATGTATATATATATGTATACATATTCCTCCGCACTTACTTTTACCATCCTCAGCCAAAAATCTATTAAAATAAAGTGTTTTAAATTTTAATTAACAAAAATTATCGTTACTTGAAAATTCTAGTACCAGCGAACTTTATAAAAGAATCTAGCAATAATGTAATGAACTTTCGAATTTAAAATTCATTTTATTACCAATATTTTTAAAAAATTAAAAAAGAAAATTTACTTATGATTATTAAAAAATTTGTTATTTTAGAGAAAATTATTACAGTTTGAAAAATTTAATTCAAGACTTGTAAAGTTTATAATTTTTGTTTTAGAATTTAGAGAATAGTTATTCGTTTGAGTAGATAAAAATTACTATAAAATAATATAATACTTGTGACATAAGTGGTTTAACAGTACAACATGATTAATTTCTTACCAGGAGAGGCTATAAGCTTCGGGTCACAGATCTTGATGAAACTTTGGGATGTGTTTTTAGACAATATGAGTAAAGCCAGAGCGGTACGGTCTAACGCTTCGAAAAATTGAAATTATAGGCGTTTCTAGTCTTATTTTAAGAAAAATAAAAAAAAAAGCTTCTAATTGAAATGTGAATAATTCAGTCTAGAAATGTCTTTAATTAATTTACAGTAATAATTAGAATCAGAGATATGTTTGTTCAAAGTTAAGCAGCAAGAAACTACCAAAAATCATCTAAATTCTGAAGGACAGTGATCTTTGGTAGTGTCTTGCTGCTTAACTTTGAACAAACATGTCTCTGGTTCTAATAATTATTTCTCAATTCTGAAAACGGCAAATTGAAGCTTTCTTTCTCAATTTTTATTTTAGTCCCTGCAAATTTATTAAAGGCATTTCTAGACTGAATTATTCACATTTTAATTAGAAGCTTTTTTTTTAATTTTTTTTTAAATAAGACTAGAAACGCCTATAATTTCAGTTTTTTGAAGCTTTAGATGGTACCGCTCTGGCTTTACTCATATTTTGGTACCTAAAAACATATCCCAAAATTTCATCAAGATCTGTGACCCGAAGCTAATAGCCTCTCCTGGTTAGTTACACTTAAGTGCTAATGTCATGTCGTCTGATATTAGATCACTTAACTCGCGTGTAAGATTAGAAATCGAAAAATATTTTTAATTTGGTTAAATTATTCAATATACGCTAACTTCTAAAGTATATGTGAATTAAATTCTTTTAAAATTTTTATAATTTTAGAAAAAATATAAACTTTAAAAAGTATTATTTGAGGTCTGAGTGGCTCAGTCGGTAGAGCATAATTTCGAGGACTCAAGTTCGAATCCAGCTCGCAGCAACCGATTGATACAAGCGTCACTGTATACGATACATATGCTTTGTTCACAAATATATTGAAAATCTCTGTCGTTAACTAGCATCGAAATGATAACATAAATACAGCGACGTTAAATAAAATAAAAAAAAATATTTTGACAAGTTCATTAGACCATGGTTCAAAAAATTTTTTATCTATAGGCGAGAAGCACGACTTTGTTGGAATTTCTGGACTACGTTAATTTTTGACGAAAGTATTAAATGCTTCATCTTAATAGATTTTCCTTGAAGGCAAAAACAACGAATCATAGAGTGTATACAAATATATAAATTTTGTTTGTACCTATAAAAAAAAAATTAAAAAAAATCTACTCTAAATTCTTTTCTACGTATGAATGATTAGCATTCTAAAATAGGCAATAATTGAGAAATTTTCGTAAAGACATGCATAAATTCTTTTATTAATAAATTAATCTAAATTTTATGTAATTTTTACTAGCATTATGACTATTAATGAGCTTTATTAAATCATTGGACGGTAGATATTTTAGATTATACACTGAGAAAAAAGTAGAGCAAAAATTACAATCCTTTTTGTAAAGCAACCACAAACTGTCATTTTGGCAAAAAATTACCATACTTTATAATAAAATTTACTAGATATATTTTAAAAATTCCTATACAACTTAGGAATTTTTATAATATTTCTAGTAAATTTTATTATAAAGCATGGTAATTTTTGGCTAAAATCAGTTTGTGGTTGGTTTACGATAAAGTATGGTAATTTTTACAAAAAGTATTGTAATTTTTACTAATTTTTTTTCTCAGTGTATGAATGTTTAAATCTTACGTTGAAAAAAATTAAAATAAATTTAATTTTTCGGTTTTTAGAATAAGAGTCATGATACTAGTATTATTTATTTTTCTAATTATTGTAAACTGTCTAATAAAAGTCTTTTTAAAAAATAATGGTAATGATATCTACGATTACGAATAAACAGAACATAAATAACGTTGCATAACTCAGCAAAAGCAATTTTTTACAGCAGTATACTCAAATACCATAATAGCAAAACTTAGAAGAGAAACAACCATTAAAGATCAATTTAAATTTTATCAGTTATAAAATAAATTATATATAAATATAAAATATTTAAAATTATTTTAAAGATTGTTTGAAATTCTTTCATTTAGGATGTTATGGAAGAAATCTTTTTCATGGAAATTATTCTTTAAGAAGAGAAAAACATTTTTAAATGCAATTAATAATTATATAAATATATATTTTTTAGTATACAAGCTGTTAAAAAATGTTGTGTTAAAGAAATCTACACTAAAATAGAGAGTTAAATTTTTTTAATATTTTGTGATGTGTAATAAAAAAGTAATTTTATTTTCATAAAAATAAATAAAAACTTTTAACATTATTTTTAAAATTAAATGATTTGTCTGGTAACGTATTTTTTATTCACATATTTTTATCACCATCGAGATTTGCGTATAAGTCATCTTTGATTTTCAGTGTGGAAAATATAAAGAATGATTTGATAAAATTGTTAAAAAAAAGTTAAATAAAAATTTTTTCGTAAGAAAGCATGTCAAAGCAATTATTTAAAAAAAAAGTTTTTATTATTAATAAAAAAATTTAATGATTTTCCTCTATTCTAGTGTAAGTTACTTCAAGTCTTCAAATTTGCCTGTAAATGTCCATAGTTAGTACTGTGGCAGTATATTATGCACAATTTTAAGCTCTTAGTTCATATTCTAATTTTTTTACTTCTAAGCGCTTGGTTAATGCAAAAAGTACATAATTTAACCTCGGAAGAAGTTTTTTTCGCAGTAACGCCTCAAAGAAAAAATACTACTTCCAAGGCGAAATATATAACTTTACACAATAACTTTCTGTAAAAGAAGTGTGAAATAAAAATGATATACCTTTTCAATATTGCAATTTTATAAAAGTGTGTGTAAGTGTGCTTGTGTGTAAATTCTTGGAACTTTTACAATTCGAGTATGACTACTATTTGTCAAATTTAAAAGACTGTACTTTAAATTTTTGATGAAATATATGATCTTTTCTTGACTTCAATTTATCATTGTTAAAATATTGATAAAATCATAGTAATTAACATTTAAATAAAACATATTAATATTTTTGTAATGTAATCAAATAAGTTACAATTTTTGGGAACTATTTGAAGATGAAATTTCTTATGTATAAATTAAAATTCAATTTTAAAAATAATTAAAAAAAATATCAGGTATTTTTTTCTAAGTTCACGACAAAGAGTCTGAGCTGAATTAGACTCATGAGCCTGATCAAACTTAGAAACGTAAAGTTCTACTTAAATTGAATAATTAATTTTTTATCTAACTTGGCTAAAATTTTTCATAATAAACTTGGAAAAAAGATACTGATATTTTCTTTAATAGTTCGAACATTAAATTTTGAATTTCTTATAATTAAAGAAAATTTGACTAACTTCATATTTCCAAGTAATTGTCATTTGTTGAACAACATTATAATAATATTAATTTTACATTTTTAACATACTTATCGAAGTATAATCGTTAATTAACCAGTTTTACTACAAAGCATTTGAGCCATATAAAGTCATGATCCTTACCAGAAAGTTGAAGGACAACATTGTAAATTTTACAAATAGCAGTAACGCTCGAATTTTGAAGTTTCACGGATTTACTTATATAAATATAAATATACACATAGATTTAAAAATTGGTTTTGAATTTTGGAGCTTTGTCTCACCTCATCTTACTTTTCTTTATTATGCCCCGTCTTTATTTTTTTACCCATAATATAATATTAAATAGTAAAGTTTCTTCTTATGCCCACTACTCGTCATTCTCATATTTTTTGCTCGCTTCAGCACCTCTGCATCATCTCTTACTGATTCATGACATACAACTTTAAATATTTTGTCTTGCACATCTTCTCTATTCTACTTTTTTTACATTCTGATTTCACATTCACTTTTATCTCATCTCTGCCTCACATCTATCTTTTTCTTGGTTTATTGCCGTCTCATGCTTATTTACTTATTTCTTGTACAAAATTTAAGAACCAAATGTTAACAACTTACAATTTTTTCGAATATTTAATGTTTCCTATAGCCAACATAAAGAGTCAAATATCCTTCAATTCCTACCTTCGTTTCAGCAAAAAATACATTTTTTAATCAGGAAAGGATAAAAATGTATGCGAGTAAGTTTAAAATTTAGGATTTAAAATAAAAGAATTTGTAGTTAATAATTTTAGTGATTAACAGTCAGATATTTTAAAATTTAGAATTTATGGTTAAATCTAACCAGGAGAGGTTATGACCTTCAGGTCACAGATCTTGATGAAACATTAGGATATGTTCTAAGGTATCAAAATATGAGTAAAGCCACAGCGGTACAGTCTAACGCTTCGAAAAACTGAAGTTATAAACAATTATGGTCTTATTTTTAGAAAAATGTAAAAAAAGAGCTCCTAGTTGAAGTCTGAATAATTCAGTCAAGAAATGTTTGTAATTAATTTACAATAGCTAAAATGAAAGTAGAGCAAGCAAGCTTTAATTTGATGTTTTCAAAATTGAGGAACAATAACTAGAACCAAAGTTATGTTTGTTTAAAATTGAACAGCATAACTTTGGTTCTAGTTATTATTTCTCAATTTTGAATGATCGGTGATTTAAAATTAATGAATTCTTTGAGCCCACCTAACATTATTTTATCTTGTTCCATTTTAAAAATGAAAGTTGTCTCTGAACACCAAGAATATAGAAAAGTAAAAGAATATTTCAGTAGATGTTATTAATTGAAGACTAGGTTTAAGTCAACTGAACGCTATTAGTACGTTCTTAGAACCTTTTAAAATTCAATGGATTAAATTTAATGGTATATATTTCTAAAAAGCAAGTAAATGTGAAATAGATTGAAATTAATAAAAAAAGTATCATAAAGATATTTTGTTTTTGATGAATGTCCATTTGTACTAAAATTATTGCATACTGCAGACAAAACTATTACATACTCAATCCAACACAGTATGTGTTACGTAAGATGATTCTTGATTCCTACGACTAAATTGTTAACTAATATATGCTGGTCCAGAATAATCTATTTTCTGCTCTTGTAACGCAATCCACAATTGTAATTTAAGGAAAAAATTTTCGATAGTATTATACTTTTCTAACAGGATTAAAAACAATCAATATATTGCTATTTTATCTAGTATTTAGGTAATCCAATAAGTATATTGTTGGATTGAAGAGTTTAAGATAAAACTAAATTCAAAGTCGTATGTCATGAACATTTGACACATAAGTATAATATATAACTTTAAACCTTTTTATTTATTTCTTTTCTTTCTTTCCTAACCCCAGCCCTAACGCGTAACTTATTGCTTTATTGAAATCTTTAAAAGATGAACTAATATAGGTAATTATTTACAGATGTGTAGAAAAATTATCGAAATAACTTTTTATAAAAACAAATAGAAAGTTGAACATGATTAAAAATCATTATAAAATCAAAAACAATAACTTAAATTTATCTTATAAAAAGAATCTCATTTCTTGAAAAATATGTGATGTTAATATAAAAATAAAAGTAAGCTTATTGATAAAGTAGATAATAAAATGAAACGTGTTCTAGAGTATTTTTAAAAAAACGTCAAATCATCCAAAGGAATTTACGAATGAAAAAATTTTATTTCATGTAAAAATTCTTATATTATTACAAATATGTAATTCGTAAGTTTAGTCAGCATTACGTATTTTTAAGAAAAAAGATGAATTCATATACTTTTTAGTGATTCTTTTTATTTACAAAGGATGCAACAGGCATTTGAAATTCATTCGAAAAGAAATAATTTTTTCGTCCGAAAAATTCTTAAACTAGATTTTGAACATTCTACAAATTACTAATCTTGTTATAGCTACAACTGGAAGTATATTATACATAGATTTAATTTAATGTGATGAAATATATAAAATTATTCATGACAAAATCTTTTTTTAAAAATAGAAAATTTTCATAAAAAAAGATTTTTATTTAGATAAATTTTTTATTATCACGATAATTTTAAAAGTGTAAGTAAAAATTATTTGAAAATTTATCTTTTAAAAACCTTAAGAATTTTTATTCAACTAATTTAAATATTTGAATCGATGGTCAATTGCACGTTTGAGTACAGTTTGATTACAAAAAGCATTCAAAAGTATTGAAAGGTACAATTTCACATTAACATTTTATTTTTCAATGTAAAAACTGACTTCAAATCTAAACAATCTATTTCCAGTTGTAGCTTGATATTGAAAATAGTACATTTCGTAACGGGTATGAAAAGGCTTTATTTATGAAACGAGAATTTTACGCCCAAGCCGGAGGTAAGGGTCGTAACAAGTTTCGTAAAAAGCCTTTTCATACCAGTTGCAAACCGTATTTTTTGCCATGAGAGCCGAAAAAAAGCAACGAAGTTGCGATTTTGAGGTTAGAATGACAAAAAATTATTTATTAGATATAATTATCAAAATTTGTTAAAATTTTTATAAGAAATCAATTTATTTCTATTATAATGTGTAAGAAATAAATGTGTGGGTTAGAATAAAAGTCAAATAAGTTACATTTACAAAAAAATTTAGTCAGCGATATATTTAGATTTTTTAAGCATTAGAAAGAAATTTTCTGAAATATTGTGCCTTCTTTTTCTTTAATATTATAAGCAAAAAAAGCACAATGATTCAGAAAATTGCACTTTCTAATGCTAAAAAAAATCAAAATATACCGCTAACTTAATTTTTTTAAATGTGACTTACGCCACTGTTATTCTAATCCACACAAATACTGATCTTATTTCGTCTTATTTAGTGTACAAAATTTTACTAACCAAAAAATAGTTGCCTACATTTTAAATACTTAAACAATGAACTAATGAAATAATATTTCGAATAAATCATAAATAATAACTTTTATTTACTTAATTTTAAAATAAACAAGCTGATATAATATTTTAACAGTAAAATTTAATTAAGAGCATAATAAAAAAATGTAATAATAAAATATAATGCAATAAAGTGTTGTATAATTGCAATTTGGATTAAAGCAGTGATAACTGAAAGATATTTATGTATTTTTAAACAGCATAAAGGTGATGTTCGTGTATCAGTGTCATATATAATGTTTTTTATTTTATCGTGAGATCCAAAAGTGTTAAAGGTGTTAATAGTTTTAATTGATTAAAGTGAAGGAATAAAAGAAATTAAAAATTTGGAGCGTATAAGGATGTACACATTATTGGTTCTGTCATATATCTGCGTTGTATAAAAACGTCAAGCTGCAAGTGACTAACCTCATCCTTGTCCAAGCCGAGCTAAGAAAACGTTAAACTAAGATTAAAACATTTTCTTATACAATGAGAATAATTATAATATATTTAATTCGCTTTAATTTGAAAAGCATTTTTCTAAAAATAATGACTAACGCAATGAATTATTATTTTAAAAAATAGTTGTATTATATTATTTTATTTTGTTAAAAAATAGTAATAATGTTTTTGATGCAATTGTGCCTTAAAAATCAAATGGCATAAATATGTCACAAATTATAAGTAAAAGTCAATTTCAAAAATTTAAAAACAAATGATTAAATATACTACAATCTTTTTATCAAAATATATTTTCGCCTGAAGCCTTAATTATTCACTCGACATAAAAGAAAACTAATTGTCTTTTGTATATTTTGTGTATGTTATTTTAATGTATTGAAATGTCTGTACAAATATATTAATTTTTCAGTGTAAGATAATTTTGGGTCAAAATAACATTAACACACAAAAACACATCGATAATTATTGGTTTTTAATATTTTTATATATAGACAGTTCTTGTACTAAACGAAAATAAGGATACCTAATAGATTATTATAATCTGACTACAATCTAATAGATTAATACAATCAGTACTTATTAGTGATATCAAATTTAATCTGACTTTATAAAATGTATTAAATTTTATAATTAAATATAAATATACATGTCATAAATAAGTACATTTACAAAATCTTTTTAAAATACTGTCTTCCAATAAAAATGTACAGGATAGGTGATTTATACGATACCCTATGTACTACCTTTCCCATACTCTCCCTGTGTTTGACCAACTAGTTACACCTGCGAGAAAATCACCTACGTTACTTTTTCAATCATGTGGAAATAAATAGAAGGAAGGTAGATTCTGGACAAGTGAGAAGTTTACACCTGTAGAAAGCAAAGCTAATAATCACACGTATCAAAAATTTCTGACTTACGTCGAGAACCCTACCACTACGAATCTCATACCTTGTTTAATTTTTAATACTCCTTTTTATTTTGAGATGTTCATAAATTGTTATTGACTTTGAGCATATAAAATATATGTATACCGTTGGTATAGAATAAAAAAGTCGTATTTGGGAAGTCGGTTGAAAAAAGTTGTATATTGCAAACTACTGTTTTTTGCTTTGATTTAACTCCACATTATTCATTTAATATTTGCGTGATTTGTTTTAATGCAAAAAAACCTACGTAGGTGCAAAATGGTTTTTATTTTATATATATTTTTTGTGTAAAAATTTTAGTTGTATAGCTATTTAAGTTTTTATAAACGCTTCTTTTTAGTATATTTAAAAAAAATTTCTATATCTTTGTCTCTAGGGTCTATTAGCATAAAATGAAAAACACAAGTTTATTTTTTTATTATAGAATCATATCCTATAATTTAAGCCATACCCGTTTCTCGGAGGTATTCTCATTGTAAGTCAAAAATGATTAATTTTCAAAATTATTTGTTATTTATCTAATTTTTAACGTTTCGAAAGTTTAAATTAATCGGCTTACGGGAAATTATTTTATTTTTACTCTTATTAATTATAGCAGATTACTGCAAAAATAACTTTATAAAAATAATTGTAAAAACTAAAAAAATAAAAAATTACAGCCTATGATTATATATAAATCTAAAAAAATATTAATTATTAGATAGGTTATGCACTTAATTTTTATTTTCTTTAATTGTTAATTGTTAAATTTTGAATCTATAAAAGCTTTTCATTAGCAAATAGCTATCAATAAGTGTTAACTGAGAAAACGAGGTACCTAAAACAATTTTTAATAACTGCAAAGTATTAAACAAAGTATTTAGTAAAGAAATTTTGTAACAAATATTTTGAAAATCTTTTACTTTTATAAAAACCGAATAAAAACTTATAAAAACTTTTTAACCATTCTGTTATTTGCTTCAGTATAAATACGAGGAATAACCACTAAAATCCATATAAGATGAAAAATACAACGTATTTGTATAAAACGCCCATAATTTTCATGTATCGCATTTGGATAAAAAATCAACTCTAATTTCTTTTAATTCTTAAACAAAATGAAATCTCTTTGAGAGGCAATAGTTTTATCGGTTTTGGAGACTTGTGAAGTAAAATGCAGTTTAATAGGATGAAAAAGCGGTATCCTGACATATTTTTTATGCAAAACACGATTTTTGTCCATTTTATTTTATTCTGAACTGCAATGCATAACAAACAATAATAATTTACCAGCTTTCCCATAAACAAGCATATTTGTGATGAATTTTGAATATATTTTGAATTTATATTTAAAATGGTTTCCTTATTTAACTTTAGTACAAGTTAGAATTATTACAAAGGTACTGTCAAATCATAAATAAATTTAACTTATTAATCATATCTTGTATTATAAAAATTACAGATATTTCACAACAATTAAATACTTATGATATCATGTTTAACAAAAATTTTGTAATTTATATTTATTATTAATTAAAATAGACTACGAGAATGATTCTAATCATGAGCTCCCTGGTAGAAATTTATTCAGTCGCTTATATAAAGAGTTTAGATAAATAATGATAAAAAATACCTTCAAATCGAATCTCATTCTGAATATTCCATCATTTTTTAATACTGAAAACTCTCAACAAATTTTAACCATTTAAAAAAAATACGAATTTAAATAATGTAAATTTTATATTCTTGAGAATATCTTAGTAACTTTTTATGTTTTTAAAATTTTGCAGTCAATAGTTGAAAAAAGCAATGTATTGCAAAGAATGAAATTTAAAAATTCGCGCGTGGACTTAAAGCGTGGTACCAACGCTCGACCGCTAGGCTGACACGTTCTTGTGAGAGGAGTAATAGACCTCACCCTGTATTTTGTACTAGGAGTTAACCTTTGCATAACAAGGGCTCCCTGAATGTACTTGGACTGTGAATTTAGACATGCCTGACCTTTTCCTTAACTCTATGGAAGTAACTTAGAGTTAAGGTTGTGTGTTAAAAAGAGAATTTTGCACAGATCTCCCATCCTGTATCTTAACCTCGAAGGTGAAACTTGAAGCTAAAGTTTCTTTAACATCAGATATCTAGTCCATCAAGGATAGATTTCGGCATTAGTGATTACGTGTTAATCCATAACTAGAAAATACACCTCTCTATCTTTGTCATGTGTCCCTGGCGTAGAGAGTTTCCTTCTACTTTCTGACCATACCTGTATATCAACCGAGACATTACCACCGTCGAACCTTTACCGCATCAGCCGCGCTAATCATAGTTAATAACTTACCGTCGGTGGTAAAGATCGCGATCTCATCGATAGTTGATAAACTAACAAGGGGAGCTTGTGGACTCAGGGTCATGGATTTTAATTAAACTCAACCAATTTTTTTTTGTGATATAATGAAGATATCCGGTGTTGTTTCCATTTCATAGGCCTTTTGAAAAGATAATTTAAGCTTAATAAAAATTCTTCCAGATTAATTTTTATTCAATAGTAATAGAAAGTTACGATTTGTACAACTGCGCTAGACAAATATATGAATTAGAAGTATATATGTATAATAAAAATTATGATAGAAATTAGAAAATATGAATAGAATATTCGTATAAGATTACATTACCAAGTTCATAAAACAGTATATCAAGATACACTAACGAGTCATTTATAATAAAATAAATGATTTATACAGTTAATTCATTATTCTTATTGATTTAAAGAATTCTCATTCTATTATATAGATCAAATTAGTATTTATCATTAATTAGTTAGTGATATAAATACATTTTCTCCAATAAAATTATTAGCTAATCAATTAAAATGTCTTTATACGCTGTAAAAATTAACCATTAATTAATTAATATATAACAAAAAACTTTGAGAATGTTAAATAAAGTTATGACTATAATTATTTACAATAGTTGCATATATAAAAATTAATGCTTAAAATAACTGAGAACCTATTTAGCTCAATTAATCTTTTTAAGGGGTATGATATGGAAATAGCAATTAGGTATCTTCATTATATCACAAAATAAAATACTTGTCAGAGTTTGATCAAAATCCATAACCTGGAGTTCGCAGATTCCCCTTGTAAGTTCAAAGATAACCATTTTGTTTTTGCTTTTACTTTTGTTCTAGCCAGCAAGGAAAGACTGAATACTGTCCGCTGAGGGAACGGTGTTTACCGAATTTATTTTCTCGTTATAGAATTATTGTTTTAAAGAACCTCCTTTGTTTTCAATATTATTATTTTAATTTACTTGTAGAAATGGCATTTTTTGTTCATCTGAAAAAATGAAAAAAAAGGATTCAATATTTTCAGCGAAATTCAAATAAAACGTGTTAAGTTTATTTATCAGTACCCATTAAACCGATCCAGTTTCCGCCCTCACGCTGATACCCTTAAAATTTTAAGAACACTCGCCCGTAATATAATCTATGATAATTCTTTTTCCCACATTTAAAAATTAACCAATAAAAATGAGCGGACTAACGGAATTATCCAGTAATATCACGTTATTTTAAAATCACCAAAAAAGAACTATCATAGAATATGTTTCCGTTGACTATACTTAAAATACGATTTTTTTATGGGTGAAAAGAAGTCGTATTATCGACCCGTATGGCGTATACGATTTTTGCTAAGTGACCAAAACAACATGTGATGGCGCTACGGACAAATATGCTGCTACCAAAAAGAAATCAGGTCGTCATGTTTGTTTTATTTCTTTTAATGCGTTGAGCATAGAATTAAGTCAATTTTAATTCATAACTTTGCGTTTAGACTAAATTAGATTTTATTTTATAACTCAAATCAAATTTTTAAAAGTTTAAACACCATTTTGTTTCATTTTGTCTGTAAATATAAAAAATTAGCTCTTTTTATAATGACTTAATATTTCAAGGATTTTAAGATTTTAAAACATTAATTTCATATTTGAATTATACATAATCAAATAAAACTTAATTTTGTATAATTAAAAATACGGGCTTAATTGGTGCACAATCGTGGCTAATCTAATTTCTTTTAGGATTAATGATTTAAATTGTTCAACATTTCATTAAGTAAAATGTTCACATAAGTTAATAAACCAGTAAAACTACAGACATAATATTTAAATATTACAAAAAAAATAATGACAATTTCTTAAAATATTAATAAATTTATTGTTAGTTTCGTTTAAATTTTATGATTTTGTATGTGCATTAAAAAGTAAAATAATTAAATTAAAATTTTTGTCAATAATATTTGTAATACATATAAAAATGTTTAAGTAATTTCATGCTTCATTCACTGATGTTAAATAATTAAAATAAACCATTAATATTTGACTCGTTTTATAACTCACTTCAATTTATAATCCACAAAAATAAAACTAGTTAGATTTTAATAATACAATGTTTAAAATTCTTGTAAGAAAGAAAAAGAAAAATATACTTAATGCTTGTTATAACCGACAAATAAAGAAGGATAGACAAAATCCCCTCTATTTTCAGATGCATTTATAATACATATACGAGAAAGAAAGAGAGAGGGTGATAGTCAATGCTTATAGCTTTCGTACAGAAAAGGATAGATAGAACCCCCTCTATTCTTAACGGTCGTGAAATTGTCTTAAAACAGACTATTGCGCAGGGTTACAAGGCATATTTACCCGGCGATAATTCTTTATTTCTTACGCGTGCGTTTTGCAAATAACGACGTACTTTTCACCAAGGGATGTGAAATAGTACATTACTCTACTAGTGAGCAAAATAGGTATTTCCTTCATGAGTCGTTTTATATAGAATTTTTCCCAACAAGGTGAGCGGAATCCGATTTTCGGTGCCTGTTTTGAGTGAGCGGGAATGTGGTATTTTGCTCACTCAAAACAGGCGCTAAAAATCATTTTTTGCTCACCATGATAAGAAAAATTTTTTTTTAAACATCCGCCGTTTTGTTATTTTTGCATAAAAATTAATAATTTTCCAAGGAGAGCACCCCAGCTCCGGGAAACGAATTCATCTCAATCTGCACAATATGATTTTTTGATACATACATTAAACTATTGTATACGCGAATTATACCAACATGAAAACTGACGAGGAGAGATCTCCACCTCCGGAAAATGAATTTAACTAAGACTGCAGGATATGATTCTTTAATGCAAAAAATAAACCTGCATTTTTTTTCATCGAATAGGCCCTCTAGACAAAGATATAGGTATTTTTGGAAAATATAGTAAAGAAAATCGTTTATAAGAACTTAAATAATCAAACAACTACGACACTTGCAAAAAAATGTATTAAAGATATTGTTGCATTAAAAAAGCTTATGTGGGGCAAAAAATTGTGCTTAGTTGAAAATTGTTACATATTTTTAAATATTTTCACCATGTAACTTATAATTAATTATATTTTAATCACTTACAACTTTTGAACCATGTGAGATTTTTTAATTTAGCAAATCTTTAATTAAAGTTTTAACTTGTACTTTGTTTTATCTTTTATACATTTTTTGTAAGAGTCTTTCGCGGAGTTTTCTCGATTCGCTCAAGCGACAATCGCACGAGTCAAGCACGAAAAGTTGGGAAAAGCTTCTTGCATTACCTAGCGTGTGTGTAGTAATTTCGCGCACACTGTGCTTAAATCTGCCACTTCTCAAATGCAAAATAAGCACGAGAAAACGAGTATCGCATATTTAATAAAAAATAATTTTATTTTTTACAAGAGTTCAAAAAGATTCTACGATAATCAGTATGAAAAGAGCTGAGAAGATTATTCTCTCGTTCGTATTTTGAATTTCCGCCCTTATTAACACTATGATACCAATGTTGATATTCATCTGTATCAACAGAGTAACTTTGTAAATATCTAACTAAATTTGATTGTAATTATGATTTTAATTTAAACAAAAGAGGTCACTGATTACTTAGTTATTAAAAGTAATTAAATAAACTTGTGAAAATGTATTATTTAGATTCAAACTAAAATTCAACCAACAGTACAACGCGCATATATCGGCCGTCAGTGTGGAATCTTAATGTTTTCGGCTTACATTGGTCACCCATGTGAAAAACAAGCGGAGTTGTTACTTTTTATCTTCGTGTAAAAAAACGAAAAAAAATGAGACGGAGCCTAAATTTACCTTTAAAATCAGATAAACTAAAAAATCTGCATATTGTAATAAGATGATGGTAAATCTTACATATTTATTTTGTCCCATCTGTGTTGAAAATGCCTAGCTGGAATCCCATGTGGAAGTTTATGGATTCCATATGGAATCAGATAGAATTCTATGTTCTGATCCAAGTGGAATTCCAGTCAATAAATTTCACGTAGAATTCTATGTCGATGTCTATGGATTCCACGTATATATAAATATATGTGGATATTGATCAGAACATAGGAATCCACATGAAATATATAAACTTCTACGTGGAATTCCAGCTAGATATTTTCAACGGGGATAACTTGTGATCACTTTGACCTAACCTCTGAAAATTAGTTGAACATTTTAGCCTACATAAGTATGGGCAACATATTGACAATGTATCAGATATTGAAATTGTTAATATATTGGATAAATGATTGCTAATATCTAAGCAATAGTTCAGATTTACAATAATCTATATTTGTCCCATATATTGCTGACAGCTGCTAAAATAAAATTATTTTCAACGAATTTTTTTTATTTTTTGAATAATAATATCATCTTAGCAATTGTTGAAAATATATGGAAAACATGGAATAGTGCAAGGAGAGAATTTTCTTATAAAAATTACGGTGATGGTCACTACGACCAAGGGACATCATAGAATAGTATGAAAAATTATGAGACGTTACCGTAAAAACTATAGATGTTACTATAAAAATTATACAGGATTCTGATAATTTTTACGGTAATGTCTCATAATTTTTCATACTATTCTACAATGCCCCTCGATTGTAAATACCGTCACCGTAAAAGTTATACAAAAATTCTCTCCGTGTGTAGATTTATCAAAATATTGCTGAAATAATGACAACTGTCAATTCATATTTGAATTATATAACTCATATTTGAATCATAAGCAAATTATTAGTAAATATGCTAAAGAATTTATTTGTCAATAAGAAAAGTTTTTATCCTTGAAATTATATTAATTTTTTTTCAACTTAAAACCAGAAAAATCCTAATATTTTCTTATAATACACTTTAAAAATTCAAAATAAATTCAAATTATCAATTACGTTTTTCATTATCACTTATTCAAAAAAGTTTTTATTCTTCTGACAATGCAATAATTAACAAAATAAAATAGTTTACTATTGTTATGTTTTTCGTATCATAGCAATTAAAAAGGATGAAAGAGTTCAAGTTATAGAATATGCAATGACAAAAGAAATAGAATTAAATCGATGGGGGTAGCGAAATGGCTGAGCACTTGTCTTCGTTGCGAGAGGCTCGGGATTTAATCTTCACTACAGATGAATTCCGACATTTTTATAAATTAATTATAATTTCCGTTCAATAAAGTGAAATCTGTAAAACTAAATATTACATAAAATGATATAAATAGAATGAAAAATTTAAGAGGAGGGTGAAGTCTCTGTTCCTGCCTTATCTCCTTATGCATTATTTATAGATTATTAATTAAAAAAATATTTAAATAAATAATAAATTCGATTAGATAAAAACAGGTTTCTTATTAAAACATTTAGTTAGATATTAAGACATTGTTCAGTGTTTTATTTTGTCGAAATCCGTATTTTTTTATAGCTTATATAGGCGTCTTGATTCATTTTCTACCAGGGTCATATGATTTTTGCAATATTGCAAATCATTCAAAAATATTTCAAAGAAAATTTTTATTCTAATTTTTTGAATGGTTATGCAATCTCAAAATATATTATAAACGTCATAAATGAATACTTTTAACACTTTTGGATAATTATATAAGTTTTCTAACAGATTTTAATATTTTATTATATGTAACTATAGAATTACGTTCTATTAAAGAATTTTATATATTGAGAAAATTTCATTATTCATTGATGTTTTTCCGTGAAAATAAATATTTATTAGAATAATTTTTAAATATTTGTGAGCCTCTTTTAATTTTCAATTTCATATATCATGAACAAAAAACTATTCTACCTAAAAAAAAAACATTTTTTCTTAAAATTGAAATTTAAAAAGTACTAATATAATAAGTGAATTATCAAATTTATTTTAAAAGTATAATGACATAAAAGTGTTATATTTGATTATGCATTTAATTGTTTAAATGCAAATATATTTTGGAGTGATAATCATAAATTTTCGTAGAAAATATTGCTATATATCAATAAGTATACAATAGATAAGTGTATTTTTTTAAAAATAAAATAAAATAGAATTTAAAATATAATTGGATAAATATTTAAAACAAATATTTTAAATCAGAAAAATAATTAGTTCAATAAACAAGTAAATTGTTGATCAAATTTAAAAAAACATATATACCTTTTGGGAAATATATACTTATATATGTTCATATATACAAATTTAAAAAAAATGACATAAATTTTACCATCTTTGTTATCACATCGATGTTAAACGTAAAATTATGAAATATTCTTTATAAGAACACAGACATTTAAAATTAGAGTTACATAAAAAGTATAAATAAATAAAATAAAATATGAGATTTAACGTAGAAACAATAGAATTGATATAAAAATGATCATTTAAATAAAAAATGTAAAGAAAAAGTACAACTACTTGTAGAAAATCAATAACAGTGTAAACATTTAAACATAAGCACCGTGAGTTTAACAAATAATAAAAGACATCTATATATATGACACACACTCACATACATATGTATGTAAAATTATGCAAGAAGATTACTTGACTTGATGTTTCTAACGTATTAGAAAATTACACACTCTAACAACCTAAAATTCTAGAATAGTACGAAATGGTTTGTATATGTATGTAGTTGTTAAACGTCACAATATTCGTAATGATACTATCAGCAGAATTGCAACCCATATAACGAATGACACGTATCGACGGAAGTATTAATTTATTAAAAGAATTTATCAATATATGATACTGCCGCTTATTTTATTATTTTTTATTCAATAAATCATAGCATAAGATTCTTATAGAAACTTGATCAGCTAAGAGTATCATTACATCTATTTAACTTTAAGAAAGTTCTTTGAAAATTTAAACATCGAGCTTTGGCTTCAGGTATGTAATACTGTACACCAACACCGTGAGATAAAGAATTCCTAAAGGTCTTTATTGGATTATCTTAAATTGCTCAATTTTATATTTTTATATATAATTAGTACAATTTTTATCATTTAGCTTATTATATAAACAATGCATAAACTTAAATATTACGTAAATAAACAAAGAATACATTGGGATAGACCTTTATAAAAATTTATCATAAACGGTATTAGTGTCAGTATTAGATATTTAATACCGGATATTTATAATAAAGAATGAAAATGAAAAAAGATCTTACCTCGTCTGTATTGGAACCAAATAATAGTAAATCGAAGGGGATAGCTGCCACAAGATCAATGATGAACCAACCCTTAAGATAATGAACTGCTATTTTGCCTGGATGAGAAACAACTTCATCGTTGTTGTTTACAAAAGTTGTTCGGAAGTTTATAAGAATGTCCACAATAAATGTAACGTCCACTGTAACAGATGAAATTTTACTTTATGTATTTATTTTTCTACTTTTTTATATTTTTATGAATTTTAAATTCCAATATTAATATTATTTCTATCTTAATATTTTTGACCTCAATAATCGTCTGAAAAAATCATATTTTAGATAATCAATAGATTCTCGTCATAAAATTAATATAAAATTATAAAGACTTTATTGATCATCATGAGCAAAAAACTTAAGGAAAATAAATTTTTAAAACATCTTCTAAAGTAATGATAGTTCTTAAATATAGACCTAACATCAAAACCACAGAGTAAAAGAACAAACTTAGAGTGTAAAGTTTGACAAAAAGAAACATGTGTTTTGGGCACAAAACTGCTTACTTGTTCATCTTTACACTAAAATATAAGCAGCTTTATCTTAAACACATGACATACACGGAGAAAAAAGTAGAGCAAAAATTACAATCCTTATTGTAAAACAACCACAAACTGTCATTTTGGCCAAAAATTACCATACTTTATAATAAAATTTACTAGATATATTGCAAAAATTCCTATACAACTTAAGAATTTTTATAATATTTCTAGTAAATTTTATTATAAAGTATGGTAATTTTTGGCTAAAATCACAGTCTGTGGTTGGTTTACGATAAAGTATGGTAATTTTTACTCTATTTTTTTCTCCGCGTATAGATTTAAAAAAATTAAACAAATAACCAGTACTAAATGGCATATTTATCACGGGAAATGTTTATACTTATGTATCAAGATCTAAAAACTTAATTGTCGAATGTGAAATCTTCTCTAGTGCACAACTACACAAAACTATATAAAAAATGTAAGGCATATTTTTTGTGATTGAATAGCAGGATTTATTTAAATATAAATATGACATAAACATTTTGAAAAGTTATTTTCTCAAAGTTTCACTTGTGGTGATCAATAGAATCTTTCTAATTTCATGACGAGCTATAGAAACTTATGTATAACGAAGATATATGTGCAACAAATTTCTTTTTATATACACTAACATTTTTTTTGAAAAAAAGATTAAATTTTTTATACATTTTTTCATTTTATTCTAATAAAATTAATGCTTATTAACGCTCATTGTTATTTTCTAGAAATCAAGTAGCATAACTACTAATTCAATATCTAAATCCTTACTGAAATTTAGGTAAACATTTTCTGTATGTTTAAATCATCTGAAAATAATCATGAATATTTATTATAATAATCTTTAACTAAGGTAAATGTCCTAATAGGTAATCACTTTAAGAATGGTACCACCCGAAAGATAGCCACAGTTAAAATCGAGAATTAACATAGGCTATTTATTGGATAGCCCAATTTCTTAAAGTGTTCATAAGTCAGAATATTTACTTTATATTTAAAATATTTTCTTTTGACTAATGTGCATAATAATAAAATAATTTTAATGACAATTATCAAATTTTAGCAACTATCCATAGCAGATTTTTTCAGCTTCACTAATTTTATTCAATATAGAATTGATACAATGTTACGAGCAAGTGAATAACACTAAAATAAAATGTTTGACAAACACCCGAAATTTCAACTATATTAAAATGTAATATTTATTAAATATATGGATATTTGTAGCTAAATTTTTGGATCATTTTACTTTTTTTCATAACTTTTGATCAATTTGAGCTTTTTGAATCAGTTTTTCATAAAATTTATGTGAAACACGTTAAATCAAAATGAACAGAAAATTCAATTTTCCACAGCTTTCAAAAAAATGGTTTAAATTACATCCTTATTCGCACCAAAATATTTTTTCAGATCACATATGAAATTCCCAAACATGAAATCTCATGAAATTTGATCATTTTTATTTTACTTATTTAACATATACAGAAATGAGAATTCATATAAATCATTAATTTTTTTATTGATTATATTAATATGCTATTTAAAATTAATTTTATATCTTTTATACATAAACAACCGTAAACAACACATCATTAGCATGATTGATACATTATCTAATATAAGATTGAAGCACTTTTGCCCCTGCAGTTATATACATTTAATATATGTATTTTATTTATACAAAAAAGTAAAGCTAATTTAAATTTTTTTCTATTTCATCTGATTAGAAATTAACGCTTAGGGTAACATTTTAACATTAATGCGCCCTACATATTTATCACGCGTACAGTGATTCTAACACACTGACAAAAAAATATGATAACTGCTATTATAATATTACTATATAATATAATTTAATACGGCTACAACTAGACTATATAGTATCATTTAAATAGAATTTGATAGTTAGATTCACTAAAAATAATAGTAGCATATACTATATTACTAACTAAATCCTAAGAGTTAACTTTACCAAAATAAGAATGTTTCCATATAAATAAGTATTACCATACAAATTTAGTAGAGAATATTATTTACGTATAATATAGGAGTGAAAATAAAATTTTATTATATTTATTAGAAATTATATTATTGATTAAAATAATTACATTAATATACTGTTAATAGTTACCCTAATTGATTGAATTTATATACTGTAACTATAAAATGGTAAGAAGTACTATATTTCATGGTTTTGGTAATAAATCCACTTTTACTATAGTGTACGGTAATTTTCACTAAACAAATTTTTCTCAGTGCATAATTTTTCACACGCATAACAATTTAGTTGTAGTCTTAGATTCTTATTTTCCTAATATATCAAACTGGAAGTTCCCTAACCGCTCGCGAGAGTAAGAATAAGAGAAAAGCAAAGAGAGTAAAATCAACAAGTGCCATCAAGCAGATATACTATAAACCGTTTGTATGAAAGGTTTTATAAAATAAATCGAAAAAGCTTTATTGAGTTGGTTTAAAAATATTTCATTGCATAAAATATTTTTATAAATGAATTAAAAATTTTTTTTTAATGTTTTGATTTATGAAAGATTTTTTGTATTTTACAGAAACGGAAACGTCTTTATAAGGTATGTGAAGGGTTTCTCAACCTCTTTTATAATAGGTTTCTTTTAACGAATCATAGATAAATCACAATAACTTTTATGAAAAATTTTTATATAATTCCAAAAACCATTTATAAATAATCTTTGAAATCTTAAAAATGTCTTCACGAAAGTTTTTAAAAAACTGTCAGAAATAGCAAATAGTACATTATGATACTAGTGGCATACGTGGCCTATTATGGCACGACATATATTAGCGCCTGAGCGAAGCGAGAGTGATAATTCACGTCGTGCGATAGGCCATTGATGCCACGAGTAACATACGATATTTTATACTACTGACTAGCATAAATCCGCTGTCACGCCTGTCCGTGGAATAAGCAATCCATTTATACACTGTGCTGTTATCGAACGTAGCGAAACCAATAAGCACGTTGCAATAATGGATTACTTATACCATGGATAAACGTGATATAAATGTGGATTTATGTCACTGAGTGCTACAAAAACTTTTTAATAAAAGAATTTTCAACTTTTTAAGAGTAACTTTTAAGGAAGATTTTTTATAGCACTGCGTGAGCTAAATCCGCGTTTTCTACACCATTTAGCGGGAGCTAAGTACAACTTTTTTGAACTGTGTAAAAAAGTACTATCGAAAGAAATCTCACACTTTATTATACTGTTCGAAAAAGTAATCATATCGAAATCACGCGTTACAATCACTCTTTGTGCATTTATTAATACGTAGAAATATCTTTTCACCCATAATAATACGTAGAAATATCTTTTCACCCATAATAATACGTAGAAAATCAACCAAAAAATATAAATACTTCAATAAAGAATTGAAAGCATCAAGAAAACGAAAACTATAGTTTATAAATTCTTACTGTGCCGTGAGTTGAAATATATAAAACCTCTGTGAGCGCGCATGCGTGTACAGTGTATACAGTCTAACCATGAGAAAGAGAGAGATGCATATATGAACAATGAACTAGATGCTTCGCTTTATCTGACTCATGTATACATGAATCTAAATAATCGACAAGATTTTGTTAACATATTGGATTTAATTATTAATAAAATATCAGTGACATTAATAATTATTAATATAATTTCACATTCTAAGAATGCTTTTGAAATTGTTTTTACTTTTTTTATTTGTTTGCGAAGGGTTTAGTTTTGATAATGTATATAGTTTTCACTTTTTTTGAATTATCATTCATGAAGTGCATAGTTTTGTTGATATATAGCGTTGGTTTTTATTTACGAATTATCATTCGTGAAGCGTATAGATTTCGTTAAAATTGATATTCTATAGTATAGATTTCGTGTGGCGGATTTATCTCACACATGCTATAAAATAATATACGACACGTGTGCTCGAAGTGGTCCTCTTACACGACGTGCTTAGCTCGGGTGCTAACTGCACGCAGTGTGAAAAAGGACCACTTAGAGCACGTGTATCGTAATGTACTATTTGTGGACGTCGTCCACATATGAACGGATATCATATGTATTATTATGCAATCGCAAAACTATTAAAACATCATCTTATTTAGATGAAGAATTTCAAAATCAATCAGTAAGAAATTTGTTAGAATTGAAAGCATTAACTTTTTAACACAAAAAACAAACAATAAAATATCGTGTGCACGTAATTCTATGAAAAAATTGCCGGTTAGAAGAAGTTAAACACTCATAAGAATCTTCATAAAAATTAGAACAATTTTGAAAGGTTTTTGATAAAGCTTTTGTGACAAGAATTATATAAATTTTAATAAATGTTTTATGATATATTTTGGATATTTTAAATTAAAGTTTTTTGATAATGATTCATATCTATTTTAAAATAGTTTTACACAATTTCTTTAAATGGGTTCAATAAGCTATTCGAAATAGGTGAAAAAAAAACTTCTGATATTTTTTAAAATTCATTTTTCAATATTTCAGTATATTTCATAGATTATTTATATGACTTTTAAAAAACGTTTTTGAATCGTGTATAAAAAAAGTTTTATGAGATGTTTCAGAAATTGTTTCACGAGATGTTGATAAAATATTTTTGAATTAACTCAATAAAGCTTTTTTGATTACTTTTTTGAAAGCTTTTTGAATGGTTTCTGAAACCTTTCAAATGCTTTTTAAAAACCAATATGCCGGTTTTTCAATTAAACTTTTACTATCCATAATATTTCATGAGATCTCATAAAATATTTTAAAGAAATTATTAATTGAAAAATAATATAAATATTTTTTCAAAAATCTTACCAATAAGATCTATGATCACCATTGGATCTTCACTGTACGTACTACTGCTAGACTTTTTTCGGTGATGATCTGGTTCAGGAAGTAGAAAAGCTGCGACATAAGGTGTAAAAATTGCTGTGTACAGAACTAATAAAAGAATTATCCAATCCCAAACAGCTTTAAATGGTGAATAATGTAAAATGGTCCATTTATGAATTCGTGGTGATTGAAGCTTATATTCAGGGAGAACATCAGCACCAAGTGAAAGAACCTATAAAATAAAATATAAAAAGATCAAATTAATACAAAATAATGATATGAAATAATTTGAAACAAGTTTAATTCTATTCGATATTATCCTAATCGAATTGTTTATTCTATAGTCGCAGGAGTATAGTTTATGCATCTTTGTAATGTCACCAATAATATATTTTATCACTGTTCTTTGGCTGCAATTTTAAAATTACACGGCTTTTCTGAATAATTCCATTAGTTCGCTGATTTTCATTGCAGAATTTGGAAATTGCAACAAAAGATTAGAAAAAAGATACATTACTGACAATTGAAAATTACCTTTTACTATAAAATAATTCTTACGAGCTGCATAAAAGTACCAGACACAATGTATCAAGCAGTAAAAGATTTTGATGGAATTCATGACAAAATCGAAAAATGTTTGATAAGAATAAATTCAAAAAATTAATTTTTCGAAATTTTACAGATAATTTAATGTAAATATAAAAAAAAATATAGAATTTCGAATAAAAAATGTGATTTTTTAAAAAAATTTTTAGGTATTACTTTTATTTGTATCGAAGTTTAATAAATTGAAAAGGAACATATCTAAAATTGACTACGTAGCATGAGATAACTATAAGATAACTAATTTATTATTTTAAAATGAAAAGAGACGTAAGATTTACGTATTAAAAATTTGACTATACATAAAAAAACTTTATATTAAAACATTTAATTTGTGCAGTCAAACAGCTTTAGGACATATCTTAATATTATAACTTTTTATTTGTGTGATAAAAAAATGATTAAATTTCAATTCATATCATCATTTTTTGATAAATGTAATTAGTACAATATACCAACATGTGTACTATGTATATTTTAAATGTTGAAAGAGCATTGTAGGCATTTTTGCCTTACATAATAGAGAATATAATTTTATGACCTTCAATTTGCGAGGTTGGAAAACTTTGTAGGTCTTCCAGAACAAAAATCATAAAGTTTTCAAAATTGTAAGAAAAAATTTTTTGAAGAAATCATTTTAATTTTGAATTTTAGAATAAATATATATCTTGACGAATTCACTAAATTTTTCCTTTTATATATACTAAATCATCTTTGAAATAAGCTATATTCTTTATTTCATATTTATTTATAATTATACTTTTATCTATTAATATCTAAAATTAAATTATATAAATTTTAGCAAACAAAAAATAAACTTATAAAGGGATATTTTTCTCACCTAACAATTGGTCAAGATTGATCGTCTATTTGATCAAAATGTATAGCGACCAGGTCCTTACAAAAATATCAAATGAATTGAAAATTCAAAGAAACATTATATTATCAACAAAAGAAAATTGATTTAATTCTAAATCTTATTCTTGGAAAATCGAATTAATTTTTTAAAAATTTTAAATATCTATTACTTTTTAATTTATTTTTTTTCAAATTCAAGAGTTTTATGTTTGAAACTAAATTACCAAACTTCTGAACCAAGCAGCCCTCTGTGCAATAATAGTTATTTTAGTTTAATTTAAGAGCTACAGTGCAAGTAAATCTGCACTCTTGATTCAAAATTTTATTTTGATCAGTATGTAATCGTAGATTTAATAAAAAATTATCAACATATCTATATATCTTATATTTTTGTATAAATAGATATTAGCACTGATTAAAATGCTAATGTTCTGAATTGAATATGAATATTCAAAGCCCATTTCACAGCACAGAATCCATTTTCATAACAAAAGATCCGTGACCCAAAAAATATGAATTCTTTTTGTACTTAATTTGTGAAGATTATGTTAGCTGTATTTATCTTGAAGTAATGATTTTCGTGAAAACATTAATTTTTCTATGACTCTTGACGACTCGAGTAAATCATCATTATCAGATTGATTTCTCTACGATATTGTAATATTATTAATGAGTTTCTTGGACAGTTCACAAAGTCAACTATATTCAACATATTCACAGTTATATTTTTTTAAATATTTTTTATTGTATATCTTATATAATTTATTTCTTATTCAAACTTAAATAATAAGACAATCTTGATGATTTACTATATACTTTTTGTTCTACAATAAGAAATACGAAAACTTATTTTTCCCTTTTTTTTATTTATCTTTTTGTAAGTATTATATATTTATAGGAAATATATTTATATTATAGCATAGCCTTATTACTCATAAAAAAGTTAAATAGATCTTCTGGATTATCGGACACGGATCTCAACTACTAAGCTAACGTTACTGCTACTTAATTACGACTTATTATAGGGTTGATGCTAATAAGAGTTAATAAAAATAATAAATCTGAAGAAAACATATAAAATTTCATCATATTATGTTAAATAAGATGAATGTACAAGAAGTAAAATATTTTCATAATTTTAATAATTTTTAATGTTTTATTGTTTATTTAAATATTTTTTTTAAATTTAACACAATATTTTTCTTGACTAGAGGAGGTTTCTAACATCAAATTTCTAAATAACCAAAAATCTTTTTATTGCTTATTTCAACACATTAGAATTTATATGAGGAAAAGGAAAAATGTTGTAAGTTTCATGTTGATGAAAGGAATGTAAAATACCGTCATTACAGTTTTCTAAATTTTTTATTCCTGATAAAAAAATTTTAAAAATATCTCTACATTTACTCTTTTGTTTTAAATAATAAAAAGTATAATATAGAAGTATTATAAACGTTAGGTAACTATATAGAAATAAGATATTTCAAAATATTATTTCAAAACATTGAGCGCGTTTTTCGCAAATTTTAATTTTTTAGCTGCTTAATACGATTAAAAAAAACTACTAAAGTGATAGCTTTGAATTTTGAATATACTGTTGTTTATATGTGTGGCTATGGGCGATATTAAAATTTCATAGACCATTTTTTAATTTTCCAATTATCCCTGGTAGAAATTGAAACGCTATGTATTACCATTTTATGACCAGTAGAAATGGAAACGCTTTTTTCAACATTTTATGGCCATTTCTTTGGCATTATTATTACTAATAACCTCAAATTTTTAGATACACCATTTTTTATGGTCACATTTCTACCAGATATAAGCTGATTTTTTTAACTAACCAGGAGAGGCTATGAGCTTCGAGTCACAGATCTTGATGAAACTTTGGGATATGCTTTTAGGTACCAAAATATGAGTAAAGCCAGAGCGGTACGGTTTAACGATTCGAAAAACTGAAATTATAGACGTTTCTAGTCTTATTTTAAGAAAAATGTAAAAAAAAAGCTCCTAATTGAAGTGTGAATAATTCAGTCTAGAAATGTCTTTAATAAATTCACGGGAACTAAAATAAAAGTAATAAAATCAAGCTTTAATTTGCTGTTTTCAGAATTAAGAAATAATAATTAGAACCAGAGATATGATTGTTCAAAGTTAAGCAGCAAGAAAGTACCAAAACTCATCTAAATTCTGAAAAACGCTGATTAAAGCTTGATTACTCTACTTTTATTTTAGCTCCTGTAAATTTATTAAAGACATTTCTAGACTGAATTATTCACACTTCAATTAGGAGTCCTTTTTTACATTTTTCTTAAAATAAGACTAGAAACGTCTATAATTTCAGTTTTTCGAATCGTTAGACCGTACCGCTCTGGCTTTACTCATATTTTGGTACCTAAAAGCATATCCCAAAGTTTCATCAAGATCTGTGACCCGAAGCTCATAGCCTCTCCTAGTAAGAACATTTTTAACCGCAAATTTCAAAAGACAACCGCTATTTTAACAATTTTTAATCAAACTAAATTACTCTTATTTAAATCATAGCAATTTTTTTATAAAAAATTAACTTATTCTCTTTTTAAATCTTACAGTTAGCCGAATCATTTGAAACACGTATTTTTGTATATTCCAAAAATGGTTCATAAATATAAAAAAAAAATTCGTAGTATTAAAATGTTAAACGTATTTGAAAAGTTTCGAAATTATAACATTATATATTTATCATAATTTTTTTTTGTAAATTTGAAAGTCGAAATCCTTTTAATTAATAAAATAAAGTTTATGAAAAATTTTCATTTTTATTGAAAAATGTTTTTAGATTTTTTTAATATTGTTTGAAAAATTTTATACATTTTGTATTTACACTTATAGAAACAATTCATTACAGCTAACTCGACGAGGTAACTGTCAACGGACAATGCACTTGAATGCATTGCAAATTAATTACCATAAAACAAAATCGACCAAATTTCCATTGGTTAATAATTGGGAAATTGTGTATTTACCGCGAGAGCTTCAAAAAGTTTAACAAAAACAACACTATGGTCAATGTCCCAATTGCTACTCACGAACCTATTACTAGCCGTTCATTGTTAAAAATTTTTTTTTGTATCTAAATAACATTGAGCGGTTAGTAATAGGTTCATTTCTAACAGCGAGTAGCAATTGGGACATTGACCATATATGATAACAGTTAAGTAATGGTTGCTTGGGTTAATTCATGTAACTTAAGAATATTTTAAAAAATTGAACAATCAATCAATTTAATATATTTTTTCCCATACCCCGGCCAAAAACATGTCGTTATTCGTCGAAATCATGCAGTAAAAACATGGCGTTCTCCTCCGGCGAATATGCTCACTCGAGTTGCGCAGTAAGCTTGGCGCCGGCACATACCCGTATACTGCTGTGTTTTAAAAGAGCGCGGTGGCGTAATGGATAGAGCTCTAGCCTTCAACGCGGAGGGCATGGGTTCGAATCCTGTCTAGGTACCTTTAACTTTTTTTCGAAAGAATATTAGAATATGTGCCATTTATATCGCGACTCTTGAAAAATCCGACCTCATTGGGTATCGGTTGATTGTTGGTCACAAAAGTGGCTGACCATCCATCGGTAGTCAAAGTTTTCGGTATGGTGGGTCTGACAGTCTAGCCTAATGTAATGTGTTAAACGGGACCGGGCTGGGCTCCCTCGACATCACCATATAAAAAAAAAATACTGCTGTGTTTTTAAGTCTCTTTTATGCATGTTAAGAGTAGAGGAGATATACGTTTATCTTTTTCTATTCACCGCTATAAGTGTGAACTCTCTCTCTCATATGCATACTATAGTTCATCCTTTTTTGTTTACCAGTCACATGCATCGACTCTCTCTGTCTGATATGTGTTACAAACTAGTGTATAAACAATATTTATTTGTTATAAAGTATTAAAATATAAACAAACGGTTGATCGTGCTGTTTAATTAGTTTTATTTTTATGAATTATAATCTGTACACTGAAAAACCCTAATGCGGCTGAGTGTACTCTTGAGTTGAATAGATGTCGCTTTCAGAACCTAAATATTAAATTTTTTAAAATCACATCGGTTGCTTTCCAGATTACACTGAGTGTCATCTGAGAGTACGCTGATCGCTCTTTCGATAGAGTTCGTTTATACCAGATTTTCGGAAATGACACTCAGTGTAATCTGGCACGCAATGAGTTGAATCTGAAAGTACGATTAGCGTCCACTGTTCAGAGTGGCGTGAGTGTCTACCTTTGAAAACACTCAGCAGCATTAGGATTTTTCAGTGTAGTGTATTATAATAAGAGTGATATATTTATGGATTATTTAAATGAATTATCATCAGTGGCAGTGGGGCAGACAGAGAGTGCGCATGCTTGGTGGAGAGTATTAGATTATTCTTCGTGATACTTTTTTATTTGATTTTTCATCGATAAATGAATTATCATGAACTTTAAGTTGTACATGTTTTTAGCCCGGCATGGGAAAAAATCATATATGCCACTTAGGATAGACATGCGATACTTTAGGCCGGCACTTTAGCTATTAAATCTATGCCGGCCTAGAATACCGCATTTTTACCCTTCGTAGCATAATATACTATTATATTCATAACATTCCTACAACTATAATTTTGTATTTTAAATATTATTTTGAAAATAAAAAAGTAATTTATGTCTATATTTTTTCAAACTATCCTAAATTACATAAAATTAAAGCTTTGAGACAGTTAGTCTTTGCATGAAGCCAATTTTTTCGAGAGTACCAAATTTGAATCGGTTATAGTCGAGCCTTTAGAGAAAAAAAAATTGTTTATTTTCACCTCAACAGATATAGCCACTTTGTTAACTCGAAAAGCAGGCCGAAAGAAAGCCATATCTCCCGTAAAATAAAAAAATTATAAAATTTAATATACTATTGAAAATTTAAAGAAAAAAAATTTAATTTTAATTTTTTTTAAACAAGCCCCCTTTTTTTAAATTAATAAAGTGGCCACGATTGAGGTGGGAATGAATAGTATATTATGCACCTAGGGAGGTAAAATAAAGGACAGGCCATAGCAAGAGTAAATTGACACCCGAGGCGAAGCCGAGGGTGGCAAACTCGTGCTATGGGTTGTCCATTTTACCTTCCGTGGTGCATATACGATTTTTTGCCATACCCGGGCCAAAAGTACCACTTCTGCGATTTTGAGCCGGGAGTAGAAGTGGTAGTTTTGGGCAGGGTATGGCAAAAACACTTTATGTAACTCACGAGCAAAATCTATTTCTCCCTAGGGTATTTATTCCCCTCGCTTCGCTTAGCTCGGATCGCAAATCCACCCTCGGGAAAAATATACGACTTTACTCCCTAGTTACATAAAGAACTATTTCTTATTCATCTCATATATATATTTACTTCCGCATGACTACTTTTATAGTTCGTGGTTATTTAATTTTACAGTTTTTTATAGTTTATAATTATATAATTTTGCAGTTAGAAAATTGTAATTTTTTTTACTACTTATTATCATATTCTTGTCATAATTTTAGTTATTAGTATGATTAATTGAAACTGCAGTCATTAAAAAGAATAAGAAGAAACGTATAAAATCAGCTAAATAAATACAAATATAAAGGAAAGTATTATGAATATACTACAAATAATAACGAAAACGACAGAAAATTACGTAAACACTCACGGTTAGAAATATTAATGAAAAAGTCTGTTAAAAATTATCTACAGACAAAAATATATTACTTTAACAGACAAAATGTCTCTGAAGGATTCAATATACATGTTAAATCGAATATATTCGAATATATTCGAATATATTCGTGTATATTCGTATAATTACAGAAAACAAAGAATGGCACATAAGTAAATTAAGCTGTGAATGAAAAGAATCTCTAAAGAATATAATTAATTCTTATTATTAATGAATAAAATATTACTTTTTTTTTAATTATTGGGAGTTTGACTTATCTAATAAAAGAATGACATTGTACAAACAAGAAATATAAAAAGATGTTAGTGGTGTAAAAAGATTTTCTTTGTTCCTCCTTTGAACCCTCTGAACTTTACCGTAGTTGCGTACAAGTAGTATTTTACTGAAATGGTTAAAAAGTTTAATAAATAGATCCATAACTTGATTCAACCGCAGATATTTTTTTATTTATTTTAATAAATTATAAAATTTGTATAAAAATCCCATTTTTTTCACAAAATTTTGTTTTGTTTAAATTCATGAAAAGAATACTTATGTCAACTGTCGAATAAATAAATTAATGAATATTTTTATCAATCTTACAGTCAATTAATAATAAAAATAATAAAATAAAATAAATATGTGTAATCAGGATGCCTTAGGACATTCCTAAGACATCCTTACTGCTTTTATTTTATTTTTATTGTTAATTGACTGTAAGGCCGTTAAAAATATTCTTTAATCTGTTTAAATTCACTCATAAACATTAATACATATATAAATAACGATATTTTGAAAAAATGATGTGTAAATTGGATAAGTGAGAATAAATAAAAATATAGTTGTTAGTATATCCCTAGTATACTCGCAAATATAGAATTACAATCAGTTAATCGGGGTTAGAAAAATTAAATATTCTAAGAAGAAAAGAGCAAAATTTTAACAATAACTGACAAGTGAGAGATATGTAAAAATACATAACAATAATAAACAAATATGTATATAAATAATAAAATTACCTCTTTCCTAATAGCGGTTTTGATAGGTCCTTGTGGACCACCATTTTCAATTAAGAGACTCTTAGTACTACCTCCTTTAACTCGAACACTACTCCACCTTTGTTTTGGTACTTCAGAGATCCGCTCACCTGACTTTTCATTATCACGAAGAGAATTGCTTTTGACTTGCAATGATCCAAGAACCATCGGTGAAGTCGGTACATCTAATTGTCCCAGAAGATGTTCTGACATTGCTCGAGAAGACTTAATACAAGTCATTGTATTCGAGGCTAACGTAGTTGCCGATGGAACAGCTTTTATTAAAGTTTGATTTTTTGTTTTTTTACCTCCATCATTATCTTTCTCTTCTATTGACTTTTCTAAAGATGAGGAAGACTTGAAAGTCGTTGTTGTAATTGATGTACGTCCGGCAAACCATGAGCGACCTCTTTTTACAGAAGCTGCATTTTCTTTTAAACAAACTTTCAAAGTGGCTTTGCCACTTTCAGAATATTCTTTCTCTTTGCATAGATTTTTTCTTTTTAATTGTAAACTTTTACAAGACGAAGACAAAGATGGGTGGGCCAATGTAGATTTATTTGATAAATAATTTTCTTCATCGCTTTGTATGGTATCGTCATTCTTTATATATAGCTCTGAAAGTGAATTTTTTTTTGTCTCTATAAGAGCAATTCTCTCTTGAAGAGTGCTTTCAGCTTCTTCCTCAACTTGATTATTACTGTCAGAATTTGAACTTCTTTCAATTACTTCATCAGAAATAAAACATGTGTAGCCTCCGGTATCTTTAAATTTGTAAGACAGAGAATTTTTATTGCGATAATTGTAACATCTGCTTCTATTTATATAAGCCTTATCGGTAAAGGAAAGATTGCTCAAAGTACTGCTTGATAAACTTGAACTATTTGAATTTAATTCAAAAATCTTCCGTGGCGTACCATTTACCGATGAAGATCTAAAAAGCCCTTTTCCTTTACTGACAGAACTTGGTAATATTTCTTGCTGTTGCTGGTCAGTAGATTGTTGACTACTGACTTCATCACTTAATGATGACTCACCAAAATCTTCTAAATTTTTAATCAATCGAGATTCAGAGGGCCTATTTAGACCTGATGTACCTGCATGCCAAAAAATTTGCTTTCGTCGTATAATCACGGGAGGAGGTAGCTCATGTCTTATATAACTTAAAGAGTCATGTTCCTGGTGATGATGTTCTCCGCTTGACTGACCTTGTATTGATCTCAAAGCTATGACTTCCTTTTCTGATCCCGGAGCTTGACTGTTAAACACTTTTTCTTTAAATAACTGAATTTTGAAAGATTGGGTCTTTGATGACCCTTTACAAATGAAATCCTGAAAATTTTATCTTGATATTTTGTTTTAAAAAAGATTTATATTTTACATTGTATACAAACTTTAGGAAGATATTATTGCTACATTTCTTTTGTAACTTGAAAATTTATGGAATCTTCGTTTCACATTCATAACTAAATCTTCTTTTAGAAGCTTCATTCTTACAAATATATGTATATATACGTATGTGTGAACGGGTGTAATTATGCATTAAAAAATCGACTCCTTTCTGAATACTATGAAAGACAGTTGGGCAAAGAACCATTTGCTTAGTTCGGAACGGATGATCAGAATTACTCCATTTATTATACTCTTGATATTTTAGGAGATTGTCTTCGCTATAATCTTTTAAAATTTTTCATTGACAATTTATTTTAAATATGATTGGATGACATACGAATTTATTGGTCGCTTATGAAACTTATGTATAAATAATTACATAAAGTGCGTTTTTTTATAATTACAATTAAATGCGATTCATTAATTCGTGGATGGAACCAGTTCACTGTAACTATTTTATATTTGAACGTAATTTTCTAAATATCAGTCTCTTCCAAAGTAGTAAATATTATTTTTAAATTTTAACATCATAATAAATAATAGGATGATGCTTATATTTTATTTATTTTTACGGTATGTGCCATTGTAACAATTATAACAGTATTTATTTGTCTTCACAAGATGCAGATATTTCTTGTACAGTTGTCAATAATGATGAAAAATGGTCTGTTCTTATATATTTCCTCAAGAGTACTCAAGATTTTATAAATGGAACAAGTATTTATTTTTTAAATGTTTATATAAAAATTTTTTAATTAACTTAAAATTTTATTTGAATTTTTTAATATTTTATATAAACAAAATGATTTTTATGTGAGATTTTTAAGAAGTTTAGCAATTTAACAAATATATACACCTATATTTATATTCACTTTTTCAATCGTTATATCACACTTTTACTTCTAAATTGGACAAATTTTGAGTTTAAGTGAATCTTTTTTAACCTTTTCTGTAACATCAATAATTCAAGGTTATTAAGAAGTCTTAACACTTTCATGGCCACTGTATTTAAGCATAAACAAACATAAGAAAGAAATCATTCTGACACAATATTATTTTAACATAAAGTGTAAAGTTAGATTGGCCTGGTCCACTTTTGACTCTTGCACGGTTAGTTTACATTTCTAATGTAAAAAGCATTATGATTTCTTAAATGCATTTATAAAACAAATATTTTCATTTTTTTAAATATGATTCTTTCATTTTACGAACTAAGTTTGTAAATTTGTTTCGAATTGTAACAACGATAACATAAACAAGTTAAATATTATACTATTTTTCAATATTAATCGAACTTCATTTAATAAAATTATGTTCAGTATTTAATATGTTTTCTTTTAGTAATAATCATCAATAATTTAGTATAAAAAAGCCATGAACTTGTTTTCTTCTCTTGTTTTAGACCTTTCATCGAACATCAAAAGTGTTGTGAAAACTGCTTATAGTAATGAATATATCAATATTAGTATGAATACTGTTATTCTTAATGGTCAGCATAGATTTAAGATTTGCAAAATATTTATTAATTATTTTATAATTTATAATTAGATCCAAAAGTCGTTTAACGCACTACAATATTTTATGTTGCAAAATACGTTTTATGAAACATTCACAAATGACATGCGTTGTTTGTTATCAAATATGTCGAAACTTTTTAGGTGAAATCTTAAAATAATATAAAAACTGTTAAGTACTAAAAACGAAAGAATCAAATTTGTTGAAATTTCTTCTTGAATGAAAGCACTTTTTTAATATTCACGTGTATTTTTATCTAGCTTTCTGGCCATGTTTTTATAATATCTTGTTGTCTTCGTTCTTTGAAATCGGGCCATCGTAGACCACACGGCGTGAACATATCTCAGCGCACTGTTTCGCGCACAATGTTACGCGCACATCCTTAGCGTGCCGCTCAGCTCGACCTGAGTTTATTGATTTTTCACTTTTCCGATGCCGTTCCTATATTTAATGCGCAAGTAAGAGATTTAAGTAGGTAAAAAATAATAATAATAGTAATAATAATAATGCAATAACTCAAAATGTAGAACCAATATAATTGAAAATGAATCTTACATTTTGAATAAAAAATAATCAAGAAAAAGAAACCGAAGTCCAAAAAGAAAAAAAGCAGGTGAATGAGAAAATTTCAAAGTACCTTGTTAAAGTATACACTTAGCATAAATTTTTAAATTATGAAATAGAAAAGTCTCATATTTAATTCAGTTAAAAAAAATCAATTGGTTCGATAAAAGTACAAGTTGTTTGTATCTTTTTAGTTAATATTTTCCATTTGAAATATTTTTATCTATTTTTTTACAAAAGTTATTTTAAATTTTGTAAACGAAAAGTATACATACATTTTTTAGGAACATTGGGTGCTGTTTAAATTTTTTGCAATTAAAATTTTTAATTTTAAAAGATTTTGAAAATAAAAATAAGATTCAATCATAGATAATTTAAGATACTAATATAATTATTTCAGTGAAGTTAATACAAGCGCAATAATCGACCCACTTACTACATATTTTTGATTAACGTCGTGAACCAAAATTAATCATAAAAAGTAAGGTAAAATTTATTTTTAAAAATCTGAAAAATTTTCATTCTATAGAGTAATAAACAATGTTCTGTAATTTTATTAACAAGTAGCTTGGTTATTAGAGTAACTAAAAACATCAAATGGATCAAAACACATAATAAAGTTTATTTTTGGAAAGACTAACACTTTTCGACAAATTTCCTTCTAAAGGGAAAAATTTACTTTTAAGTTTAAAAAAATGTATCGATCCAGGTTAGACATAATTGTGAACTACAAAAATTTTAAGATGTCAATTATCTGAGATAAATAAAAATTTCAAATTCTTTTTTATCTCTAAAATAATTTAATCTTAATTTAAATTAACATTAACTACAATAACTCTGATAAAATTTTGCATAGATGTGAAATTATTAAAATAAAAGATCTTTATTTTAATTAAAATAAAAATCTTTATCAAATTAATTTAAATTCCATAAAATTACTTTATAAACAATTATAAGAAAGTTTATAATTTATAAAATCCTAAAGAGTTACAAATGAAGAATAAAATTCAAATTTTAAATATTTCATCTAGTTTCTTATCGATCTTTAATAACTTTTTATTACCATATTTAAGATTCAAGATTGATACTCTTGACAATAAAAACTTTGAAAATAATGGAAATATTGCAAATGCATTTTTCTCGTTTAAAATTTAATTTTACTTTTTTTTTAATTTGAGGTCGAATTTACCCGACTAAAAGTCATGGAAAAAATTAATAAATATATTTACTGAAAAAATAAATTTAATATTTCAAATTTTATATTTTTATAAATTTCATATTGATTTTATGCTTTAATTTTTTGAATTAATTTTATTTATCTTTATTTTATTTGAAATTACACTTATAAATGCGTTTACAAAGTTACTGATTAAAAAAAATATTAGAAAAACATACGAATATATTACTATCGTGTGTATGAATCAAAATTTTATAGAAACAAAATGTAATTTGGAATAAATATTTAAGTAAAAGAATAGATTTAAGTATTAAACTTGTTCACTATTTAATAACTACTGTTAGAACTACTAACTGCCTATCGTCCTACTAACTACTAAGTGGACAATCGTAAATTCTTACTTCTAGTAATTTAACTATGTTTAACTTTGTTTTAGGAAGTAGCCCTTGGTTTTTGGTATTCCAGGTATTGCTAGATAGGTGTTTATTAGTTCATCTCTTGATAACCTACAAATAACTAATTTCATGTCGATACGATTTTTTAAATTTTTAGGTCACGATTTTTTCCAAAGTAAATAATTTACTATTAAGGGAGACTAGGACTAACTGACAGTAAGGTCACGTTGGTAAATTGCAAATAAGTTCACAAATAAAGTCCGTGGCAAAACACTACTTGGACTTAAGGGATACAATACTCTTGCGATTATTTTCTATCATTGATTGATTGAAATTGCTGATAGACACATTGAAAAGGTCAGTTTTAATGTTTTAACATACTTAAAATAAAATTAGTAAATTTTAAATTAGTTATATTTAGTACCCGATACTAAAGAAAAAATCGATTACACTATAGCGTAGAGCTTTAATTATGCATTTTTAAAAATATTTTTAAAAAACTGTGAAAAAAATATTAATTAAATTTTTGGTTATGATCGGAATAAAAAGTCAATATAAAATATAATTATAATAAGTAATTTATTATATATAATTTTCATATGCTACTATAAATTGTTATACATACGACGATTATTGTCTATATTTAGTTAGATGTTTAATTAGTCTCATTTTCTTTACTTTTTTTTATAGTTATCAAATTAAGCTTTGAATAATTACAGTATGCAATGTACACTTATAATAAAAATAATAAATTTCATTGAAATTTATAATAGATACTTATTTTTAACGTTACAATCCGATCTCTCAGCCAATTTATCCTAATTTTTTATCCTAAACTAATTGTCATAAAAATTTGTCTCTAAAATCTCTTTCTTTTGTTATTATGTTTTAGATTCTCAAAATATTCTTGAATATCGCTATAGCGAAGTACTTTTATAAATGCTTTTTAATTTTTTCACATGTCTTATAGGTATTTTAAAAAAATGACAACTAGCTCTAGCCTCCCTTATTATTTCACGAAATATCCTCAAAATATTTTGAAAAGATTTCTCGAAAGATTTGTAAATATTAAAAAATAATGTTTGCAAGATTTATGAGATATTTTAGAAACATTTCTCAAAATATTTCACACAAGATTTCTGTAATACATCAAGTATTATTTCACAAAGTGAAATCCCACAAATATTTCGGAAATATTTCATAAAAAATTTCTAAAAATCTGAAAATTATTTTGAAAAAATTTTGAAAAATATTTTAGAAACATTTTTAAAAATAATGTCAAATATATAAAGTATCATTTAAAAAAAATCCCAAAATATTGCAAAAATATTTCTTAAAAGATTTTTCTAAATCCTACAATCTATCTTGCAAGATTTTTGAAATATTTTAGAAGCACTTAAAAGTTTTATAAAATATTTCCATGATGTACTAACCAGGAGAGGTTATGATCTTCGGGTCACAGATCTTGATAAAACTTTGGGATATGATTCAAGGTACCAAAATATGAGTAAAGCCAGAGTGGTACCGTCTAACGCTTCGAAAAACTGAAATTGTAGACGTTTCTAGTTTTATTTGAAGAAAAATGTAAAAAAAGAGCTCCTAATTGAAGTGTAAATAATTCAGTTTAGAAATGTCTTTAATAAATTCACGAGAACCAAAATAAAAGTAGAGAAATCAAGCTTTTATTTGCTATTTTCAGAATTGAGAAATAATAATTAGAACCAGAGATATGCTTGTTCAAAGTTAACCAGCAAGAAAGTACCAAAAATCATCTAAATTCTGAAGAACGCTGATTAAAGCTTGATTTCTCTACTCCATCGCAAAGCGATGCAAAGCATGCAAAAAGCTTAGCTTTTTGCATATTAGGCACGACCGATGACGCTTGCCCTTCATTACTGCTTTCTTTGGCAATTCTTTCGTTATAAGAACAAAATATTGTTTCATAATTCAATAACTTGAAAATAACATTTTCTTATTAAGTTTTTATCCTACCTGAATAATTTCGACGAAAAATGATTTAAAATAATAATACGAATAAACTTTGGCAATTTGAAAAAAATCGTTTGAGCTGATTCAAAATAATAATCCTTTTAGAGGTCAAAAAAATTATTTTTTGGTGATAAATTGAAAAAAAAAAACAAATTTTTCAAAAAAGTATACAAAATAAAAGTCATAGGGAAAAAAAAGATACATCTTTTTAATATTATACATTTTTTCTAAAATCAGTATTTATCAAACTATCAGTAAGAAAGTTAAATTTTAATAATTTTTTCATGAATAATTTGAAAAATATTAACTTTGGAAAAAAATGTATGATATAAAAAACTGGTGTGGCAGTCTTTGGGACTGGCCGACAGAAGTGAAACTTCTTTACGAAATTATAGAACTCATAAATGTTTATCTATCAGTGTTTTATTTAATTTTAAAATAATTTTTAAACTAAATAATTATAAAATTAAATAAAACTAAATTAAAATAATTGAGTTTATTTAAGGAATTAATTTTTTTTAATTTTAAATGAGATAGTGTATAAAATTTTTGTTAATATTTATTTTACAAAAATACAATTTAAAAAATGTAGGGAAGAGAGAGAGAGAGGCTCACCAAAAAACATTATAGAGAAAGAAAGAAAAAGAGAAAACGTGTGCTATTGCTTTCTTTATTTATTCAGATCAGATTCAGATATTTGTATTGTATATATAGTATGCATGTATACATCATATACTATATCTGTGCGTTTGACATTAAGTTAGTCCCGCGAATGTTTCTTTATACGTATTTGGTACCTTGATTTGCATATAGGAGGCGCGGACGCTCCTCCTATATATATACACTTCCGTTTCATTAGTTCCGTTGCATATACCGTCATGAAATCAATTCATTCCCGTATATTTTTTATACGTCTCTTATGGGAAGTGTATACCGTCGGTAAAGAAGTTTCACTTCAAAAAGATTTACCTTTTTATATCTTATAAATTTTATTTTATAGAAATTTTTAAGAAAATTCGTTTTTTAAGACTTATTACCAAAAACTCATTTTTTTTACCTATAAAACGACTATTACGGAAAAATGGCTCCAACGATTTTTTCCCAAATAGGAGCGTTTATTTGTATTATTATTTTGAATAATTTCCCGTTAAAACTATTCAGATTGAATAAAAACTCGTGAAGAAAATTCATAAACTTGATTTCTCACACATACATCCATACATACATTTTAAGGAAGGTTTGTAATGACTTTGTTTTGCAATGAATAGTATATTACGCTCCGAGGTACGGAACAGGCTCATTACACACGCATATGATGAGCCTTTTTCGTGCCGAGGAGCGTATACGATTTTCTTTCATGCCCGGCCGAAATTTCGCCATCACAAAAAGATAATAGTATATTACGATACGGGCGACTTAAATCACCTATTATTACACGGTGAGGTTAGGGCCCGAGCGTCAGCGAGGGTCCTAAACGCCGTGTCATAATAGGTGAATTTAAGTCGCGAGTATCGTATACTATTTTATAGCTCGAGTGATTTAAATCCGCCGCACTACATCTATACTCTCAACATTCAATAATAAATAGTTAAAAATAATCCAGATCTCAAAATATCGCTTATTATAAGTGCGTGTTTTAAGTGAATTCAGCATCATATTCATTATTGAACAGCGTAAAAATTTATCGTTTAACTCTCGGTTCAGCGGGATTTAAGCGCGGATTTAAATCACGCAGTGCTATAAAAATTCATTTATAAGTAAAAAAATACATCGAAAATAACTTCGAGTAAAAAGTTATTTGATGCTTTAGTTTGTTGTAGCGCGCATGCGCAAGCAACTATAGCATATGTTGAGACCGTGAAAGGGAAAAAGAAAGAGAGAAAGAATCGAAAGTAAAAAATTGGTTTTATTTAATAATGTAAATAAATAAAACGTGTAAAAAAAACAAAAAATTACGTGTAAGAACATGAATACTTAAGTATTTTATAGCACTGCGTGAAATAAATTCGCACTTTTGACACGCTTTCCCGAGGCAAAAATAGCCTATTTTTTAACAGTAAAAAAAAAGAACTGTGAAAAAATTTTAACTTTTTTATATGTTTCAATAAAGAAAGACTAATTTTAGATGTGCCTTAATACTTGATCAACAAGCAACATCAGTATAATAATTTGATATCTTGATTATTTTATAGAGTTTTCATTGATAATTATAAGGTGTAGATTATTGGAACTCATTAATATTAACAATTTTGAAATTAAATAACAATTATAAGCAAGTAAAATACGAGTAAAACTTAAATTGATAGTAGCGTAACATGCAAAGCGAAGAGGTATAGTCATTTCGGCGTTGTATTATAAAATGCTTCGGGGAATCCCCTATTACTACGCACGATTGCTATTGCTATACTATACATAAGTTACCTCCTCACCGCTCCTACGACGCTAATACATGCGTGAAACAAAATTTAAATTTATGACTTTATAAAAGATGATTCCAACAAACAATTTCACATAATATCAATTATATTGATTAAAATTAATTATTATAACACATTTTAAGTATATTTTAAGAATCTTTTCCGATTTATCATTCACGGAACACCTAATACTTGCTTTTTTACAGTTTTCGTTTTTATTTTTTGAATTATCATTCGTGAAGTGCATAGTTTTTGTTTGTTATTGTTTTTTATTGGTACAGATTCAATATGGCGAATTTATATCACTCGAACTATAAAATAGTATAAGATACTCGTGGCTTCAATGTCCCATTATTTCACGGCGTTTAGCAGCCTCGCTACGCTCGGCTGCTAATCTCACGCCGTCAAATAATGGGCCATTTTAGCCACTTGTATCTTAATATACTATTATAGCACTGCATGACATAAATTCGCACTTTCGCCACGCTTTCCCGGGGCAAAAATAATCTATTTTTTAACAGTGAAAAAAAAGAACTGTGAAAAATTTTTAACTTTTTTGTACGGTTCAATAAAGAAAGATTAATTTTAGATGTGCCTTAACACTTGATCAACAAGGAACGTCAGTATAATAAGCAATAATTTGATATCTAGATTATTTTATAGAGTTTTCATTGATAATTATAAGGTGTTGATTATTGCAACTCATTTATATTAACAATTTTGAAATTAAATAACAATTATAAGCAAGTGAAATACGAGTAAAACTAAAATCGATAGTAGCGTAACATACGAAGCGAAGAGGTATAGTCATTTCGGCGTTGTATTATAAAATGCTTCGGGGAGTCCCCTATTACTACGCACGATTGCTATTGCTATACCATACATAAGTTGCCTCCTCACCGCTCCTACGACGCTAATACATACGTGAAACAAAATTTAAATTTATGACTTTATAAAAGATGATTTCAACAAACAATTTCTAAATGACTCAGGTAACATTCAAAGAAATATATATTTTGAGTGCATTGATTTTTCGAACACTCGATATAGCAGTAACGCATACCGCATGTTTTAACAGGTTTATTGTAAAGACTGGGCGCCAAATGTAAGCTACATACAAGTTCAGTTATAGTCATGCACGGACGTAAGATTCGACATGATTTAGATTTTTGACTTCAGCATGCATTTTTATATTTACAAAGTTCTTCATTTTCGCATCTTTTTGAATTCATCTAAATACTAAAAAGTAAATCTTACTAGGAGAGTATCAGACCTCCAGATCACGGATTTTGCTCAAACTTTGGGATAAGTTTTCAGATGTCAAAATATGAAAGGAAATAGAATTTTATAATTTCTGATTATTCTCTGTTCTTGTAATGGTTGTCTTTGTCTCTTCTATCTCATAAGTACATAAAACAAGGATACTTTGTATAACCTGATTTTTTATCTAATATTATAGATATAATTTCAAGATCATCACAAATTTTTTAGTTATATTCTGTATACTTTATTTTATCTAGAACCATCTTTATATTTAAATATTCTTCTTTCTAAGTAAGTGAGTGAGCAGTGGGTACTGGCGCCAATTTGTTCAAATTATGAATTAAGATAACTTTCAAACTTCGGATGGAAGAATCAATGAAACATCTTCAATCTTCATCACCGTAACAATTCGTTTTTAATTCCTTCATCAATTCTTTTACGTTTGAATAGTATATACTATACTTCACATAATTTTGCGCACCCAATGCAAAAATCATAAGAGCTAAAAAGTTTTATTGCACAACAGTAAAAAGTTTTAGCTCGAAAATTCCAACGGGATTCGAAAGAGCAGGTAAAAATCTTTCAAAAACGCTATTCTAGGCTTTAAAAAACTTTAATTTTAACTATCTATTTATCTGTTTCCATTGTCCTGTAGGGGTTCTACATCTCTTGGCAGAACGGTCAGACTCAACTGTAGTAGTTAAGTGGTCACGCTCTGCCTTACCGACCCTCACATGATAAGCAGCCGTTTATTCGGTTTCTGGACGCCTCTCCCTCCGCCGAAAAACCGCCTAATATCATCCGAAGACGGTCTACCGTGGTGTCAGTGAGTTTGGAACATCCTCCACTTTTTATTAAAAATGGAAAAAGTCCCGCCCTCACTGGGACTTGAACCCTGGCCCGTTGTGTAAGAGTCGAATGTTTTACCCTCGAATTTTAATTATTTATAAGAGTTAAAAAAAGATAAAAATTGACAAAAAAATTTGTCTCTCTTTAACATGCTAAAGATTTAGATTCAGTGACCTTTGCTTAAAAAAACCAACTGAAAGATTATTTATTTAACTTTAAAATGAAGGGTCAAGCATTTGTTTTTGTTATTTTTTAAAAAAGCTACAGTATTTTCTGTTAAAAAACACGTTTGAATGAATATTTACAAAATTAAGAGATAGAAAAATATTTCAGAGGAAAAAAAAGATGTGTTTTTGGTCATAGAATATAAATCTGCAATTAAAAATGGAATTTGAAAAAAAAAAACATATATTTAGGTAAACGTAATTTTCGTCATGTGCATTGTAAACAGAAAAATACAAAAATTTTATTAAATTTTATTAAATTTTCATTTTTTGTTATTAATGTAGTAATTAATAACAACTTTATAAATATACACATATTAATAAACGGAGGAAGATAATGAGAGAAAATAAAAAAATTCTTGCCAAAAAAATATATTAAGATTATAATATTATAAATACAAACGCATATTTTCATACGTATACTAATTTTAAAATTTAAATTAAATAAATATTATTTACATAATTTATTTATTTAATCATCGTATTCTACGTCTATCCTTCTCTGTCCGCCGGCTTTAAGAATTGACTCTCTCCCTCTCTCTTTCTTTTTCATAAAGAATAGAGAGGGTTGCGTCTATCCTTCTCTGTCCGCCGGCTTTAAGAATTGACTCTCTCCCTCTCTCTTTCTTTCTCTTATATGTACAATAAAGGTAGCCGCGAATGGAGGGGGCTATGTCTAGCCTTCTTTGCCGGTTACAACAAGGCAGTCTCTTTTTCTTTATCTTTCTTATATGTATATACATGCATATTCTTAAGCGGAATGGGAGAGAGGGAAAGAAAGAAAGAGAAAAAAGAATGTTTGTATGTTGATAGCAATAATGGCATCCTGTGCCGTATTCGTTCATTCACGCTGGGTGACATTTGGGACTGTCGATTTTTATACATTTAGTGCCCCTGCCGTAACGTCGCGTAAGAAGCATAGCTTCAAAAATTTATTCAACTGTCTAGTCTGTTAAATAATTAGAAATTGTTTAAAATTTTTTGACAGGTTAAACATTTGAAAAAAATTTTTTTCTTCAAATTCCATTTTTAACAGATCTATAATCTAAGACCAAAAACATCTTTTTTTTTAAGTTTTTTTCTCTTTTACTTTTGTAAATATTCGCGTTTGCAAAAAACATCTGTTTTTTAACAAAAAAATGCTGTAACTTTGTTTAAAAATGACAAAAACAAATTGGTTTTTTTAAGCAAAGGTTATTGAATCTAAATCTGTAGTGTGTTAAAGAGAGACAAATTTTTTTGTCAATTTTTAACCTTTTTTTAACTATTATAAATAATTAAAATTAAAATTTTTTAAAGTCTAGAATAGCATTTTAGCAAGGTTTTTGCTTGCTCTTTCGAACACTGTTGGAATTTTCGAGATATGATTTTTTACTGCTGTGCAATAAAACTTTTTAGTTCTTGTAATTTTTGCGTTTGATACGCAAAAGCATGTGAGGACAGTGTATTAACCAGGATAATGTCTGAGTTGCAAGTCTCAGATACTGATGAAACTTTGGGGTATCTTTTTAGATACCAAAATATGAGTGAAGCTACAGCGGTACGGTCTCGAAAATCATCTAAATTCTGAAAGACGGTAATTTTTGGTACTATCTTGCTGTTTAACTTTAAACAAGCATAACTTTGGTTCCAATTATTATTTCTAAATTTTAAAAACAACAACTTAAAGCCTGCTTTCTTTACTTTCATTTGGGTTATTGCTAATTTATTAAAAACATTTATGGACTGAATTATTAACACTTCAACTAAGAGCTTTTTTTTACATTTTTTTTGAAAGTAAGACTATAAGCGTCTATAATTTTAGTTTTTTCAAGCGTTAGACCGTACCGTTGTGGCTTTACTCATATTTCAGCGTCTACAAACATATCCTAAACTTTCATCAAGATTTTTGACCTGCAACTCTGACAGTTTCCTGATTTCTTTTTATGTCAAAAATTCCCAAAAGCGTTGATCTCTTGTTCGATAAAAGCTAGCCTTGGTTCCTTTTTTTACCATTCCTCGTTTTTTTTTAAACTGATGCCGATAGCTTATTGTATCTTTTGATAAACTCAAATCTCTGACTAGATCATTCAATCTTATTTGCAAATATAAACGAGCTGACATCAAGTGGATAATATTTTCACTTCCGTTGTTTTCAAGTCTTTCATATTTATCTGAATTCTCGACGATTGACTATTTGTTTATGAATAAACTTTTCTTATCTGGTCCTTTATGTTTTTATCATTTGCTTCTGTAGATAACATATTTCGAAGGATATACATCTTTAATTTTTCTGTAGATTTTATATTTTGAAATTATTTTTTTATAACCACACGCAGATTTTTTGGTGACCGCAAATTACAAGAAACTTGCTGCCTTAGAAAATGCTGAAGTGATGTAAACTGTCCTGAAAGGCATGTGTAGAATGATTTTCTTATCGATTTTTCGAGGTGAAGAAGACAGTGGAAATGTCGCCTTGCAGGGCGATGTAGCAGTGGACGGTGTGCAGGATTTGAGGATAAAACCGTAGTGTGTTCGACGACGTATTGACACTGTCCTCGTTAAAGTCGAAAAGTTCTCATACTTCGACCTAGGGAGGTATGAGGGTTATCATCCTTAGGAATCACCTGCGATCCAACTAATATGCAAGTTTTCATAAAACATCATGGTATTTTACAAAAAAAATCTTTAAATTTTTTAAGAACTCTATTAGAGAGTTTTATGGATTTTTAATTTAATTTATCATTTTGACTCTGATATTACTTGTGAGATTGTGGTTAAGATAAATTTCTCACTCGTCAAGAATCTTCAAAGTTTTGATCAAATTTTTATTAAATATTGTTTTGCACTTTCAGTCAACAAGAATTAGGTTCGATACAAGTGCGTAATGCATGTGTTTCCTGCATGGGTGTTCGTTGTTTGAGCAAAGTGAAATCAAACCTATGCAGGTAACACTTGCTTTGCGTACTTGTATCAAAAGTAACTATTTATAGCATGTGTGGTTTAAATTTAGCAAAAAATTACGATACAAACGTAAGTTTGCGAAATAACGTCAAAATTAATCGGTGTAATAATTCATAATTAATTGAAACCGATATTTCCTTTATTATCGAAATGCTGCGTGGTGGTGTTGTGTCGCGTATGGGAGTCTCTGCTGCTGGTGATTTCAATGGAGCTGTAACGATCCGCGGTCAAGTTCTCACTCTTTCCGTGAGGTTGAGTAGTGGAGGAATAGATGGCCTAGCAGCCTTTTCTCACATAGTCTCGAACTCTACGTCGTTGAGTGGGTATGTAGCCATTATTGATACCAAAAGATGCTTTAGCTATAGGCTACGTGAGGTGTAGCCACCTAGTGGTCCAAGAGCGGTACTAATGGTTCAGAGTACGGTTTTAATTCCTTTATGTGGACTCGCGATATAACTGTATTGCGCTGGTCAGCGAGATCATAAATGACAGGAGAGATTGAGCAGTGAACGGTATACGTCCCATCAAAGTTGTGATGAAGCTTTGACGTGAAGTTTTTAGCTTTATTTGACAAGGAATGAATTTTCTTGAATACTTTATCTCCGACAGTTGATGTCCAATTAGTATGACGTTTGTCATAATGTGCTTTCTGTTTGAGAAAGCTAGCCATGAGATTTTCCTTAGTTTTTTCTAAAGCGGAGCGTATTTTCTCTATGTGGTTTAACGGTGTGGAGCAGTGGGTTGTTACATTATTCCTGGCACCTGGTGGAGTGAACTCCCTACCGGTGTTTAAAAAGGCCGGTGAGAAACCCGTCGACTCGCGTCTGGCGGTATTATAGGCGAAGACGATCTGGTTTAGTTTCTCGTCCCACGTATTGTTTGACCATGATTTTGATCACTTTGTTCGCCCGTCCGACTGGGTTACATTGAGGCGTATATGTGGGTATTAACCGATGGTTTACATTATTCGCCTTTAAAAAGTCTTTGAACTCAGAGCCGATGAACTGGTGACAGTTGTTGCTTAACACCGTCTGAAGGCAACCGTGACGGAGAATGATGTGATTCTCGATGATCCGGCAAAAAGTTTTGGTGGTGGCCCTCCTCATAGGTGCTAGCTCGACCCATTTGGTAAAACAGTCCTGGATGACTAATAAGTGAGCGTTTTGAGATTTGGACCCAGAGAGGCCCTAGGCTTAATAACAGGTGTAGCATCATTACAGTTATTTGTAAGGGATGCCGTTGTCAGGTCTACATACTGACTGATGGCTTTGAATTTGTAGACAGGGAAAAGTAAACATACTTACCTACCTTGTCCCAAGCAGGATAAACTATTAGAGATGGGGGCCAACCTAATAAAGAAATGTACCATTTCAATATTAAATTCGAGGTGAAATTTTTATCCAGAAAGGACTGGCAAACAGAGGGTGATGGAAGTACACCGTGTTTCGAGCACATCTGGTACTCGGATGGATCAAATTTCAAAGCCGGCATCTACTTCAGGAAGCATGAGAGAGACACCATGGTACCATTGAGAAGCCAAGCTTTAATTTTTTTGGCAGAAATAGTTGCCATATTGATTCGTGCTCACTTAACATTGAATGCAAATAATCAGGAATAGTGAATATCTGTTTGGACAACAGATAGGAGTTAATGGCATTTAAGGGTTGTAAAACTAACTAGGAGAGTATCACATCTTCAAATCATGGATTAAATCCTTTAGAAAGAGTAGTTATTGCATATCAAAATATTATTTTCTCATGAAATTATAGCGTAATAAAGATTGAATTTTTTAAAAATATTAATAACAAAAGCTAAAATTGGGTCCAACTTTTATTACGCTATAATTTTGAGAGAAAATAATATTTTGATATACTATAACTACTATTTCGAAAGGATTGTTACACATCATATAACCTGGTACTTGTCTCCTTCGATTTTCTAAAGGATTTGAATGTTATTGAATTATATTCTGCATTAGACATCTTCAATAATAACTTAAAAAAACCATGCAGCTTATGTAGTATCAAAGTAATTATGATGTGAACCTCATTATATAATTTAATTTTCTAATATCTTATGTTAATATATTATTCTTATGATAAAATATGCAACGTTACCATTTGATAGTAAACAAAACTTATTTACAAAGATATTAGACTAGAAAGATTGTGGCTTTCTTCATAATTTTATGCATGGTAACATGTGACAGTTGCAGGAAACTTATAATAAAAACAAATGTTATATAATTGTAAATTTGAATAATTTGTATTGTATCAGCTTGATTTAAGAATAAAATTGAAATAAAAAAGCAGTTAAAATATTAGCAATAATAAATATAGATAAAAATAGTAGAGCGTTATAAGCAGTGTGTCTAAAGCCATTTATTTTATCGAAGAGGAATGAGAATATATTTTATAGCACTGTGGGACCTAAATCCGCACTTAGGTAACACTTTTCTGTTACCTAGGTGGCACTTTTTTACACGGTACAATAATGAATTTACTTAGGTAACGTACGTATATAATAAGAAATAATTTTATATGTAAATTATTTTTTAAAGTATTTTCATAAATAATAATAAGCTGTAGTATGTTGAAACTCTTTTACATTAACATTCTTCAAATTAAATAACAATTATAAGCAAGTAAGATACGAGTAAAACTAAAATTGATAGTAGCGTAACATGTAAAGCGAAGAGGTATAGTCCCTTCAGCGTTGTATAATAAAATGCTACGGGGAACCCCCTATTACTACACACGATTGCTATTGCTATACTAAACATGTTACCTCCTCACCGCTCCTACGACGCTAATTCATTCGTGAAACAAAATTTCAATTAATGACTTTATAGAAGATGATTTCAACAAACAATTTCACATAATATCAATAATATTGATAAAAATTAATTATTATTACACATTTTGAGTATATTTTTGAAATTATATTCTTTTTTTTCTTTTTCGATCTCTTATTCATGGAGTGTTTAGTTTTAGTTTATTTATAGTTTTCTTTTCTTTTTTTTCGATTTATCATTCACAGGATGCGTAGTGTTTGTTTTTTTATAGTTTTCGCTTTTATTTTTTGAATTATAATTCGTGGAGTGCATAGTTTTTGTTTATTACTGATTTTGAAGAGCACAGATATAATTTGGCGGATTTATGTCCCACGTGCTACAAAATAGTATACGATACTCGTGACCTTAGTGGAACTTTATTACACGGCCGGAGTTATCGCCCGAGCGCAGCGAGGGCGATAACTCCGGCCGTGTAATAAAGTGCCACTTAGGTCACTTGTATCGTAATGTACTATTATAAAAATATTTAAATGATTCAAAATTCATTGTCAGCAGCGAGTACAATGACAGCCATTGTAGTAGAAATTAAAATTACTGGCGGTGGTAACAGTGGCAGCACTAATGCAAAGAATCGTACTCATATGATTTGTTTAAGTCCGAGTACTCATTATTTCGATGAGCAAAGAACTGAATGGATTTGTTAAAAATAAATGTAAAAATACGATGAAAGATTTTCATACCGAATAGTAACAAAACGAATTATCATTTAATCTTACTGTCTACACAAACTCATTGAGCACGCTAATCTTGTACCGTCTTACTTTAAACATGTTAAATTTTTTCCATTACAGTTATTAGTGTTGTCGTACAAGTAACGCTACAGAGTGAGAGTCTATTCGAACAGTGATACGTATGTATGTATTTCGCTTTATATAAAAACAAACAAGAGTTGGTTTCACAAAAAAATGAATTAGCGTATGTATTTAACCGTCTGTTTGGACAGTCCGAACTTTGGGTCTGATAAGGAGAGGTTTCCACCTCCAGAAAAAGAATTAGGTTGATCAACAGAACGTGATTCTTTGATGAAAATAAATGAACCAGACTTTTTTCTTTCTATCTCGGAAGCCTGTTAGATAGAAAGAAAAAACAAAGGTTTATTTATTTTCATCAAAGAATCATATCCTACAGTTACAATTAAATTTGGTTCCTGAAGGTGCGGAGCTTCTTGTAAAATTTTTGTTGGTATAATTCGATTATACATTTTTTTACTGCACGTAACATTATTTTATATAATTAAGCATTTTAATATGAACATTATTAATATGCTTAATTATATAAAAATTATTTTTATGCTTATAAATAATAATTTTATTATACTTAATTATAAATAACTGTTAATAATTGAAAAATGTATATTAAAATGATCTATTTATAATTCAATATAATATTATCTTTTATAATCAAGCATAAAAGTAATTTATTTATAATTAAGTGTATCCATAACGTTGATATTTAAAATAATGCTACGTGCTGTAATAATGATTATTATATTTGTGAATTGTATCCACATCAAAACTAAAACTTTAGGATTTAACTAGGTGAACAAACGGTTTAATGCACAAACTTTTTCATCTTTCTCAGTTCTACCAACTAATATTTATTTGTATATAGATATGGCGTGATACATTCATATGTATCATAGATTGAATAGATCCTCTGTCAGTATTTATGTGTATTGACAAGGAGTGTAATTTATTCTTGTCAAATATGAAACCTTTTTGCATGTAAAAATGTATTACCTATAAAGAGAGTCAATGATTTCGAAAATCAGGATACTTTTATGATAATTTCTTTGAAATTCGTGAAGACTCAATTTGGAATTATATTTATAGCTGAATTAGTCGGAGAGTTTAAAATTTTATTATCAACTTGTGTTTCCGTCAAGTTGAAAAAATGAAGCTTTAAATAACATGCTGAAAATTGTACAAAAAATACAAGTTATTCGTTGCATGCGTGGATAACAATAATGTTCAATAATTACTGTCAGTCGAATAGAAATCTGGAAGTTCATAAGAAGGTAAGTAAATTGTTGTTTTGCAGAGAAAAGAGTAGTTGAAGCTTTCAGTTTTCATTTTTTTTAGAAAATAAATATTAATCTTGAAAGATAGTGTTAAATTATTGCCTGTGTATGAAGCATAATCAGGCTTAAACTCGTTGAGAAATATTAGAACATGATTTAATCGAAACATAGATTATTCAGTATTAGCGGAACATAAATAGCACAGAACTAAAATTATTCTGACTCAAATGATAGGTATTTCGATAAGTCAAAACTATTATGGTTAACGTACTTTTAGACAAATGTGTTTGTGTTTTTTTTTTAGTAAACTATTTGAAAAACTAAATCAATTATATTATTGTTTATAATTACAAAATTTTACGTACCTGAGCAACTTTCTCTCCCATATTTGGAGTGTGCATTACGCCTTGAAAATACTTTGCGGAACCGTTGTCTTGAAAAGAAAACTAAAAAAAGGTAATATAGTAAGAAACAGTTCTCTTAACATGAGGTTTAAAAATGTAGTTGGATTTTGAAACATTATATAATTTATATGATTTTGAATAAACTGTAAGTATATTTACATATTAAGTTCTTCTAAATTATTCAGTCTTATGAAAAAGGAAAAAATTTTCTAATAATATTTGTGTGAATAAGTATATAATGTAAAGAAATGATTTCTTTGGTATTTTAATTTTTCTGTAATAATATAGGCTATATAATGCGATTAAGGATAATTTTTAGTGCAAGCGCTATAAGCTTTAAATACTTCGATGGACAATTAAGAGTGAAAAACTCCAGCAGTATTATGTCTGAGGTTCAAGTCTCAAGTAACCATTTTACTACAGCTGTGGAGCTTTCATGCCATTCTACTCCAACAATGGTAATATATTATATTATCACTATTAGAACAGAAATATTATGACTATTTAAAGCAATCGTACTATCGCTATTGAAAGTCGACATGTTGTTGCAATTGAAAGCAGATGTTATTCTTAATTAGTATTTATTATTTATCGAATATTAAATAGCAACAAGGCTTATTATAGAAGAGAAATAATTAATTTAGTAAATGATTTAAATTTGTTTTAAATTTAATTTTAAAATATGAAAATTAAATTATAAAACAAAATAAATGTTTTAATTTTATGTAACTATTTAACAAAAATGAAAAAGAGAAGGAATTTTAAAAAATAAGAATCAATATTATTAGCGGAAAATGCTAGAGTTAGAAAAAGATTTCAAAAAGTTAAAGCTTAATAATATTAATAATATATATGTATTAAGATGTCTATATTTATTTTTAATATCTTTTTTAAATAAATATAAGTTATAACTTGTTAAAACTGGCTAAATTCATTATATTTAAATTTTCAAAAGAATTTTTTAATGAGATTTATTTTACTGATATTTTAAAAATATTTATTACAAAGGAATCAAGTATAAATAATGTTGAAATTCTTTGTTACCGTATTATTCAAAAGCCATGCTTTAAAAGTTTATAAAATATATTCATCATATATACTTATAAATAATAGACACTTTTAATACTGTCATATATAATATGCATTGGTCTCAAGCCAAAAAAATGCAGAGGGAAATTCATTTAGCTTATGCTTACCAACAAGCTGTAAATAAAATTAGAATTATCTTGACATTTTTTACACTTGGACATTCGATTATTCTGGACTATTAAATTATTTGGCAATCTTTTAATGTATGAAACTAAAAAAAATTTCGATTTTGGTGAAATCTATTCTAATATCATAAAAAGATAAAACTTGTTTGTTTGTAGATCTCTGAAACTACGAAACTGACCCTAAAAATGTTTTATCTAATAGAGAGATACATTCTCTCCGTTTAGCATGGGTTATTTTTTATCTTTATATAAATAAATAAATTGTGGCCTACGTGATGACGAATTAACAAAATCTACTTCTTACTATCATACGTATGTTTTTATTCTGTCATTGTTGATTGTGTTTTTATTGTAAAAGTTTTTTCTGAATTTCAATCGAATGTGCATAAGAAGTTTAAATTTAAATTTGTGTAATAGTATATTATACACCGAGGGAGTACAATAAGTAAAGTGCGCCATGTATGTAGTTAAGGCCCAAGCGTAGCGAGAGCGTCATGCACACAGGGTATACTTTGTCTTTTTCACCCTCGAGGTGTATTTACAAATTTTGCTACACTGCGGGGAAAAAGTGTTAAAAAGTATTCGAATTAATAATTCATTATCCCGTAGAAATACTTATTCATAACACTCCATAGTGATAATTCCTTGCACGTTCAAATACCGGCAAACAAAATTTTGTATGAATGCGAATACGAAAGTCAGTTGATTAACTCGGACATGAAATGTATAGAAATAACGACTCACGCTACAGTGTAGGAGCATTTAAAATAAAATAATAATTAAAATCATTTAAAAATTATTAAAATTATGAAATTAATAATTCATTTTTATTAAATTTTCTGTTTTATACGTATAACACATTTTTCTTTAATGAACTTCAATAATAATGATTAATATTAATTTTGTGTATTTTAAAATTTTAATAATAAGATTGTCTGGTTAAGTCGATACCATATATAGCTATGTATATGTTTGGAATGGAAGTTCTCATTCTGACCACCTCATTTATTCACATAATATTTTAGCGCTGCTTGAGGCTTCAACTCTTAACAAAACTTCAATCTATGATTATATAAAGTATAAGTAAATAGGCTCAAACTTGGAAATTGACAGGGCGTACTCGATGCATTTCAGGTTGCGTTTATAGGACATACGGTAAACCCTTTAAGCGCAGTGTAGCGAAAATTTATTGACGGTTATTCTACAGTTGTACTGTAAATAAGTGAGTGTATAATATTGCTAAAAGATCAACTATTTTAACCTTTACAGGATCGGTCTGGGGCGTCTGATTATATAGTATCATGCTAAAATAATCAGAGTTGATAAATATGTGGATATGTATAAAATTTTCTATGAATAACATAGGTGCTCATGTTCTCGAGTGTGTACATGGGCGCACGTGTGTGTGTGTGTGTGCACGCGCATGTGCGTGCGTGTTTATGTGAATGGAAATTTATAAACTTTCGATTTTTTATTAAAACAAATTACAATACTTCCAGGTACTCAATCTGACGGGGTTCGCCATAAAGTAAAAGGATAAAAAAAGATGTACATATACCAACAAATGTTCATCTTAATTTTCTTGATTAGGAAAAAAAACAATGTCTCAATAGCGAGAATATTATAAAACCAAGTTTTTACAATGATTATGGGTAGTAAATTAGTAAAGAAGTTGATGAAATCGTACAAAAATTTGTTTTTATTCACGAAAAAAAAAATTTTTGACAACAATAATATTTAATTTGTTAATATTTAATGCTAATATTAACAAAAAGAATTCTTTAAGGCTTCAACAATAAAAAAAAATCATAATAAATGAAAAAAGAATATTATAAATTTGAATATACAGAGCATTCAAAAAATATGGAGCTCTTCCTCTATTACAGCAAGGATTGATAAGAGAAAAAAATTACCTGTATAAAAGTTTTAGGATTTTGCGTGGACGAACCAACGGTGATTTTACATTGACCTTGACCTTAACTTTCAATGTCATTTGAAAAGCAATTTCAGAACTTCAAATGGAACTCTTTGCCTCTAACTTCGAAAATGAAAAGGGTGGAAAATTTTACGTACCGATCTGACTTCGAGTTTTTATTTTCGCTCCTTTCATTTCCGAGGTCAAAAGTATAACGTTTTATTTGAAATTCTGAATTTGATCTTTAAATGAACTCGAAGGTCAAAGGCAATGATCCATGCGAAATTCTACAACTTTTAGTGAATTAATTTTTTCCGGTCAACTCTTTCTGAAATAGAAGAGGAGCCACATACTTTTTGAGCACCTAACGTATGCATAATATATATGTCGTGAATAAATAACTACCTTTTTCTTTCTAACTATGATAATCTTAAAAAAAAGTCATGATTAAAAATAAAAAAATATTGTAAATGCCATAAAGTTAAAAAATTTTGAATGTTGTTCAATCTATCATAAGTCGGCCTGAAACACATAGTTTGAACTTGGAACTTTAAAAATTTGAAAGTATATGTACGCGAATTATACTTTAAAATAATTATCAAATTTTAAGGAAAAAAATGCCGGTCCTGTAAAGGTAATAAAGGGTAGTTTGTTGGATCAGTAGTTTTATATTCAAAATAAGTTTTCATTTGTTCATTTATTTGTTTGTAGAGACAATTTCTAAAACTACCTAGCTGCTTCTAAAAATTCTTTCTCTAATAGAAATATACATTGTCACTAAATAATATAGAATTTTATATTTTTATAGAAATAATTTATCAGTTTAGAAGACATTTGTAAATCATATTGAAGGAAAGAGCACTGTTTAGTTATTTTATCAGCGTGTGCTGGCCAAATGGTTGAATATACCTGAAAAAATGTACTAAAAAATATTAGTCATTTATAGATTTATAAAAAGGTCAGTGAAATTATTCATTTATTAATAATATTTTACACTGGTAGAAATATTTTAATAAAAATTACTGTTTAAATTTGGTCATATGGAAACAGTATTATAATACACATTGTTACTATAGAAAACATATAAAATTATTATTTTACAAGTATGCTTTAATGGTATATTACTCATCTACAGAGTAAAAAATTTCCTGGCAACTTTGCCACTTTCCTGTGAATAATTACATGTTTCAACGATGTGAAGTAACATTTTTATGTAACTTCACATCACTAAGCGTAGGTCCTACTATGATCGCGGTATTTCCCCGTGCTTAGCAGTGTAATGTTACAGTCAGTATCAACATGGCTGTCCGGTAAAAATACATGCCATACGTGAACTTTCGCGACAACAGAAACACATTTTAAACACAATAAGAAATATTTTATTCTTATTAATTGATATTTAACATAAAGTTATTAAATAATCTTTTCAAATTTCATAGTGTCATAAGTAATAAACGTTCAACGTATATTTTTTATTAAATTATATCGAATGTAGGTTGGATTATGTAATTTTACCGGTTTTCATGTGTATTGAACACGCTCAGCGAGGGTCCCGATACATACCATGCTTAGCGATGTAAAGTTCCGAAAAATTTTTGAAGTGAAACTTCTTTACCGACGGTATACACTTCCCATAAGAGACGTATAAAAAATATACGGGAATGAATTGATTTCATGACGGCACATGCAACGGAACTAATGAAACGGAAGTGTATATATACATAGGAGGAGCGTCCGCGCCTCCTATATGCAAATCAAGGTACTAAATACGTATAAAGAAACATTCGCGGGACTAACTTAATGTCAAACGCACAGATATAGTATATGATGTATACATGCATACTATGTATACAATACAAATATCTGAATCTGATCTGAATAAATAAAGAAAGCAATAGCACGCGTTTTCTCTTTTTCTTTCTTTCTCTATAATGTTTTTTGGTGAGCCTCTCTTTCTCTCTTCCCTACATTTTTTAAATTGTATTTTTGTAAAATAAATATTAACAAAAATTTTATACACTATCTCATTTAAAATTAAAAAAAATTAATTCCTTAAATAAACTCGATTATTTTAATTTAGTTTTATTTAATTTTATAATTATTTAGTTTAAAAATTATTTAAAAATTAAATAAAACACTGATAGAGCTTAAATAAACATTTATGAGTTCTATAATTTCGTAAAGAAGTTTCACTTCTGTTGGCCAGTCCCAAAGACTGCCACACCAGTTTTTTACTTTGTAGGAATAAGGTAAAAGATTGATTAACGCATAGCTCGTGTAAATTGACACTGGAGCCGAAGGCAAAGGTGGCAAACACGAGCTATGAAATAACTATTTTTTTTCCATGTTGCACGCGATATTTTTTTTAATAACGATTCGAAAATGCCACGTTTTATTTTCGCCGTTGGGAGGAAATGTGATATTTTCGGATATAAGTTGAAAAAAATATTTAATATAAGTCTTAAAATATTGAATAGAAGTTTTCAAATATTTGATTGAATGTTTTGATTGAAAGCAGTATTTTTTTCTTTTTTTTTATCAATAATGTGTATTATGCCACTTTGTTTCTACATGAATAAAGTTAAACAGTGATTTTTACTTTTAGTCGTTATTAGTTGTGATTCTTTGCATTTAGCGCCTCTTGTACGAGAAAATAATATGTGCTACACGGGAAAGACTGGTTGATTTCCGGCTCATGTATTTGAACGTTCCTGTTACGCTTGGCCTCAAACTTGTGCTCCTTGGAAATCACAATTAGACTATATGATGCCATCTATAATATAAAAATTATAACGTCCGACGTTCCTCAAAGCAGCCATCTTGGTCTATTACTTTTTATAATTAAGGTCAATAACTCAATCAACTGCACTCATCATTGCAATGCATTGTTATATGTAGATAATTTCAAATTATATATATCGATGAAATCATGACTTGATTATTCTAAACTCTAAGGTTTAAGCGAATGGTTTATCCTCGAATGTTGACAAATTTTACATACTTTCATTCAAGAAGAATTTTGCAAAACATCATTCGATTACATATAGAATGTATCTTCTGTTACAAGGACAAATCGATGTGCCTTAACTTGTGAAAGTAACTTGTTTAAGAAAAAAATAACACATTTTGATAGTGTTAGGCGATAAATACTGCGCTTTAATTTTCCTAACGAAAAGTTATTACTTTACATATTTGCTAGCGTCAAGTGAAACGAAAACTAGAATGTTTCAGCTTCTTTACGCGAAGACTAGCATGTACTTTTCGTTAAAGCAAAAAGTAACTCATCTAAATCTTATTACTTGAGTTTCAATAAAATAAAATTTTGTTTTCTTGATTATTGATTACTTATAGCTTTTTTATCAATTTTCAAATAAAAAGTCTCAAAACAGATCAGGTGTGGGCATTAACACGGCTCTAGTTTCTCTTTCTCTCTTATGTTGTATTTATGTTATTGTGCCAGAGAGGGTTTCACCCCAAAACCAAATAAAATTTTGTCTATGCCTATGTCTCTTTCGAATAAATATTCATTGTGATACAATAAATGTATCACAATACAAAAATAAGAATCAATAATTGTAGCTTTAGCTTCATCTACATTTAATTTCAGGTTATTGGTTGAAAGACAATTTGTAATAAGTAACAGCGTTATTACATATGAGAGTACTATAAGTACTGAGTTCAGAAATAGGGAAATACACAAAGACCTACAAGTTATCGGCATATGTAAGATGTTGTAAATCAGAGTATAAGTTGACAGCCACAACATTAATGCAGATGACAAAAGAGCAGTCCAAGCACAGAGCCCTGAGAAATTCCTGTATCCGATTGGATTGTTATGCATCTGACATAGTCAGATGTATCACAATCCGAATCAAGGACAGACTACCCTGTATCAGATAAATAAGAGACTAATATAATTCCTAGTTGGATAATGTACTATTTTTGTCTAACTTGGTGCGAAGCTATTGAGAATTAGTTTTCTTAGCGTAATTTTAATTTCAAAGTCATTTAAAAAATTCGAATTTTCATTTTTTTGGTATTTTACATAAACTACTCGATGAATTTGCTTAAAAATTTGCATGGAAATTATTTGTCATTGTCGAAATAAAAAAAAACTTCTGTAAACTGATTTTCTTAGCGTACACTAAGAAAAAAATATGATTGTATCAACTGAATCCTTCTGTTAATATACCACGATGAAATATTCTATTCATTTAACAGACGAGTTCTGTTAATTTGATGGATATCGTAATATTGATTCAATTTAAAATTAACTTTAATTTAACAGCAAAGTAAGTCAAAATAGCTGATACTTTTTATTGTGTCAAACAAATAAGTTTTAAAGATGATAAAAACTTTTTTATTTAGTTGAAACTCACAGCTCACTGTGTTCCGATTTCTAGATATTAATTAACAACACATTATTCATACTATAAACAATGATCATTATACAAATTCTTAAGTGAAATTTTTTAACATTTTCTTAAATATTTCACACTACACTATTGATATTTACAAATAAAATCTAACATCGCTCGCTAATAATCGATATGCATCGCATTGCATCGCATTTCTACATACAGCGGATAAATTCGTTCGTTCTTATATACTAACTGACGTGCAATCTCACCACTTGCGGGTTACAAGAAATACGCCATCTATTATTGTACTATAGAAACGTAACTGTTTTGAAAAGCGGGAGATTTAAAAATACTTGTTGAATAACATAAAAGTCTTTATAAAATAAATTTATCAACGACATAAATGATAAATATTTTATTTTGACTTATGTTTTTTATGTTAACTGTTATTCAATTATATCAACAGTAGGGCTGTTGATATGATTGAATTGAAACATTTGTATTGAAATAATTCATCAGTTAATTTAAGCATGTGCATATTATTGGTTCAATTTGTAAAATTTTGTTGAAATGTAAGTCATACTTTTATTTTGACTTACGTTCTTTTTATTGTAACTGTCATTCAATTATATCAACAACCGTGCTGTTGATATAATTAAATTGAAACATTTGTATTGAAATCATTCATCAGTTATTTTGAGCATGCACATTTTATTGATTCAATTCATAAAATTTTGTTGAAATGTAAGTCATACTTTTATTTTGACTTACGTTCTTTTTATTTTAACTGTTATTCAATTATATCAACAACCGTGCTGTTGATATAATTAAATTGAAACATTTGTATTGAAATCATTCATCAGTTATTTTGAGCATGCACATTTTATTGATTCAATTCATAAAATTTTGTTGAAATGTAAGTCATACTTTTATTTTGACTTACGTTTTTTTATGTTAACTGTTATTCAATTATACCAACAGCCGTGCAGTTAAATTGGCAGCACGATCGTATTCGGGCTATTTCAACTGCACAGATTCTGTTAAATCAAAAGAATTATGTCAGATTAACAGCAGATCTGTTGAATCAATAACATTTCAGTTGATCTGATGAAATTTTTTTCTCAGTGTAGTTTTAATTCTAGAGCATTTTGAAATTTTTGAAAAAAATGTATCTATTTAGCCAATTAGATCTCGAAAATTACTCAATGGATTTGCTTCAAATTTTGTATACAATTTATTTTTTTGTCTAGGTAGTACAGAAACTATTGAAAATTGGTTTTCTTAGAGTAGTTTTAATTTTATAACCATTTAAAAAAAAATTTATTAATTTTGATTTTTTATTTTTTTTTTTCATTTTACGAAAAGTAGTCGGTGAATTTGCTCTAAAATTTGCATGGAAATTATTTGCGACTGCCAAAAGGAGGAAAAATTTTAAAAACTGGTATTCTTAGAGTACTTTTAATTTTAAAGAATTTTTAAAATTTTGGAAAAAATTTTAATTTTTCATTTTTTTTCTATTTTACGAAAACCATTCGATAGATTAGTTCCAAAATTTGCATACAAGTTATTCGCTATTGTCTGAAGAAAACAAGCTTTGGAAAACTAATTTTCTTAGCACAGTTCTAATCTTAGAGCATTTTGAAAAAAACTGCGAAAAAATCTTTGGAATATTATTGAGAAAAAATTCTGAAATTTTCAAATCAACACGAAAAAAAAATAAAGAAAGAAATCGCAGCGTTCATATAAAATGTACCATGTAAGAAATTCCATTTAAAAAGAGCCACAAGAAAGTATATTTTTTCGTAGTACACTACACAGTTGATATTATCGACGTATAAAACCATAATACTTAATGTTAAAGAATACCCCCCCCCCCCATTAAGATAAGTAAAATATCCACTCTCCAAAATTTCAAAACTATTATTTATCCTGGTTTTTATAGTAATTAAGATTAGGATTTACAATATTTATAGTTTCTGAACTCATAACCTAATAACCACATATTTTGTATAATGTTTTTTTCATCCGCGAGATTGAATGATATTAATTCCGCAAAAATCACATGAATAGGTCTTAGCACTCTTTTTACTGTGATTTTTTGCGAGTCCTCATAAGCAGTTTTTCTAGCTTAAAAAAAATTTAAATAATAAAATCGCCACAACCTTGTTTAGGGAGCGGCTACAAGTAATGTTTTCGGTTTAAAATTTGTATTATTTAAAGACAAACAAAGTTTATAATGACCAAAAATCAAATTACGGCATGAGGCCATAACAAAAAACTCAAAAAACCATTATTTTCTGGGTTTTATGGCGGTTATTGGTCTCTAGCATTTCGTAAATTATTTTTAGAGGAAAAAAATAGCTTCATTTGATTCTAAAATCTAATTCTAAAAATATGTATGATAACTTTATGAATACTTATATGCTGTTACAAACAATTAAAAAAAATAAAATAATTCTGAAATTGTTACATAGCTACTTGGCAGCGATGCTGCATTTCATGTTTTTATGACCTTGGTTATCTCTTCAGTCACAAAGCTACTATTCGATGTATTTACAGGCAAATTACGCCCATTGCACGCTAAAAAATATTTTCAAACATAACTCAAGTAACGGTCGTATCATCTGTCTTTTTGTATTATTATCAGAAAGACAAAGAATGAGGTTTGAGTAACACTTGAGTTACTTGAGTTGGGTCTATGAATTCGAGCCTAAAAGTATGCTTCTATGTAAGCATTTATATTCTTTATTAGAACTGCCACAATTCTGTGTTAAGGTCCATCAAACGCAAAAAATAGAATAAGAACAGATATAAGAAATACATCCCTACTGAAAAAATGACATGAGATCTCACGTGTTAATAGTTAGTTTTTTCGATAATCATTTATATTTATCGGTAAAAGTGTTTATTCAATTTTTAGCTTATTAACCTATTAGATAATAGTAAAACAATTATTTTAAACTTTGTTTTATTTAAATATTATTAATTATTAAAAAGTTATAACATGTTAAAGTTTATAACTTTTTCTTAAATCTAATGCAATCATGAAAAATGGTGCCAAAGTTTGAAAAATGATTTTATTCGACCGCAATAAAGTTTATTTTGATCAGTTTAAAATTTAGAATCTGTTGACTATAAAAGAATTTCAGTTTTCATTTTTCATTCAAATTTATTACCAATTTCCTACGATAAAACTGTAGATACTATCTAAAACATATGCATTTTTTGGCAGAAAATTGGTAACAAATTTGAATGAAAAATGAAATTCTATTATAGTCAACAGATTCTAAATTTTAAATTGAACAAAATAAACTTTGTTACTTTCGAATAAAATCATTTTTTAAACTTTGGCACCATTTTTCATGATTGCATTAGATTTATGTAAAAGTTATAAACTTTAACATGCTATTTAAATTTTATTAATTCTTTATATTTGAATGAAACAAATGGTTGTTTAGATATTACCTAATAAGTTACTAAGCTTGAAATTAAATAAACACTTTTTACTGATAAATATAAATGATTATCGAAAAAACTAACTTTTGACATGAACTGTATAGTCAGAACAACCTTAAGGTATTGGTTATAACGAGAAAAAAATAGCAGTACTTGCTAGATATTAGATTAATAAGTAAATCATAAAATTTAGTATATAATCACAATAGAATAATTTTATCACGTAGTTTTTGAGTAAAATGAAATCTAATAAAAATTTCTATAACCTATTATTTTATGAAATTTTCGTGCATATGCTATTTTTCACTGTGCCCGGGCTGAAAATATCATTTGCGTTTTGCTCTCGGCTCCGAAACGCGGAAGTAATATTTTTGGTTCGGGTACGTAACGTGAAGTGTTACATAGCTGATTCCATTCAGATTCATGCAGGCCATCACGGATCGAATTTTTTTTTGGTTGAAGACTGTACACGCAAAAAAGTAGGCACGCTCTAACGCCGTGCATATTCTCTACTCGTGTCATGTGCTGCTCCGAACCTTCAGAGGGCGCGCACAACTCATTTTTTGACGTGCTTCCATGTCTTGGAAATTCCCGTGCTAAGATGCACGGCGTTTCACCGTGCGTGCACATCGTTTTGCGAGTCCGCAGTTCGTTGAAAGATATGTATGCACGGTGAAACGCCGTGCATCTTAGCACGGGAATTTCCAAGTGAAATAAGCACGTCGAAAAATGAGTTGTGCGCGCCCTCTGAAGGTTCGGAGCAGCACATGGCACGAGTCGAGATATGCACGGTGTTAGAGCGTGCCTACTTTTTTGCGTGTAGGAATATATTCTAATAATCAAACAAATATGTGGAGACCCCGAATCCGGTTTAAAAATTTTTTTTCACGACCGTATAGCCTATTTTATATTAAAAGTTAAAATGAAAGGTGAAAAAATGAAAATGGACCTCCATATTCAAAATGCTCTATCTCCGTCAATTTTTGACTTTTTGAGACGAATTTTTATTTAAATGTGAGGAATTCAGCCTACTTTTACATCGCGTTATTATTTTTCAGATTCAAATTAATGCCGTCAAGCTATTAATGAAAAACAAAAAAAAAACGATTTTTTTCAACGTGATTTTCTCAAAAACTATATATTTTTTTTTAATTTTATTATATTTTTATACATAAAAAAACTAACTTATGAAGTGGGTTAAAATATACTATTTCGCGCTATTTTTTATTTTTTTAGATTCATTCTATTTTTTTCAATTATAGAATATTAAAACCATGTTCTCTACCAATAATTATGCTCTTTCACTATTCGTTCACTGTTTAATTTATAAGTATATTGTTAGTGTTTGCAAAAATCTTCAAAATGAGCTATTGGTCAACTTTTTTGGTCAATTAGAACAAAAGTTATAACAATTTAAAGTTTAAAAATATGTTCAAAAAGAAAAAAATATATAATCATTTATTCAGTTTCAGGAACTGGCTTTTTTTTACTAAAATTTTTGCCTCTCGAATAGCAATACATGGAATTTCTTTAATCATTTTATGAGTACTCACGGTGAGAGCCTATTTTCTCAATGATATCAAGAAGTCTTGAATGGTACTAGTTTTATTAAGTAAATCTGATCTGTCCCAAATGCTATAAGTTATTTCTTCATGAGGATCTTTTTCCGAGAAGGAAATCATTCTCAATTCAATAGTTTCTCCAATTAGGTATTTTTCACAGTCTCTCAGTATAGATTTCATATAATCCTTAGAGCAAAATAAAGAAAAAGATATATTTGATTCAATTTTTGAAATGTCATATTTATTGTTTGTATTATAATTTTTTGAAGCTACCAACATTTTTTTCTTTTTTTTTTTTTTTTTTTTTTTTTTTGAAAGAAAAAGATTAATATATAAAGGATATTGTCCTCTATATGATTAACCTTTTTCCATGGTGAAGTCGAGGGAGTCCAGCCCGGAACCGTTTAACACATTACATCAGGCTAGACTGTCAGACCCACCATACCGAAAACTTTGACTACCGATGGATGGTCAGCCACTTTTGGTGACCAACAATCAACCGATACCCAATGAGATCGGATTTTTGAGAGTCGCGATATAAAATGGCACGTACACTAATTTTCTTTCGAAAAAAAAGTTTAGAGGTACCTGGCCAGGATTCGAACCCATGCCCTCCGCGTTGAAGGCAAGAGCTCTATCCGTTACGCCACCGCGCTCGAAGCTACCAACATAAGTTCCAAAGTTTTGCAATAAATACAAAGACATGTACCATTGGGTGGATAGGGTATAACCCACTTTGGTCTTGAAGCATAGAATGTTAATTTGTCGATTTTTTTCTCCATTTCGGGATTTTTTCCTTTGAATAATTTAAACCTTTTTTTCATGCTTCAAGTAACAAAGCGTTTAACTTTTTTAGTTTTGATATCATTTTCTTTTACAGATATTGTGTCATTTTTATTTGCACTTTGTCTAGAGTAATTAAAATCATCATTTAAATAATACAGAATGACCACTATAATTTTCAAGCTTCTTATAGACATCTTCATTATTTACCAGTAAGCGTGCTTGATCAAATCATGTACGTAGTTACGCCTGGCAGAGCTGATAATAAATATTCTTTGGAAAAATCAGTTGGTATAAGCATTAATAGTCGCACTTTTTCGGGAAAACATAAACAATTTTTTAAGGCAATTTTGATATTTTGGAGCCATTTATCACGTGTCTTACATTTGATGCTTTCACTAAATTTAGTCAAATCCGTTATATCATAAAATTTCATCATTGTACTAGCTACTTGAGAATCGAATGCATCATTCATTTGCTTTTGTTTTCGAATAACATATGATTTTCGCATCTTCACATTAACAGTTTTAGGCATCTTGATAGGTCAAATTTTCAAATTCAAATTATTTGCGGTTCTGTTAAGCTCATGTACCACAATCTTACTGTCATTAATTTTTTCTGAAGATTGTTGACTACTTGAATTAGATGAAGAGAGTGTAGCATTCTTGACTTCTTCCAAGAATAATTTATAACATCCATCACAAACTTTATCTTCTCTAGATAGCAAAATCTTTGGATATAAGCGCTGCAAAAACTCCGTTATATGACCCAATTCTCTGAATGAATATTGAGGGAAGTGGTACATAGCTTTCGTGTGCCTTTTTTCAAGTCTTTGCACTTTATCTTGGCCAGTTATGATGCCATTGTAATTAACTCAAAATCTTTTCATAAAGCGAAAAAAAGATGATAAAAGTTGGATGATTTGTTTTTCAATTTGATATCTTCTTATGTACTGCGATGCGCTATATTGTTAATGAGTACGCTTGGAACGCAACTTCGCTACCTTGCAGCGGCATGCACCAACTACTTATAAACTGAATTTCACTCGCAGGCGCGAAATTCAAACTGAATAAATGATTATATGTTTTTTCTTTTTGAACATATTTTTAAACTTTAAATTGCTTTAACATTTGTTGTAATTGACCAAAAAAGTTGACCAATGGCTCATCTTGAAGGTTTTGCAAACACTAACAATATACTTATAAATTAAACAGTGAATGAAAGAGAGAGCGCGGTAGCGTAACGGATAGAGCTCTTGCCTTCAACGAGGTGAGCATGGGTTCGAATTCTGGCCAAGTACCTTTGACTTTTTTTTTAAAGAAAAATTAGTGTATGTGCTAATAATATCGCGCGACTCTTAAAAAAATCCGATCTCATTGGGTATCGGTTGATTGTTAGTCACAAAAATGACTGACCATCGATCGGTAGTCAAAGATTTCGGTATGGTGTGTCAGATGGGCTAGCCTGATGTAATGTGTTAAACGATAACCGTGCTAGAATCTATCTGATATCATCATATGAAAAAAGTTAATTATATAGAGGACAATATCCTCTATATAATTAACTTGAAAAAAAAAAAAACAGTGAACGAATAGTGAAAGAGCATAATTATTGGAAGAGAACATGGTTTTAATATTCTATAATTGAAAAAAATAGAATAAATCTAAAAAAAAATAAAAAATAACGCGAAATAGCATATTTTTACCCACCTTAAAAGTTACTTTTTTATGTATAAAAATATATTAAGATATGAAAAAAAATATAGTTTTTGAAAAAATTACGTTGAAAAAATAATACATTTCGTAACGGGTATGAAAAGGCTTTATTTACGAAACGAGAAGTTTACGAGCCGAAGGTGTGAGTCGTAACGAGTTTTGTAAAAAAAGCCTTTTCATACCAGTTGCGAACTGTACTTTTTGCCACGAGAGCCAAGAAAGAGCATAATTTTGGGATTAGAATGACATAAAATCTTTTTTTTTTGTTTTTCATTAATAGCTCGACGCAATCTATAAAATAACAACGCGATGTAAAATTAGGTTAAATTCTTCACATTAAAAAAAAATTCGTTTCGAAAAATCAAAAATTGAAGGAGATAGAGCATTTTGAATATGGAGGTCCATTTTTATTTTTTCACCTTTCATTTTAACATTTTATACAAAATAGGCTATAGGGTCGTGAAAAAAATTTTTTAAACCAGATTTCGGGGTTTCCATATTTTCTCATGAATATTAGAATATAATCACATAGTTTTCAGCCAAAAAAATTCGATCTGTGACGGCCTGCATGAATCTGAATAGTCGTATTCATATAGAATATGAATGAAGAACAATGTTTGTCACTTGAGTTGAAGTCGCTCACGGAGCGCTTTGCAAGCCCGATGCTGACTACTGCTCGAATGGAAACAATAATCGAGACTTACAAGGAGAGTGCATTGCATTTGGGTCTTGGATTTTCTTCTAGCTTTGGGATTTTTTTTCTTACATAAAATCATGAAAAAAGCCGCGTCCATTTGGTCCAACACTCGATTTTTTCCGAGTTATGAGCAGTTTTGTCTGTTTTGTTGAAAAAATTGCATCTGCTTTATAATTTTACAGTTTTCGAACTACTTACTCTAGAAGGTTTTTACTAATTGCATATTAAAGTTGAGATTAAAATCTTTTGATTAAAAAAAAAAACGTGTCCAAAAAGCTCAAGTTGTTAAAAAGTTATGGGCGAATAAAAATAGCGCAAATATTTAGCTCAAAAAATGCATAGAAAATAAATGCAATATTTTAGTCAGAAATTCATTTCAATTTTCATCACTTCATAAGTTTTTAACAACTTGAGCTTTTTGGACACGTTTTTTTTTTAATCGAAAGGTTTTAATCTCAACTTTAATATGCAATCAGTAAAAACCTTCTAGAATAAGTAGTTCGGAAACTGTAAAATTATAAAGCAGATGCAATTTTTTCAACAAAACAGACAAAACTGCTCATAACTCGGAAAAAATCGAGCGTTGGACCGAATAGACGCGGCTTTTTTTATGATTTTATGTAAGAAAAAAGATCTCAAGGCTAGAAGAAAATCCAAGACCCAAATGCAATGCACTCTCCTTGTTAGATTTCACCTGAATAAACTGCCATATAAAGCCATAAAAGGACATAAATGATTTTATGTCCAAAGTAGATCGTATGAGGAACTATAACTTATTAGTTGAAAATATTAATCTTTTGACATATCTCTGAGATATATTGAGTCTCAATATGTCTCAGGAGGACATATAAATCTTGTAAAGAGTCGAGGAGCGCGTCTGAGACATATGCGATGCCAATGTAAATTTAGCATACTTTTAACATATTGACACGAATACAGCCTACGAGGACATAAATATATATATATATATATATATATATATATATATATATATATATAAATAAATATCTATAGAAAATGCTAAATCTGTATAGGCATTACATACGTTCATGCTCATATCTCGACGATATTCACGCTTTAATACTCCCGCGGGGAGTATTGACAGCTCTATATCCCCCAAGAGAGTATTGAATTGGATATATATTAGTTATATACGCCATTTGGAAGTTAGAAGGATGAATACGGGGCGAGTTTGTTGCGAGAACAGTAGACAGTCAAAGGCGCGCGAAGCGCGCTCGAGATTGACTGCTGTTCGAGCAACAAATTCGTCCCGTATTCATCTTCCTTACTTCCAAATGGCGTAAATGATTTTATGTCGTTGTAGCAGGTATGAGGGACTATAAAATTATAAGTGCGCAAATTCGCAATCCTTCTTTCTTTTGATTTGAATTTGAATAAACGTATGGTAACAGTGTAGACGCGGATCGTCTGCAGAATATATCTAATGATGTATCTAATGATAATCAATTTCAGTATCGATCGTGAATCTCTGTCGCAACTCGGTTCCTTTCATATATACCGACGCTTTCTTTATACTATTGAGTACGTGTTATTACCGTTCCGTATTCTTTCCTGGTTTCGAACGTCATCGTGAACCGCGAGTGTAATGTTATAGTGTACAAATCTATACTCCGGGTGCATGTGTGTAAGTGTTACCTGTCAGTGCTGTGGCGTGAATGAACACTGATAGGTTATATTATTAAATAAAGTGTTTATCTCTTCTACATGGTGTGTGTACTAGAGTTGGAGAGTTGCAAGGGTTCACCGTGGACTTAACTCCTAGTGTACCAAGGAAAATATAGAGTGAGTGTAGTTTTCCTCTCACCACATGCTCTGATTGTTTTTTCAGTTCGCGCGTTCCTTGAAACAAACAAAAATACGCCTTACATTTTCTCTCTTCCTCTTGAATAAATTAGCTATTGTGATGCAATAAATGCATCACACTATGTATGTAGCAATTTTCACTGTAAAGATAGTAATTTTTATACGAAATAAAGTATATCCTACGGTTATAATGTAAAATCGTAATTTTCACGATAGGATTTTTCTCTGTGTAATATTTATCTATTGAATTATATTACCTCATACGGCCTACTTCGGACATAAAATTATCCTTTGGCCATATAGGTCCGACATTGTCACATATTTTATAACATGTGTAAGAAAACTTTAAATAATTTATCAAGTTCGCATAATAGGTGATTTACTACGGTTTAACTTGATGTAAGTCTCTTTTAAATTCTTGTGAGATTTAAATACTAACCAATTATATTTTAAGCTACATTTAAAATTAATTTAAAAATATAAAAATAGTCTGCATTGCAACCAAGTCGCTTAACAACTTGAAAAAAGGTTACGTAATCATAAAGTGGTCATGATCCGAAACTAATATACACTAATAGAAAGAAATCATAATAGTTAACTTGGAAAGGCATCTCTTAATAACTTGAAAAAAACATGCATCAAGTTACATAGTTGAAAGGTAGTCATGATTCGAAACTCAATATACATGAAGGTATCAGGCTTGAGTTGAAGTTAGAAAAAGAATCAAATTTAAATGTAATAATACAATTTTTTCATAATATTAATTGATGAAATTTTTTATGTTAAATATATATTAAATATATATATTTAACATAAATATATATATTTTTTAAATATAAATATATATTAAATATATATAAAAAAGTCCGTATGCTCTATAAGCGTTCGGACTTTTTCCCGATGGCTTATGGAATCGTTGCCTGTACACAAGGCATATTTTCCAAAAACGTGCGTACGGAACTTTAGCAGCAGAAGGCGCAAGGAAGCATTCCCGATTTGTTCTCTCAGTGAATAAATTGACTCCGAAATTTCCAGAGATCTTTAATTTAATTTGAAACTTTTTTTTCATTATGTTGATAAAGTACGAATGTTTTTAATATATTATTCAATTTTGAAGATGAATACTTTAACCAACTTTATAGTAGGAAAATTTATGACTTATAAAAGTTAGAATAAAATATACTTACTTTGTGTTTAATAGAATCTGGTCCCACCTGGCTTAATGATGGAGATTTCCTATCTTTTAAAGCCCTCCATCGTTGGAGATCGCTTTCAGATGCTACGCCAGGAAAAATCTTTGAATGCTTTGTAGCTGTAAAAATTAATAATACATATGTTGAATTATTATAGAAATTATTTTAATTTAATAAATAGCAATAATTTATTATGATACAAAGAATTTTAATTTAATAATTAATAAATTAAAAGTACATTTTATATCATTATGTAGAAATTTATAAGACTTCGCCAAAAAAATGATAAAAGTGTCATTCGTCATTTTTGAGAAAAGAAACATTTCTCAGACAAGATAACTGAAAAAGCACCATTGAATTGAAAGTCACTACAATACTCCCTCATAACTAAAAAATAGTGGACTTTTCTTGGGGACGGGAGAAGTTACCCTTTTGGTGGAAATCCAGGGACCCGGGAAGTGAGGGAGAAGAATGGAGAGAGGATGATGTGTTTATCGAACTGCACTAAAAATGGTGACTCGCGAACAAACATTATCCAAATTAACTTGCACCACAGCAAAAGCACCACGGTGATTCTAACCACGTGTATATCTATGAGGCACACATGCCCAGCTTTGTCTCCGGTCATAGGGCTGATACAAGATTGGTGGTTTATCGGGAATCGTATTAGAGGTCTGAGGGTGATGAGTAGTACCTATGCGAACGAGGATCACGAAAAACAAAGAGCTTGTGTATTCATCAAAGTTTTAAAGGCTATTGTAATACAGGGATTCTCTACAAGGCACCTAGCAGTTGCTCGAGTTCATAGCAGCGATAGAAAGAACAAGGGCAGAGAGTTTATATTAGCCTCTGCTTACTGTGCACATGAATCTGTTTGTGAGTAATAAAAAGTACTGATAAGCTACTGTAAAAGAGAGGACCACGAGCTATTGGTTGGATGTGATGCCAATGCACATAACAAGGTGTGGGGCACCACGGATACAAATGAGCAGGGCAACCTTTGGATTATATAATCAAGGAAAATCTAGTTCTGTTAAACAGAGGTAAAGAACCCACCTTTGTTATGTCTAGCAGAAGTGAAGTACTAGATATACTCGAGCATTAATGCAACAATGCTTGAAAGAGATGATAAAACCGTTAACAGGGCTACTTAAAGACTATATAGCCTTGGGTTATACGCCTAAACAATGGCTCAAAACGAGAATCATCTTCATTTCAAGGCCAGGAAAGTAGAATTACACGAAAAATAAAGATTTCAGACCGTCTTTCTTGTTAAAGACGTTAGAAAAGATGGTTGATGGGCATGCGAAAGAGTAACCATTAAGGAGGCCGTATAGCTCTGTCCTTGTCTAATCTAAATTTTCCTTATTATTAATAAATTAAATATTGTTTTACAAAAGTAACGGTATAACCCAATAGATTTCAGGACGAGCAAACGATCCTATTCTATGAAAATTTTATATTTTTTCATAAAATAGGATCGTTTGCTCGTCCTGAAATCTATTGGGTTATACCGTTATTTTTGTAAAACAATATTTAATTTATTAATAATAAGGAAAATTTAGATTAGACAAGGACAGGGCTATACGGTCTCCTCTTAAGGCTATATCTACTACAAAGGATCAAAGGATTTCCTACCAGAAATGCAAATCGGTGGAAAAAGCACTCCTATTCGTTGTGAATTTTATAGAGGATTAAATCGAACTTAAATAGATATGCATAGATGTTTTTCTATATGTAGAGGAAGCTTTCAACCATATATTCAGAATGACAATTTAGAGAGGTGCAGAAAAGCATAGCATTCCTAGAAGCATCATCGATTGGTTCATAAGTTTCCGGGAGAACAGAGAACTGTGTACAGCCTGGATGTCATATACGGTTAGTGAGTTAGTCTCGGAGGACTGTCGTCAGGATAAAATTCTTTCCCCTCTGTTATGAAATCTGGTCGTGAATGGCCTAATACTGTGTTAGGCGAGAGGGACACCCCAAAAAAGCGCTTAGTTTTCGAGAAGGTGACCGCTACTGTCCTACAAGCTAATTTTTTTTTAAAAGAAAGCTTCTAACCCATAGATTACGAATACAAACTTTTTTTTATATCCGAGTCTAGAAACATAAAGAAAATGGCGGTTACTTATAGTGCGTATATAATTTTTACCTATTAAACCGCCATTTTCGCCATTTTCTTTATGTTTCTAGACTCAGAATTGAAAAAAAAGTTTGTATTCGTAATCTATGGGTTAGAAGCTTTCTTTTAAAAAAAAAATTAGCTTGTAGGACGGTAGCGGTCACCTTCTCGAAAACTAAGAAAACTAAACGCTTTTTTGGGGGTGTCCCTCTCGCCTATGTGTGCTCAACGGAATGGCCTTGCTGGAAGTACTCACGAAGTTAGTACAGACGGCCCTCAGGAAAACGGAAGAGTGGTGTAGAAATAAATAACTACACATCAAGGGGTTAAAACTGTGTCGATGGTCTTTACCAGACCATATAAGGTAAGGCAACTGGAGAAAAAGAAGTTGGGTAACACTGGGATATTTTATGTGGAATCCTTAATAAAAAAAAAATGATACGAGATCTTACGTGAGCTCTCACGATCGAAAATGAAAAGAGATCTCATCTGTCAAAAAATATTATTTTTTTTAACACCCGATCTCACATGAGATCTCATTTGACGAAAAATTTTATTTTTCTCAACGCCCAATCTCATGTGAGATCTGATGTGCCAAAGAATTTTATTTCTCACTAGACCTGATCTCAAGTGAGATGTCACGTGAGATCTCATGTGCCAAAAAATTTTATTTTTCTCGGCGCGCAATCTGACGTGAGATCTTACATAAGATCGAGTATCGCGGAAAATAAAATTTTTTAACACACAAGGTCTCACATGAGATTTCATGTGAGTTCTCATATGAGATCTCGTTTCATTTTCGATCGTGAGATTTCATGTCATTTTTTTCAGTAGGAATATACTAACCAGAGAAGGTTATAACCTTCGGGTCACAGATTTTGATAAAACTTTGGGATATATTTTTAGGTATCAAAATATGAGTAAAGCCACAGCGGTGGGGTCTAGCGCTTCGAAAAACTGAAGTTATAGACGTTTATGGTCTTATTTTCAGAAAAATGTAAAAAGAGAGCTCCGAATTGAAGTGTGAATAATTCTGCCTAGTAATGACTTTGATAAATTAACAAAAACTAAAATAAAAGTAGAGAAAGTAAGCTTTAATTTGCTGTTTGCAGGATTAAGAAACAATAATTAGAACTATAACCAAAGTTAATGGTTGATTAAAGTTGAATAACAAAAAAATATTAAAAATTCAGAATTTAGATGATTTTTCAGAATTTGGCCCTTTTTTGCTGTTCAACTTTAAACAAGCATAACTTTGGTTCTAATGATTATTTCTCAATTCTGAAAACAGCAAATTAAAACTTGCTTTCTCTACTTTTATTATCAAAGATATTTCTAGATTTAATTATTCACACTTCAATTAGGAGCTCTTTTTTACATTTTTCTGAAGATGAGACTATAAACGTCCAAAATTTTGATTTTTCGAAGCGTTAGACCGTACCGTTATAGCTTCACTCATGTTTTGGTACCTCAAAAGATATTCCAAAGTTTCATCAAGATCAGTAACTCGAAGGTCATAACCTCATCTGGTAAGTATATTGGTTTGTTTTTAGGCAAAAAGATGTCATGGAAAAGACATCTGCAGGAGAAATGTAAAAAAAGCTGTAGCTACATTTTGGCAATGTGGAAGGGCGTTTGGTGCAAGATGGGAACTGGGTTCAGAGCAGATGCACTGTGAATCTACTTTGCTATCATTGCACTAAGGATATCTTATATTTCGATTATCTGATGGAGCAAAACGTTCAGGAATATGGATTGCAATCAACTTGACTGCGTGCAGGTGTTATTTCTTAGATGCACCACTATTATGAGAAGAAGTACGCCTTGCACCACAATCAGGACCATGTTAGGTATGCCAATCCTTGCACTGTAAATCAGATCAGAGGCAATGAAGACAACCTCTCGGCTTAGCTGTTTAGAAAAATAGGGCTCAACCAGTAGTAGACATAAAATGCTGTTTAGAGGGGCATTAAAAGATTTCTAGACGGAACCCGAGGATAGGGTACTGCCCATCACCATTAAGGAAGGCAAATACATAATTCACATTCCAGAAAGAGAAAAACGGGAGAAACACAGGCTCAGACATGGTGAAATCTGGTTTACCGATGAGTCTAAGACAAAGAAAGGGGTAGGAGCTGGCTTCTGTGGACCAAGGTACTAGTACGGTATCTGCTTACGCCTTGAAAGCTACAATACAGTCTTTCAGGTGGAATTGCTTGTAATTAAGATGTGTGCAGAAACACTCAATAAGGAGAGAAGAAAAGGGAAAACCATATGGATCTGTTCAGATAGCCAAGCGGCACTGAAAGCCATTGGGAAGGGTAACACTAGTTCCAAGTTTGTTTGGGAAACAATGTCCTCGCTAAAGAAACTGGGTAAACAATCTCAATTTGACCTGGATTCCAGGACACTCTAAATGGAAGAGAAATGAGAAAGTGGACGGATAGTGTGTATGCCTTTTGAGAAGGGAAATATAGAAAAGTGGAATAAGTTAGAGACCTTCGTATGGAGGAATGGTATTTCGCTAAGGGCTGTGATAAAGCCAAAAACCTATATGAAGGGGGAGGGCATGAGGATGGATGAAGTAACAAATTACTCGCTTAGATGGCAGCTTAGAACTATTGTTGAAATAGTAACTGGGCATTGTAACTTGAAAAGTTTTCAGCACAAAATAGGAAGGGTAGAAGAGTGATTTCCTTACTGTACTAGATGTGATGAAGTAAAAGAAGAGACCAATCCTCTTGCTGCGCGAGTGTTCAACGTTAGTGGACATTAGAAGCAAACGATTATAAGGAGTGGTGGCGACTGTATAAGAAATTAGGGAATATAGTATCAAGTGGATTCTGAAATACTGCGAAGCAGTTGACTTCTTTCGGTGCTAGGATTGCAGACGTAAATAGTGTGCAAAGGCAATAGCTAAATGCACTATACCGTAGGATCCCTCTGAAAAATTAGTCTATCTATTATTCATTATAATACGCTCCACGTATGCAGTAGCCAGTTCTTTTAGACGCTGAGATAAAAATCAATTTAATCTGCTTAATTACAGAGTCTAATAATTCATACTATATACGAAAGTATTGCAACACCTCCGTATCTATATAGAGGAAATGAAAGTATCAAATTTTTTACAAAAAATCACGGTTTATGCACAAACAGTATATAAAAAGAGCAATCTATTTAAAGTTTTGACAGCATTAAATTACAACGAAGTATAATAAAAACTAAAACAGTAGATACAAAAGTTATGAAAGTAATAACAAAAAATAATTATCAATGTTGAAATAAATAAATAATAATAATAATGATGATTCACAGCAATATAAATAGCATGAGTATGACGATTAACATTAAGAAAACATAGTATAAAGCATAAAATAAATTAAGTGAACTTAATTGAACAATAGTACATTACGTAACGGGTATGGAAAGGCTTTATTTACGAAACGAGAAGTTTACGGCCTGAGCCGAAGGTGAAGGTCGTAACGACTTTTGTAAAAAAGCCTTTCCATACTAGTTGCGTAGTGTATTTTTCGCCATAAGAGCAACGAAATTGCGATTTTAGGGTTAGAATGGCGAAAGATAAATGAAAACTTGATTTTTGTTATGAAGTAGATCACTTTACCATTTGCCAAATAATGAAGTTAACGCCTACATTAAACACCTATCTGAAACCATCACAACTCACATTCACTAGTCACAAGCAGGTCATGGAAAAATTGCTTAAAAGCAAAGGAAGCATCTTGCGTGATCGCTTCTAATGAGGACGACTGTTTATTAAAACAGACTGCAGAAGTATAGCTAAAGGAGTGTTGAAGAGCCACAGTTTTTAATAAATAGACTTGCGAGTCGGCGAAATGATTCAACTGAAGTATCCATATTTGTTCTAAAAAATCTGGAAGTAAGATAATAAGGGCTATTATGCGAGATTATATTGAATGCAAGCGTCATCAAGATGTTACACGTCTATGCGCCCATGGACAAATCGAACGCAAGCATTGAAAACTCTATGCAGGCGCTGGTTAAGAATCTGTATAAGGTTATTATATGCCTCTGTAGTATAGTCAAAAATAGGAAAAATTAAAGATTCTACCAGTCGCTTTCTGGTATTAGGCACAAGCTAGTTTTGATTATTTAAAACAAATAATTAAAATTTGGAGCTTACAAACACTGCAGGTGAGACTACGGCAAGGTTGTCTACTGCTTGATTCTTGTTTGACATTGCGACGAGATATTGTATCAAGACTTGCGGCATGAGATACGCTGCGTGATGAACTTTCACATGTACTTCCTAATATACCTGAAGGTTGTTGTCCTTCCCAAAGTCCTGACTTTTGTGATACCTGTGGTTTTAGAACAAAGAAAATAATTAGAATCATTTTTTATTTAGAAGTTGAAATTTTTTTTATAAAATTGAAAAATTAATATTGATATAATCATTTTTAATTAATTTTGTTAATTTCTTGTCATTACTGTGGTGATCTTTTCATGATAATAATTTGAAGTGATTTTTATATGGAATTTGGTACTATGTGTCAACTTAAATTAAAATTGATACATAAATTTTAATGTACTTAAATCATTTAAACATTTAATGAGTAAAATAAATGTGAAACCTAGTCATCACAAATGATTCTCAATTTTCAACTCTGTAAAGACTTTTGATCGATTAATATGAATAGTATTCCATGTATACACTAATGTATGCAAGTATGCTTTGCACATACGTGCACGAACGCATAGATAGAAATGTGCACCTATAAAAGAACATACAAATATAATCAAATATGTTTAAGTACTCTGAGACAAATTTCATTGAAATATGACGTTGAAAAGTGACTTCATTTATGGATGCAAGTTTTGAACCTATTCTTATTAAAAAGATGTAAATCAAACTTTAGATAAATCCATAGGAAACTTTACAAATAACAATTTGTGGGAAAATCTGAAGGAGTGTTCTTAGATTATTTCCAAAGAAAAATGCAAAAATCATACAGAAGTACTCATTTAAATTTTGTTAATGTTTTCACTTTAAACAATTTCTTGAAGAAATTTTCACATGATTTTCTATTAACCATTACGTAAGATTTAGTGTAGTTGTACATTCTAAATTTCTACTGGATTATATTAAGAGAGTACAATGATTTAAAATTAAAAAAAAGAATGAAGTTTAAATGTTTAAATGGAATAAGGTAAAAAATCGATAAAGTTCAATTTGAATAATACTTTTTTCATTTTAATTTCATATTTTATTTTCGTTATAGCATTTGATGTCACGCACAAATGAAATTCAGATTGTATAATAGAAAGCTCGTAAAAATTTCTTGAAAATAATATAAAACATCTTATTAACGTTTCAATTTTTTCATACATTAAAGAAATTAAAGGAAAAAATTATTTAAAAAATTATGACTTATCATTTAACAAACTTACATCACTTATGCCTTCTGGACTTGCAATAGGAGCAGTGTTGATTGTACTAGTATTAATTTGATTAAAACTCGCTTTACTCGTAACGGTAGTGCTAGAGCTTAACGCTTTTCCGGAAACACTAACTGGAAAGGATGGAGGTGATAATTTTAATTTATTCTTCATCGAACCTGTTCCCCATGACTCCATTACATCCACTGAACCACATGTTAACGGGCTGTAAAATAGATTCAATGTATTAAAAATTCGGTTTATTCTATAAATAACTTATGCAAGTTATTATTGATAACAAAAAACTGAATTTTATTTGAAATTTTGTAATACATGTCTAATAATATTAAAATTGATATATGAATTTTTATATACCTAGACCAGTTGAAACAATAGGTATTCAAGTATGTTTCATATACAAACGCACAAACTTTTTTTTTCAACTTTGTGTACTTTTCTCTATTTTTGTATATTTCTTATATATATATATGTGTAGGTGATATACATATGTATGAAGAATATAGAAATATATGAAAGCACACCGTGCGAAATTTCAATTAAATCCAAGGTTAGGAAATGACTTTGTTTAAGATCGTAAGATTTAATTCGGTAAGACTTGCAAAGTTAAAAAAAGACATAAGGAATTGAATATTCTTAAAATCATTATTAGTAAGCATCTGTCTTCTAAGTCCTAATCTGATTTAAATTGCGTAAAAAATTTATACTAGGATTGATTTTTGACTAGTGATAAAAATTCAGCTACTATTAAATTTATAAGCGACAAAGGTATAAATACCGTCGAGTGAGCTAGATTCATAACCATGTAAACGTAATTTTCAAGCTATAAAATCTTAATTTCAATTCTTGCTTTTTAAGACTAACTTATTTTAATCAAGTACTAGGGGAAAGTGGGGCTAAAATCCAGACGTTTTTTTAAGAGATGATTTCTTCTCCGGTAGTGAAATAATTGACTCTACCAAAGCATTAACACTAAGTTTAGACTTCACATTGAATAAAAAAATTGGTCTAGACTCCTTAATATTCATTTAACATAACAATAGTTTGGATCGAAAAAAAATCGTTTTTTGGAAAGTAGCCCCATGTATGGGGCAACTTTCATTTTGCGTTGGGAGCTATTTTCCGATTGTACTATTAAACTTGGAAAATACAATTAAATTTTTTATTTAACGAATATTTTCAAATTTTTGACTATTTTATTAATTATTAATACATTAATAATCACAAAAATATAATATTAACATAATAATATTCGTATGAATATTAAATAAATTATTATTGATATAAAATGAATAAAAAAGCTATTTTCCAAAAAATCCCTATTAATTAACATTGTATTGGAAAGTTGCCCCAAATGATTAAAATTCTTTGAACTGTCAGTACTAAGCTTAAACTTAACGTATCGGGTCATACTAGGTGTCAAAATTTTTGTTTTTTAATGTACTATAAACTTATTATTACGTGACAAATCGTTTCATTCACACAGAATTATGAGATGTATTTTTAGACAACCCAAAAGTTTTGGAAGGCGCTGCGAAAAAAAGAAGTGGCTGTTACGAATTCAAATTTTTAAGTAATCTACTAGAAGTTGTATAAAAAAGTTCGTTTTTATATATATTTTTAATCTATTTTACTGACCCCGGATAAAAATTTTCATGTATGAGATTATTAAGCATTCTTAAAGTTACCCCAGCTGGAAATTCGCCCCACTCTCCCCTAATGTGAAAACAAAAAGTATGATTTGATTTCTCAGCAACTTTTCATAAATGAAAAGAAATTTTATCCTTAGAAACTTTAAAAAAATAAAATTGCGTAACATTAAATTTCGCATTTTTTTTTTAATTTGAAAGAGTATAAAATGAACTTGAAGAATAATGAATACATAATTATTAACATACAAAATTATTAACCTTCGCTTTGCTCAGATGACAGATTACATCCGTGCAAGAATCGCCTACCTCGCACATTAGTAGCGAAATACATTATTTTGGTACTATTTTTTTAATTATTTTCTGTTTTTAAAATTCTAACCCTTATAAATAAATTTATACATCTTGGCCAATTTTTTAATATTTTTTAATTTATAAAAAGGAAAAGAAAGGTATTTTCAAAACCTTTAATTTGAACTGTTTAACTACCCTGGTAGAAAATGAAACGCTTTTTCTACCATTTTATGGCCATTTCTTTCAAGTGAAGAGCAGAAAATGGGAATGTTTTATGGCCATTATTTGAACTAATATGAAACGTTTTTTTCAACCTTCATAGTGCTAAAAAATGCTAATAAAATGTTGAGTCTGATCCACTATTATTTGAATATAGATAGTTAACAGTAGAGTCTATCAAATTGTGCTCTAATTGATTACTATTAAGAATCATTTAAAGTTTTTTCTTGAAAGTTATCATTAATCATTAATAGAATCACTTTTGTTAATATATTCGCGCGTATATTTTGAGTTGTGATCGGATTGTTAGAGGTTATTTTTAAACGATTAATAAAATTTTCCATTTATTATTTTAAAAAACGATATTTTTATACTCGTTTCGTACTGCGTTTCATATTTTTATTTTAATAAAATTTAATATTATTTTTATTTTTATAAATTCCAATAAAAATAAACATTGACGAAGGAATGTGAATAAATACTAATCTATATTTTCTCGCCACGTGGCAAAAGTGAGGTTATGATTTTACCTATGATCTGAAAAATTAAGGACTCATTACTAAAAAGTTATATAACTAGTCAAAAAAAGTTGTCCACAGTTTACCTAATTTTTAGATAGCTGTTACTGATTTTTTCTCTCCGTTTACTTAAAATGCGTATTTTTTTGGCTAAATACAAAAATTTTGAACAACATTTTTATATTAGCATTTTTTGCCTATGAGATGCTAACCAATATACCAAAAAATTTAAGCTCTGCAGATTCAGCAAAAAATTGCCATTTATTCGCCAATATTGACATGACAAAATATTACTATTGAAAATGGTCATAAATTGTTGTTTACACCATTTTTAATGTTCAAATTTCTACCAGGGTATTTAATTGTTTTAATTGTTTTACTATAAATCAAAAGAGTAACAAGACTTTTATTTAACTAATGATCGTACCACTGTTTACAAAAATTTAAACTTGTTTCAAACCATAACAGCAATTTCATGATATAAATCATGTAAATGGAGAGAAAAGTAGAGTAAACATTCTAATACTTTTTTTTAAATTACAATACGGCATCGTTAAGCTACCACAGACTGTCATTTTTGCCAAAAATTGCCATACTCCAAAGTAAAATTTACAAAATATATTAGAAAAATTTCTATAAGATATAAATGTTTTTAAAATATTTCTAGTAAATTTTATTATGAAGTATGGTAGTTTTTGGCCAAATTGATAGTCTGTGGCGGTTTTACGATACAGTATAGTAATTAAAAAAAAAATTATTGTAACTTTTACTCTACTTTTCTCCTTGTGAGATGAAATATTTCCAATACGTAAAAAGTCATTTTAATCGATAATTTGTAAATTAATTTATGCAATAGATTCAATGCGAATATTTAATGACAAAATCTATAAGTAGCTACGCGCATACACTCAACGTTACTCTTTCTTTTATCGAATGGACGAGAAATATTTTTTAAAAAATTTAAATTTACTTTGCGTGTAAAAATTAATGGGATGTTAATTAATTATATTCAATAATGTGATATGGTATTAATTTTTTCAGGCATTTCAGGGTTCTTTCCTTAATTATGTTGTTTATTTATTGATTTTAGTTTATTATAAATTTTAAATGTAGAATAAATTTAGAAGCATTATAGGTGTCAGAGACATAATTTAGATAAAAAAAAAAAGAAAAATATTGTTCAGGCCGTTGCCTTTGAATTCGCGCTTTCTCGAAGGTTCGATCTCGCGCCTCTAGCTGTGCGAACCCCGTAGCGCGTTCTTAATTACGAACACGTGGCTCGTAACTTCTCGCTTGAGCTTAACGTGCCTCGCGGGCTCAGTCAGATAGCCACGGATCCTCGAACGAGACACATCGCTTTGCTGAGCGCATTGTTACCTTGGCGGCATTTGCAACTCGACCACGCGGTTTCTTTTACACGTCGAGTACAGTGATTCTAATCAAGAAAACACGTTTTATAAAATTAATTATTTATTGTTTTATATTTAATAAATTTCTAATCAAGACTAATTATGTGCATTAGTGACTTTTGTGCCTTTTCATGCATAGTGACGCTATCAGTTTTATGTGCGCCACAGTTCTTTAATTAATATAATTTAAATTTAATTAAGGACATTTAAATACAGTCCACTCATTCTCGAACAATTTTCTGAAAGGCGTCAACAAATATAAATGTTAATAATAAAAGAAAATTTTCAATAGAGAGCTTGCAAGCTCTGTTCTTAGAGCGTGAAATTTTTATATTTCACGGCCGTGTAGCCCCCAGCTAGAGATGATTTTTCATCTTGAGGTTGTTTGATCTCGCTCAGGTATTTTATACCTGGTTATGTAGATCTAGCGTGCGCAAGGAAGCTAAGTAGCCGAATTGTGGCCGTTTTGGCTTAAGAACGAACTTGCAAGGTAGCTAAAAAAAAATCAATAAATTGTAATATTTAAAAAAGAATAATTGAAAATCAAAAAGTTTCTTCTTCTGTCAAAGAACGTATTCAAAAAAAATGTTGTTTATTCTGCTTAGCAACGACGTTCTCTCCTCTCCGATTTTTTCTCATTCTCATTTGTACCTCAGAGCGTTAAACTGTTAAATAAAAAAACTTATTATTAATTGAATTGTAATTTTATTTTAGACTTCCTTCCTGACGATACAATAGGCGAGAGGGACACCCCCAAAAAAGCGCTTAGTTTTCGAGAAGGTGACCGCTATCGTCCTACAAGCTAATTTTTTTTTTAAATGAAAGCTTCTGACCTATAGATTACGAATACAAACTTTTTTTTTAGTTCTGAGTCCGGGAACATAAAGAAAATGGCGAAAATGGCGTTTTAATAGGTAAAAATTCTATACGCACTGTAAGTAACCGCCATTTTCTTTATGTTCCCGGACTCGGAACTAAAAAAAAAGTTTGTATTCGTAATCTATAGGTCAGAAGCTTTCATTTAAAAAAAAAATTAACTTGTAGGACGATAGCGGTCACCTACTCGAAAACTAAGAAAATTAAACGCTTTTTTGGGGGTGTCCCTCTCGCCTATTAGTTTATAAAGAAAAATATAGACTGCAGTTTCTTCTCTGTAATTATTAAATTTTAATTAAATTAAATCAATTCCGTTATTATAAAGTTAAGATACCATTCACGTTAATACATATAAATAAATAATAATTTTCTAGAATATTCGAGTATGATATTGGATTTTGATACTTTCTTGCTCCACATTCAGATGTTGAAGGTTTATTATATCTATACTTTTGTTCATCATTTTAATAAATGAAATGCAATTTTCATTTTAAAATGTTTTCAATATTTTACATTATTTAGGCTGGTATTATCATTAAATTCTTTTTTCAATATTTTTATGTTTTTTATTTAAATTTCTATTAGTTTTTCATTTTTTCTTAACTTAATCTTAGATTTTTGCTATTTAATAAATTGTTAATGTATTTAGGTCGAGTATTCTTTATTCATTTGCTAATATATTAGTAAGAGAACATAAAAATATAGTTTATTTGTTATAATTGTTCATAATAATTGTTATAAAAATAAATAAACATAAAAAATGCAGTTTTTTCGAAAGAATTCATTTTTGAAAAATCTATTCAACATTATAAATTGAAAATTTTTACGTACAGGTTTTTATGGTCGCTGATTACGAATCTGAAGTCAGAATTTTAAAATCTTCAAATTCAAAATAACGACTCCGAAATTTTGAAAAAAGAGAAACACAAGCTTAAAAATCCCTACTCGAGATTGTTTTTGGAGTCGCTGATTACGAATCTGAAGTCAGAATTTGGAAATTCTTAAATTCAAGATGGTGGCTCCAAAATTTGGAAAAAAGAGATATACGAAAATTTTTACATAGGGGGTTTTGCGGTCGCTGATTACGAATCTGAAGTCAGAATTTTGAAATTATTAATTTAAGAAGGCGGATTCAAGATGGCAGCTGTAAAATTTAGAAAAAAGAGTTCATATCTCTTTTTTCAAAATTTTGCACATTAATCTTTAAATTTTTTGCATTACTTCCTGTAACCCTAAATTTTTTTATGGTTAAGAAAATGACGTTTTTTTAACGATGAAAAAATTCAGGGTTATATGAATAGTGATGCTAAAAATTTAAAGATTAATGTTTACGAATCAAAAATAGCTGTAAGAGTGATATTAGCTAATTTTGACAAATCATCAGGAAATTGTAAAGAAGCATCTATTCGTTATTAATTAATGCTGAAATAATTCAATTTAAAAAATGAAAGAATTTTATATCATTTAATTAAAATTATGAATTTTAAATCAATTTTTCTATAGTTCCTTATTCGTCCTACAGCGGCATAAAATTATCTACATAATTCTGAATATCAATGGCTCTAACAAAGAGTATTGCATTTCTCATCGTAAAGACTACTACATTTGAGAATGCTCTAATTGCTTATATTTAACTAAAAACGGTTATATTTAATTTTCAATATTCTCAGTAATATCAAATTTCGCAATTAAATTCTTATATATTCGATTTCAGCATTTGTACCGAGAAACATGGTATATTAGTAATTTAAATGTGGATACCAAACAATTAATTTTTGGAGACATAAAGTATCGATAAAATGCTGTTAGGGATATAGGAATCTTAAATCACCGAAAATGACTAACATTTTTAAACACCGCATTGGAGGTTAGGTACTTCGAAGGCCAAATTCTTGCGCCGACAGCTCAGAATATTGAAACCATTGAATAATTTCATTTCGGAAGAACTGTTTATCCGATATTCATAGAATTGTTGCTTATCTATTTGGAAATAAGCAAATAGTGAATTTAATATCTGCAATCACCAAGAATTTTGGTGCTTTGTAATTTTAAAAATTGGCATTTCATAAAATCAAAATTTTTTTCTGTGTTGCATCGCTCAAAAGTTGCGCTTTTTAGAGTGGAAAATAACCTTCTCTTGACTTAGCGCATGCGAAAAAAGTCACTACCAAATTTTCCTAGTGGAATTTAAAAGAGGGATCCATTCTCTTCATTTTCTGCTTTGGGTTATTTCAATTAATCAGTTTTTAGCGGACATATGGTCATTTCAAAATTGTCATTTATCCAACAGAAAAAAGGGGCACGTTTTTTTTTTACCAAATCTATATTATTGCTTTTGATTATTTAACTTAACATTTAATGTTGCAAAAAAAAATAAGTATGGGTTAGAATGAGAGTGGTACAAGTCACATTGACAAAATTTAGTTAGCGGTGTATTTAGATATTTTTAGCATTGAATAAATTAATTTTCTAAAATGTTGTGCCTTCTTTGCTTTTAATATTGAAGAAGAAATTTCTCTTTTTAATGCTAAAAGAAACTAGATAACTAAAGTTTTTTTAATGTATGACTTATACCACTCGCATTCTAAGCCACACATATATTTATATCACGATGGTTGTATACTTTACATTTTTCTATAGCCTAACTTGAATTAAATATTTTTTTTTTCAGTATAACAAATTTATTCTATTATACTATTTATCTTTATTTTTTTAAAATAACTTTCAAAATATGCATACCTGTTTTCAGAAGCATCATCATCAACAAGAGTGCCATCAGGTAAACGTTTGGGAAAATTTGCAGTTCTTTTATGTCTACTGCGTGCTCTTCGTGCAGAACCAACAACACCGGTTCTTGATAAACCAGCCCGAAAAGATGCTCTAGCTCTATCAACTACAAATAATTAAGCATTATTATCATGTATGATGCTATATTATTTAAAAAAATTAAATACATTATTTGATTAGTAACAAATAAAATACGAAACAAGTAATGAAAATGCAAGTACAGTGTCCAAAGATATGATATCGAGCTTAAGGAACAAATATTTAAATTTAAATTTATGCTTTACTTTGTTTGATAATTAGGTCGTTTGAAAAAGTAACAACTGTCCCAATACATGTAAAATTCATACTTACAGCGAGTGGAAATCCTGTTGCTTGTCACATTTGCTGGCACTACATTAGACGTTGGCGGTGATTGAACACTTAGATCTTCAAAGTTTATAATTTGCAAACATATGTCATCTACTTCACTTCGGATTAAAGCTATTACTTCGCTGCAAAGAAACTTTGTTCCTGGAATATAAATAAAAATTCGATTTTATAGATAAATGTGGTATTTCTTATATGCATGGCTAAAGTTTATGTTACTTTATCCAATATAAAATCTTGCAATAAAATATGTATCAGATTTGAAAATCGAGTGATAATTTATATAAAAAAATGTTACTTTATGCAAGAGTATTTCAATTCAAATATAGGTATTTTTTTACAAATGTTTATCTATATTAAATTTTCAACAAATTCACTGTCTTTTGACAATAAATATAGTTTTTATTTTATTATTATTGCAAATTTTTATTAAAAAAAATTCTACGTCACAATACTTTACCCAAAATATTCTCAATATTTTATAATAAAAAATTTAATTGTATTAAATCTGCGTAATCAAATGCATTATCTCGCTTTAAATTTTTTTTATGGAGGTTTATTTTTTAAAATTTAAAGAACGCTGTTAAAATTTTTTCTTTCGCGATTTTAAATAATTTATATAGGGGAGACCGGGGCTAGTATTAACATTTTTTGAAAAAGCATCTCTATTTTTTTATCTAAGTTAATTATAAAGCCTATTTTATATGTTAGTGTAAGCTATCATCTATGATTTCGTACAGGATTTTTTTTAAATCATCAATAGATTTTTTTCGGGAAGAGATTTATTGAAAAAGTTTCCATGTTAATTTTTACCCCGTGTATGGGGTAAATATTAACATTATGTTCTTTTTATTATGAAGTTGCAATTTGACAGTAAATATGAACAATTAATTAATGTTGACAAAAAACTATACATTTTAACTATAAATAAATATAAATATATTCATAAATAACAAGTCATATATAAAAAAGGAAATTGTAACAAAATCAGAAAAAATTATTTGTATTTTTCGCAAAAATAATATGATTCTTTTATTCTACGCATGAATTATAAATAAAACAATTGATTATACAATATCTATAAACATAAAAATAACAGTACAGTTCTCTTTGAATTATTTTTTTATCTAACACATTTAGTCATCGTTATAGAAATCATAATGTTGTAAATATTAACAATGTTAATATTTACCCCAAAGGTTTGTTAACATTTACCGCAACACACCCATTTTTTTAAAAATATCATTAAAAAAATATGTAAGCATGATGCATAAAATATTAATACGATTAAATAATTTATTTTTAATGTAGATTAATATAAAATAATTTTAATATTATTAATTACATTAAATGAAATCGAAAACGAATATTTACGAGTGTGAAAATTTTATAAAACCTGTCAAAAAAGGGTGTATTTTACGTCTCTTTTCTGCGACATTGTGCGTGGCACTAAATATGTTCACATCACATAGGATATTATATTAAACACACAAAAATACCTATAGAACTATTGACTATCAATATTTACCCCTGTTACTTTTAGCCTCGGTCTTCCCTACTTATAAGTACATGTCTTGACTGACCGACTGGCTGATTCATCAACGTTAAACTGAAACCATTGGAGCGATCAGTCTGAACATTTGTGGGTGCATTCCTACCATGTATTAGATTCTCACAAAGAGTTTTTCAAAACTTCAATCCTAATGAGCACTTTTAGATTATTTTTTATCATTATTTAATAATTATAGTATAATAATTATTAATAATTATAGGAAAATTCAAATTATTACTTCCAACTGAAAGTATTCCGTCAACTTTTTACCGAATGTCGATAGTAAGTAAAAAATACATTAATTCTTTAAGTTTGTAACATGGAGCTACCATATAAAAATCTTTGTTTCGGCACTCAAGAAGTTAAATAATTGTTCGAGCAAAAAATAGTTTGAAAATATGATTTTCTACAGAAAATAAAATAATTTTTTTTTTATCATTTTTATTTATTGATCGTATTACTAGATGTTTTCACGCACGCACGCGCGCGCGCGCACACACACACACACACACACACGCACACCCACACACATTAATATTTTATGTGGCATTAAGTCACATAAAGTATGAAAATATTCTAATCAATCGATTGAGGTAGTTGGCATGAGATTTACTTCTATTCAGATTTTTTTCAAATTTAGACTACTTTTATATTACATTATTCTACTTATATTAAATTTTCAGAAAGATTTATCGTGCAAAAAGCGAGATATAGAGCTTTAAAGTTGTAACATTTAATACGTGATTCCTATAGTAAGCTGTTTCAGGCACCACATTTGATGGAATATTCAGCATCTACAATTTGAGCCAAAAATTAATTAGATCAGTTGAGAATTTTTATTTTTCCAAGAATTTAACTTGTAAACTCGAATTTCTTAGATTCACAGTCGCCATATTGGAACTGTCATATTGAATTTTGAAAAGGCGTACACTTAAAAGTAGATATCATAAGTTTTAAAATGAGCCCCCGGGCAATTTTTTTGGTCATTCCAAATATTGGATACAGCACTGATTCGGTTGACATGCACTGAAAAATAAGTGGTAGTCCACAAGTCCTTCGAAGTACTTCTGCTCAACGAAACCGTAAGAATGTTAATGCTTTCTCTCGTGGGGAACGTGACGCCCCACTGTCGTAGCTAACAGCTCTTTTTGTTGTGCATGTGTATTCCCACTCACGTGGCGATTTCGCTTGGCGTCATGCGAAGTACACCTTTCTCCCCACAGTGGCACCACTGTTTTCCTGCAGTGGCACTCTGTACACACGAAACGAAAAGAGTATAGTTTCGTTACCGATGGTAGTGCTTCTTTACCACTTATTTTTCAGTGTGGAAAAATACACGAGAGAAGGAGCGGAGGATCGTGGCAACGCCGCTGGAAGGAGAAAACGCGAATTTAAACTTTAAAGTGGGTAGGGGATTAGAAAAATACTCGAGCTATTACGATACAACATATCATTGAATTGCAGCATTGCCACTTTTATCGTATATTGAATTTAAGCTTGTGTTTACGTATAAATACACAGTTCAATCATGTATTGGTGCGTTTGAAGCACATAGTCACGGACGAATAGTTCTTCACAAAACAAACGAGTATGTGTATGTCATGCTTTCTATATTTCAGGTTGGACTTTTGATACTGTTTATAACATGCCAACTACCCACTAGGCTCATGATTCATGAACAATATTTATTAATTGCTATGGGATCCGAGCCATACCTGTTCTCCATTCTTGGACCATTACCGACCATATGTTTTCAATTATTTTCAAATCTGGAGAACGTGATGGCCAGTCTGGTCATTACATTCACTGCAGTAGAGGATGATTTGCATTAGTAGGCAATATGCGTAGTATGTATAGAACTATTGGTCTCTACAATTTAAATGTGACTACCACCGTCTGGGTATTGTTCTTGCAAGCTCGGCAGGAAATCATTCTCTGAAAGGTTACAAACCTATAAGCATTCAATTTTTTTTCGATGCACGTCAAACGATCCAAACCATCTGTGTTAACCCATCTCCAGAAAGTTTGGAACTGTTATAACTTTTGAAACTGTTTTATGTATCATACCTTATACCCTGTAGTCTCAAAACTTTGCACCGATGAAAACTGTAGTGCGCCATTTTTCAACCATTCTGTTTTCGTGTGTTCTGACAAATAATACATAATTATTGAAATAAGGATTATGTTATGCACGCTTTTTTGCCGCTTTGCAATTTTCAAGATTGCTTCGAATTTTAAGCGCTTGTTTTAAAATTTGGTCACCGACGGGAATATTTAAAATCTAGAAGTTTCCAAACTGCTTTAAAAGAATGTTTACGGATATGAACGCATGCCCGTTTCAAATCTCTGAGACTTATTTTGAATGTTCCAGTATTATTCTGACATCTGACTATGACATCAAGCGCCTCTTCATTATCCATTCCAGTTTTCTACTGTTTTTTAGTACAGTTTAACTCAAGTCCAATCATATTAAATAGCACATCCTGCCAAATCATTTCGCATAACCTTACTAAAAATTTTCAGGTGTCGGTCTGACATTTCCTGCTTTGTTAAATAATTAAAATAAATAAAAATTTTCACGTTGATAAATAAAATTACCAATCACAATTTACGAAGTATTAATATTCATATTGAATGATTGAACATGCTCTTTTTTATTTAAATATGACAACTTCACTTAGTTTCCAATTTTAGATTTTAAATTAAAAATTTTGTTCTATGTTGAGTAAAATTGCATTGTATTATAATATTGAATAAATAAATGAAGACGGAAATTGTAATGTTTGAATAATGAATACACCATCCATCATCCATACCTTCTCTAATTTCTATCCACGCGTTTTTTAATATAAATTTCGCTTTTTGTCCGCTTGATCAGCTGTTGTTGCTATAATTTTTTTTTCTTTATCCCTATTCTCTGTTTGTAAACGGATAGCAGTCTTTACTTTCTCCGAAATTCTCCTTTCGGTTTTTTGTTTTCTTTAATTACTTCAGTCGGTGTATTTTTTTTTTAAACACCGCACCCGTTCATCCTCTTGCAAAAACTTATAAATGGGTCTAGCCTAAGCGAATCTTTGTAAAAACTGGTAAATAAGTCTTACACTTTTCTGCCATTGCGCATAACTCCTATAAATTCTCTGTCGAATTTTTTAGTAATCAAAATGCACAAGCATTGGGTTTATATGTTGACCCTCATCGATTTCGCTGAATATTTACATAACACTCGTATAACCACCAGCGGATCTATAATAGAACAAAGCCGCATTTTCTTAGATGCGTGCAGTCATCTAGATGATTTCACGGATGCGTCCCTAGACCCGTTTGATTATGACGAAGAAATCGATAAAAATGGTGATTGCTTATTGTACGCAAAATTATCTGGTGCTATCAGCACAAATATATCTGCCCACGCGTCTTCGTTAAATGTTAGCCTACTTACGTAAAAAATATTATTTATATTTTTTTTAATTATAGTTTCAACTTTTTTTCTATTTATTATTCGCGGAGTGCTTAGATTTTATTTTCTTTTTAGATTTATCATTTGTGGAGTGTCTAGTATTGCTGGTAAATACCATTCATTTTCTTATGAATTATCATTCGTGGAGTGCATAGCCTTTGTTTATTATAGAATTTTAAGTGCATAGATGTAGTGCGGTGGATTTAAATCACTCGAGCTATACAATCGTCTACGATACTCACGACTTTAATTCGCCTATTATTACACGGCGTTTAACTTTGTCGTGTAATAATAGGTGATTTTAGTCGCCCGTATTAGTTATATACGCCATTTGGGAGTACGAATACGGGGCGAGTTTGTTGCGAGAACAGTAGACAGTCGAGGTCACGCGTCGCGCGCCCGAGGTTGACTGCTGTTCGAGCAACAAATTCGCCTCGTATTCATCCTTCTTACTCTCAATTGGCGTAGATAATTTTATGTCGTTGTAGCAGGTATGAGAGACTACAAAATTATAAATGTACAAATTCGCAATCCTTCTTTCTTTTGATTGGAATTTGAATAAACGTATGCTAACAGGGTAGACGCGGATCGTCTCCGGAACCGTAATTGATGTGTCACAAATTTGACAAGCTGACCACGCACATCACGCAAATTCTACATTTAATTGTTTTTCTTCACTGCCTCACTTTCACTATAATTATTATTTTTTTGTTATTAGCACTAATTTTTTTTTATGATTAATCGAATTTTTTTTTATTCCATATTTTTTTTAAATATATTAAATAACAAAATGTCAAAAGAAATAACAAAACACGCCGATTAAACTAACCAATTTTACGACTTCGGCGAACGTTTCATAGCTAATTACTACCTTATAGTGTGACGTATAGATGACTCTATACGTCACCATGTGAGGTATGGGATCATCTATATTTTTTTATGTGAAGTATAGCAAACTGAATATAGTTATACTATGAATTGAAATGTATGCAACCTCAATACTCATTTAACTAGCTGTGCATATACAACGCCGAATACCTGGTACGACGACATAAAGTAATATACTATTTTAGGTTATCTACGTTTGCGCCAAAGATATTAAAATTTCAAAATCGCTCTTTTATCTGATCTTGCATCAGAGCTAGGTTAAAGAAGAAACAAGAACTATTATTTATATTTCGTATTGATTCACATTTTTCATGTTAAAGTATATTTGACACTTAAATGTTTATATTTTGATGAAAGTAATAGTCTCAATTTGAAGGATTAAACGATATCGATATATACTTTTCTTGTTAATGCAATATTTAGACATTAATTTTTTAGAGAAAAATTATTTTTTCATTAATGATAAAATTAAAAATAAGAAAAAACAAATTTAAAATAAAATCGATTTGCAAATATTGCTGTGGCTATATATAGAATGCTGCGAGCCAGTTACTACTAAAACTTTATTTAATTTGTGCACCTTTTTTTTCTTAACTGCACTCTTTTCCAATATTTTTTAATTCAAACTTAGTTCAATTTCATATATACCAATATTAAGCATTTTTATACTTTTTTGTAAAATATATTTTTTAATATACTAAATAATAATGATCTTGTAGTATTCATCACAATATTTATGGATTTAAAAAAAAATTATTTTTAATGATTTTATACGAATAAACAGTAACTGGCGACTCCACAGCAATACCTACATCCACCCTATAGTAGCTAAATACAATTTTTTAGGAAACTTTATTTTTTTTAAATAAGAATATGAATTTATAATATTTTGTAATGTTGTTTACAGCTTACCATCTTTTTTATAATATAGAATTTCAAAATGTTTTTCAGCACCAGCCAGAAGTGCATCACGTATTGCTGTGACTGCGTATTGCGATGTCATGGGACCATGCAAAAATTCGCATACCGCTGATCTTTGCATTACTTCGGCTCTGGAAAATCCTGTCAAGCGACAAAAGCCATCTGAACAATATATTATGTGACATAATCCTTGTTGAGCATTTGCTACTAAAAAACTGCGATCTGAAATTGAAAAAAATATTTATTTCACTTTATTTTCATTAAAATAATACAACTTATTACAACAATATTGAATATATTATCATAGTGTAATATACTATTTTTTGATATATTGATAAAATTTGATTTTTTTCATTTACGCACATATCAAATAGTAAATTCGAGCCTCAGAATATTAAATTGATGCATGTAAAGATCCATATAAGTTTACTAAGAGTATAATGCGCTTGCCAAGAAACCTCTGTAATATGAAAATCTCTACTCACCTGGAGAGTGTCAGAGTTTCGGGTCACTGATTTTCATCGAATTTAAGGAAATAATTCTGAATGTATAAATACGAAGAAAGCCAAAATTTTAGACCCTCACGCTCAATATTTCCCTAGTAACTGGCAATCAAAGAAAGTAACTAAAAAAGTTATTAGATTTTCAAACACTCATAGCTCTTCAGCATTAATAGTAAAACTTATTAAAATGTTTTTAAATGAAAACTAAGCTCAAATCCTTTCGAAACAGCACTTAAGGTATATCGATATTTTGAAAAATAATTTTTAGTCAGATTTATATTACTCTGTAACTTAAAAAAAAAGGTTTTTTAAGCTCAGTTTTCATTTAAAAAATGTTATAAACATCTAACTATTAATGCTGAAGAACTATAAGAGTTTGAGCCTAGTAACTTTAATAGTGTCTTTCTTTAATTGCTTGTAAGCAACTAAAGAAATATTGAACGTTGAAGTCTAACATTTTGGCTTTCTTCATGTTTATGTATAAACAGTACCGGTCAATTTCTTTTGCCCACCCTAGAGCAAAATTGATAAAAATAAAAAGTTTTATATCTTTGGTACTAAAGATCGTATCTTCAAAATCAAAACAGCATTTGAAAGATTGGTCAAAAAGTGGCATTCACTTTTATAAAAGTAAAAAAAATTAGTAAAAAAATTTTCTTTTATATCACTTTAAGTAATTAGAAAACGATTTTTTTATACCAAACTCACTTTTTTTTAAAGATTTTTTACCAATCTTTCAAATACCGTTTGGATTTTAAAGATACGATTAATTCCAAAGATATAAAACTTTTTTTCGCCATACCCTGGCCGAAAGTACCACTTTCGCCCCGGCTGCGAAAAACGAAAGTGGTATTTTCGGCCTGGGTATGGCGAAATAGTATATTACACAAAAAGGGAGGTAAAGTATTGACATAGCACATATAATTGCCACCTCGAGCCGAAGACGAGGGTGGCAAATATGTGCTATGGGGTCACCATTTTACCTGCCGTGGAGTGTATACTATTTTTCGCCATACCCGGACCGAAACTATGACTTGTTTGTTTGCGCCGGGACGAAAGTCGTAGTTTCGGGCAGGGTATGGCGGAAAATAGCATACTCACCACGGAAGGTAAAAAACCCCATAGCACATGTGCTATGGACTCGCCAGTTCTTTACCTTCCTTGGTGAGTAATATACTATATTTTGATCAATTTTGCTCTAGCGTGGGCAAAAGCAATTGACGGGTTCTGTGCATCGAGAATCATCTCCTGAAATTTGATGAAACTCGATGAACCTAAGATCTGGCACTCTCTTGGTCAGTATAATACAGTAAATTTCAAAATTTAGAAAAAAAAACGCTGCCAAGTGCTTTAGCGCAATGCTTTTTCATAAAGCTCATTGAGTTAAAGTATTTTGATTTTATTTTTTTAAATATGATTTCAATGTAAAAAACATGATTTCTATATTCAAGAAAAATTGAAAAGGGAAACAAAGAGTGAGAGTGAGTGTGAGAGCGTGATTAGAAAATAGGAAGAGATGGAGGCATGGATAAAAATATTGTAAAAAATGAGTATCAGGAAGAGATAGAAGGAAAGAGAGGAAGTGAAGAAGAAAGAAAAGAGTTAGTGAGAGTGTTAAATCGGAAATCAGAAAAAGTGATTAAAGAAGTACGCCAAAAAAATTATTTTTTAAAAGCTTCTTTTCTTCAGACAGTAGCGAGTAATTTGTATACAAATTTTGGAGTAAATCTATCGAATGATTTACGTAAATACATGTTCTCGTACAGTTAAGTTGTCACGCTCTTTATTCTCCCTACGAAAGTGTTTTTATTTATTCAGGCAAGCTGCTATTAGATACTTCAAAGAGAATATTGACCAAGAATTACGAAAAAAAGGGTTCTTATTTCAAATTAATTAAAACTACTATTCTGCATAAAATAAACAACAAGCCCTAGATGTAAATTGCAACGTCAATTTATTTAAGGAATTCGGACAGTTCTAATATGATAAGTAAGCACTTTTTTGCAAATTGTAAGTAACCTTAATAAATTTCACTGTAACAAATAAGTATTCTTTATAAACAGTAAATCACTTCAATAACTCTTACTATGATTAACAAATATTGTTTAAAAAAATATAATATATTTTTAATAATTTTAATAAGCCTTATTGTAATAAATGAAAATATTACGATAAATGATGGTAATATCTAACAAAATTTTTACTGTAATGTGTAAAGCGACTTTCTTAACTTTATTGAAAAAATTTACAGAGATTCTTATATTATTTACTGTTATTGTTATAATATTTATTGCAATTTTTATAATTTTATCGTGATTGCCTCAACTAAAGCAATTTTAATCTCTGTTATTAAAAAACAAATATAATTATAACAATTTTTTCGCTTATTTTTTCATTTTATTGTGATATGACACATATCCTTTACACTATCGATAAAAATAGTAATATATAAATAAAAATATATATTATATAATAATAAATAAAAAAATTTATATATTATAAATATTCATTTATTAAGGGGAAGGGGAAGAGTGAAGTGGGAACACTTATTGTATGAACGCGTGTGGTACTGTAAACGTACTTATACACATCAGACTCAAGTTCGAAGGAAGAAAAGCATCGACAACATAACATAATATAAATCAGTCTTGATCTGTCAACTGCTGCGCTTGGTCGCACACTACCTAGAATAAAAGCATTGGTAATTGAACGTCGTCTTGATTATTTTCAGACTTCTAACCTCTTATCTTAACATCAACTATTAGAGCTCCTGCAATATCTTATGTTGGCAACTGTTATTATGTTTATATCATTTTTATTTATATTTGTCATAAAAATTATGCTATTGCCAAATCTGATGTCACTTGAAAACCGTTAAAATTATTGATATCACGAAAATTTTTACTTTTGCAGTCATTTGTATTAGATAGCTTATAATATTATAATATAGTATATTATGCACCTAGGAAGATTAAATAAAGGACAGGCCTCGGCTTCGCCTCGGGTGTCAATTCACTCGCGCTATGGGTTCACCATTTTACCTCCCGTGGTGCATATACGATTTTTTTCAACAGTGAGGCTAAAATTAGCACTTTTCGTTTTCCGCGCCGGAAGCAAAAGTAGTATTTTTAGTCTACTGTTGAAAAAAAAAATTTTTTATTTAATATAATTGAATTTTAAGCAAATTTTCGTATAAAATTTTCGAAACAAAAATTTTTTAAAAATTCAATTATAATATTACATTTAAATATTTTGTGAACAGATATAAGTTCTATAATACATACAAAAGACTACCAAAGAGAAAGTTTAAATTAATTTTGACATGAGATTCCAAGATTTTACGTTAGGGTAGCGTATTATAATTTATCTATGTAAATTAGTAAAATTTAATTAATATATTAATTTTATAAATATTAATTTTTTATTAATGATTAAGAACAGGTCGTATATCTCTGTCCTTTTCTAATCAAAGAATTAATTTTTTTGCAAAAACTAGTAACTGTAGCAAAAAATAAGGAGATAGCCCCATCTTGTATCATAAAAAGCAATATTTTCTTTGATGAGGAAAAATTATTGTTATCGATTCGTTTTGAAGAAAACCTTGAAAAACTTAAAAAATAGAGGCTAGGATGGACAATTCAGTTTTTCAAAGTTTTCTTAAAAACGAAGCGATAAAAATAACTTTTCCTCATAAAAGAAAATATTGCTTTTTATTATACGAGATGGAACTTTCTTCTTATTTTTTGCTACAATTATTAGGTTTTGCAGAAAATTGAATTTTTTGGTTAGAAAAGGATAGAGATATACGACCTGCTCATGATGCTTTAAAAATATAGCTAAAATTATCTCGAACAGGAAAGCATCTCACGATTTACTGAGTAATTTTTATGAAGATATTCTTTCCACGTACGTATTCTAAACATATAAAAATTGACTAATGCTTAATTAATCAAATAAAGAATTTTCAAACAAAAACAATAATTATCAATCTTGATGAAATAAGTTCATTGAAAGAATTTATGATATCAATTTATTGTGTAACAATACAATGGTAAAATAATTGTCATAACCAACAATATTTAGTAACTTAACTAATTCTAAATGAGATCATACAAACTTTTTTTTATTATAATTCTCGAATCTTAATTAGAAATTGTCATTCACTATTTACTACTAACCATATGGATAAAAGTATTTTCATATAATATTCATTATATTTTCATGATAAACAGTTATTATAAATAATGTTTCTAATAGCATGTGCAAAGTATTATTTTCTTACATAAATGGAGAAAAGTAATTTGAATAATTTTTTTTACCTTCCTCAATTCACTTTTAGGTCAAATACGGTTCGTAATACAACTTCTGAATATCTGAGTAATCCGTAAATTTAAGAAGAATTGATATTATGCACATGCAAATCTTTGAGCAAACTTAAACTTTATGTGCGTTGTTAAGAAAAATAGTGCATGATGTATGTCTTTTTGTTTCCCTTTCTTTGCTTGAGTGGTGAACCCCATGCAAAAATTACTTCTATTGCATACTTGTTGCACAACGTATTTTATACTAAATATTTCTAAGAAGAATTTTCCAAATGAAATTCTGATGTTTGAAAAAAAATACAAGGCCGAGAGTTCATCTTGAAACTATTTCTGAATATTATTTGAATTATAAATATAGGAAAAAAATATTATTCTAGAATGATTTAATTTGTATCAATTCAACTATGATTTGTGAACACTAATGTGAATTTCTGATAAAATAGTAAACTACTTCATAACCAGTAAAAAGATGAGTATTGATGAGAGTGTTTGATGATCGAGTAAAACTATAGTACCAAATTGAAAGAATCAAACATCACCTGTGCGTTTACATAACGTATACTATTTTTTGATAAAGAATGAGAAATTTGATTTCGTGTCACCAAATATCAAAAAATAAAAGAGATTATTAAAAATATTTATCTTTTCTGTATTAAATCGCGAAGGTAAATAGTAGAAAGTATTTTCAAAATGTGCTCAATATAAAACGTTTAATCCATCAATCATTCTAGTATCACATCCAATTAAGTAAACTGATAGATCAAGATCATAAGATATTTAGACTGTCAGATTAGAAGCCGTATGGAAAAATTAAAGCTATTCAAGACGAATGTCAAATCTTTCGTTTATTACATGAATGATCATTTATAAGTCTTCACAATAAAAGTTATGTATAATACATGTTAATATCGCTATTAATTCTATTAATAAGCAAATGAAGAATTTCAGAGAATCATATCACATGATAACATTCTTGCTTCTATTAGAAAGAAAATAGTGATTAATAATCAAGTTGAAACTCAAAAGCAACTGCAAAACGTTATCAAAAAATTCAACTCTTGTAAACGGAAGAAGTATTTAACTTTCAAATGAAGTTTTCAAACGAATCTTTTTACTGGTCAAGGATTGTGAATTCTCAATTGAATCCCATATTATTGTATTCGAAACTAAAATCTACCAGAATTAATTCATTAATTTGTTTAAAAATGCAATAATAATATTTATGATTTTTCTAAAATTATTGTTTCAATTGTGATTATTTATATAACTGTTTATTGAGGGTAATATAGGAATATTGCCAATTTTTATATTACTTTTAAATTCTGTTAAAAGCGGGCAAGGTAAGAATATTTTTGACCCGTGCAATCTATTAAGATTTACTTAAAAATATTTATTTATACAGAAGAATCGTTCCTCATCAGTTAGTAAACAATTTTGTTTATAATTTCAATTAAAATATAATACATTAACTTTTAATATGAAAATTTTATCTTATTCGAGAACCCGAAATCTCTAAGATTAATCATAGAATTGATCTTTGATGAAGATTGCGTAAAATTGCATTTTATGCAGTGAAATTCATAAATACTCATGCAATTACAACGACACTCGAACTAACTTCGTCGGCCCTCGTACAAATCAATCACACAAATTTAACGCACTAGTATCAGGAAATACTATTACGATATTTATATTTTACATATTTTTTCTAATTTTATTGATGCTACATTTTTGTGTCCTTCATAACAATAAAAAATAATTAATTTTCATCTTTACAATTTCCGTATTATAAATATTAACACATAAATTTTTATTTATATAAATCTGAACATAAAAGAAAATAAGAAACTTAAATAAAATTCTTCGTAAATCATTATTCTGATGGATTCTAATTTTGATTGAACACATAAAAGTTAGAATATTTAATTTGCAGCTCTAATTTCTTCGTGATAGATCTAATATTTTTTCTATGCAAAGTGTAATACTCTAAATATATTAGAAATGTTACAAGATATAAAAAGAATATATAGCTTACAATTAATTATTTATATTATAATTATCACATCTACATCGCTACAGGAACTAATGTGGATAAAGTTCAAGAATTTCATAATCTGGGATTCCTTCAAAAGCATTACTTTGTATATGATTTTTCGTGAAAATATGGGTAATATATTGGTAATGTTTTGATTATTTATTTTTTTAATAACACTTTAATTTTAGTAACTGTGAACAATATATGAAGAGTGGTAGAAAAGAAGGGCACTTCTCAAAATAGTGTACTTCGAGAAAATTTAATTTAAAGTTTTTAAATGTTTTTTTTAAACCTGTTGAATGAATAAATAAGCAAAAAGTTTCTATAGACAGTAGGACAATATTAAAGAATAGAAAAAAGTACTGCAATAACCTTTATAGCACTGACTAGGAGAGTGTCACATCTCCGGATCACGGATTTTGCTCAAACTTCGGGATAAGATTTCAGATACAAAATATGGAAAAAGATAAAGTTATAATCACAAACGCTCAATATTTACCTAGATACAGGCAATTAAAGAAAATCACTAAAAAAGTTACTAGATTTTCAAAGACTTATAGCTCTTAAGCATCGATAGCTAGAAACTTGGAATTCTTTTTAAATTAAAGCTGAGATCAAATCCTTTCAAAAAAGTAGCTATAGCATATCAAAATATTATTTTTTTCCCAAAGTTGTAGCATAATGAAGATTGTGCCTGAATTTTCTTTTTAAAACATCAATTAATGATAAAAGCTGAAATTAAGTGCAATATTTATTACGCTATAACTTTAGGAAAAAATAATATTTTGATATGCTATAACTACTTTTTCAAAAGGATTTGAGTTCACCTTTAATTTAAAAAAAGTTATAAGCTTTTAGCCATCAATGCGAGCTATAAGTGTTTAAAAAACTAGTAACTTTTTTAGTGATTTTCTTTAATTGCCTGTGTCTAGATAAATATTGAGTGTTTGTGACTATAACTTTATCTTTTTCCATATTTTGTCATTTAAAAACTTATCCCGAAGTTTGAGCAAAATCCGTGATCCGGAGACGTGACACTCTCCTAGTGAGTCGTATAAATCCGCATTTATGTCACGCCTATCCGTGGCATAAGTAGTCCATTATTGCTCCATGCCTATCGGCCTCGCTACGCTCGGACGATAACCGCACGGTGCATAAATGGACTGCTAATGCCACTGACAGGCGTGACACCGGATTTATGCTAGTCAGTACTATCAAAAATCGTATAATACTCATGGTATAAATGGCCTATTGCACGATGTGAATTATCACCCTCGTTGCACTCGGACGCTAATATACTACGAACAATACAATACAACAGATATAGTATATTATCATATAAGAATTTTAGAAATAAAACAGAATTGATGATAGATTTTAACATAAAGACAAAATAAATTAATAAATAAAAATAAAGTAAAAAGTATTATATTGGTTGTACGTAGTTTTCCTGAAGAGAGTTCAAAAATGAATCGAAACTTAGAAAAATTGTTATTGTAATTTGAGTTTTGTTAAGTTGATTTAATTATTAAATATTAAAATATCAAGAATATTTATCTACCTATGCCGAGATTTAGCGATAAAAATTTTTGTTGCTTAAATAAATTCTTGATACTTAAGTAAGGTAATTCGTAAGTAGGGTATGAAAAGGCTTTATTTACGAAACAAGAAGTTTACGGCCCAAGCCGAAGGCGAGAGTCATAACAAGTTTCGTAAAAAAGCCTTTTCATACTCTCTAAATAAAATCCAGTGAAATTTCACTGAATTCAAGTGAAGATGGCTTTACTGGTATTCAGTGAAATTTGACTGAATGGAATAGTGAAATATCCACTGAAATATCTATATTTTCAGTGAAATTCATTAAAATTTATTCTGATTATCAAGCGAAATTTCCTCGCTAATTTCAAATAGTGGATATTTCACTGAAATTTTATTGAAATTTTAGCTGAACTTCAAGTGCAGCGATTTTCACAGATCTATTCAGAAGTTGCAATTTCGGGATTAGAATGGCGAGAAAGTTTATTAAAAGCAGGCTGGATTCGCTGTCCTTTTCTAATTAAGTTTTTAGTTATTTACCCAAGTATTAATCGGTATATCTACAAATTGAAGGTTGAGCGCAATAGATATTATTATGAATATTTATGCACAAGAACAAAAAATTCTACCGCATTCTTTTTGAGAAAAGTAAGGAACGCAGAAATATTATAAACATAACCTTTTACTTAATTACTTTTCTCAAAAAAGAATACGGTAAAATTTTTCGTTCTTGTACATAAATTCTTTATAATAATAATATCTATTGCGCTTAACCTTCAATTTGCAAACACATTAATTATTACTTGAGTAAATAACAAACAACTCAATTAGACAAGGACAGCGAATCCGGCCTGCTCTTAAGATCGATTTTAACTATGTAGATGATTTAGTCACTTTAAAATATCAGAAATTAATGAAGCATTCGAAACTTCGGTTGTTGACAATCAAGTGATTGTTTCTATCATCAATCCTTCAAATCAAGAATTAGTTAATTCATTAAATAAAGACGACCATAACAACAGTAAAGAATTAAATATCGGTGGGATCCCCTCTAACTCTGTTGTTTGAAGAAAAACTGACTTCCGTTGCACCGGATGAAAGAGTTTATTCTATTGATTAAACTAAAACTTTACAAAATGCTAGCAAACGCAACTCAAATGTTATAATTGTAACAAACTAAAACATTTCGCTGGCAAATGTCAGAAGAAACGGAAAATTTCTGATGATTGACCTTGCTACTTTTGTAAGTCGTGTAAAAAATTAAGACATAGCATAAAATTTTGCAAAAAACTTAAAGAAAACTCGAATAATACTAATTATTGTCAAAATCCCTCGCAATCTTTAAACAGGAGGTTTATCGGATTTTTCATTTTCTTGGAAAGTTCCTGAAAATTTGTATATATGTAAATGAATTCCTTATATACAACTTAGTAAAATTTCAGAAGGCCGAGCTTCACCGTTTTTTTTAGATATTCTAATTCAAAGATCGACAATTTAACATGGAATCTTATGGAAAACATCATTTTTAATAAGCATTTCAATTTATTACTGTTTTACATCAAATATCTAAAATATGGAAAGACTAACTTCATAGTTATTGAGATATCTTTCATAAAAGTATACGAAATTATTTTAACTTTTTGATATACGAAACGTATGAAGCTGACGTTAAAATCGGACAACGCTGTTTCTGTCAATTGTGGATTGTAGGTAATATAGAGTATAAGCGCGCTAACACCGCGAATTAATTTATGCAGCCGGTCGACAGTCGTTTTGAAACGATTTACCAAATTTCATGTTCACAAACAAGCAAGTTGACGCTCTATCCGTTTGTACAGTCTACCAAAAAATTTAAGAAGGGGCGTATATGTAAACAAGTGAATACATGGCCTTTATGCATTGAAATTTTCAGGTGAATTGTATCGTATAAATCTCCTCAAATGAAGCTCGTCGTATAGACACGATAGCGAACCCGTCCCCCAAGATCGAGACAGTGTCATCTCAATCATCCAAATTAGAGAATCAACCTCTCTAATGGTAACTTTAAAAAGTCAAATTTATATATACAAAATTCATAATTCCATATCGATACAGGATCAGAATTAAATCTCTTAAAATTAACGCATTACGAAACTTGATCCGAATAAATCGAGATAAATTATGCAGATTAAGCGGGATAAGTGAGTGAATGATACAAACATTGGGATAGATCATAATTAAATTTAGCAACGTATCATGTAAAATGGACATAGTCCCGCCAACCTTTCTAATTAATTACGATGGCATCTTAGGTGTGGAATTCCTGCGCTCTCAACAAGCTGTAATCCCGTTCCTCAATAGCCAATTGACCATAGGCCCGTGAGAATACATCTCTTTCAGTCCACCTGATATCGTCCGTTTGACTAAAATCTCATTTTTACTAAAATCCCATGTGCCATTCAAATTGTTAATCGAGAAAAAACCAAAAACCATTGCATATTTACCCAAATTAGGATAAGAAATTTTAGCTAAGGAATGCTTAGTTACGAATAACAAAAGATGGACGAAGTTTTTTTTACGAATACAACAATGGAAACCGAAGAATTAATCGTACGATCCGATACTCTTTACGAGTTAGATAGCACTTTAATATCCGTTCGCTCTATATAAGGCTTAAATGAAAGGAACGCTAACGCATAGTTAAATGTTTGGGTGAACCATATCATAAACTCTTTAAATTTAGAGGGATTAGACAAGGAAGAAAAAAGAAACGTTACCGATTTAGTGATCAGGTACCTCTACTAATTTTACCTTGAGAAAGACAATTTGAGTTGCACTTCGATGATTGTGCATAAAATTCTTACAACAGACGAAATCCCAATTAACATCTGAGCATACCGACACCCTCTCACTATTGGCGAAAAAATATTAACGAGGACTCAAAATCGCCATATAACTCTTTTTAAACTTTCGATCCTTTCAACTCTGATGACCTAGGATCATACCGACTTACCAGACCCAATAATGGACTAGCCAACGATTATGGATCGATGCTAAATCTTAATTCTGTGGTCTTTACAAACGTGTCTTGCGCGCCTGCTTCTGAGGTCTGTGCAGATGCTCCCGTTAAATGTGATTTGCCTTGCGCACCTGATTCTGAGTTTTGTAAAGACGCTCTCGTTGTACGTAATATGTCTTGCACACTCCATTTTATGGTCCATATATAAGTGTCTTGAATATTTAATTCTGAGGTCTGTACAGACGCTCTCATTAAATATGATGTGCCTTAAGCACCTGATTCTGAGATCTGAACAGATGTTCCCGTTGAATTTAACGTGCTTTTCGCACCCGATTTCGAAGTCTGTAATAATGTGCCTTGCGCATCTGATTCTGAGGTCTGATAGACACATCAGGCGAAAATTTTAATCGATGTGTTAAAATAAATTTATAAGGACAGTACGAGGAAGACTCTTAAAAAGCTACGACCAATTTTGATTTAAATAAAAGCCAATATACCTTTGAAAATCTAATTAGGAACCTACCTTGCGTTGATACATTCAGCGATTTAAAGATCGATGAAACGAAACCCAAACAGTTAAAAACTTGTAATAAAATAAAATTAATTCAAGTAAATATTATCAATTATATTTTATTTTCTAGAGATCAATTAGTAACAAGATAATTTAGCTCATTTTGTCTACTGATTGCAAAATAGCTACTCCTGTTTGTGAGCGATTGGTAGGTAAAAGAACAAAATGTTGGAACAGGTGCAATCACGCAAAGAGGGTTAAATACCGAGAAAATCAAATATTTATGATTTGTTAAAAAAAATTCCAAAAAAATACCTGCCAAAGATAGCCATGATAGTAGGATGATGAACTCCTTCCGCAACGCAATGATATCAAAAGGAATAAAAGCGGTTTATATTGCAAAAATAGAAGACAGTCTAGAACGCGTACAGTGATTACCAATCGACGTTTCCCTTTGTGAAAATTAGGGAAATAAAAGTGTTTAAATCATTGTTTAAACGAGCAAAGTCGTTACTCCACCAGACGAAAATAGATTAAATATTATTATAGAGGCTCATGATATTGGTAGGCTGAGGGAATTTCCAAAAACTACACACAAATCTGCGAATAATATTATTCACATTTGTAAAAACTTTCAAAATTTCAGAAATGAATATTGTAGATCCCTTATTCATTACTATCGCTGGTCATAAATATTTACTAACTTTTCAATGTAATTTCACTAATCTATGCTGATCTGGGCTTATCTGTGTAGTCATCTGCGCAAGTATCAGTGTCTCAACAAATCTACTACATCTGTTGTGCTAACCTAACTAACTATATGCACTTGCGTCGAATGCAATCAACCATAGTTGTATTGTCAACTATAGAAAATTCACTGTTTCTTCGAGGGATATAGAAATTTCTATACACTTTAGAATAACGTATGACAAATTGAATATAACAGGACTATGAAATACGCCGTATAAGATATCTAAATTCATTTAACCAGTCCTATACATATTCAACCGCATATGAGCCACTATGGCATAAACACATATCTTTGTAGATCCCAATAATAGTCTTAACAATAATCTTAAATAGTTCGTACTTTATCAATTTCAATCTTTTAATTCCCAATATTATAACAGTCTTGTTTTAGACTCTGTTGTAATGGTGGAGATTAAAATTTAGTATGAAAATTGCGAATATTTTTCAACTGTGGTTTTGAATGATCAAAATAATAAACTAAGAACTTCCAGTATTAAAATTACGAATATTTTTAAATATGAAATTCTTCTAACTGTGGTTTTGAATGGTCAAAATAATTAACTAAAAACTTATTTTAAAAGTTATTGTCAACATAAAACATAATGTTAAAATTTCTAAAAATCAAAATCAATTTTTTTTTAAATTACTTTTGAAAAACTTTATTAACTACTTTGGTACTATATTTTCTCATTACAGATCTTTGAATTGAAACATTTCTTTATAAAATATACTTTATATACATAATGTATAAATAGATTTCATATTTAAAATACATTTTTATGTACTACATACAATACCAGTTAAATTAATAATATCAAACAAAAATCTTGTTTTTTTACTAACAATATAAATAAATCAATTAATGCAAACAAAGTTAAGAAACCCTCTATAAAATATTAATAAAGTACATGAATTTTAAAAGAAAATTTTTTCGTAATATATTTGTTATTATGATTAAATTATATTTCTATATTTTTTAAACAGAGAAATTCAATCAGTAATGATTTGTATTAAAGTTTCTTAAAAATTCTTAAAAGTTCAATCAAAACCATTCAATGTAAGTAAAAATTATAGACTTTCTAATAACACGTTGATAAGATAGGATCATCGACCAAACAGAAAAGAAAATTATTGAAAATTTAAATACTTTATACACATTTTATGAAAATTTTTGCCAAATTATCAATAAATTAGAAAAAAAAATCAATTTTTGATATGAAACAATTAAAAATTTGTTAATATAAAAAAATGTTAATAAAAAATAGTATTTGATAAAGCTACAAATGAAAAATCAACATCACATGCAGCTGTATAAAAAGCACGAATGTGCGCATGCACGTCACGTAGTGACAACCACAATACATACACGATTCGTATTTACATGGTCAGGGACGGAGATATTAATGGGAGCAAAGTTCAAAAAAAAAAATTTGTTATATTTTTAGAATATTGAGAAACATATAACAGTATATTAATTAGAAACGGAATGCAATATTGATTTTATTAAAATTATGTTGAAAATATTCTGAATAATTATTGTTCCCACACAGCTTCGCGTGTAGATACGGAGCAACTTGTCCGAGTCACCTTAATATATAAAAATTGCGTGTGATATTTTTCGATAATATTACTGAATTTTTATTGTTTTCGAGGCTCATAAATTTATCGTCATTGATATTATTTCTGCGGATGTAAATTTAAATTTATTGAATTATAATTATAAAATATTTTCTTATTGGAATTAACAGCTCATTTCTCAATAATAAATTTATCTGCATCACTTCAAAAAGTGAATTTTTCAGAATACGGTACATACACTGAACATTTCACGTCAATTCACAGTATAAAAATGAAATTAATATAACGCTGGAAACATGTTCAATTAATACTTAAAACATACATAAAATTTTTCAGCAAAATTTTATTAACAGAAAAGGGCAAAAGATTGTATAAAAAAATAAACTAAGATGAATTCGTTTTTGTTTCACTCTTTTTTATAGCGACAAAAATAATAACAGGTAGAAAATGACATTACGTAAATCAATATTGCAAAAAATACCTAATTTTGAGCCCATTTTGTGAAATCATAAGGTTTATAATCTTGTTACTGAAAAATCATTCATTGAAAAAAAAGTTGAGATAATACTTTTTTGAAAATAATGTACAGAATATACATGAATTTTTGCAGTTTATAATAAAATCGTTAAAACTTAAATTTATTTTTTTGAATGATCATTTGTATGTTTTCCTAATTATATCAGTTAAAAATCTAAAATTATAATTTTTAAAGATTTTTTAAAAATATGTTTTACACATAATTTTTAATAAAAAATATCCCTATTAATTTTTTTTCTAAGATCAATAGTTTTCGAATTAAGAATTTATAAACTTAATAATTTAATAAAAAGTAACTAAAAATTACAATTTTTAATATTCCATAACTTCAGACACTTTGACCTCGACCTCTAATTTCATTATGTGCTTTGGGTATCAAATGAAACATATTTTTAGAATGTTAATAATTTCAATTCAACAAATTGACTTCAAATATCCCTTGCAGATATTGATAAAAATTTTAATTTTTCAAATAAAATTTAAATACAAGAATTATCCAATTTAATTTAATGCAGTCTTTGTTACAGTTTATAGGTCAAATAAAAACTTAAGTAACATTTAATATGCAGAGCTCTTAGTATGCAGAGTTGTTTTTTTATTGTTATTTTAATATTTTCCTACTTTCTGCACTCAATAATTATTTTATTAGATCTGAATTCTACTAAATAATCCTTAATAGAAAAGATTATTTTATCATGCCGATTTATTCTAACTATAATTTATGTATAAAATTGAATTTTGTTGCTTTATTTTTTTTTATATTTGTATAAGTTGGACGTCTATACACAGATAACCTACATTCTCGGCGCCATAAGTCTGAGAGATCTGGTAAATTAAAAAAATATAATAATATATTTGTTACTTTGGTTAGAATAGTATTCATGTAATATGGATTCAAAAGTGGACCAATTGATTAATTAATTTATAATATTTATAATATTAAATACTCACCGTGAGTATCAAACTTTCGAATGATCGTTTCGATGATTGTCGTTCTGGGTGCAACGTGGCCGCGTCTGATAGGCATTTCAAAGTGTTTATCAGGAACTATCTCCAGAAATATTTTTGAAAAAATTTAATTATTAAAACTATTGTTTATAAAATTTATCACTTATGATATTTATAAAATATCATTTTTCTCTTAAAACCGCACAACACTAGTTGACACGCAATATAGAGTATCAGTTATAAGTAACAGTAATAATGTTATATTTTATAAGTATAATTAATTTATTGCATTGCTTTTATTATTGTTGTTGTTGTTTCTATTTTTATTATTTAATGTGTACAAATATGTGAATAGTTTCATAAGAATTTTAATTTTTAATATATATACGCTTTTGTGCGCGTATAAATTACATAATGTAATATTAAGGAACGTTAAATAAATAAGAAAATATAACTATTTTCTGTAACATGACTTTTTCTGTATATTCGATTTTTTTTTAATTTCATAAACTTATATTTTTCAAAGATAGAAGGCATACTACTAATTAATTTGAATCCATTATGAAATATCATAATATTAAATTATTATAGTTTTGAAAAAAAAGATGTATTTGTTCATGGCAACATTTTTTTTCGATTGATAAAATAATTATCAAGAAAAGAAAGCTCCTGTCATAAAAAAACATTTTGTTGGTCAGTGTTTCAAACTAAAAAGATCTTAGAATTATTAAACTTTAATATTTCACTTCTAACACTTTTTTCATCCTTTTACTTGATGTTTTGCGAATGAACTTTATAAAACATTTGAAAAGTAAGAGCTCAAGGCAACAGTGAAACACACGATGTTAATGTTATTTTTAAGTAACACATGGTTTTGTAGGCGAAATCGGCAATCGGCAATCGGCAACTGCAGCGTTAATGACATCGGTAAAGCTTGTTGACTGTAAGCAAGGCTGTATATAATATTCAGTACATTTGCAAATCTAATAAAGTAACATCAACTATGATCACACTTGAAATGTTGAAAAGCCTCTTTTTCATAAATACTAAATAAATTTTTAAATAGGTATTTTAAAACAGGCACTTGATTATGTATGCACTTGCGTGTGTGTATAAAATTCTAATATTTCTGTAAAAAATTTATTTTCTCAGATTTATTTTTTTCTATTTTGCTAATTTTCCCTCTTATTTGTGCTCATTTGAAAAAATAAGAGTTGAATCGATACTCTTAGGTCTTTTATAAAATAGGCTTTCTTTTTTTTTTTAAATAAACAACCTTTCGGGAATGTAGATACATTAAAATAAAAGCAGAGTCCAATTGCTACTCTGTTTCTGATCAACGCTTGCACCTTTCTAAGCTTAGCTGTACATGATGATTCTTTCTTATTGTTCGAATTTTAAATTGTCTTCTTACTGTCCTTGACATCTTCAACTCGTTAAATTGCTAAATGTATGAAAAAAGTTTCCAGAAAGTAATAACTCCTTTTTGTTTTCTAAAACATAACCACAAACAATAATAATGTAAATCTGTTTGTTCGGTCATATTTAAACCTTTAAAGTAGAGAGAGGATGCGATCTGCAATTATAGTAAAACGGCAGCGAATATGTGCGTCCGCACGTGTCACAACGTCATCAAGTAGGCTTCCCTGACACTGCTACTATGACCTCAAGTTCTCTTTTTATTTGGCCTGGCGTGTTCGAGATGCTAAATGGCCTAGTATATGTAGAACATGGACACATAATAGTTTTGGTAACATAAGTGTCCTGATTTTTTTGATTATTAACTCGAAATTGGAGGTGAACATGAATTATAATACCAAGTAACGATGTATTTTAAGATATTCTATTCTATGGCCGATAATCAAAGAAAAAGCTTGGTCTGCTTCATTTATCGATTTGAACATTGACCTCACTACAAATTTTCTTTAAAACAATACTTTTTCTGATACAATAATTTTTAAAAATAAATACGCAGTGTCAATTAATAACAGTACCAAAAGAATACATCAAAATTATAACGATGTCGCTGGCATTCGAATAAGGATACACGAACGTTCTTATAAAACAAAACGAGAACGAATACTGGGGTGCGCCACACGCGCGCTCTCTTTCTAGTGCTACCACTTTTAGGAGAAGGGCTAGCCAGCGCCTGCGTCACGGTGCATTTATTTACTATCTTACTTGCTCTTTCTCGCTATTCCACTTATCGTTTTACATTTGTATTTTTTATTTATTAATTATTATTTTATTTTACTTTCTCAATGCAGTGGCAAATCATTGATTCTTCTATAAATTAATATAATATATGTAACGACAATCTATTTTATTTAATGCTGAATTTTAAATACATCTATAATTTATGATAATTAAGATGACCTTTAAAAAAAATAGATTATATTTCTATAATTCATTTTCTTTTTATAGATATCATTTAATATTCATATAATTCTTTTAAAGAAACTTTCATAAATAATAGTATTTCATATATTTTTGGAATTTCATCTAATAAATTAATGACAAACACACTTTAATAAGACCAAAACAAAAAATCGTAAACAAATACTCTAAGTTTAGAGAAAACAATTTCATTTTTTAGATAATTTATAATGTAACTTTATTATTATTATTATTATTATTATTATTATTATTATTATTATTATTATTATTATTATTCTTATTATTGTTATTATTATCAACAATAATCTATTAAAAGCCGCATTTATTAACATAACGTATGTAAGCTATGTATAAAACTAAATGCAATCACCTTTGTATAGACAGTGTAACCATTAAAATTAAATTATTAAATTACAAAATCAAATTATAACGGAAACAGCTATTCTGTCGATCTCGGATTTTGAGCTTTCCAGAGTTATCTTATGATATATTCTCTTTATAACCATAACAATAAAACCTGCATTCTGAGACCTTCGTATTTCGAAATAATTATCACTATGCGTAAATCTATACTGCATTACTGAATTAATTAACAGAAGCTACTACATCGGCGGTCGAGGACAAGAACATATTAATTCATTTTCGGCCAAAAAAAGATGCTATTTCATTTTATACCAAAGAAACATGTTATTTCACTTTTCAATGGAGAAGTATGTCACTTTTAAAAAGACTTCTTTTGTTTAATTGTGTATCGATTAAAAACAGAGAACTAAAAAAATCATTGACTAGTAATTGAAATTACCTATTTATTTTTGAGGGGTGAATTTTTCTTTTCAATTAGTTTTCAATATTTTTTTTAGTATTCTATTTTTAATCAATACAAAATTAAACAAAAGAAGTCCTCTTTGAAATGACATACTTTTCTAGCTAAAAGTAGAGTAAAATATATAAAATTCGTCAATATATATATATATATATATATATATATATATATATATATATATATATATATATATATATATATCTTTATTTTATCCCAAATACGGTGTAAATATAAAATTTACAATTTCATAAAAATACGTACTAAGCAATCCAAATATTAAAAAAAAGTTATGAAAAAATACTTTGTAACTTAATTTGCGCTACTCTTCTATGCATACACTGCAAATTCATGTGTGTTAATTCACACACTGATAGTGAGTACTTTTACACGTTTTAGTGTGTAAATTCTATTATGTGTGAAAAAAAACGCACTTATGTGCGTAAAAGTATCAGTATACACATTTTATGTGTAATTTTACACACATGAATGGTTTAGTGAGAAAATTTACACACATAAATGCGTAAATCTACACATCTGTGTTTAAAATTTATATTTGTACATTAATACATTTACTGTGATTCATTTTTATTTTACATTAGTAAAGTAGATAAATTTTCAGGTGATTACAGTACAACATTAATAATTTTTAATCAAAGTTTTTCTAAAAATATATATTTTAATATTAAATTGTATTAGAACTACAATATTCATTATTTTAAATTTTATATAGTCTTTTCTTTTAATTGCCTTAAGTAATTGATGATAATATTTTATTATTTAATAAGAAGTTTAATTAAAATATTTCATATGGAAAAAAATAATTTTATTGAATCGAATGCATCTATTAAATTAATTATATAAAATTCAGTAATCAATATTAACCTTATCAAATAAATTATTTAATAATAAATTTTTCATAAACGTTCATTTTTTTGTAAAAAAATAATTGTTTATTTGATGAAAAATTAAATTTTTAATAAATAAGGAATTATATATTCTTTTGACAAAAAATTATTTTTTTTATACAAGAAAAATTTTTATACTGATCTTTATTTTTTTTTAATTAGTGTTAATTACTCATGATTATTATTATTAATATAATAGATGATTATTATGGAAAACGTAATTTTATACGAATATATATATATATATATATATATATATATATATATATATATATATATATATATATTATGTCGTCGTAGGCCGAATTCGGCTCAATATCTATAGACCAAGCTAAATTTGTATAGACATGGCAAGTCTTGGCTCGCCACGTTCTCAGTGACAAATAAAAGCTTTCCATACGAACCCGGGGCCATATGGATTGTGAATGTGTTCAGACCAGACAGCTCAGGTAGATCGTATAACGCGAGCGCGCATATGTTAACAGCTGACTTTGACATTTTCTTAACCGTCAAAAAATGTTGGGTTATATGAACAGTGATTCGAAAAAATCAAAGATTGATGTCTCCAAATCAAAAACAAATGAAAGAATGACATTCAGAAATTTTGGCATATTATCAAAAAATTCTAAAAAAAACATTGATATTTTATTTAATAACGTTGAAAACACATAAAAGTCATTCAATTAATAAAAAAAGATGTTATATTAATAAAAATATCGTGGCGATTCGATTCAAATTAATCAATCGAATTCGTTAATATGTTGAATTTAATGTGAACTGTGTTGTGTTCGTTTTGTTTTTATTTTATAGTCCCTCATTCGGCCTACAACAACATAAAATTATCTCGACTATTATTTATCGATTGAGTTGTCGTCAGTATTGCCTCGTCCATATTCATCCTTTATACGCTCAAATATATATATATATAAATATATATATATATATATAAAATTAATGGCGATCACTTTTCAGAACTTCTTCAAAAATATTGTGAGATTCCATTCCAATAATTCTGAACAAATGTGAATTTTATGGAAAGGTAAAGGTCATAAAAAATAGGAAAAACTAAAAAAATTTTTTTAATGAAGATTTTAAAAACAATCAAGAAAATAAAGTAATTATTGGAAGTAATTGCTAAATATATTTAGCAAAAAATTCCATAACCCCTAACTCTTGACCTCTTTGACTTAGAACTTTAAAAAATTTTATGTTTATTTGAGGTACCAAACGAAATATATTCCAAGACTTTCATTTGATTTTTATTTTTTAATCGTGTGAGTTAACGCGAAATGTCTCACGTATAAATATATCTATTTTAGTTATATATGTCCTTTGGCCGTATTCAGATGGAATATGAGTCAAGAGAAACGTTTATCGCTTGAGCTAAAATCGCTGAGGGTAGGTGAAGCGCGCTCAAGATGGACTTTTGCTCAAGCGGAAAACAATGTTCGAACTCAGATTTTATTTGAATAATCAGCCAAAGTACATGGATGATTTCATGTCCAAAGTAAGCCCTATGAGAATCTGTAACTTAAGGGGGGATGTACAGGTAAAATCTTATTTTTAAATAAAAAAATGACGTTTTTCATTTTTAATTTTTGACTCATAGCACCTACAACATAATCCATGCGTGATGTTGTTCAAAACCATCTAAAGAATCTATAAAAAAAATTTTCAGCACAAAATATTAAAAACTGTGGGACTAGTAGTATTTTAACTGCTGCTTGATTTAGAGGTAAATAGGCAGCAGTTAAAATACTACTAGTCCCACAGTTTTTAATATTTTGTGCTGAAAATTTTTTTTATAGATTCTTTAGGTGGTTTTGAGAGCCGGTCTGTGGCACAGTCGGTAGGAGCGTTGGATTCGTATGCTTGGGGAACCGGGATCGAATCTCGCTCTCGGCTGTTTTTCAAACGAGCACCTCTGTTATATGTGCTTTGTACGCAGTACACACTTACGAGCTCCGTCGCTAAGGGATGAAAAAGTGCAGTTGTAAAAATCAACTGACCTTGCGTCCCAGTGGATCGGGGTTTGATTCCCTAGGAAAAATTAGAAAAAATAGTTTTCGAAGTTTTCCGAGGGAATAAACCCGAAGAACACAAAAACATATATATATATATAAAAGTCCCTCTGGGCAAAACTTGAATTATAATAAAAAGTCCCACTGGGCAACAAAAACAAAAATATAATAATCACTTGGTGATGGCCTAAGACGTAACGCTCATATGAAGCAAGCCAAGAGGCCAAAATAATAATTAAGAAGAAGAAGAAGAAGGTGGTTTTGAACAACATCACGCATTGATTATGTTGTAGGTGCTATAAGTCAAAAATTAAAAATGAAAAATGTCATTTTTTTATTGAAAAATAAGATTTTACCTGTACATCCCCCCCCCCTTAATAGGTGAATATTAACAAGATATCAATGTTTTTTCAATGTTTTTTTTTTAAATTTAATTTTCAATCTATTGATTTTTTTTTCTTTCTCATTTGACATTTTAACGTAATGAGTATATAGCTGCTAACAAAGCCACGAATCTTTTTTTCAATAGCTTCCGTTAAATATAGCTACTCTCTGACTATATTGAAGGGACCTACAACATCGGTGTAACCATTTTAAATTTTCCTGAAATTTATGGGAGTTCAATACGTTTCAGTAGGACATATAAAACTTGTAGAGTCGAGCAGCATGTTGGGACATATGGAATGTTAATACAAATTTAGCATACCTTATAGATATTAAAGCGAATAAAGCCATGAGAACATATTAGTTATATACGTACCATAGCCATATCAAGGAGACTTATTGGCGAGACCAATATTTGTTGCTTAGGTAGTAGTCGGACGAGGGAGCGATTCGCGCACTAAGCAGAGAACACTGGACTCGCCGATGAATCTCCTTAATGCGCCTAAGGTGCCTAAATGACTTTGCGTCAACGAAGGTCGTATGAGGAACTACATCAATATAAAATTAATTTCCTTATTATGTTTAAAAATACGTTATAATTATTTTTCAATCTATAATTGTTTATATTTTAAAGTAGCGTTACGTTGAATATTTGCCGCTCTAGCTGATTACTTAAGGCTCAAGCGTTAGACATCTCCCCACTCTTTTTCTTTTAGAAAGAGAAAGAGACTATTATGTTTTTCTCTCTCTATCGCTACTGCAGATCTACCGCGATGACGTGCTCCAGCATTCATTGCGCAAAGCGCAAGCTGTTGAGATGTAGCCGCTCTCATTCTGTTTCTACTAAATTTGTATTATCCGTTCTAACTTATGTCACTGAGAACTAAAAAGTCTAGTTACTATAGGGACCCTCTAGAAAGGGACTGGAAAAGGTGCTCTGCGTTTTCTATTGGCTGTTACAAACAAGAGATCTAAACCGGAAACTACATAAGAACGTAATATGTTAGAAAGAGACAGTAAATATTCCCCACGAAGCCTAGCAGACGACCCGTGATGTTTTCTATAAGCACTTTATCCGTTCCTTTCCGGTTTAGATCAGTATGGCGGCAACATTTTCTTGTCCCTTCCTAGAGGGTCCCTAGTTACTAGACTTATGAGCGCCAAAACGCACTATAGTACACGCGCCGTAAAAGGGATTAGTGGCTAGTCCCTCGGGCGCATTGAGAACGCACAAGAGCGCGATAGCAGCACCCATGACGAATGTAAAGGGAAGATTCATGCGTATGTTTAGTGATTGAACTCTTTTAGCTTGAAGGGCAGACTTTTCGGCTTAAAGCGTCGACTTTTCACAAGGCTTGTTACTGAGGGGCTATTCAAGTAGCGATACATATGTATGTATTGCGACGATATATATGGGGAAGAGAATAAAAAGTATGCGCGCGCATACATACAGCGTGATACATACATATGTATCACTGCTTGAATAGCCCCTCTGGTCTTGAGTGGGGGGAAATAGCTGAGCGAATAACTTCTCAGTGTAGACTCTTTGTTTCAGAGCTGATTCTCAGTTATATTGAAGACTTCTAAGATGTATAACGCTCTAAAGAACCTCGTAGGATGCATTATATAGCTCAGTAAGATCTAAATAATGACCAATATAAATTGCCACATACAAGATGTCTATATGGTATGACCGTACTCTGTAGATATTAACCCGAATACGACCTTCCATGACATAAATATGCATTAGTTATATATGTCCTTTGGTCGTATTCAGATATCATCTGAATAAATAACCAAAGGACATAGATGATTTTATGTCCGATGTAGGCCGGATGAGGAACTACAACTTAATAATTGAAAATATTAATCTTTTTTTCAATACTTTTAAAATGAAATTTTAGTTCTATTGATTTTTTCTTTTGTTTCTTACATAGAGGTTTCGTAATAAGTTCGCGCGAGTTATTTTTTTTCACTAACCTACGTTCAATATGATTACTCTTTGACATATTTAACGCAACATAGTAGGATCGGTGATGTCATATTGATTTCTCCTGAGACACATTGAGTATCAATATGTCTCAGGAGGACATATAGATCTTGTGAAGAGTCGAGGAGCGCTTTCGAGACATGCGATGCCAATACAAATTTAGCATGCTTTTTACATACTGACGTGAATACGGCCTACGAGGACATAAATATATATATATATATACATATGTATTTATGTCTTCGTAGGCTGTATTCGCATAAGTATCTAAAGAGCATGGTTAATTGGTATTGGCATCGCATATGTCTTTCGCGTGCTGCTCGACTCTATACAAGATTTATATGTCCTCCTGAGACATATTGAGACTCAATGTGTCTCAGGAGAAATCAATATGGCATCACCAATTCTACTATGTTTCGTTAAATATGTCAAAGAGCAATCATGTTGAACGTTGGTTAGTGAAAAAAAATGACGCGCTTCGACAGCAATTATACTTATTACAAAATGTCAATCTAAGAAACAAAAATAAAAATCAATAATTTTATGTTGTTGTAGACCGAATGAGGGACTATAAAATAAAAACAAAAAACACACAACACAATTCACATTAAACTCAACATATTAACGCATTCGATTGATTAATTTGAATCGAATCGCCACGACATTTTTATTAATATAACATCTTTTTTTTATTAATTGAATGACTCTTAAGTGTTTTCAACGTTAATAAATAAAATATCAGTTTTTTTTAGAATTTTTTGATAATATGCCAAAATTTCTGAATGACATTCTTTCATTTGTTTTTGATTTGGAGACATCAATCTTTAATTTTTTCGCATCACTGTTCATATAACCCAACATTTTTTGGAAATTGGTCTTTAACTTTTGATTGTAAGATACTGATGGTTCAAAATTTAATCAAATTCAACAGGTAATTAATAAAGGAATTGAAAAATTTGGACTCAACTCACGCTTATATATAACTTTATATATATAGTTATATATAAGCGTTAAAATATTAAAATTGGAATGTTTTTAACTTTTTTCTCGCGTTCTAAAAATTCACTAAAATTTAACTGTGTTTCATTTGAATTAAAATCTACTTATAAACCCAAGCCTCGATTTTTCTAAACATGACGACAGCAATCCACGGTACAAGTTGGGCTTAAATGTAATGACATTAGTTTTTTAGTCTAAACATCTCCATGAAAAATATTTGTAAATACGCTGACACCAATCTTGCACAACGTAAATTTATACAAGGAGAAATGGTTCATCAAGTCCAATTCGAAATAAAATATGAAATAAATAATAAATATACATTCGACAGCAAGGTTAACTTCATAGCTTATTACTTGCGGACTTCTACTTGTCCACGCTTCATACAAATCTATCTTCGCAGAGTTGTCAAATATATTGTGCTTGTTTACATAACCTTAATTTGTAATCGCGAAGCGATGAAAACTAACATTTAAATTCTTGGCTGCTTTAATTTCATGACCCCTTACTACACAATAATCTATGTTAAAATTTTTTTCACGCGTTTTGTACTCTTTTAATTACATTGTAATTACTTTTTAATTAATATGCTCAACGCAAAGTTGTGTTATAGATTATTTCGCTGCTTCGTCACAAGAGGTCATCACAAGTGTGTGAGTTCTCAATAGCAACAAATAAACACAAAGATAGTATGAAAAAAATTATAGTATTATGATAAGATTGAATTCATTAGTTTAGATAAGCATATCGAGTTTTATAATTAACAAATTTAATACTTTGGAAATATTATTTATTAATAAAGTTATATATATGCGACATTTCATGTCAACTCACCTGGTAAAAAAATTAAAATCGTTCAAAATCTGTGAATATATTCTATTTGATACCCAAAACATACAAAAAAATTTCTAAAGGTCTAGGTAAAAAGGGTCAAAGGTTAGAAGTCATGAAATAATTCGAATTTTTCAAATTTTTTGTTAAATAAATTATTTATTTTATTAAATCTCTGTAACCAACAAACTGAATATTATAAAAAGCTTACCTTTAAAAAGGTATATGATGGGCAAGTATGCTTAGCAATTTATTTTAATTAACGATTTTAACTATTTTGATGTCTTAAACATATTATAAACTATTTTTTTAGTGATAAAATCAAACCTTGACATTAGAATTTTATGAAATCATGAAACAAATGTCAAGTATTTTTTTTTATAATTGAATTTTACATGGTTCACAGAATTAATCCATTTATTTAGTATTTGAAACTATCGAATCTTGACATTAAAATTTCATGAAATCACGAAACAAATGTCAAGTATATAGTAAAAGTGATAAAACTATGGCACCTTACCATAATTTTTAACAAAAGATTTTTCAAAATTTTTTTTTTATAAATAAACGTTGAATTTTACTAACCAAATTACTTGTTATCTTTTTTTATCATTTATTTAAAAGTGTTCTGAAATTTTTTAAATCTTATTAAATATTTACAAAATTACTTGCTAGGCCCGTGAATAAATATTTTATTGGTGAAATGCTTAATGAATGTATGCTCTAACATTTGAACTAGAAATTATAATAGGTGTAAGATACAGGTAATATACAATTATTTAAATGTATTAAGATGATACGCTCCTGAAAAATATACTGAACATAAAATACAATATTGTGTACAACGGGCCTAGCAAGAAATTTTGTAAATATTTAATAAGATTTAAAAAATTTCAGAACACTTTTAAATAAATGATAAAAAAAGATAAGAAGTAATTTGGTTAGTAAAATTCAACGTTTATTTATAAAAAAAAAATTGAAAAATCTTTTGTTAAAAATTATGGTAAGGTGCCATAGTTTTATCACTTTTACTATATACTTGACATTTGTTTCGTGATTTCATGAAATTTTAATGTCAAGATTCGATAGTTTCAAATACTAAATAAATGGATTAATTCTGTGAACCATGTAAAATTCAATTATAAAAAAAATACTTGACATTTGTTTCATGATTTCATAAAATTCTAATGTCAAGGTTTGATTTTATCACTAAAAAAATAGTTTATAATATGTTTAAGACATCAAAATAGTTAAAATCGTTAATTAAAATAAATTGCTAAGCATACTTGCCCATCATATACCTTTTTAAAGGTAAGCTTTTTATAATATTCAGTTTGTTGGTTACAGAGATTTAATAAAATAAAAATTTCTTTTAGGTTTTTACTTATGACTGTTCTCGTTCATTTTTACGTGAATTTATTTTTAAATTTCATTGAATTATTTTATAGATATTATAGATATGGACTATCTTTAGAATTTTATGTAAGAAAAAATATCGCAAAAGTAGAAAAAGTATTGTAGTTCTAATATCTAGATATTCCCCTTGCAAGTCCCAATAAATTGAAAATAAAAACCATACAAAAATTTAATATAATGTAACATTTACAAACTTTTATATTTAAGAATATCAAATTATTAATAAAAAAGAAAAGAAATGATTGATTCAATGATATTATATTTTTTTAGCAATACATGTCAATTTTATTGAGCCATTATGTGATTACAATCTGTCATTTCTTTTCTTTAATATGATCTCTTTTATTTTACGTTCAAAAACTTTTATATTGTTCTAATGACGATTTTTAAATATTTTATTTGTATTTACAAAAGTTAAGCAAAATAAAAAAAAAACTATGAAAAATATTTGAATCGTATAAGAAATAATTTAAATTTGTAACTTCCAAAAATTGAAACTTGTATTTACTAAAATTCAAAACAATTTTTACAAAATATTGTTAAAAGAATGTAAAATTCAAATACTTTTAAAAAATGTAAATTATATGCAAATTAAAAACAAATGAAATGTATTTTTGAAATTCGAAAAAAAATTAAATATAACCTTATTATTCAAATCATAAACAGCACTCTTTTTTTATTAAAATGTAGTACCTATTTTTATTATCTATTTTTATTTCATATTATATATTTGTAAGTCGAAGAATCGACGAACTGGAGAAAAAGACGTGTGGTAGTATACCTATATATATATACATAAGTTAAAGAATTGACGAACTGGAGAAAAGCACGGCAGTATATCTATATATATGAGTTGAAGAAACTGGAGAAAAATTATAAGTAAAATAGTAATGCCGTCTGCTACGAACTTAAAAACTTACGTTACACAAAAAGTATTCATCAAATTATGTTGAATCTTTTAAAAACATAAATAAAATAGTTTTTTAAAGATTCAGCAATAATAAAATATAAAAAAACCTTTTAAAATAAAAATTTTTTTTTCAATTACGAGGTTAAACACGAAAACTTAACGTATATAAAGGCTTGGAGCGCCCGATTGCTTCGCCTACTTGCCATCGGGGGCGCTGCCGCGCCCCTTGATATAAAGGCTTGGAGCGCCCGATTGCTTCGCCTACTTGCCATCGGGGGCGCTGCCGCGCCCCTTGATACTTGATCAATATTTTTCTCGAAAACTATCAACTTTTGGTAAAAACTTAAAAGAATACTTTTTGTTGAAAATAACATATAGAACTTACCCAAATTTTTGCAAATTGCAATATATAAATATTTAAGCTTATCTAATTGATTTAAACATACTTTTTAACATACCCAAAAACTGACCAGGTTAAATGTACTATTTTAAGGCTCATTTTTTTTTTGTTTTTTTATAACAAAAAAAATAAGCTAAGTTATGAGTTGGGTAAATTTCCCAAAGATACTTAATTTTGCGAAAGAGTCAGGAAAAATCATCATTTTCGGCTACATCATGAAATTTACGATTTTTTTTCTCGAAAAGTATTGAGTTTTGGAAGTAATTCATAGAAACATTTTTTATTGCAAATTCACTACTTGTCGAGAAAAAGAATTATAAATCTCACGATGTCGTCAAAGATGACGTTTTTTTCTGACTTTTTCGCAAAATTAAGTAAATTTGAGAAATTTATCTAACTCGTATCTTAGCTTATTTTTTTGTTATGAAAAAACAAAAAAATGAGTCCTTAAAAAGCACATTTAATCTGATCAGTTTTTGTGTAAATTATTAAAAATATGTTTAAATTAATCAGATAAGCTTAAATACTTATATATTACAATTTGCAAAAATTTGAGTAAGTTCTATATTTTATTTTCAACAAAAAATATTCTTTTAGGTTTTTTCCAAAAGTTGATAGTTTTCGAGAAAAATATTGATTAAGAAATTTATTTAACAAAAAATTTGAAAAATTCAAATTATTTTATGACTTCCAACCTTTGACCCTTTTCACCTAGACCTTTAAAAATTTTTTTGTACGTTTTGGGTATTAAATATAACATATTCACAGATTTTGAACGATTTTTAATTTTTTTACCAGGTGAGTTGAATGAAATGTCCTATAAAAAATTATAATAAAATAAAAAATTTTTCACCCCCTACTGAGGGTTGGAGATTTTACCGCTTTAGACTACAAGTAAGGGTTTTTAATTTTATATCATAACAAGTAAAAAATAACCATAACTGAGCTATGGAAAAAATTTTTCCTATCGTTTGTCCCACAACGTTTTTTTTCTACTTTTTCTTCAATTTCATACCCCATTTTCACCTTTTAGGAGGAATGATAGCTAAAAAATAACACCGGGATTCGAAAGAACAGCTCATTTTATCTATTAGGTAATGTTTTCATCGCTCTATGTAGCCGAGAATATGTTTTTTCTTAGTGCCCCAAAACAGTCGCTCTGGCGTTAATGGGTTCAGCTACTTGATCAGTGAAGCTAGTTTAATTCATGTATAGTACACTTATGTCTCAGTCGACTAATGATACTTATTTTGTTATGTCGTGATTGCGCAGGCACATATATGTGAAAGTCCACAGACTTTTTAATTTTCTCGTAACGTTTTTAAAAAGTCTTTTTACAGTTTTTAATGGGCCGCCACATGATACACACTAATTACACTGGGTTCACACTTTTTGTGCAATCCTATTATTCTTTTTCTAATGAATTTAGTAAATGTGCCACTATCAGCGCAGTAAATATTTATATAAACCGTAATGTTTTTGTATGTAAAAAATCACCGTCATTTTAATTATGTGAAAATTTACGTTTTATAGAAATATCTATTGCGCCGTTAGAGATCGCTTTACATTGAATATATCAATCAGAAATAGAGTCATAGAATTATGCAAAAGGTTTAAAACCAATTTTAATAGCATGCATCATGCGGCAATCTACTGGTAGCTGTAAAAAAGATTTATTACTAGTAAATTAAAAGTTCTTTGGATTTGCTCATATAACTTTGAGAAACTTTTAAAAGTTCTTAATTTCCGCTAAATTTTAGTCATAAGGTATGGCTTTCTTTCGGCCCGCTTTTCGAGTTAATAAAGTGGCTATTTCTGTTGAGCTGGGAATAATAGTATATTACACACCAAGGGAGGTAAAGTATTGGCGAGTCCATAGCACATATAATTGCCACCTCGAATCACTTTTACTATTTAATTAATTATCAAAGAAATATAACGAATCTATACTAAATGAACTACTTACTTATTAAGAACAAAAACAAAAGTATTTCTTAAAATAAAACAGAATATTTAATAAATTTAAAACTTATTTCATTTGAATAAATGTTATCATATTTAAATAAACATTTGAATTTAGATCAGTTTTACAATAAAATAAGATTATTTAATTCAAATAAATGATTTTAAGAATTCTACAAATAAATGTATTTAAAAAAAATAATACTAATAGAAACTTAAACAAAAAAAAGTTATTCATTTTAATTAACAAATTTATTTTTCAATCTAAGACTCTTTTTTCGAAATTAAACTAATCTTTTTAAATAGCAGATTTTCATAAAACATCTTTGTAATTGAACGTATTAAATTAGTTAAATTAATTAATTTCCTTATGTTATGTCTACAATCGAATAAAAATATCCATTTCCTTGGTCATCTGCGATTTTGGTAATATAGTAGGGGAGAGTGGGGCTTAATTCCAGACATTTTTTTAAGAGAAGATTTCTTCTCCGGTAGTGAAATAATTGACTCTACCAAAGCATTAACACTAAGTTTAGACTTCAAACTGAATAAAAAAATTGATCTAGACTCCTTATTATTCATTTAACATAACAATAGTTTGGATCGAAAAAAAAATTGTTTTTTGGAAAGTAGCCCCATGTATGGGGCAACTTTCCATTTTGCGTTGGGGCTATTTTCCGATTGTACTATTAAACTTGGAAAATACAATTAAATTTTTTATTTAACGAATTTTTTCAAATTTTTGACTATTTTATTAATTATTAATACATTAATAATCACAAAAATATAATATTAACATAATAATATTCGTATGAATATTAAATAAATTATTATTGATATAAAATTAATAAAAAAGCGACTTTCCAAAAAATCCCTATTAACATTGTATTGGAAAGTTGCCCCAAATTAAAAATCTTTGAACTGTCAGTACTAAGCTTAAACTTAACGTATCGGGTCATACTAGGTGTCAAAATTTTTGTTTTTTAATGTACTATAAACTTATTAGTACGTGACAAATCGTTTCATTCACACAGAATTATGAGATGTATTTTTAGACAACCCAAAAGTTTTGGAAGGCACTGCGAAAAAAAAGAAGTGGCTGTTACGAATTCAAATTATCAAGTAATCTACTAGAAGCTGTATAAAAAAGTTCGTTTTTATATATATTTTTAATCTATTTTACTGACCCCGGATAAAAATTTTCATGTGTGAGATCATTAAGCAATCTTAAAGTTACCCCATCTGGAAATTCGCCCTACTCTCCCCTACTAAATACCAAAATTAAATTAATTTATTAAAAAAAGAAAAATATAACTTAAAAATATGAATTAAGCAATCGTGAACACAACTTTGAACATGACATAATTTTTTAGATTCAAGGCAGTACGCCGTAAAATATAATAATTAAAGTTACTGCTAATAAGTTGATATCAATCCCTATGGATATCATTTGAAAATCCACAATTCGTAGTATAGAATATAAAATCAATATTTTTCAAAATTGTAAAATTTTGTTTTAATATAAGTTAATGACGAAAATTCGACTGCTGCTATTGTATTTATATAAATAAACAAATCATGTTGCAATTTATTTTTATTAACTAACAGTAAGTGAGAAAAAAAAATTTTATCAAGTAAGTGCATTGCTGCAACAATCCTTATTGACTCAGTTAATGAATTGTTTAAAAAGCCGGTTTCCTCTCTTATTCTTTCCGGGTTACTCCACTTCTGCTAAAACTAGCGTAATTCCCATCTCTCTTACACTTATTTGTTAAAATCATAAACTTGTAAAGATAGACTGGACACCCTATGAGAAAAACGCTCACTGGGATTAAAATGAAAGAGCAATAGTTTCGATTTAAACCTCTTTTTCTAATATGTTAACTGGTGGGAGAAAACAAACAGGGAGCGTACTTTGAGGAGTACAAACTTATTTTAAAATATTTATAACAGTGTAAAAAATTATCATATTTATTAAATTGTTTTGGTTTTAATGAAAAGATTGAATTTAAAATAATTATTTGAATTTAAAAAAATGAATAAAAAATAAACTTTAAGTAAGAGACGATAAGTCCGCGTAATTTTTAACAATTTAAAACATTTTGAAATCCCCTTTTTATTTTGCTTAATGTTTATTTAAAATACAAAGCACGTAAAACGTAATTTTTTTAGTAAAAATTTTTAATTATTTAACAATAATTGTAAGATAATGTTAAATATATAATAAGAAATTCTAAGACTTACAGTGAAGAAGTTAGACTAACAACTCCTTTCTTTCTAATTTAAAATTGTAGAAAAAGCAATGATGATTAATTTATTAGCTTTTCTAAATAGTAATATAAATGATAAGAATAATCATACATATATAAATTTGTCAAATGAAATTGAATATAATGTTATTTTATACCGAACATTTTTAATAATTGTTTTTATTTTTGTTGGGTTAAAAATATTTTGTTTAACTTTAATTTACTGGAGTTTATAATACTGGTATCTGTATATGAATAGTTATTATTTATTAATTGAATTTATTAATGTATTATGGTATTTATTTATAATATTCAATTTTACAATTCAGTTATAGATCAATGATAATTTATTTTTTTTACCAAGAATGTTTGATATACTTTTCGGTTTTTAGAATCGGAACTTTCTAAACTATTTGGGAATTTTTCACAAAGGATAATGATGAAAATATTTTTTTCTAATAAGCAGCGAATTTATAACAAGGATTACTGGATCATTAAATTATATTTTATTTAGATTTAATTAAAAATATTGAAATTACCTGAAAGATGATTGAAAATTGATATTAAAACAAAGTATATATAATATCCAGGATTGTATAGATCTAGTTGGTGTTGATTAATTTTCCCGGCTTTTCCCTTCCTTTGCAAAGTGTGATGGAGGCAAAAGGACGTGCATACTATTTCCATCCTTTAGTGTTGTCTGATATCAGTCCATAAAAGCACTTAGCTTATCTCTATGAGTCTATGGTTAAACTTCGCGAATGTTGCGGCGCTCATGTTACCATTTCTACTTCTCGGCTCTTATGCGCGCGCTTTGGTTTTCATTTCCATCCCTTTTGCTTGCTACGTTTTAGTCCCTCTTTATCTTCCTTCAACTCTAGCTCACTCCATTTCTCTCTTATTTGTTTTCCTTCTTTCTCTTTCCTCGTCATTTTGCAGCCAACTTCCCGCAGTTGAACTGGCGCTGGTCTTTGGGTGTGGTCTAGTCGCTGTTCCAGATCGCAAGCTATCTTCTTCTGTAATTTGAAGGCTTGTATGTGTACGTTTCTGTGCTACTATTTTTATTTGTAAAATATTATAAAAACAGTTAAAACCTGCTCCTTCCCTCAAAATTCCTTGTCTCTTAAATTTCAGTTCTTTACAATATCTTCTTAGTTACTTTTACTTTCTGCTTCGCATATAATAATGAACCTAAACATTTCTTCTTCTGTTTGTTAAACATTTTTCTTTTTTTTTTCTTACTTCTTATGTCTTTATTTCTTGTTATTTTTTGTTTATAAAACTTAATGATTTTCTAATAAAAATATGACGAATTATTGTCAATCAGGCAGCAGAAGCAGTAGACAATCAGCCATTTATAAGTGAGAACATTATGTGTGTTTTGGCAGAACACGAAAAAAATTTTGTTTCGAATAGTTTAAAGGCAAGGAACGTTTAATCCAGAAATCGAAATACGAATCTCTATTAAACTTATTTATCTCGTTTAATTAACTGTGAATTTCGAAAACAGTGAGTGAATATAACTTTAAAAAAAGGTGTGTTACAAGTGTGTGACGAAGTTCACTACTTCGTAAAAGCCGATGAGGAACCATCGATTTGACGTTGTAGTAAGATTTAAAATTTGTTCTTGTAGAAGTGTTATTCTATAAATTTGTAAATAGTGTAAGCCATCTAACAAATGCACTTTTTGGAAAGTCATTGCAAATCGAATGGCTGGACGCTTTTCTGAAAGGACGCCGATAATGCTCTGACACTGGCTAGAAGCTTTTTTACGAGCGCCACCAAGTCGAAGACCGTAAGTGTAGTTGCTATTTTAAGAAAAAATATTTACCTATCTTAATAATTTTTTTACGTTCATTTTAATTACATTTTATATTATTTCTCGTATTTTTCGAAAATCCTGACGTAATATATCTTATAAATCTTTTAAAAATAAATATTACTTCTTTTCATTAAATATTGATTTGTAGTATATAATGAAACATTCAAGAGATTCTAGGTAAGACGTTAGGACTACCATTTTTTTGTATTTACACAATTGAAAACATTAATTTGTCTCTATGTGCTTTTTATATTTAATAAAATGATTCTGTTAAATATTTTTCAATGTGAGTGCAAATATAATAAATAAAATTGTTTATTTATAATAAAATTTATATTTTCAATTCTTTTTCTTTTGGCAATAATAAAATACAGTTTATGATTTTAAAAATTATTTTTTTTCCTTGATTATGTTTAAATAACAAAAATATTTATATTCTATAAATAAATCTAATGAAATTTGAAGATAGTTTATCAATCAATATACACCAAAAATACAAACATTTCTATTATATTTTGTTCTTATTTTATGGTATGAAAAATAATGTTAGATGATAAAAAGTTTCTTAAGCCAAAAAGATTATTTTTAAACAAAATTTGAATATTTAGTTTTAGAGTATTAATTTTTATCAAATAGAAAGAAAAATTTATGAACATTTTTATTCTATGTACGTTATTCAGTTATTTTGTCCATAGGTCTGTATTAAATTATTTAAACAGAGCAAATATATAAATTTTGTTGGAGAAATTCTTATTGCATTAATTAATTTGCTTTTATATTACTTTTTCTAGCAAAATAAAAAAATATAATGTAAATGCTTTTATTTCAGGTCTGTATACATTGATGAACTACCTTAGAAATAATAATTCATTTTAGCATTCATAGAACGTTCTTAATTTTTTTATTTTTTCAAATATTAAATACTGAGCTATTATTTTTTTTTTAAGATTAAAAGACATGGATAAAACCTGTTATTAGAGATTCTCATTTCATTTATATATATTATTATATATTTATACATAAAAACTCATGTATTACTTTTATTGTGTTTAAAAAGATTTTTTACTTAGGTATTTATAAAATTGTTGTCATGACTTAGCTTTTTTAAGATGAAAATGAAATTTTTAATATTAAAGAATATCGTAAGATAATTTTGTTTTGTAATAATATTTTAATTAGTACATATTAAGAATCATAAATTTTTAGGTCATGTATCTTTAAAAGTAATTCTTATCTTGCAAATTATTGTAAAATGCAAATTTTGTGTGTGTGTGTGTGTGTGTATGTATACATATATACATATATATACGTACATTAAAAGAAATTTTTAATAAACATTAATGTATATACACACGAATAGGAAAAATTTATTATAATTTTCACAATTTTTTCATTGATAAGTTTGTTTTCTTGTTCGCTATGCAAAATAATTTGAATACACTATAATCATTGAATTTTTATAATAGTTGGATAATATAGCATTAATATACAATTTGATTTAAAAATTTTAAAAATAGAATGCTAGTAAGCAATTTATTATAAGCCATCAACTTATTCTACTAAAATTTTCAAAATTCAATTATAACCTTGTTTATTTTACTTAATAAGTAAATGGATTCTTACTTAATTCTATATGAGTTATAGTCTTCTGAAATTTGATATAAAGACATAAGAATTACAATATTTAACATAAAATATAATATATATCTAAAATGACTCAATTAAATTTTTTTAAGTCTAGAAAAGATATTAATGTTCATGATTTTAAAATTCTAACGCGATCACATCCTATTATGAGGAATTACTTTTTTTTATAAACACGCATCCACTTATTTTTAAATTATAAACTGTTTTATTACAATCAATTGTTTCTATGAAAAATTACCCAAGTAATATTTATTGATTTTTGATTTACTTGTCTGTTACATTTAAGTTTTAGGACAAAATTAATATAAAATTTAATATTTTTGATATATTGTAGTATAGGTTATATATATATATATAACTAAATCTAAAGTATAATCAATGTTGCTAGAGAAGTAATATAGCACCTCTTCAGAAAATATTAAAATATAATCTGCTATTATCATTTATAACTTTTCTATTATTATGATAGTTGATTTTAGAAATAGTGAAAATAAGTTCAAAATATTTGATATTATATCCCACAAGAGATTTATGAAAATCAAAAAATGAATTTTATATTCTCAATAAAAAATGAAAAACAAGACTTCTGTCAACTTATTAACAAGTATATCATTTGAAACTAAAACTGTACTGCAAAACTTTTGTTTTATAAAATATTTGGTAACAATTGAAGGGCTCCATGCAAAAAAGAGCTCAATGCTCGAGATATCCGCATAGTGACATCCTGGTTACCAAAACATCAAAGTTGCTAATATAAATTCTAAAAAATACTTCCATGTATAGAGTGAAACAATCAAACTCTTTCACATTTTGATAGTTTAGTAATTTTATAGTTATAGTGTTTCAAACACTTAACCCTTTTTTGCATGAAGCTCTTTAATTAACTGAATATAAATTCATAATTTGATTAATATTTTTAAAATCTGACTATTGTTTAAGTTCTTGGTATCCTTAATTCAGAAATTTTGTTTTATTTTGCAATAAATATTTTCATCGAAAGCATTGAAATAATGCTTAGATTGAAATATTTATTAAATATTAATGTAATTAAGTATTAAAAAAGCTTAAAAAATAATAAACAATGGAACTTATTAAGAACAGGCCAGATTCGTTGTCTTTGTCTAATTGATTTTTTATTATTTATTCAAATATTAATCGTTATATCTGCAAATAAAGAGTTGAGCACAATAGATATTATTATAAGTATTTATACACAAGGAAAAAGAATTCTATTGCACTGTTTTTGAGAAAAGTAAGGAATGCTGAAGTAAGAAGTTATGTTTATAATATTTTCGTGTTTCTTACTTTTCTCAAAAACAATGCAATAAAATTTTTTTCCTTGTGTATAAATATTTATAATAATAATTTATAGCTTTATTAATTATATTAAGAAAACCTGGTTATTTTTACAATTTTAGTTAACAAAAATATCTCTAATTTAGATTAGAATCTGTAATGCGCAACATTAATTAAAAGCAAAGTAAGTTTAATTTGTGCTTACATTATAGTTAAGAACAAAAGTGATTTTGAATTGATTGGTTGAAATCCATTTTATTAATTTTTATTGAAAATAATTAATAGCAATAATATTTTGAATTAAAACTTTTATATGTAGTTGATATTTCAGATTTGAAGATTATAAATGATACAAATATGAATTAAAACAATTACAATTAAACCGCATAATTTTTTTGTTATAACTTAGTCTTATTAAAAAAACTAACCTAAATTATAAAACGAGTAAAGTAATAATTCCAATACTCAGCTATTGATCACAAAAATTAAGTTGAGTAAAACAGAATGACAGAAAAATAATGATATAAAGTTTAATTACTATAAAAAAGTTCTTAGCTTTGAAATAAATGTTTTCAAGAACATTAATTTTGGATACCAGAAGTTGATCATTAAAATTATCATAAAGCCAAAACTTGATTAATTTTACTGCAATACTTGAACAAAAATATATTTTTGTATTTAACATAAAAATTTTTTTAAATTTATTAATGAAAATTAATTTATTTCTAACATTTTGATTGTAAAATATATGTATCTGTGGCGTTAAGGAAAAAGGACATAAGTCACATTTTTTCGGAAATCTAGATAACATTATTTTTATATTCTTTAGATGTTATTCTAACAGTTTGAAAACGATTTGATTACTTACAATTATTTTTTCTAGTGAAAAAATATATTTGAAAAAGGGCATATGTCCATTTTCAGATCATAAATTTACATAAAGACATAAGTTCAAATCACAATATCTTGAAAACTTTCTGAAGTGACATGCCCCTTTTCCTTAACACCACAGATATTAAAATATTAAATATAATAAGTAAGAAAAATCTATTGTAGATTTAAATTTTACAAAATTTAATAATGGTAAACTATTATTGATCCCTGACTTTAAATAGAATCTTATACTAGTTCTTTTTTGCATTTTTCAAAAGTTGAAGAACTTGTAATATTAGTTATAATTAAATATAAAATACAATTCTCTACAATACCGTCATTATTTGATATTTCATTTACATAATTTTACCTTTAGAATTGTTAGGAGTAATTTCTTTGTTACGGGTTTCGTTAATTCATTTCCTGACTGAATATTTTGCTTATCCGGTAATAGTTCATCTTTGAAAAAAGTAAAGTTTTTTCTAGAAGTTATTGTTCCCGAAGAAATTATTGTATCTGGAAAAGTTATTGTATTGAAAGATCCAGAAGATAATAGTTTAATAAAGATATTATGATCTTCTCTAACTGTCAATGAATCTGGAGTTGAGCATTCAATATTATAAATCATAATTGGCATCTTAACATTCAATAAATCATTTAGCTTGACTAAAGGATGATCTTAATCTCTAAAAACAATTTTGAAAAATATTTCTTAAAATATCTTATGAACAATTGAGGTTCATTACTGTAGATGACTTAAAAATTTAAATCTATTTATAAAATATTTTTTATAGAATAATATAAATATTATTTTAACTTTTTGAAACAACTATTAAAGTTCTGATTATAAAATTATATGAATTTTTTACGAGTAATTGAATATATTAAAATAAATATAAAAAATCTTAAAACTGAAAATATATTTTAACTATTAAGAGTTGCTATAAAGCAAAATTTCAAAATTATTATCATACTACAGTAATTTTTAAATATTCTGCATGATAACAATTAGAAAAAAAAAATCAACACAATTATTCACTTTACCCGCCTAGCCACTTAACTCAACTTTTCTCTATTGGTATTTTTGTTACAAAATATCAATATTTTCATTGATGTTTTATATGCAAGTATCAAAATTTGATAAATAAATAATCAATAAATAAACACAATATTAATAACTAAATTACTACAAGCTCTCCAAACTCATTTATCCTACATGCTTCTAATTCAATTAGTAATCAATTGCAAAACAGGAGCCCATCTTGAATAAAGACATCAATATTGTCCTATGAGCTCTATTTCTTCCTTTCACTGTTTACATGCTATTTCTTTTTACATGAAATGTTTTAACATTATTAAAAAAAAAGTGTAGGTTGTGGACCAAGATATCGATATCTCTCTGAAACAATATATTTGTTTCTGATATATAAAATTCACATTATGTATGACTTTTATTTTAGAGATTCTGATATGTGAAATTCACATTATGAATGACTTTTATTTTAGAAACTTAAAAATGTTTTTTCACATAAAATAATTAATTCATATTTAAGACTTCTATCTAACTTTCTCATTAAAGAAATGTAAGAGTCAATAAAATTCCTACCTTACCGACTAATAAAAAAATATACTAATATACAGAATTAAGGTGCTCCAGCTTTTGGTATCATACCAAGATGAAGCCCTGATAAAAAAAATATATTTTTTCTTGAATAAATTTAAAAAAAATGTTTTTAATCAATTACTATATTATATATTTTTTTTATTTTTTATTATCTATCAAAAAGTATTCAATATTTACGCTTTATAGCGTTCTAATCGTATCAATTTTAATAAATTTTTTAAATATATTTTTCATTTCATCAATGACGTGGTTTATTTTTTTTTTACTGCAACCAGAAATAAAGAAATGGACGCATCTTATGTAATAAAAAACAATATTTTCTTTGACAAAAATAGACTAAATCTGTCTATCGCATTGTTTTCAAGCTAAATTTGAAAAACCGAAAAAATTATCGATTAAAACAAGGAGTACAATTTTTATTTTTCTACTGAAGTTTTAAAAAGAATAGCTTATTAATAAATTTTGACAGACTTGTAATTTTTCTCAGCTGACAATACTTTCGCTAGCACAAATTTTAACATGTTGAAATACGCTTTAACGTATATTAATTTTTCAATAGGTTAGTTATGATATGCGTCTTCATAAAAAAAGAACGGAAATGCAAAAAAAAATTTTCAATTAATTCTGTGCAAAACAGACCAATTGAGGGTCCGGAAATAAAAAGGGCACATAGCCCATTTGATTGTGCCCTTTTTATTTCCGGACTCTCAGTTGTGGTAAAAATGGCGCCCTTTATATATTTTATATACTTGAAAGGGTCTATATATATCATTTACACCGAGAGACTTTTGCACCATATAAGATAGTGCGTTTTAGAAACGCTCTACAAGGTGGCGCGCATGCACAATATTTTTGGAATATGCAAGATAAATATCGATACGGCGCCACCTTGCGCTGTGTTTTACGATTAATGCACGAAAAAAAGTGATGCATGCATTATAAAATGTAAGGCAATACATACACTGAAAAGAAAGTGGTGGACTACCAGTCCCACGAAGTACTTCTGCTTTACCAAACAGTAAGCATGCAAATCTTTTCTCTGCACTGAAAAAATTGCGGGTGAGAAACTATACTAAATATGAATACGCAGCGTTCTGCGCATAAAAGCGATCCTCGTGCGCATGAGAGAGATCCTCGCTACGTTTTTAGGCGCGCTGCCTTCTCAAAATTCTCTCGTCTCTAATTTTGGGAAAGCAGCGAGCCCAAAAGCGCAGCGAGGATAGCTTTAATTTAATATAGCACCGATGTATTCATGTTTAGTATAGCATCTCTTCGCTGTGGTAAGAGAGGGCGCCTACAATTTTTTCAGTGTGGTGGTGAGTGTGATGCCCCACAGAAGAAGCTAACCGTTCTTTTTGCGGGGCTTCTCAGTTCCCACTCGCGTCAGATTGTGCTCTCTCCGATGTGAAGTGAAGCTCTTTTGCCACAGAGGCGCTACTGTTCTCTTGCAGCGAGACTCCATGTATACGAACTTAAGAGAGCGTGGTTCGACTACCGGTAGTTCAGCTACACTACCATTTATTTTTCAGTGTATGATTTCGTGGCAGAAGGCATCACTTTTTCTAGTGAGGACGCGCATCAAGTTTATTGAGGCAAAAGTCTCTCCGTGTAACAATAAATCAATATTTTATACAATGTTTTCCAAGAAAAATATATAATTTGTTTTCAAAACAATTTTAAGCGCAACTTCTATCTTATGATGGTTGTTGATTAAAAGCTTAAGAGGTGTGGTTATATTTTGTAATAAGTTATAATGCATTGACATCTGCGAAGAAAGTATTTTCAGTTGAAAAAAAATCATGATGTGTCATTACTAATCGCGGCTCATCATTATTAGTCATGGCATCTATACGCACGCTGTGGATAGGCCCTCTTAATATATTGATGTCAAATTATTTCTTTTATACCGTAAACGACGCAATTCCTGATCAGGGCGTAATTTCTGATCATTATTTTAGTAGGAAAAACTTTTTTTTAATTTATGAGAAAAAATTGATTAAGCGAATTGCTTCGTTTGTGTGAAACAAAATATACTTTTACTTCTTCAAATGTAAATATATGATGCCTCTTAGCTTATCAGAAATTACATCCTTTACGCTACATCAACTTAAGATTATTAAAATTATTAAAAACCATGTATTATACTTTAAACCAAAAAGTGTAAAAACTGAAGATCAATAAAGTAAAATACCATTTCTATACTTTTCAAAATATCAAAAAGCAGCTTTACAAAAATTAATTTGATCGAATTACAGTTTGGTAAACTCCTATACGCGAGATTAGAAATAAAGAAAAGAGATAGCCGCTGAAGACTGGTTCAATATAAATAAATATAAAAATAGTAAAACAAATGGTAAAATATAGTTTTTCATATTAATATATCTCTATAAATTTTTTTTTTTAATTTACTTAAATATATTTTTATGAATTTGTTTAAATAATAATTTAAGATTTTTTAATTAATGAACTTAATTATTCTTAAAATTCCTTAAATAAAAATCTTATTTTTTCATAAATTTTTAATTAAAATTAAAAAACATTGTACATAAAATGTTAATATATCTCAATTTATTAATTGAATAAATGTAAGCTATGAAATATTGGCTTGGGGAAGAGCATATCAAAATAGTAGAGAATCACTGTAAAATCTATTAAAAACTAAAATAATTAATAAAAATAATTTTGTCATACATAATATTTCTATGAATCTTGAATAACTATTTGCTTTTGAGGAAATAAAATATCATTACATTGATCTAATGATTCAATATCTCACATCTACATACATAACTAAAAGAAGTACTTAAGAATACTGATAAAAAACAGATAGCGATAAAAATAGTTATAAAAAAGCAATGATAATTTATAACAGTCTTCTAAATGAATTAAAAACTCTAAATATAGATAAAGTTTTAGATGTAAAATTGTTGAAAAATCGGATAAGATGTAATCTAATATGACAGTGATGCGAATGTAGTATGTCAATAAGTATATATAAATAATATTTATAATTTCAAAAATAAAATCTTGGATTTATTTTAAGTTTTTTGACAAAAAGTTGTATTCTTAAAATCCGTACAAATCATACGGAAATGGTATGTCGATTGCAGGATTTTTAATCTTATTTTTCATTATTGTTTAAATTAATTTAAAATCTGTTTATACATACCAATTTTGATTTTTATTTATTACAAAAGTCTTCAAGAATATAGATTATTTTTTTTCTGAAGTTAAGATATTGATTTTATTCTGAAAGCATGTTTTTATGAAGCTGTTCGAATTTCGATCGAACTTTTCGTGTGTCCGAATATAGTGTTGTTTACGGTACTAAAAAAAATTATAAATAATTTTAATTATAATTTGATCTCATCACTCAAATCAATAGACCGTACTCTAAATTTGATCCTGAATTTACTGTTGCTGATATTTAACAGTAATATATATTCGTTAATTCGAACCAAATTTCTTTTCAGTGTATATGCATGGAATAATACATATTTATCTTTTCTTTCCGCGGTTCATTATAATTAAATTTAAAATTCCATTTCATATATTGCATTTTCAAATACTGTTTTCACTATATCAGTAACTTAAAAAAAAAATTATTTTTTTAATTGAGTCATTGACCGACCATTAACCAATTGAACCCAACCATGTTTTTTCCTTATTTCAAAGTTCATGTGAAAGCTCTTTATGCAACCTCCTCAACTATACTCAAAAGTGTAAATTAATCAAATTAATCTCTCGAAAAATTAAAATTATGTTTAGCACTTCACAAAGAGAAACACGTGTTTAACACATTGTTAAAAGTTTGAATCAATCTAATTCATCTTTATGAAGTGTAAATTAATCAAATTATACTTTATAAAGTGTAAATCTATGAAATTAATATTTATGAAGTTTGAAACTATCATTTTACATTTTGGAAATCATATCAGATCTAGAAAATTACATTTAGATTTTAAATTTTGATACTTTTTGGTTTGAAAAGAAGAATCTCAAATAATTGATAAATATACATGAAAAAAATTAAGAACCTTCTTGCATCTATTTGTGTAGTTTATCACATGTTTAGATCATTTGGTTATTTTGTTTGACATATTTTTTATTTTTTAAAGATGCTATTATAATAAATATACATATATTAAAATATAAAAAATTTTAATTTATTGTTATTTGTGTTTTAGAATCAACAAAAGTATACTTTAATGCAGATGAGCCATCAACGGAATTATTAGATAATTAGAAAAAAATTTGAGCAATGCAGTAACTACTATTGCAGTTGTACCCTTTGTATTGGAATAACTGAAGAAAAGTAGATAATCTACAATTAATATTATTTAAATCATTCAACAAAGAAAAAAAAATTAATTGAGTTAATATCAAGACATCTATAAAAACACTCACAATGAATGAAATGGACACTCTTCGTCAGGAGTCGGAAACTCTTAAAAATGCTATCAGAGTAAGTAATACTCTATAGTCTCTTGTAGCTATAGACATTTACAAATAATTCTTATTTAGAAATTATAAATGATATAAAAGAAAATGCATAAATAATAGATGATTACTTTCTATGTATGTCGCATAAAAGTTTAATTCAATGTAAACTAAATAATACATTGCATGACTAATTAGAAATGGGTTGGAGTTTGTATTTGTTTTTTTTTCAACTTGAAAAAAATTAGGCAATGCAGTGCTTAAACTCATTATGAAAACCCTCAACAATTTGACCTTAATTAAGTGTAATAAAGCTTTTCAATTTTAATAGGATTCGATTTCTATACTGTATATTTATATTATAATTATTAATATTGTATATTATCATGGCAAAAAATAAAAGCTTTATTTCTAAAAATACAAAGAGATTAAATTGCATTCTTAAATTTTCTTCTTTGAGATTTTTTTATAAAATTATTAAATGAGCCACGCCCATTCGGCCTAACGCTGAATTTTCTGAACGTTCTGAATATTTTTGGGTGAATTTTGAAGTCTTTTTAAAAAAATTGCATTTGCTTCATTGTTATAAGGTTTTTGCTCTAATTATTTAAAAAATTCAAGTCGTTTAAAAGTTACAAAGAAATGAAAATTAAGATGAAATTTAGACTAAAATGAAGCATTTATTTTCTTTGTCCTTTTCCACTGAAAATATAAATTAAAAATTTTCAAATTCTGAATTGTAATAATAGTGAATCGTATTATATTGTTCTATTTCAAAATGGACAGAACAGATGAATGTATGCTCTATATTACTTATCGAATACGCTTTAGTATAATTTACATTTACAATTTTGAAAACGTTCTCAGATTACTTTGTTAGCAAGTGTACTTGTAAACGTATGTATTACATATCAGTCTGTTTGTACATGTATCAGAAATTATGGAATTTTTTTTCGCTAAAGTAGAACATTTAACTCAATTGATTTTGTAACTTTATAAATAAGTCTAGTTACGATTATCGAATAAAAAGAGATATTTTTAAGAAAGTAGAAACTTTGTAGCCAATATATTGATCAAATATAGAACTAATTGAAAATACCACATCTTTCATTTCATTTATCTTATTTAAACAAATGTCATCAACTGAATAATCAATTTACAATTGTTTTGCATGAAATAAGATATTGAAAAGTTTAACTGAATTTACATCATAGATGAAAATTCAGAATAATAAAATACATTTAAGGAATCTTAGTTATAATAAAAACAAACAAACACTTTGATTTAACTACCACTATGTATTGAACTTTATGACTTAAATAGAATTCAAGCAAAAAGTGCATTTTTTATCCTTAAATTTTGTAATTTTCAATTTACTTTGTTCAATATAAATGATTGTAGTTAACAAATCAAAGTTTTATAATAATATATATTTTGGGCGTTTTATATTGCCTTTGAATGGTCCACTAATAAATTTTTCTTAATTAATAGGTATTTCTTGGAAATTTTTTGAAAATAATTTAAAATAAGCTTTATAATATGATGTATAAATTATAACCATTGAAGTTGTGTAATTCTACTACTATTGTAATTCTGTCAAAAACTGAGTTCAAAAGTTTATGTTCAACAAATAACATTATTTTCAGGATGCGAGAAAAAATGCTTGTGATACGACCCTGGTTCAAGCGACTGCTAGCATGGAACCAATTGGTCGCATTCAAATGCGCACAAGACGTACTCTTCGAGGTCACTTGGCTAAAATTTATGCTATGCACTGGGGTAGCGATTCGAGGTAACTATTGTTAATCAATTATTAAATATATTTATTAATTTAGTTTGGCTATTCAAACCTAAAATTACTTACTTTGCTAAAATTTATGCTATGCATTGGGGTAGCGATTCGAGGTAACTATTGTTAATCAATTATTAAATATATTTATTAATTTAATTTGACTACTCAAAAAATTGATAATTAAAAAAGTTAAAAAATATTTGTTTGTGCGATCATACAAAACAGATACAGTCAAGATATTTTTCTTATGCCTCGGCGAAAAACACGTTATTATGCATGGATTTTAATATGTCCTATAGAGTCACACACTAACTAGACGCATGCGCACTTTGACCCTTTAGCACTTTCGCGAGAATTAACAGTAGAGTGAATGTCTATTCTTTTCTGTTCGCCGGTCATAAGCATCGACTCTCTTTCTCTTTCTCATATATATTATGGTCTCTGTGCATAATATTTATTTGATTTAAAAAATTAGATTTTTATAAAAGAACAAGTAATTGTGCAATTTAACTCGTTTTATTTTTATCATAATAAGGATATATCAATGATTTATTTTAATGACTTATCATCAGTTGTGGTAAAAGAATGAGATCTTATTTGATTGAAAACAGCAAAAGATTTTTAGCAATACTTTTTCTTAAAATTGTACGTGTTTTACGCCTGGTATGAAAAAAAAATTATATATTCTCTTCGGAAAAAAATGTGGATTATCAATGTAAAGATAAAGAGCTTCAAATTGAATTAATTTTAATCTAACTTAGCACTGAAAATAAAAATCATTTAGAAATCGTGAGAAATATTTCGCATTATATTGTGATCTGTTTGCAATTTCTCATTTCATAACACAACTATCAACTCATCAGGAAAGTGTCAAGAGCCCGGGTTGCCGATTTTGTTAAAATTAGATACATGAAAAAATTCAAAATTTTAAACTTTAGCAAACAATATTTTTTTAGCTACTAGATTTTCAAACGCTTATAATTCTTTAGCAAGCTTTATAGAACTTTTTTAAAAAAAGAGCTAAGCTCAAATTCTCCCCAAATAGCAGTTATAGTAAATCGAAATATTATTTTTTTATAATGTTGAATGTCTCTAACTAAAGAAATATTGAATGTTAGGTTCTAGATTTTTTTTTCATGTTCATGCATTCAGAATCATGTATCAAAATTTGAAATAAATCGACCACATGAACTCTTGACACCCTATTAGTTAGTCAAAATCAATTTTTTTTACATGTCATAAATAATTGGCTTGATCATCAAATAGGATCTTTAAAAGTAAATAAAATAATACGAAAATAAATATGGCTATTTCAATGTGATTTCTTTTATTTTGAACGAAACATAAATATTTCCTTAACTCGTGTGATCAAAGTACTATTTTGCAACTCAATCAGCTTGATAAAAAATATAGTTTTAAAACATAGTTAAAAAAAATTTTGCTATGCGTAAAAGTGCACAAGAGGTCATTGACTTGTTTGTATTTTTGTCACCCGCGCTTTAATCAAGTGACAAACTCGTGTCGCGCACGACTGATCTTCTTTAGGCATTTGTAGCATAACGTAATATTTAATTATAATAGTTTTGTTTGACAACTAATAGAAATATAATTCATAATTATTTTTGTATAACTAATGATTTATAATTATTAGCCTTATTTTTAATATTATTTCAAATAATATTACGAAGTTGAATTAATTATTCTTTTATTGTATAGGAACTTAGTATCAGCTTCACAAGATGGCAAGCTCATTGTATGGGATAGTTATACAACAAATAAAGTTCACGCCATACCTTTACGATCATCATGGGTAATGACATGCGCATATGCACCATCAGGTAGTTACGTTGCTTGCGGAGGACTGGATAATATTTGCTCAATTTACAGTCTCAAAACTAGAGAGGGCAATGTACGAGTTAGCAGAGAGCTTCCTGGACATACTGGTTATCTTTCATGTTGTCGATTTCTTGATGATAATCAAATTGTTACAAGCTCCGGAGATATGTCTTGGTAATTCAATTATATCAGTATGAAATTTGCATTCAAGACTTTCACGGTGTTTGTTAGTCATTATTGGAGATTTAGTGGATTTCGACTATGTAAATTTTGGTTTAAGATATTGATGTTACGTGGACATTGCAGTCTACTTCATCAGGGTAAGCTAGATTTAGACTTACCCTAATGAAGTGGACTACAATGTCCACGAAACATCGGTATCCTAAACCATAATCTAATGTTCAAAATCCAAAAAACCTCCAACAATGACTATATTTGTATGGCTATAATAATTCTTTTGTCTTTATCTCTTTCTGATTCATTAAAGTATGAATCTTTTGTAATAATGTATATTTATTTATGGTAACCAGTACAATATTTATAAAAACATTTCATTTTAAACAATTTCTTATCTGTGAATATTTATGTATATTTGCATTTTCTACAATGTAGTTTATTTATGAAAGAGGATTTTTCTAGATGAAATAGTCTACTTTTTAATTCTAGTGATTTAATTCAACAAACAATTACTTTGAAGACTCACTTAAAATATTAAGTTTTTCAAATATATTTTCAGCATGTTAACCTCAGCCATGAAATTATAATGAGTGATGCCTATCAATCCTTTGATGTTTATGACGCGAAATTTGTGTGCTGATTTCATACTAAACTTGTTGCTGGTAAAGAATAATACAATATATATCATCTTCAAGTTTCGGAGTTGAATTCTTGCCAATTTTGTTAATCACAATAACATCATTACTTACTGTAAAGACACTTTCGTAATTATTTACAGCAAGTTTAGTATTATCAATTTTTTTCATCATTAGAACATTCCTTAGAAAAGAAAAAATCATCCTGCTATGTACAATATTTCAACAAACTTTTTTATCATTTAATGAATTGGCTTTGGAGAATACCTGTTGTTCTAGAACGCGCATGCTTTCATCAGTCTCATTTGAGATAATTCCATTTTGTAAGAAAAATGATAATACTGTGTACGAATGGATAGATAGATAGAACATAATTTCTAAATTGATATGATAAATTGAGTAAAATTAATGTCTTTCTTTTAATTCATTATGTGTTAGATTTTTTAAATTAAAAATATTTGGAATGAGCAGGCAAGTTATTCATTTGGGACTTCATATACATCATTTTGAGACTTGTAAAATGACTTGAAACCATATAACTATGACTAAGAGAGTTGTTAAATTTCGTGGTCTTAAATGCTCATCACTAAGACATTCTATTCTTTTGAAATTGCAATTGACTTATTTTTCGATTTTATACATATCAAGAGAATTTTATAAGCTAGTTACTTATAGATTTATTTTCACATACCTGGGGAATATTTAGATAAGTTGTGGATTCAATTCAATAATTGAACAACTTTCTATAGGTTTCTCCTGTTCTGTACACTGATACGAAGAAACATTTATTATGTATACAATATAATACAAAATAATCTTATAAATATTATATATGAAATAATCTGTATTCATATTTTGAATAGTATCTCTTTTCTGTTATGGTATATGCCCAGTAATCAATGAAATGAATGTAAGAGTCTGTGCAACAGGCACTGATGCTGGAAAAAAATTCTTTTAGATCAAAAGTGCATATGTTTGAAACTTCTTTTCTAGCTCTTGTTTTTGAGCAGGTTGAAGTAGGTTTCAAACGCAAATCTATTTGATTTTGAATCACATTTTTATTTTTCATTTCAATGCCTGTGATTATTTCAATCATTTTTAATTAGTTATAAAAAATAAATAATACATTTTGAAGTTAATATTCTTTTATAAAAAAAGTATGTTTATCAGAGTTTTACGTTCATGCACTGGCCCAAGACTATGAACTTTTAAAGTTGAAATTCTGGCTCTTTTTTAAAAAGTACAGCGCATTATTGGGCATTTCCAAATTTAAAAAGAGGAAGCTTTTCAAAATTAAAATTGTTGAGTAATTAAGTTGAAGTATAGATTACAAAATATGTATCGTATGTAAAATTAAAAATGAATTTAAGTATTTTATGTTTTTAATTCTCTTGTGAATTTGAATAGATGTATAATTATTTGTATGATAAATTTATAATTTCCAGTGCTTTATGGGATATTGAGACTGGACAGCAGTGTACTTCGTTCCTTGGACACACAGGAGATGTAATGTCCTTGTCATTGGCACCAGACATGCGCACCTTTGTCTCTGGTGCTTGTGATGCTAGTGCAAAACTTTGGGATATTCGTGAGGGTTCATGCAAGCAGACGTTCCCAGGACATGAAAGTGACATAAATGCTGTTACAGTAAGTTTAAAATTTGAAACTCACGAAAAAAGTTCTATTATTATAAAAATATTTATTCGATTACATTTTTATAGAAATAAATAAACAATATATATTTCAAGATATAAAAAATTATCATATCAAGATGATGTGATAGGGTATCTGATTTATGCATAGTTACCGACATTTTAGTTTTTGGAATTTTTAATTTTTATTCAAATATCTTTCAAAATATTTTTATATTATATTTTTTATTAGTTTAAACAAAAGGTTTTATTATAGAGATATTTTTTAAAACTTTTAGATTAGAAATAAAAAATATGGAAAACTCTAATGTCGGTATTTTACGGCACAGTTTCTTTAAACATATGAAGAGATGCAAAATCAAATTTTTATGGTCCGGGTGTTTTATGGTTGTTGTTCTTAAACTTCGAATTATCTTATTTTAATCTTTGAGTACATTTGATGTAGGAGGCTATTGAAATAAGAAAATGACAAATTTATTTTTATTTTGTCATCGCTCTTATCTCATTCTCTTACAGTTTTAATTCACACTCTTAACACGCATTTTTCGCTTTCTTGTATTATTTTGCTTATATTGTTTGTATTTGTTTTTAATATGTAACACTGTTGACCTCAAGAACATTATTTGTATTATAAGAATCTCATTTTCACATACGTATTTACATATTATTTAAATATGTAAATACGTATGTGAAAATGAGATTCATATAATACAAAAGAAATATTGATAGTTAATCTTCATTTACTTATGAAAATTTAAGGTATGATAAAAATATTAACCTTTCTATCTTTCATACAATGTACTTAACATGTCTTAAATTACTCTTTAAGTTTTTTCTAGTATAATTTTTAATTTTTTTCAATCTAAACTTTTTAATACTAAAAATCTTTGTGATTTTTACAGTTCTATTATATACATAAAAAATTCATGAAAAAAATCAAAATTTAGATAGGCAATATTTTTTATATTATTATATTCACCCGATTTCTCTATCATCATTTCTACGTTGATTTTTTAACATTTTTCAAGTAAATGAGGTGACTTTGCTAATAGCTATAGCAAATATAACAAACTGTTATTGTCAATAGGACCACCTTAAGTATTCACATTAAAATTAAACTACTTTTTTATTTCTGATTTTGATATGAAAACATATTGCTCATCTAACTCTTTGTAATCATGTTTAGTTAGTTATGTGTACATGGTTATCGTCAACCGAAAAATTTTTATTTATTACCTATAATTTCTATGTACACATTTGTTGATTAAGTTTTTAAAAAGTTAGAGATGATTTTTTCTTTAAATACTTCAAGTTTTCCAATAATCAACATCAAATTGCTGAAGCTTTTCCAATGTAAGTATATATATAATATTAATGTTATCATAGTAAAAAATGCAATAATTTTTAATACAAACTACCTCTTCTGTTCTTAGTATGGACTACGGTTCATATCAGAGTACATGACATACTTTGCATGTTTTTCTTACATATTATATCCTTTACATTAAATATTAGTATTTACATTAATATTATGTTTTTATAGATGAGAACCAAAAAGGAATCTGACAAGGAATACCAATCATAAAGTCTTCAAAATATAAAAGAAGCATTAACTGTTATACAAAAGGAGAAAAAAGTTGTGTGGCTCAAGAGAAAAAAATTCTAAAAAGTTCTTAAAAATAATAATAATGATTAATTAATAATAAAATAAAAGCAGTATATAAGAATCAAAGTTCTCGTAAAAGTAAGTTGAAATCAAGTTTGTATAAACTGCTATTAACTTCTGAAGACTTTGATGATGATTCTGGTTACAGATTACATTTATTTTATCATTAAAAATATAAAGATTGCCGAAATAGAGAATAGTAAACTAAATTTTTTTATGGGAATTTAGATATTTTAAAGTCGCTCCTTCAGATGCTATTGTCAAGAATTGAGATTTTATGTGTATGTTTTTTTTATGTTGATAACTATACATCTTTGCCTTCTAGGTTTGATTCGACCAATTGTGCTATGGTGATTCACTTTTTTGCGGTTAAAATCATGTCTTTCACGATGTTTTAAGGAAATGAATCATTCAAACAAATTAAGGTGGCTCAAGCGTTTGGTGCCGTATCAAGCGGGGCCCTGTCTGCGACATCAAAATGTTTTTATTGATAGAGCTATTATAACTAATTAAATAGCATTATTGATTATTTCTTATGATAAGAAAACAATTTTAAGTAATCAAAAGTAATAAAAAAGAAAAAAAGTTTTTTGTTTTGTTTCTCATTACAAGTTTTACTATGGTACGTCCCTGCTGTTTTGTTGGTTTCGAGCACTCTGAACGCACTTTAGCTTTACGTATGGCGTCTGTATCTGACGCGCATGCGCAGAAGCTGCCATTATGTGTAGCAAATTCTATTTCGCATTCTTTTAGATTTATTTTCTCTTGTATTTCTTCGTCAAGTCCTTTTTTTCTTCTTGAAAAATGATCTCCGTGAAACAAACTATAAGTGTATAATTTTTATTTTAACTTGTACTTTTTTATATTAGCGTAAAACCTAATTTATGATTCAGTCCCATAAGAGCACATGTATTAATTATAATTATTAAAACATCTTTTTCTTTAAAAATAGTTCATCAACCTCTATTTTTCAAAATAAATATCGAAATATTACGATATAAAGAATATTTTAATACAAATTTTGGATAGTTTCACTTTTTTAGAAAAAATCGCTTGAGCCACCTTAATGAAAGATTTTCTCTTAATTCCACTTTTCGAAGAAAAAAATATATAGAATGCATTATCAGAACATACACCTCGATCTTTAATAGCTCTCAAGTTTATAAAAGTAAAAAAAGAAATACCAATTTCTACTAAGGAATAGGATAAGATAGTAATTTATCTCAACGTGATCTTTTCCTATTGAAGGGACCAGTTGATCAATCAACATGCTTATTTTGGATTTGCTAATACTTCGTTGTGGATAGATTGATTGGGATGATTTTTGCAATACTATAGGTCTCGAAATCACGATGATATTAAAAGTCTTTTCAAGTTGAACTAATGTGATTCGATTTTGGTACAAATTTTTCTTCAGTGTATCAGTCCATATTTTAGAGATGAACTCATTTCTAATATTCAGTTTAATAAAATGATTTCTAGTTTAATCTTATCGTCAGCTGTACCACGTTCCTTATATTGTCTTCAATGGATCTCCACTTCCCGAAATTGTATTAGTTTATCATTCAATAAATAGTGCTAATGTAATTACAAATATTTAGGTCACGATAAACAAATCTTATTTAAAGGATAATTTATATAAAAAACACATCAAATATTTAATTGATAGTTTTATGTATTGTATTTCTTTATGAAGCTTTTGAAATCTTCATGAACTTCTCATTTCGTGTTTAAAAACACTAGTGACTTTTTTGAAAAGATGGATTTTTTCAAATTTCTTTTTTTCTTTAACCTCTTGACTGTCAAAAACGACAATCGTCGTTTAATTTATATTTCAACAAACTACTATAGCAGCTAAGAGGTTAACAACGTTTTTCTGATACTGCTATTATGATTTTATACGCTTCTTCATTAAACTCCTATGATCTTCGTGAGTTTCAATAAAATTTATTTTTTGTTTGACTATAAAAATAATTGTGTATACTAAAAAAATGCGTTGTATATTTGTCACAAAAAATAGTCATTTTTACTTCTCTTTTTAGATTCTTCATTAAATGACCTGAGACTGAAGTTCTTAAAAGAAGTAGACTCTCCTATAAATCAATCTGTAAAATAGTTTTTAATATATTTAATCTATTCGTAAAAATAACATTTAATAATAAGTAATGTATATGAAAGCATTCTGCATAGAGAAAAAATTTTTCTAATGAGAGTACAGTATTTTCTATTCATCATGTATTTATTTTATAGGCAAATCAGAGTAGGGGTATTATTGATATCATAGTTGTCATTTATTTTCTATAATATACTTATAGTGGCATTATGTAGCAAAATATTTTTTAAAAAATCAATATGAATTTTACTGGTTTTAAATATAATTTGCTTTATTTTTTATATGAATTCAGTGGAGCGTCAAAATTCATAATTTCATACTCACAATAAAAAGACGTAACAACATATGTCTCATGAGTCGAGAATTTGCACGAAAAAATATTGTACATAGGTAACCCCGTTAAAGATATAGCAACGGAGATTGTATAGTTCTAAAGCTAACGCTTGCGCAGAAAATCTGTGACACACATACCATCAAGAAAAGTCACAATGGGAACAATGAAAAAGACGCTACTATATTTGCACGTTCTCTCATTAGAAAAACTTTCCTTTATGTTATAGTCGTCAATAAATGTGTTTTATCAATTAAACATATAAATTATTAGAAATTTATATTTTAATTAATGGTGTGTAATTAATTATTATAACTAACTATATATTGCTAATTTTAAAAATTGTCTTTTTTACGAAACTTTAATTTTTTTGAATGATCGTGAAACTATACGTCTTAACTGTTTCTATGAATTTGAAAAATAAGAAAAGCTTATAATAGAGATAAAATAATAATATCTCACTTAATCGTAAATATTTTTATTTCTTTCATGAAAAAATAATAAGAGTATATAAAAAAGAAAAAATAAAAAAAAATACATAATCAGTAAATTAAAGATCAGCAAATGAAAGATTTTTTTAATGTAAAATTAGTTTTTTAATTGAATTTGGCATCTTGAATAATAAATTTTTTGACAAAATATTAAAAAGAAAATCAAAAACAAAAAGTTTTTTTTTTCTAAAAACAATAGTTGAATTTTAATTTTTTTTTATTTGATAAATTGAATATTGAAGTTTCAAGAAAGAAATCAATTTCATGAACATTTTATTAAAAATGCAAAATATAATATACCTGAAACTCGTTTAGTTAACAAAAAAATCTTCTTTGTAAAGGAAAAATATAGGTTCATTTTTGGATAACTTTAAATAGATATTATTGAAAAACAAGTGACTACATCTTTTTGATATTGCTCAGATTTGTGTTTAGATTGCTAGAAATTAATAATATTTTATAAAATCGAAAGTCTTATATTAGTAGCAGTGCACGATATGCTGAAAGAAATAAAAGCGTTACGAACCGTGGATTTCAGTATTCGCAACTTGGTCTGTCCGGCTTTGAAGGTCGTTAACAGCGACCGAACAAATGTAATAATGCCATGCTAATAAGTTATAGCGATAGTAATTGTTATCTTCCACAGAAGAGTTTGGTAATGAGTACCTGAGTTTCAAGTTGTGCCAGCTTGGCAGGGTCTTGATTTGTTTTACTTGCATTTGAAAAAAAAAATTTTTTTTTCACTGTATTTGATAGGAACATAAAAGTAGTTGAAGAAATTTTAGTTAGCGTATACATATAGCCTTTAGTCTTTTTATATACGTACTAATCAATGAATAGATGGTAGTAGGCCTAATGTAACTGTTATGCCTACTTATATCAGAGAGAGAGAAAGAGAGAAAGGAAAGCAACATTACATGGAGTGGAATAGAAGGAATTAAGTATAAAGAGAGCTTTTATCAGTCATAACGCCTACATGATCGACCATACGCTCGTACTTAGAAACTACTATACATTGTGTTTTACGCTTTTTTCACTATTTGATTAAAAGTTCCAGTTCTAGTTGTATAAGCATAGGTTGGCACGTATATCTAAAATTTTTATGTATACTATACCAGAATACAGCGCCCAATGTACGTACATTAATATATTGGAAAGCCATATAGGTGTTATGAAGAAAGAAAATAATTTAATGAATGTCTAGCTGGATATAAGCATTTGACAAGAGCTTTATTTTTCATACTTCTACATACATATCTATTTAAAAATAATTCTTGTTCTTAGTAGTAAAGACTGAGTTGCTAACAGATAAGGATGAATTTTTTTTATCAAGTTTTGAATAAACTTGGTATTAGTTGGCAGATAGCTTATCCAGAAAGTGCTCAATTGAATTAACTCATTAATAGAAGTAGTCCATAACAATGAAAGTTGAAAAATATATTTTTTAAATCTTCAAATGGATTCACATATTTACATTATATTAAATTTGTTTAAGACGTCTAAATATCTATATTGTATTAACACTAAAAATGTTATGTTTACTATTGTAAAATGGAACTAATTGAAAAAATTGAAAATTTTTGTGATTAAATTCTTTATTCTTTTTCTAGAGCTTCATGAGTGAGCTTTTATACTATCATCATACAATACTTAAAAAAACATCGGTTTTGCGACTTTGAAGTGATTGGAAAAGGGGTAAATATATATCAGATATATTTAAAAAGATTTTTTTACTTACTGTTCGTTATCTTATATAACAAAACCTAATATCATAAATATTCGCCGCAAATAATAATCAATGAAGTAACTAAGAATTTTCAAACGATATTGGGTCAATACTGAGCTAATTAAATAATGCGTTTAATCTTTATTTCCCAATTTTTCAACATATTTATTAACCTATTTTGTTTTTCAGGGTAAAGAGATCGTGGTTGGAAAGTACATACCAAAGACGAAAAAATCCTATTTTGTATAATCAGATCAAAACAACACGGAGAGTACCCCACCTCCGGGAAACAGATTTGGCCGAAACTGCAGAATAATGATTCTTTGTTAATAAAAATGAACTCGTATCTTATTCTTTTGTTTTAATTGGGCCTAGGGACAAAGATGTGGACATTTTTTCAAAAATGAAGTGAATAGAAGCGCCTATATGCTCAATTGTAAATTGCTAAATATTTGTTAATATCTTTATCATGAATTTTACATCGATCCAATAATTAAAGTTTTTGTATTTACATTATTCTTTTAGAGTTTTAGTTGTTTGCTTATTCAAATTCTTATAAGCGCTTCTTATCATTATATTTTCGAAAAAATGTATATATTTTTGTCTTAGCCTATTAGCACAAAATAAAAAACACTTGATTTTTTTTCATCAAGAATCATATTTTGTAGTATCAGTCAAATCTTTTTCCCAGAGGTAAGGTACTTTCCTTATAAGTTAATCAAAATTATTAAATCCATAGATAATACTAATAAAGATGATCAATCATTTGTGGACGAAGATTATGTTTTAATGACTGTCAAAGGCTGGAACAAATTCAAAATTGGACAATAGTCACAGATATACTATAACACTTTTGAATTTGAATTGATGACAAAAAAGGAAAATTTAAATCAATATTTTTTTCCTTTTTATACTACTAGAAAAATTTTCATCATAATAATGTTATTAGAAAATCCTTTCTCGAGAGTGTTAAGAGAGAAAAAATTTTTTTGGCGCATGAAACAATAAGTAAATTTGTCTTAAACTTTTGCGATTTGTAAATAATTCTTTAGTGCATCTCAGTATTTACTTTTCATTTTCTGTTATTTCGAAAGTTGCTTCCTGTATTGATCTTATAACTAGGCTTAGTAGACGAGTTAGGTGCTGAAACAAAAAAACAGTTATTAAAATTTATAATTATTTTTATCTTACCAGGAGAGAGTATGATCTTCGGATTACAGATCTTGATAAAACTTCGGAATATTTTTTTAGGAACCAAAATATGTGTAAAGCCATATAGTCTAATACTTCGAAAATCTGAAGTTGTGGACATTTTTAGTATTATTTTCAGAAAAATATAAAAAAATAGCTACTAATTGAAATGTAAATAATTAAATTTAGAAATTTCTTCAATAGCTGTTAATTGGCTGTTTTCAGAATTGAAAAGTAATAATTAAAACCAAAGTTGTGCTTTTTCAAAGTTGAGCTGCAAAAAAGTACCAAAAATCATCTTAATTCTGAAGTGATTATCTAATATCCGCGGGGAACAATAGCCCACTTTTTTCTCGTGATTAATAATAAACTATTAATAACTTTACAATTAAATGCACATAAATATCTCATATACTATAGGATTCATATAAAGGAAAATTTAAATTTTCGTTTTGCTCACAAAATGTTTTCAATTTTTATTGAAAACATTCTTTCTTGCATCTTTATTAAAATAAAACATAAAATAATGTAAATTTTACGCAAAAATAAAAGAAATTAAACATTAACCTCTAGTGTAGATTCGAAGTAACCCAAAAAACGTAAAAAAACAAACCATGAAGAATAGGATCAGTTTCTTGAAGATATTTCCTTGAAAATAATTTTCTTAAAGCATCGTATACTGTTTTAAGTCGGTGGTTAACTATTTACTATTAATATATTAAAGTAGTGGCCCAATTCCTGGTATAAATGCATATCAACTTTTTTAAATTAAATTGATTTGCTTCATCTTCGGGTAATTTCATCAGCTAGACTACTGAAAATTTTCTTGTTTTTAGAACTTTGAAAAAATGATACGTTTAACATCCAAAGCACATTAAAAAAATAATTGGACTTTAAAGATAATCTGTTTAATGAAATCTTAAGTTCGAGTATTTTTCGGATATTTCAATTTATAGTAAACTGTACTGTGGTGTAGCTTTAAAAAAATCAATTTTTCCTTAAAAATTATGAGTATTGAAGATATTCTAATTATAATGTAGAGTATCTACATCTGAATATTATTTACATTAATTTGAATTTCAAATTCTGTCATCACTTATTTTACCGAAGTTGTAAGAAAATAATATAGTTTTTTTTATTACAGCTACTTAATTACTAATTCACATAATATAAATGAATTTATAGCACTACTTTATTTTTCTGTTTCGTATCATAATTCAATTAACCTTTTGTATTTTGAAGTAAAACTTCTTTATCGACAATATGCACCTCCCATAAGAAATGTGGAAAAAAATTATACGGAAGTAAATTGATTTTGTGACGGTACATGCAACGGAACTAATAAAACGGAAGTGTATAAATATCGGAGGCGCGTTCGCGCCTTGACGACAAATTAAGGTACTAAATACATAAATAGAAAAACTCGCGGAACTGAATTGATCTCAAATGCACAGATATAGTATATGAATACATGCATGCTATATATGCAATACATATTTGAATGAATAAAGAAAACAATAGTGGCTAGCGTTTTCTCTCTTTTTCTTTCTTTCTTTTTCTAAATGTTTGATAATGAGCCACTCTCTTTCCTATATTGTTTAAACGTGCACACGTAAGCAAACTTTTCTTATTTTAGCTATCACAAGCCAATCATTTCAAACATTACTTTGGCTACAAATGATAATAGTTTTGATGATACCGAAGAAAATTAAAAGATTATTATATTTTTAAAATAAATATCATTATTAAGTAGATGTAAAACGGATACTACACCTGTGCTCATAAATGTTATCTTTCTTTTTATTTCATTGCTGAATTTCAAGAAAAGAAATGCATTAGCTTGTAGTATGAACCATGATGAGTATTTAGTTAAATTTTCAAATAAATTCATTCCTAACGAAAATTTCATTCACTATTTCATTTACAATTGAAAAAAATTAATTCCTTAAATAACCTAAATTTAAAATTATTTTAAAATTTAATAAAACAGTGATAGAAATTAAATAAACATTTAAGGTAAATGTCCTAGTATATGGCTATCTTAAGAATGGTACCATGTCCCAATACTTAGACACGTAAACTTATGTAGCCGTGTATTGGGTGGTACCAATCTAAAAGTAGCTATATACTAGGACAATCACCTTATGAGTTCTATAATTTGATAAAGAAGTTTCATTTCTGTCGACCAGTCCCAAAGACTGCCACACTAGTTTTTTTAATTTTATAAAATTAAAAAATATATAAAATTTAATATTATTTACTTAAATCTGATAAATATTTTTATTTGAATTGTTATTTTTTGTGAATTTAAAGTAAATCATAAAAAAATAATCTTGATGTGAAACTTCATACATAATTTAAAGTTTTCTTACACTTTTAAGAAAATATGTAATATTTTAAGATACATGCTCAGAAAAAATCCGTTAGCAGTGGGTTTACAATTTTAGGAAAGCTATTTATATTTATGTCCGCTGTGACTAGACAATGTAATATCCAAATTTCAAATCGATCGATAAAGCCGTTCTCAAAATATCATTGAAATATATATTGATTTATACATACACTCAAATAACAAAGAAACAAAAGAAAAAATTAATTTTCAATAAAACTAAACTTTGTAAGAATAGATTGTAATCAATTTTATTGTTTTTAAAAATTTCAGTTCTTTCCCAATGGATTTGCCTTTGCAACGGGTTCAGATGATGCTACTTGTAGACTGTTCGACATCCGTGCAGATCAAGAATTGGCTATGTATAGTCATGACAATATTATCTGTGGCATTACAAGTGTTGCTTTCAGCAAAAGTGGTAGACTACTTCTTGCTGGCTACGATGATTTCAATTGTAACGTTTGGGATTCCATGAAAACTGAGCGAGCTGGTAAGTAGTACTTTTATTAATGTATAAATTTCCTAGCTCACCTTTTCCTAAATACGCACTCAGGTCAAGATTATAATATTAATAGCTTATTATTGTACACAATATTAGTCCAAATTCAGACAGTTTAACGTAACATCACGAACAATAAGCGAACAAGCTCAACATGAGACAGATAAGATCGTAATGAACAACGACTATTAGTATACTAACATAAAAAAACATCCATATTATATCTATTGCACACTGGCAATCAATGATTGACACTTAGAAAAAACGACCTATACTATCCAGGCTGACAAATAAAGAAATCAATTTATTTTGCCGTAGAAATGGAAAAAATATTTAAATCTATTTAGCTTCGATTAATGTAGATTGATAAAAACTTTTTCGGTTAAAAAGGGCATTAAAAAAAATAATTTCAAAAATTTTATCCTTATAAGTCAACATTATAGTCTGCAAAGAAATACGTTTCTTCTAGTATTTGCAATATTAAAACCAATTTACGATGAGTTTATGAAAATGCAAGGGAAAAAGACCGAAAGTCGATAAAACGTTAGTTTGGGCGGGTCATTGTAACGTATTTGTGACGGCAGTTCACTACATTTATAAATTAAAAAGACCTCAACTCGACATAGGGTTGCTCATAATTGTATAATGAAATCTTAAGCTCAAAATGCAACAATTTCATAACATACGGCCTTTTTTGTTCAAAATAAACCGATTTAAATCGAATAAAAAACTTGACCATTCTTAAATTGATTGATGTAAAAATAGTTATTTTCTATATAAGTGCGCAAAGCAGTTGTTTCTCGCATGGGTGTTATTTGTTGCCCGAGCAAAGCGAGATAATAACAATATATGAAAAATATATTAGATAGTATACGTTTGCCAAAAGTTTGCTGAAGTATTGTCAATATATTCCTAATACTTTCTATTTTTACGTGGGTGTGGTTCTAATTGATAGAACCAAAAAAATTGACGGTTGCTTTATCACACAGTCATTCTTTGGTAATTAATTAAAATAAATTATAATCTATAGATGACAATACTGTTCAATATATATATACACTAAAAGAAATTTTATATGAAATATTACAAGAATTGTAATACATTTTTACCATGTACCAACTCACGTATTGCCTTTGAAATTTAATTATATAGCTTTGTAAACTTTTCAGCTGCGTTAAATGTATTATGCTACTTTGCAAATATTGTTCCTTTACTTAAAAACTTGTTATATAAAATAATCAAACGATAAGTTTTTGCTGGTTACTTATTTCCATCACATGCATATAGTCTATTATTTACATATAGATAAAAATATTATTAAAATCGATTTCAGAATACAATGATTCATTATATTGTCGATCATATCTAATAAGTTTATTAGATTGTTGTGAATTAATATAACCTAAAATTAAATATAAATCAATGTGCGCATGCGCAAAGATTATTTTAATAAGAATTTATAGGGTTTCCAAAATGTGTATCGACGTCCCTTATTGACAAGAATGTATCTCAGGTATCCATTTAACAAAGACATATCCCAATTTTGATTTTTGAATATTTTTTACAATATTAAACTATTCTTTTATTTAACATTATTTTAAGTATGGCATAGTTAACGTTTGTATCACTTTTTTCTGACGCGCCTAAGATACGTCTTTATTAGATTAACGATGAAATACGACTTGAACTGCAAAATTGAGATACGTCTTTATTAGGTGCATGCCTGAAATACGTCCTTATCGATAAGGGAGATTTTTGGGCAGATTAACGTAAAATTTTCTACTAAGGTTTGTACACTGAGAGAAATGTCTGTATAAATTTTACTACAAACATATATAAAATTACTATTTAATATAGTAATGCTGTGACATACTCGCTTTGTAAGAAAAATTACTATTTTAAATAGTAAATTTTAATTGAGCAGATAATATATAGAAAAAAAATTTTATTCGTTTATTTTTTTATCTCGAATTATTTTTATTTACGTATTATACATGCGAAACAATTTTTATTAATTATTAAATTATTTTTTTAGTCAATTAAATTAATTTAAATAATATTTGAAAGAAAACTCAGAAAAAAAATCTTACCTGTGTTGGGATCGATCCGCCGACTGCGAGGACGAGAAGCGTGAACGTTACCGACTGCGCCATGCTAACATGTTACGCAAGATACTTCGAATCGTCCTCATATGTTATAGAGGATACTTTGAATTTAGTTAAAAATTTTGAGGTTAAGTTTTCGAATTAAAAATCAGACGAATCAATTTACTACATAAAATAAAACTTTTTACTATATATGTTCCAAGGAATTTATGCTTTTTGATTTTACATTATTATTTACTATATAGGCAGTGAATTTTGGTATCTTTATAGATAAAATTAATATTTTAATCAACAAAATTTACTAACTTATGTAGTAAAAATTATTTCTACAATTTTTACTATATTATGTAGCAATTTTTGTTGAATATCAATACTACTTTTTCATGTGTTTTCTAGTAAAAAATATTACATATATAAGAATTATTTGTCAAAATGAAGTAATATTTCTCATCAAACGAGTACGTCACAACGTTACTATATTCTTCTTCTTCTTCTTAATTATTATTTTGGCCTCTTGGCTTGCTTCATATGAGCGTTACGTCTTAGGCCATCACCAAGTGATTATTATATTTTTTTGTTTTTGTTGCCCAGTGGGACTTTTTATTATAATTCGAGTTTTGCCCAGAGGGACTTTTATATATATATATATATGTTTTTGTGTTCTTCGGGTTTATTCCCTCGGAAAACTTCGAAAACTATTTTTTCTAATTTTTCCTAGGGAATCAAACCCCGATCCACTGGGACGCAAGGTCAGTTGATTTTTACAACTGCACTTTTTCATCCCTTAGCGACGGAGCTCGTAAGTGTGTACTGCGTACAAAGCACATATAACAGAGGTGCTCGTTTGAAAAACAGCCGAGAGCGAGATTCGATCCCGGTTCCCCAAGCATACGAATCCAACGCTCCTACCGACTGTGCCACAGACCGGCTCTATATCGTTACTATATTATATAGTAATTTTTCATATTTTTGCAGTAAAATTTATCCAGACATTTTTCTCAGTGTAAATTTCTAATTACAATAAATAAATGTACGCTATATCTCGCTTTCGGTACGACGAATGCTTCTAAAAATCTAAAATGTAGTAAATAATGCAACATACAATTTAAATAAATTAAAAAGGAATCTGATTAGAAATAAATTTTCTGAAAACTATCTTAATATGGTCGATGTTTTATGACATATTATGAGGTAATTAGGAAGAAATACTTCCTGAAATTTGACATAAGTATTAAACTGCAATTGCCGGTAGTATTGCGTTTTTTGAATGTTGCTTTAATACCCTAAATTTTTTTTAGAACATAGGTACATTTTAAAGAAAATTTAAAATATCTTTATTTTGCAATAAAAATAATTTTTCTTTCTTGCAACTTCCCGACATGGTTATGTCTACTAAAATTATTAAAGTTAATGTTAAAATTCTTTCAATAAATTAGAAGCAACTATACTTTTGAATAAATTTGCAAATATACTAAAAAAGTTCAAATACAAAAAAACTGACAAATAGTTATAAAAAATTGTGGAATTAATATTAAATTTACTTTGCCTTAACATACATTATCCACGGTCTCTCTATTTATCTTTCATTCATTTTTAAGATATTATAATTTTAGGAGTAAAAATAAAATCAACACTCAATCCCCTCACATTCCTTTCCATTAATTTTGTTGAATGGAATCCCGCTATCTCCCTATTTGTTGGCTAAAACTATTTGTTTTCATAAGTTCTGGGCCCCGCCGGTGCTCATATTACAATAATATATAATTATTATTATTACATCCTATAAAATGTAATGAGATATATTTATTTAATAAATGTTATTCAATTTAAAACTTATATTTTTTGTAATAATAATGGTATAATATTGTCAATTATTTTAAATCAATTAACGTGATTAATTATTGCAAACAAAAATATTAAATCGACAAATCTCATCGATGTTCTTTTGTAAGTGAATGTATGACCTTTTATATGTGTGGGTGAGAATGAGAGTGGCATAAGTCACATTTTAAAAAAAATTTAGTTAGTGGTATATTTCAATTCTTTAAAATTAAAACAACTTATTTTCAAAATAGAGTGGCTTTTTTGTTTATTTTTCTTAAATATTATAAGCACTGTAAAAATGGCACTCAATAGAAATGTATATTAATTTAAAACTTTAATATCGAAAATCTCAAAATTAAAAGTATGTGACTTATGCCACTTTCATTCTAACCCACACATATAGTCATAGGCCGTATTCAGTTTCATAAGTACATGTGCTTATTGAACTGAAAACGGCCTGCAGGGCGCTGCAAGTGCACATAGTCTATTTCTTCGATACTACTTTAATGTCACTACATGTAAAAAAAGACTCGTGATTAAAAACAGTTAAAAGAAATAATTAATATGAAATTAGTGATTAACTGAAAATACACATTAGTGATTATAATTTCTCATCCTGCGTACTTTGAACAAAAAATCATCCTCAACCCTTTGGGTGCTAAATACGTGTTTTCGGCTCTCTTTTGCAGGCGCGAAATAGTACATTTTGGCCCGCTTTCTGAGGGCGTGAAATTTGTGCATGCGCATTGCTCACCACTCGGCATGTGAGAAGTAAGTGCGCGATACTGACTGAACGGTGGGATTTACGCTTGTGCGACTTTCGTGTCCACAAAAGCGAACCAAAATGTGCTTTTTTGCGCGCACAAAAGCGCGCAAAAATAAGTGTTTCTTACCAAGTGAGTTAAAAATTAGAATATGCACCACTAGCGCGATTCGTGTCCCTTCTATGACCTCGGCGCTTTCGTTTTGCACGGGCGACAAACTCACAATCGGGCTTATATTACAGCGCCGAACTGACTATACCTCATTGCTTCACATGTTACGCTAGTATTAACTGTAGTTTTATTTGTATTTTACGTGCTTACAATTGTTATTTAATTTGAAAAATATTAATTAAAAGATATGCAATACTTTACACATCATTATCAACGAAAACACTTCATAAAAATAATCTAGATATCAAAGTATTGCTTATTATGTATACGTGACCTAAGTAAATTCGGCTTTATGTCGTCTAAAAAAATGTTCCTTAGGTAACGGAGCCTGAGGTAACTTACCTAAGCGGATTTTGGTCCCGCAGTGCTATAAAAAACTTTAATATAAGCTAGGGTATTCAAAAACTTGAAATTGAGTTTTTCACAGAGGATCAAAATAGCAAAAAAATATCAAATATTTTGTCTACGAAAATCTATGATAGTTATGCTAGTGCCATAAAATCAATTTGTATTTGTGTTATATTCCCCTTTAGAATGAGAGGTCGCGCAAGTCTTTAAGATGATTTAAAAAAAATGATGTAATTTAATTAAAAAACAAGCTTTATTCTATAATTGCGAACCTGCAAGAGATACAAAAAAATGGAATGTCAGTTTTTAATACATTTAAAGTCAGTTAAGTATTAAAAAACACCAAAATTAAAAAAAAATTTTTTTGAAAATTTTTGGAAAAAATGTGAATTTTTTAAAATGATCCATATAAGTGTCACGCCATACGAATGCGCGTGCACAAACTTTCGTTCATTCGTCTTCATTTATTTTTTGCTCCGGACTTTTTTATATCCGTTAACTAACAACCCTCGCTACGCTTGTGTCATAAATGTTAACGGATGTTGAAAGCGCTTAGCATTTAGTATATGCCTTGCATATTTTTGTTTAATAGTATAATAATTTTTGGCAGGCTAAAATGAAAAAGTGTATACATTACACAAGACGAATCTTAATGATTCAGTCCCGAGGCTTACCCCTCTTGGCTTGGCATCGATGGGTGACCTCTGCGCCGGGATGAGACCATCTATATTCATCTCTTGTAATGTAATATACTATTTCTCTCGCTAAATTAGAAATTTATGAAATTGAATAGGTTATTGAATTTTTTATTACACTGTTGAAAAAAATATTAAATTTAATGTAAAATATGACACTAGCTTCCAATCCATGTCATTAATTTTAAAAATTAATTCTTAAAATTATGATAAAATAATTAATTTTCATGCAATTTTCTGGTAAAATTAAGATAAAATTATTAATTCTAAGAATTCATTTTTAAAATTAATAACACAGATCGGAAGCTAGTTTCATATTCTACATTAAATTTAATATTATTTTTAACCGTGTAATAAAATATTGATTTTTTTAATAATATCAAACTATTTATTAAATAAAGATAAAAAATTATTAAAAAAGTATAAAATTTCAATTATTATTGATATATTATAATAATTATAGAATTTTACTACTATTTTTTCAATTTAAATTTTTTTTCGGGACCACTTTTTTTTAAGAAGGCTCATCAGTCTCCCATGTTAAATCTTTAAACTACCATCGTTTTATGGCTTCAAAAAAAATATAAAATAAGTCATGAAAATTCAAAGAAAAGAATATGTAAAATCCTTGTTACACACAGACCTTATGTGAAAAATGCATGATCGGACTACAAATTACATTATAATTACATTACAATACTATTATTTTTCATAAAAAACTAAAAATATATAGATTTTTTAATGAGCATCGCAATAAAACTGAGAAAAAAGGTAGGAAGCCATGAAAACAAAAGGAAAATTGGTGTAAAAGTTCAAAAGTATTTGATCAATGTAGAATCAAGTAAATAAGTTGGTACATACTGCACATGCGCGATTATGCTACGATGCTTAGAGTATGTGTGTACATATTACGTAGTCCGCTGTATAGTGTCCCGTATATAAGTAATTACAAAAGGCTTTTTAAGAAAAAAAAATTTTCTCAGCATTTACTTATGCAATGATTTTTGTTTTTGAAATAATGAGTTATACTTAAGGTTGTATGGGCTATATAGTCTGTGTCAAAAGTTAGTTTCTTAGAAAATTGTCTATATTTTTTGGTAGAAAGTAATTATATAATTTTTAGCTTAGTAACTTATTAGATAATATTAAAACAATCATTTTAAACTTTGTTTCATTTAAATATAATGAATTATTAAAGAGTTATAACATTTTAAAGTTTATAAATTTTACACAAATCTAATGCAATCATAAATAATAATGCCAAACTTTCAAAAATTATTTTATTTGACTGCAACAAAGTTTATTTTGTTCAGTTTAAAATTTAGAATCTATTGACGAGAATGGAATTTTAATTTTAATTTTTTATTAAAATTTATTGCTAATTTTCTGCGAAAAAATGTATATGTCTCAGACGGTACTTACTGTTTTATCATAGAAAATTAGCAATAAATTTTAATAAAAAATTAAAATTAAAATTCCATTCTCGTCAATAGATTCTAAATTTTAAACTGAACAAAATAAACTTTGTTGCAGTCAAATAAAATAATTTTTGAAAGTTTGGCATTATTATTTATGATTGCATTAGATTTGTGTAAAATTTATAAACTTTAAAATGTTATAACTCTTTAATAATTCATTATATTTAAATGAAACAAAGTTTAAAATGATTGTTTTAATATTATCTAATAAGTTACTAAGCTAAAAATTATATAATTACTTTCTACCAAAAAATATAGACAATTTTCTAAGAAACTAACTTTTGACACAGACTGTATAGCCCATACAACCTTAAGAAATATAGAGTGTATTTATTTGTGAAAATTTGCAATATTACAAATACTACAAAGGAACCCAAAACATGATACAGACCTAGCCTGATGAGCTTAAGTTAATAAAGTAGCCACTGTTGAGGTAGCAATTAAGCATAATATGTAACCCGGGAGCAAAATATAATTTTTCCTTCGAGAATTCGTGACTTTACTACCTCGTTGCATAATGTACTATTTTTTCTTAGAATATTAATTAATAAAACTTTTTATTACCCTAAATTTATATTAAATTTAAGACTTTGATCTATAAGTAATTTAAAAAAATCTCATTCAATTGAAATCCTTTACTTTAGTCAAACGTTTGATTTTGGCTGTTATCGCAGGCTTTCTCAGTCAATTTTCGACAAATTGACTTAGAAATTTCTTCTTTTGCGAAAGCGGAATTCTTTTTATTCAAGCAGCAAAATAGTCATTTGTCTCCCTGGGGAAAAAATCAATTTTGCTCCCTTGGGTAAAAAAGAACTATTTTGGTCCCTAAAAATGGATATCTAAAATTGAATTTTGCTCCCAGAGTATGAAAAAATATTATACAAAAAAGCATGTTTTTTTGGGAAAAAAAATTATATAACTTTTAAAAATATTACCATAAAGACTTGTGCAACTCCTTAATTTAAGGAGGAATATTATAGATACAAATACAAAATCGATTTTATGGCACTGGCATAATTTTGATAAATTTCGTCAAAATTTTTTTTTTGGGCAAAAAAATTTGATATTTATTTACATTTTTTATTTCCTTTAAAAAAAATTCAATTTCAAGTTTTTGAATACCCTACATAGATTATTTTAAATATTTTTACAAGCTTCAATCTCCAACAAAATTTTTTAAGCTCCCTACACTTGCGCCAAAGATATTGAAATCTTAGTTTTTGTGATATTTGTCAAAGAGAATCAAAATTCGTGACCGGGACTGTATTAAAAATTCATAATATTATAACATTAAAATAACAAATTTTTTGATTGGACACACTTTTAGAAGTTAATAAAGTGATCACTGTTGAGGTGAGAATAAACCATGTTGTACAACGCGGGTGAAATATGCGATCTAATTAGTAGATTTATAATATTTTATTATTTTCAAACACTATAAATTACAGGTATATAAGCATTATTTTGTCTACCTCGGAAAAAAATGGTTTGATGATTTCATTTAATCAATATCAACAAAATTATTTAAAATTGATTTTTGTGATTAAATTTATCAAGTTATGAAAACAATTAAATTGCATATAAAATAAAATATCACAATGAATTTTTATTTACTTTCAGGAATATTGGCTGGACACGACAATCGCGTATCTTGTTTAGGAGTAACAGAAGATGGTATGGCAGTAGCAACGGGTTCTTGGGACTCCTTCCTACGCATTTGGAACTAATTTTCATATTGTGTTCCTTTAATGAACCTTCACAGCCGTTTAGAATAAAAATCATACAACATTTAATAATATTGTCACCTGATGACGGATAAAAAAATACCATTAAACAAAAAATAAAAAATGGCAGTATAAAAATTTATATCCATCAATTAAAAGAGAACGTTTTCTGCCAAGTTTAAATAAAAAAAGACATTAAACAGAATGAAAAATTGCGAATCCGGGAATCTACTTTTTTGAAAGTTATAAAGAGAAAATCTCGGACGCATGCATATGCGCTTACACATATTATTGACTGCCGGATTAAAGGTATAGCTGACTGATCGGGGACGTAACCAAGCGCAACATTACAAACCCATTTAATAGCAAATATTCATGGTAATCATATTTATCACATTGATTAAAATCATAGAAGAGAAACATTAATACAAATAAACATAGTTATATCGTAGAAAAATAAATAAATACAAATTAAAAATTTGAAATCGAGGAAAAAAAAATTTCGTATGATCAAAATCAAAGCAGTTACTGCTCTTCTAATTCTTCTTACTCTTTATTCATTTATGAAGCTGGAATTCTACGCAAAAATGATATGTGCTACTTTTCTGTATCAACGTATAATATAAAAGAAATAAGAAAAGAATTACCTGAATATAAATTGTAAATTTAAAAAGTGCGTCCTCGATGTCGTTTTTAGATTAATACCAATAATATCTGGAAGTCAAGAATTTTTTTGAGATTTTCAATTTGGATCAACATATAGTTAAATCCATTATCTTATATCCAAATCTTATAGTCGAATTTCATATCTCGGTTGAGGAGCACAATTAAAAACCAAGATAATTTAAAAAAAGAAAAATAAAAATGGCCAATCAACTAAAATAATGCTCCATGAATTAATTAAAATTTTATATTTATAGGAAGCATCATATAAAAATAATAAAATATCAATAAAGGGAAAATAACATGTATCACCATTGCGCAAAAAAAATGAAGAAATGAATCAAGCGGGCGATTGTTTGTAGATGTTTGTACTTCGAATGAGAGGAAAAATGAGAGATTGTACAACAAACGCCAAGCATATATGATAAAATAGTTATAAAAATTTGAAAGAGAAAGAGCAAACGATTAGTAAGCACGGCTACCTTTCTCACATAACGCTTACGCGCACATATAAGCATATGCATCTACAAAATACTTAATATTAAAAAAAATTATATATATACATCAAAAATGATGAATAAAAAGTAAAAAAAATAATAATCATGAAAGCGGAAAAAATAAATATGAAATAAAAAAAAATATGAAATGTCGAAAATTTGTGCATAATATAAAAATCAACACATAGCGCCATATTTTTTATTTTTCTTTTAATTAAAAGCGATATCTAATGCGCCAAGATAATGTAGCGCATGTGACCAAAATCGCCAATACAAAAAAATAAACATAATGTTACGCGAAAGCTTATTATACGATTATTGTAATGACGCTGCACACATATTAAATAAATATGACCGTGACTATACGCAGAAACGAGTGGCACAAATTCAACCGTTTTCTACGTCCTTTAATGTTTTCTCGACAAAATATTTATAATAAAATAAATAATGAAACTTTTATTAAAAGTTTGTGAAACGCGTGCGTGTTCCAAATATAAAAGATATACGCTAATTTGAGCCAAATAATATTATTAGTATTTTACATTGTCGATGAGATAAAAAATGCACTAAAACCAAACTAAGTTAAAAACATTTTTTATGATTTTATTTCTTAATAGCAACGTCAATCTTTGCATGCATTGTGTTAAATTATATACTTATTGTATACTATTATTTATTTTGTATAATCTTTGACTTCTCACAAAAGATGAAAATAAGGCGTGTGAGAGCAAAATATATGTGCAAAAAATATGTGTGGACGGAAAAATAAATATTAGCAAAAATATGTTCTATATAATAATACATGATTAAAATTAAAATCCAAAAGCTTGAACGAATTAAAATGAATTTGCAAATACACGGAAAACTCTTTTGTTTTTAAAAATCAGTGAACCAATACACGTACACTTCTAATCAACGTAACATCCTAATGTAAATTATTCGTTAAGAATTATAAAATATAAAAGTATAAACGAGTAATAGTAACATAATGAATCTGCAAACAGTTAATTAAAATACATTAAGATGTTACATTGATTCAAAGTAAATTTTTTTTTTCATTGAGTTTTGAAGTTTTTGAGAACTGTATTTTTAACAGGAAAGAGTTCTCCGTGTATGCGAAGATGCATGATAAAATAATATAAGATTTAATTATTACAAGAGCTGAAGAAAGGTTGTTTCAATCATCTATATGTGAAAAATTTGAAAGTTTTCTTGACTGCCGTATTTATTCCAAATGTAAGTATAAGTTTTTTCATTAACATATCACTATTCGGTATAAAAAACGTCGAATCTCAAAAAATACATGTTTATCTCTCAAAAATAACATCACAGAATTTCGATAATAACTTGTAGTAACTATTCAACATATATTGCAATAAATCATTTTAAAAATTTTTCAACCATTTTTCATATATTATTAATTAAATGAATAAAATATATTATTGTATAAAATAATTAGACAATTTACTGAATCATACTGAAATAAATTTAGAATTTGTTACTGAACAAATAATTAAACAATTAACGATTTAAGAAAAAAAATGTAATTAATTAAGATTGTTAATGGTTTTTAAATTTTGTACCCTTTCAGCAAATTATTGTTACAATTATTTTCAATTTTTTGAAGTTTTTTGTATTAAGTAGCATAATAGTATTAATAGTATCTTTTAATTTAAACTTACGACGAAGTTTTTGCGATAGGAACTTATTTAAACTATTATTTTTATCAGTATTTCTTAAATCATAATTTGGAAATCATTATGATTTTTCTATGATTAATTATAAAAATATCTGAGATTCTACGTTTGTTGCCATGATTGAACGCTTAATCTAACTTTATGAAATAATAAAAAATTAGCAAATATAAAAACAAGACGTAATGATTCACTCTATTGCATGGTAAGGTGACAAAATAACTATATCATTTTTAAAGATGAATTTTATTCGTGAAAATTTCATATAAAAAATAAAATTAAACCAATGATCAAAAAAACAGAAAGCAAGAAAAATTTAACAATTAATAGTAGTTTATGACTGTAATCTTGACTTATCCATTAATAAACAATCAATAGTTATCGTATTTATTAATGTGAGAAATAAATCGAATTAAAAAAGAGAATAATTTGCTTAGCACCAAAACACTTGATTAAACAATGTCTAATAATTCACATTCCAGTTAATAAATGTTTATCAAAAAATTAATTAATTTTCTATTTAAACTTGCTAAATATTATGTTATGGATAAAAATATTTAAGGGGTTAGGTCCACTCAAGCTCAAGTTACCAAAAAAATTGTTATTGCATATTCTTTAAATATATGATCTCAATAATATCCTCATCAAATTTCATAAAAATCAGAGCATTAGAACCGAAGTTTTAGCCCTATTGTAAAACGTCACATAAGATCTCATATGAAATGTCATGCCAAAATCATATGTGACTCAAAAACTTGTAAAAACATTGATATCACTCAAATTTTTACTTTTGGAGTCATTTGCATGTATTATTTAATAAATCAGTTAAATGCAAAATTATAATTGAATTTCAAGTAAATTCCCGCTTTAAAAATTTGATATCAAAAATTTTGAAGCCAAAATTTTTTTAAAATTTAATTATAATATTACATTTGGATATTTTGTGGGTACATGAAATTTCTAAGGGCTTAAATTACTCGTTTCTGTGAATAGAATATGTAATTAAATTTTGGTACTGATTGAAAAATCGGTCATCACGGTACGTAATTTTATACGCCAAAAATACTTTTTTTATATTTTTCTACGTGTGTTTCTTGAGCTATAAAAAATGACCGTACTTTCGATCATTCTCAAATTTTTTGAGCATAATTAATATAGTAAAAACAACAGTTTAAGCCTTCCCTAGTACGCGTGCCCCTCTTTAGGTAGCTATTTGACTATTTTTAATGTAGGTGAGATTTTTAGGTGAAAATCTTACTTACATTAAAAATACTCAAAGAGCTTCCTAAAGAGGGGCACATGTACCAGGGTAGGCTTAAACTGTTGTTTTTACTATATTCATTATGCTCAGAAAATTTGAGAATGATCGAAAGTACGGTCATTTTTTTATAGCTCAAGAAACACGTAGAAAAATATAAAAAAAGTATCATTTTTGACGTATAAAATTATGTACCGTAATGACCGATTTTTCAATCAATACCAAAATTTAATTACATATTCTACTCACAGAAACGAGTAATTTGAGCCCTTATTGAAGTGTGTGCCACTCCAGAAACTTGTATTATAGACTTTTAAATTATTGTGAAGTCGACCTCTCAAAATTAAAAAGTTCCACGGATATCCCCATATACACTAAAACTTCAAACGCAATTATCTTAGAATCGTGTTTAAAAAAAAAAATATCTTCATCGTAACCACAGCTTCAAAAAAAAACTATTTAATTGATGTATATGAAATTTATACCACTTATTTTTTACGATAATAGCTGATGTCTGAATAAAAAATTTACAATAGTTTAGAAAAAAAATTTTTTTTATAGTGAAAACTAATCTTTTCTTTTAAAAGTTTAACATTTTTTTTAACCTTTTCAGACCTGAATTTTTATTTTATCATAAAATGTTCTCATGATCATTTTTAAGATAATGAGTGTTTTTTTATTAAGCCATTTTTGCGATGAAAAAAAATTTTTTTTTTCAAGTTAACTCAGTTTTTATCGGAAATATAATCACTTAGGCCCCCAGGTTGAAATTGCTCACTTTAAACTACTCTACATGTTTATTTCAAAAGATTTTTAATTATTTTTGCACAATTTAAATAAAATCAAAAAACATCAATGTCCATTCTAGGTCACAAAGAGTTAAAAATCAAAATTTTGACGAATTCTTTTTTCAGGCACCCTGGTAGAAAATTGAGTAGAATTCTGGGCAGAATTTCTGGTTAACAAAAGTTAAAATGACATCTAGAAATTATACAAATTCTTTGAAAAAAATTTTTAGATAAGTGTCATTTTAACTTACCGTTGACCAAAAATTCTGCCCAGGATTCTTCTCAATTTTCTAGCAGAGCCAAGATATCTTAATATACTCACAAAAACTTTTTCAAATTCTGATTTAAATATATCGTTCTCAAAATATCGTGGTCATCGTAAGTGTATTTTTTAAGTACCTGAAAACATATACTAAATAATAATATCAAGAGTTTTTAAATAAATATTTATTATGCTTTCTAAAAAAATTGTAAAAATTTCGTCATTTTTCCTGTTATTAGTGGACATAACCCCTTAATAAGGTTAATAAAATAATTAGTAAATACCGTAAAGCAAAAAATGAACCATTTTTTGTCAATCAATATTACAGTGACGACAATATTTATTGTACTGCATTTTTTTTTTAATAATTAATCTATGTCTTATATCTCAAAACGCTTGGATTATTATTACTTTTGTTCATCTCTAGTAGGTGTTTATCTTCGAGTAAGTTGACCCTTTTAGGTCCATATTTAATTTTTATTCTTGATTCAATATTAAGTAACTTTTTGACTAATTTAAAATTAAAGTATTAACTGCAAAATACTGTATACATAAACCAGCTTTTAAAGACACGATTGCAATGTTCTTAATTTTATATCCTTAACATTATTATTGTATTGTTAAAAAAGTTATTTTCAAAAAAATTTAGTGTCCGAAGAAAGAATGTGTTTATATTATAATAGTTACTCTTTATCATGACTGCCTACAAACATATTGTCTACGTATAAGAAACATTAATCATCCATAAACAGAGATAAACAGAAGAAACATTAAGCTCAATCATTGATATTATTTATTGAGCTAATCTTTAGAGCTATTTTAATCAAGTTTTTCATTTTAGATCTCAAACATCATACCTTTTTCACGCAAGTAATCAATCCTAATAATGATTAAAATTTGATCTTTTTTTCTATGATTTCAATTAAATCATATTTTAAACTCTTCTTTAATTGATTCGTTAATAAAAAGTGAACTCTAAATCGTAGACCGCCATATATGAACAAACTTCAAGACGTCGAATCTCAACAAACCTCTGTAAATCTCGGAAGATCAAATTCACATTTAAAAAAATTTCCACTTTGTTGCTTTTTAGTTGCTTCCATAGATTTCTCTCTATAAATTTTTGTTTATTCATTTTTTCAAATCACTTGTATAGTTGATGGAAACATATTCTGTAGATGTTCTTTTTCTTTGATTCAAAAATTCCCCAATAGAAATGATAAACTAACGGAATCATCCACTAAGATCGTGACTTTAAAATCACAGAAAAAGAACACTTAATAATATGTTTTGCGTCGAGAGTACCTATAACTTTAGACCAGTATTGCTCAAAAACTGCTAAATGGAATTGTTTAAAAATTTCTCGATAGGCTGAACGCAATTATTTAGAATAATTTGAATGTTCCAAAAACTGGATCAAAAGATATTAGCAGAGTACAAGCGTATCATATTTTTCATATTATTCTCTTTTGTTGAGCAGCAAACTATCTATTTGTTTCTTCTTTGCTTTTGCATGCATGTTAATTCGACGCCAAAAGCAGGTGCAGATATAGTGAATTAATCAAAAATTTATACATGTGTAGTTCCTATAAGTACTGCAAGGTTCGCTATAATTGAGTTTGTCACGTGTTGTAAACACATCATCAGCGATGCCTACTTATCTCTAGTCCTAATTTAATATGATTTAGGAACTAAATTTATTGAAGTACACATCCGGTTATTGATATTCAATCACGTTACGTACAAGAATTGTCCGTTGCTAAATGCATAACAAACAAGTAACAAATTATTTGTATTATTTTGTTGTTAAAAAAACACGATAAAATTAATTTTTTTATAAAAAGGTGTTTTACAAATAATTGGTTTAATTGAATTAATAAAAATGAATAAAATAACTATAAAAATAAAAAAAAAATAAGTAAATAATCTGAAAAAATTGTCTTGGAAATCTGCAGACGACTTTTTTATAAAATTCAAAAGTAGATGCAGAAACAATTTTACAATTAAATTTACAAAACCAGGGGAAGGAAGGAGAAGAAAAGTCAATTATTTTAATAAGTTATATGAAAATCAAGGGTGGGTAGTAGAAAAATTTTAACAACAAAGTATGAAAAAGGTTATATTTTATTATATATATATAGCAGTGCTCATAATAATTTGTAAACATTCCATATCGTACTTACGTACGATAAATTTTTATATAATTTTTACAAGATTTTCAGTTATTTTTTCAAATAGAGACATTTAGAAAGAAAATCTCTGTAGAATTGTACTCTGCCAACTAATCTATTGTTTCATTGATGTCATTAAATAAAATTAAGTTATGACATTCAACTCTTCAATTTGCAATGAAGTAAGTTATATACAATCTAATTTTAATTAAACGAAATCAGTGATACAACAATGAAAGTAATATTTTTATGGTATAAATATTTTTGTTAATTAATACTTTTAAATTATAAGTTTATTTTAGCGATAAATCAATAGCAAACAAACACTATTAGGTACCCAACGAATAATAAATCGAATAAGAAAATCGAAAACTGTTAACGAGTAAAAACTAGACACTTTTCGAATGATAAATCGAAAAAAAGAGAGCAAAAATTATAAATGAGCAAAGCTAAGCCCTCCACCAATGATAAATCGAAAAAAAGTGAAAACTATAATTTCAAAAATAGAAAACGTTTAATAATATTAAATATTTATCAATATCACTAATTTTATATTTCATTTGATAATACACAAACTGAAAAATTTGTCAGTTATTTAGGAACATGAATCTATACTATGGAGTAGACACTTATAATAATGAAAAAAGTATAGTAGATATAATTAAAAATAAAAAAAGAAAATGAAGTATTTGATTATTTCCCTTTTGAATTGCATTATTAATATATACCTATTACGGTTATGTAAAAGTGTTAGTTAAATTCAACTTTTGTAATATAAAATATGCTGAATTTTGTTTCAAATATCTATTAGCATCGTAGGCGGGGTGAGCAGCTAACTTAACGTTATGTATCAGCAGTTGTTTATAGTTATTAGGGGTTCCCTGACTCAACCTATAATATAGCAACATGACTACATCCTTACTTTGCACGTTACTTTGGCATTGATTTTAATTTTTCTAGTATTTTACGTGCTTATAATTATTATTTAATATGAAAAATTTTAATATAAAAGATTGCAATGATTTAGATACTATTATTATTTATAAAAACACTTTCAAAATTATTTAGATAACAAGATATTGTTTATTATACATCTGTGGCTTAAATACTGTGTCAAAAAATACTACTCAGGTAACGGACAAACGTTACTTAAATGTGGATGGAGGTCCTGTAGTGATATAAAAGTATTGCTACAATTTTGCATTTCATTTAAAATTTTGTTTTTGTTTCTTTATTGAAATCATTACGTGAATTTGGAAATAAGCTTTTATTTTGAGATTAATATTCCATAGTATGAGGATTCAAAATTTCTTAAGAAAACCCAGTATTCAAGGGCAGATCCCTTACAGCATATACTTCTGAAGGGAATAAGTTAAATGAAAAAAGTGTGGTCAGTTTTTTATAGTGCGAAAGAGTTAGAAAAAAAGATTTCTTGTTTCTTTTGCACTAATAAGTAATGGTTTACTCATACTCTGCTCCAAACTAATATATGATTGAAATTTCCTGTGTAGGCTTATATTAAAAAATGAGTTGAAATATCACGGAAAATAAATTTTTTTATGAAGTTGAACTTAAAAATCATAAATGCACACATAAATGAACAGAGGAGAAACCTGGACAAGACAACATAGGCTATTTTTTTGACATGGGCTGTAACAAAAATTTCAAAAAAATTCTGGTATACTGTTTATGTTATTATCATTGCAGTTATAGTATGTAAGCGCTGCTTAGAGTGATGATATCGCCGAGAAAAGTAAATATTAACCATCGTGATCCGACTTACGACGTCGTCAAGGTAAGGAAGTGATTTTTTTTTATTTCTATTAATTAACTCCAAAATGCCAATATGGTATTTCATTTACTTATATATCAATATCTATTGTCTAAACTCGACAATCGGTAGATTTTCTTACAAGGACAGAAAATGAAACTTCCGCACGTACGTGTCATGATAGTCGAGGCGTAAGCTGAGACCGTGATAAACACGTACGTGCGGCCGTTTCATTTACTTTCCATGTAAGAAATAATGCTTTTCTCTATTCCTAGGCGAAACCACATTACATTAATTAACAATCAATTATTCGCTTTTTCTTATTTTTGCGTGTGTATGTGTTGTTCATTCCTGCCGCCCAGAATTTGCTGCACGAGCAAAGCGAGTGTCGCTGGCTGGAGGTAATTAACATGTGCTATGGACTCGCCAGTTCTTTACCTCCCTTGGTGTGTAATATACTATTACATTACAAGGGATGAATATTGTTGGTTCCGTCCCGGAGAAGAGGTACTCCGCCGGACGGAATCAACAAGATTCGTTTCGTGTAATGTATACTCTTTTTCATATCAGCTAGTCGAAAATTGTTACATTATTAACATAACAAGTTAAACGCGAAGGGCTTTTTAACATCCATCAACATTTACGACACGAGCGAATGCGAGTGTTGTGTGTTGGAATTTTTTAGTTACGACTATTTTTCACTGAGCCACAAAACGATTAATATAATGATTTAATTCTTTTTTATTATTGTAAAGAAAGGTCTTAGCTTTAAAATTAATACGAAAATAAAGTCTTTGTATACATAAATTTAATGTGAAAGGATTTTTAACAATCATTTTTTTAGATATACCAAAAGTTATTCACTAAAATGTGCACTGATTTGTTTACATTTGAAATTGTATTTTAAAATAAATTCGATGATTTTATATTAAAAAGTATATAATTTAAATGTAGTAATTTTTTAATTCTTATTTCTTTTCATACATTTTTAGTAATTAACTTACTTATTTTTAATCACGTATTGGGTAATGATCGCGTTTTGGGGTTTTTACCTTACTGGAAAAAAATTGAATCATTTTTAACGTATAAGTGTATTTGGAATATTTGTGATAATGTAAAATTTTGAGATTGATGATTATTTATAGATATTGAGTACAAACTATTTGATATTTTATAGTATACAATATGTTGTCTGCACTGAAAAAAAAATAAGCGGATTCGATTTAGTTTCCATGCTAAAACAACGTGGCGCTCTATGCAAGTAGATTTTTAGTAATATTAACAAAGTAATCATGCATTGTTGAATGATAACTAAACTAAAACAGCATGTTACGCCAAGTAAGTCATTTTTAACATTATTTAGAATGAGTTAATAAGCGCCATGTTATTTTAGCATAACTCTACGATGTCATACTTTTTTTTCAGTGTGTAGTATTCGGTACATCTTGGTTTTGAAGCTTATGTGTATTATGTATGATTCGAATTTAAATATTATGTATTTTTTATATTAAGTTGATAAAAATTTTTACGGGACATTTCAATATTTTACAAAAATTTCAAATTTTATTGAAACTATATTAATATTAGATATTTCAACATATAAATTGTTGACGTTACAAATGGGTAACGTACTTATATATTTTTTATAGGAGCATGTATACTTGTACACAATTACACCCACCATAATTTATATATAGCTTTTGTTATCGCGAATTTATTAATTCATTTTAAAACCATTTTACTTCATTCTTGACAACATGAATTGATAAATATACATTTATATTATACCAAATATTCTTTTAATTCTACACTTTTTCAATTTATATAATTATTTGAATCTAATAAAAAATTCTATAACATTATACTTTTATAAATTAAAAAAAATTATATCATGAATTTTAAAAATTACAAATATGATAATAACAAATATTATTTGTTTCATAATTATTCAATTACTATAAATAGAACTTTTTTTAATTTTTTTTTTCTTTATCTTAAATAATATTTAATTTTATGTTTACGACTAAATTTTTTTTAAAAACAAGTAATTTGAATAGCAAATATTTCATTTATATCAACGTGTTGCCACGATGTCTCGACAATACGTTCACGGTTTGCGAAAAGAATAAGTAGACAAAATCACAGGAAAACCAAAGATATCGTCCAAAAAAAGTCTCGTGATAGCAATCTATGGTAATATCCTGAACCGAACATATAAGTACCGAGGTCAATTGATGCATAATAAACGATCAACTCTGTTATAAAAGAGGAACCAGCATGTAACATTTTATTTTTTACTTAATATAACTTGAAATTACAGTTATGTTTTAACACATGATCTGTCAATCATTGGAACATACAATACGACAAGGTCTATCATCTTTCAATTTAATTGAAATAAAAAGCAAATTCTTTTATTTGAAATATTTAAAAGTTTTTTTGATACTTAGGAAGTATTTTATTACTAAAACAAATAAAGTTTAGAGAACATAAAATACTATTTTTACATATATTACTAAAATGTTACAAAAAAAATATTACTTTTAAATATTCTCAAAAAATTAAATTATAGGAAAAATTACTATAGATTGAAAATCCAGACCATCGGGTGGAACAAAATTTGGTTATTTCCAATAAAACATTAATCGATATAACAATAAGAAATTTTATGTATCTTTTATTTGACAATTTTCATTGGTTGTAGATTGCTACGATTAAAGCCAGACAACAAATATTTTTTGGAACGAAAATTAAAGTATTTTTGCTTTCTCACAGGGAAAGCATTGTATTGATAAAGAAATTTGTTTTCTATTTTTTCATTCATTTATACATATTTGGACTCAAAGAGTCAAAAAAAGTGGTTTCCAGATAATGCCTGTGTGTGTATGCATTCATTTAGCCAACTAGATCTCGAAAATTCTCGATGGATTTGCTTCAAATTTTGCATAAAATTAATTTTTTTGCTTAACTAGTGCGGAAGTTATTGAAAATTAATTTTCTTAGCGTAGTTTTTATTTTAAAGCCATTTTAAAAATTTTAAAGAAATATTGATTTTTTATTTTTTTGTATTTTACGTAAAGTAGTCGATGGATTTGCTCTAAAATTTGCTTGGAAATTATTTGCAGCTGCCGAAAGAAGAAAAACTTTTGAAAACTGATTTTCTTAGTGCACTTTTATTTTAGATTGTTTTGAAAATTTTTTTAAAAAATTTTAATTTTCCATTTTTTTTTCTATTTTACGAAAACCATTCGATAGATTTGCTCCAAAATTTTCATTGTCCATTTTTACACTATTTTTATTTATCCTTCTCTCTCTCTCTCTTTCTATTTCATAATTACTCACTCTCACTCTTTCTTTCTCTTCTTAAATGTTCTTGAATAGAAATTATGTTTTTTACATTGAAATCACATTTTAAAAAATAAAATAAATTTGCTTTAACTCCATGAGCTCTATGAGAAAGCATTGCGCCAAAGCACTTGGCAACATTTTTTTTTTCTTACTAGGCAGGTTTCCTTAGTGTACTTTTATCTTTAGAACTATTATGAAAATTGAAAAAAAATTCGATTTTTTATTTTTTACTTTAGGTAAATTACTCGATAAATTTGCTTTGAAATTTGCATAAAAATTTTTAAAATTTATTTTATCGTATAAATTAATATAAATATCTCCAAAATAATTTGTTATATTTTTTATTCTTTTTTTTCTCAAATAAGGCTCTTAGATCAATCTACTGTGAAGCCATATAACATAGCACATTTGCGAAGATATTATACAATAAACAATTTCCTAGGTTAAAACAATATTTGAAATAGAAACTTACTCGTCAACATTAAATTTTAAATTCACATTTTCATATCAATTAAATTTTAATAATTTATTTAAATTATAATTTTTTCAATGAATTATTAAATAATACTAAACTTTAATGTAAGAGAAAGCTATGTAATAAATTACCATGAAATTTCTACTGTATAATTTGTAAATTATTTATAATAAAAAAAATTTTATCACTTTTACCAATATTTTAAAAAAATTTTTATTCAAAATCTTAAATAAATTAATTTAAGAGTTTGGAGTGATAAATTAAGTTTATTTTAAAGTGATTATCAAAAAACTCAAAATAAAATTTAAAGGTAGCAATTTGAATAACTTTAGAAAATTTTTAATATAGAAAGTTGTAGAAATTTAAATCGAAATGAGAATAAATATGATTCTTCCTATAGTTCGATAAAATTATTTGAACACTATGATTGCGATTTGTATTCAATTATTAACGTTCTTTTGAAAGTCTAGATTAGATTAAATTTAGATGCAGCATGTGCAGAAAGGTCATTTTCTTGTTTATGAAGGTTAAAAACGTGGTTTAGGTCAACTATGACTGAATATAGGCTTATAGGACTTGCGTTATTAAATGTACATACATAATAATATTGAGGTAAATCTTGACCTTATTATAGTAGATTTGCAAAAACTCGTAATCATAGATTGAATTTGACATTGTAAATTTAAATTTATATATTTTAATATTTTTTAAAATATTTTAACCCAGTTAATTGCTTATTTTATTGTAGAGGAATTTTTTCCGATAGAATTAATTTTCACATCAATTACAATAATTCATAAAAACTTAAGAATAACTTTGCAATAATCCTCCTTTCCTTCCCTTAACAGGGTAGAATACATAAATGTACGAAATACAAAATATTTTCTCATAAAAATGCAATGTCAAATTATGTTTTATGTATCAATATATTATCAATATATTGTCCATACTTTCTATTTCCACATTGGATTGAGATCTATTTCACAGAGTATAATACAAATTATTTTATTTTTGAATCAAAATATTGAATAAACCTTTCTATTAAAATAATTGTAATTAAAATAAAAATTATTGAATAAAAAATAATATAGTATATTTCAATACTAGTGAGTCAAAGTGATTTTTTCATCGTGCGACGGCTCGAGCGAAGCGAGGGTAAAAAGGTCATACGAAGAAGAAATTACTTTCTTGCACAAGTATCAAACTGTATTTTCTGACACGACATATAAGAAGCTCAATTTTCGCACGTGTAACATTGTGATTCGTGTGCAAAATCGAACTTCGCGCACGGAGTGTCAAAATAGTATTTTTCGATACTAGTGCATGAGACTGATTTTTTACTCGTGTGGCGGTTTGCGCCCGAGCGAAACGAGGGTGAAAAAGCCACACGAGGAAGAAATCACTTTCTCGCACAAGTATCGAACAATATTTTTTGACACGACGTGTAAGACGCTCCATTTTCGCACGTGTCATTTTGTACAGTGTGCGCGAAATTGAGCTTCACGTACAGAGTGTCAAAAAAAATTTTTTTAAGGATTCCGTAACTAAACTTTCTTTGTAATTTTTTCAACTGAATTTTTCAGTTTGCTATACATATAAGTAATATTTTTAATTCCACATTTTCTTTATACTTTGAGCATCAAATTAAATTATGAAAAATCTAAAATCAATTATATAATATACTGTAAATCAGTATATTTTTTATTTAATTTTTCAATAATTTTAAATTCTGGTGCTAAATTGAAATATATTTTTAATTTCAAATAAAATATTTTCCGGAATCTTAATTTTAAATTTCTGTACCTAATTCCATCTATGTATCTACTATTTTTAGTTCACTATTTGAACTTTTTACTCGTTGGATTTCATTTCTGTGTTTACAATTCTAAACTTATAGCATAAATCTTTTTTTGCCTAATTTTGATTAGGTGATGAAATTTTTTTTTAACTTCTTTGTTCATTAGTTTTCATTTTTCCTAATTATATTTAATTTCTGCATCCATAATTCTTACGGCATTTTTTGTCCAGTTTTGATTTTTTGTTCTTGTTCCTCTTTTAACTTTCAATCTTTTAATTTTGTTCATTGTTTCAATATTTTCCTGAATATTTTCACTCAGTTCATTTGTCTACAAAATAATCATTTAATATTAATTGTTTGATTAAGTTTCATAAAGGTTTATAAAGATTTGAATAATAAATAAAAGCTTCAAAATTATAAATTAAAATAATTTATTAAAAATATTTTTAAAAAATTTCAAATTTTATGTCATAATGTAAAATACATTTTTTAATAAGTAATCCTGTTATTATCATATATTAAACTTATAATTAATAAATAAAAATTACCATTACACTTTATTGAAAAAATGTTCGACTATAAGACGATCTTAAACGTAAATGAAATATATCTAAAATTAACCCTTCGCCCATAATATAAGTCATTTTTTGGCATAAGTCCAATTTTCAAGTAAAATATTTTTCGATAAACAATTTTTTATAAATTATTTTGTTTATTATAAATTGCGAAATAAACTTTTGAAATATAAGGTATAATAGTAAACAGTAATTACAACATTTTTTCAGATTTTTTTGAACACCATTTACTGGGCCAAAGCGGCTACTGGCCATTAATGACTCATAGTGCGAGCGATGATAGTCAATTTGATATTACAGTCGTAGGTTTGATATCTAAATAGAATTTTTAAAATTAATCTAATACAAATATGAAGAGTATTGTAAAAATTAGTTTTAGAAATTTTGAAATAACGAAAATCATGAAAAACAATCACAATTTTTGAAAAAATCTCTGTCTACAGTAGGGTAAACGGTTTGCACTATATATTGAATCTTAAATAATTAATTTTAATACATCACGATTAAAATCATATTTCATAATTGAAACAATAATTTTAGTATTAAAAAATATCTTAGAATTATTATGTAATATCAAATATTTAAAATCATTTAATAGCAGTCTTCGTTCAAATTCATTTGAAAATATAATTTGAATTACAAATATGGTTAGCGATCAACTACTCAGTCATACTTTTCTAATCAACATTTTCGATTGATGTTCAATTTAGTAACAGAATCAATAATTTTTTTTTGAATTATAATTTAATTGTTTTAAGTAAAAATGTAAAGAGAAAAATACTTTCACAATAAATTTTAATTATGACGAATTTGCAATAAAATTGTGTTCTCTGCTTAACTGATCGAGAATTGAGTTCTTAACGATATTATAATTCTTTTACAAAAAATTCTTATTATTCCTAACATAATCTCCAATAAATACGTAATACGTTACATGACAACTATGAAAAATAGTAATTGAATAAATAGTTCTCAATAATTATTTTTTAAATTAGTTGGTCCGTAAAGTGAGAAACTGGAGTTATTATTGAAACTTCAGAAAATCGTTCTTTGTAGTTAAAAGAATCTTCTGTCAAAATATTTACCCTTGTGCACGATAAAAATCTTACATAATTAACGCACTTTTATTAAAAATCAAGTTAAAAATCGTTTATAAAGGCAATATTTTTTATGAAAAACTGTAAAATCAATTAAAAAACTTTATAAATATCTTTAAAAAAAACTTGGATAATAAAATTGAATCTTAACATACATTTTGTTAAAATATTCAAGATATAAGTTGCATTTTTAACATGATTATGTTTGTCGTACAGACGATTAGTGCACGCAAAATTCAAACACTTATTTCCCTAAAATATTATACCGATGAATTAAATTTATAAAAATTATCATTTAATTTAAAGTAGTTATATAAATAAATTAAATTAAATATACAAATCCATAATTAAATAAAGCATTATATGTGAGTTTTTAAATGAACTCACATATCTATATGCTTGCATAAGCATTTAGCGGACAAATCAGTAATATTAGTCGACTGAGACAAAAGTTTACTACAAGAATTAAATTAACTTTACTGACCAACTACCTTAATTCATAGACACATTGATAAAAATATTATCATTAGATATTATCGACAAGAAAATATTTTATACACAGTGAAAAAAAATTTGTAATTTTAACACACATAAGTGTTAGAGATGAAATACAATTTTTTTTGTGTTAAAATTAGTAAGTACACACATGTTTGTAAAATTTACAAACTCCGTGTGTTAATTCTACAAAAAGTACACATATATTTTTAAATTACAAAATTTTTTGTGTTGATTTTACAAACATGTTTGTAAAATTTTAATACAAAAATATTTGTACAAAATAAAATTTCACGAATTACACAAAATTTTTTACAGTGTACATACTACTATTTCATTTGTCACATTTCATTGAAATTTTTAATTGAATTTTTTTCGTCTGTGGAGCAATATGTACATTCGATGGACATTGCATCACGCATAATATTTTTAAAATTCTCTAATGAAAAAATAATCGAAACAACGCAATTATATAATAATAGGGTTGTGTAATTTTAGAATGTTTTACGCGATTCAATGTCGGTCAGGTGCATATAAATTATATACATATATTATTACGCTACCTGATGATAACTCTCTAATTACTAACTGTACAAGCTCGATTTAACAAACGTCGTCAGAATGTTCAATTGGACCACAAAAAGTGATTCATCTAAGGGCTCTCTGTCTCTAGATGATGAAGCACTATGATTATTATTCACATCAAAATTCACCGTTCTTCAAACTTGCATGTAAACGTCACTTCAGGCATAGCTAAGTTTCCAATTGGTACTACGTAAGACATATTTTCAATTGGTAATATTCTAAAATTCTTCAGTACGTTCGCAACAATTGAAAAACTGAGATATTGTACTATTTTATAACCCATGCACATTCGCCTTCCACCACCAAATGGCAAAAAATGTTCTGGTTTCATAAGTTTGCCCTCTTTGATAAAGCGTTCGGGCATAAATTCTTTAGGTTTGTACCATAGTTTTTCTGACATGTTGAGGTCATAATTATTCAAAAATATGAAGGTATCCTTTTCAACTTTATAACCTAAAAAAAAAATTTTATTTTTTAAAAATTAATCTCCTTTTTTCTAATGCAATTTTTTTATAGCACTGTATGAGCTAAATCCGCAATAAAGTCATGTTTTTGTAGGAGCTAAATAGAATATCATTATTAATCTCTTACTTTTTACACTATTGAAAAAAGATTATATACATCGAAATCATACATCAATAGTACACATTATGAAACGGTTGTGTAAAGGCTTTATTTACGAAATGAGAGGTTTACGAGTAATAAGTCTTTTACACACCCATTTCGTAATGTATTTTATATCACAAGATACGAATAATCATATTAAAGTTATGATTTTGAGGTTAGGGTGGTATAGAATCACTTTTCACACACATAATAATTCTTAGGGACTATAGTTTCCGCTTTTTTTCGATTCATCATGCGTGGAGTGTCTACACTGAGAGAAAGATTTCATAACTGTTAACTTAGTATATTAACTATGAAAGTATATATTGTAGATTCTAATTAAATATACAAATCTTAATAGTTGAAATCAAATATTAATAGTTAAGATATTATATTCTTTCTAAAGATACGTAAAGTTTTATAGTAAATATATGAAGTTATTAGCTTTATATATATTAACTATTAATATATAATACAATAAATACTAAGAAAACTCAAAACTAAAATCAAATATACAGATATTTTAACAGTTATTAAACTTTTCTCTCAGTGTAGTTTTAATTTAATATTGATTGTTAAATGTACAAATGTCGTCGGCGGATTTATCTCACACGTACTGTAAAATAATCTACGATATTCGTGAACCAAATGTAACGTTATTAGACTGTGCTATAATATTTCCCAAGCAAACCGTGTGGCATTTAATAATCCGCTACTTAGCTTACACGTAATATACAATTAATGATTCAATCCAAAAATTAAAAGATTTTAATTAAAAAATTTTATTTTATCTATAGAAAAATAGTCAACATTCCTTGAACAAATACATGATCTTTAGATTATAGTTTTTATGTTATTTGTATCAATAATATGTAGAATTTCAAATAAAATTTAAATCAACAACATAATAAACATAACCAATATTAACAATAACAATAAATATATTGCTATTATCAATATAAACGAAAAAATATATATTGGGTTCATAACAAATTCTGCTGTAAAATACTTTCTCCACTTGTTAATTAATTGTATTTATTGAAAGTCCCGCACAAAAAACGCTTCTATTAACGTTTTAAACAACCCTGGAAGAAAATTTACCATATCTTAAGCATAATTGTCGGTCAACGTATGTTAAAATAACACTTATCTAGAAATTTTGTTTAAATTATTTCTAAAATTTCTAGATAAGTGCCATTTTAACATTCATTGACCAGCAATCATGCCTACAATATGGTCAATTTTCTCCCAGGGAAAGACTAAAAAGATACAAAAATATAAATACTATGTTAAATAACTTACCAGCAATTGAACTGTCTCTATTTGCAACGTGAGGCACAATTGGACTGGCAATAAATCTTATGGCTTCAAGTATAATAGCTTCTATATAAGGCAAAGCTTTTCTATCTTTCAGTAGTATAACTTCTTCTTTATCGATCATTAATAAATCGATTTCTCGTTGAGCAGCTTCTTGAACATGTGATCTTGTCGCAAGGTATCCAAAGATTTTAACCAACAAATTACCAATTGCAGAATGTCCACCGATCATGTCTTCAAGAGCAAAAAGTGCTGTGTCCCAAGACAAATAGGGCTTAGAATTTGTTTTAATATGATTGAGAAGACAGTCAACATAATCTCCTTCGTATACAACATCATTCCAGGTATCAAAACGATCTTTAATTATATTTTTTTCAACGAACTCTCGAATTTTTTTGCTCCAACGGGCCATGCGTGACATATTACGATAATGTAAAGGCATTAGAAAGGGCATGAAATCGGCTGCATAACCTTGATTAACTTCATAAAATACTTTATCAAAGTTTCGTATCATTTCACGGAAAGTTAAATCTTCAAATTCAAAACTTCTTGAGCAAAAATAGCGACTGAAAACATTAGCACAACTATGAAGGATCAACGGCTTGATTGATATGTTTGTATTTTTATTAGTTGAAATATAGTTAACAAGCTTAGATACTTCAGTAGCTACAACATCATTTAAAATGTTGAATTGTTCAGTGTACGTCCGTGGAAATGTATGGGCGGTTAACATTTCTCGTCGAGTTTTCTGTACATCTGACCAATCTGAAAAGGCTAATGCTGGAAAAAAAAATTTTTTATTTATATTTTTTTAAATATTGATTATTAAATATAGAATTGAATAATTATAATAGGTTTTTTTATTTATAAATCCAAATCTTTTTTTGTATGAATTTATGATGAGGAATACTAATCAAGTCTATTATTATAAAAATGATTCATTAATAATTGATAAAATAGTGCTAGATAAAATTTCATGTGTATTAAAATAAATTTTATTTTAATATTTAAAATTTGTTTCAATTCAGATATAAATTTGAATTAAATTTACTTTAATAACAATTGAAAAATAAATATAAATATCATAATAATAAACTAGACCACAAAATATAAAGACTAGAATTTAAAATGCCATAAGTTTAGTGTGATAAGATACCTAATTTTCTTATATCAATTCATCTATAACATTCTAATTTACATGCACGCGACGTTTATAAGATCACCGGTAGCACAAATCTGTACACGCGGGATTGCAAGGTCGAACGTGTTTCTTTTCTCGGTATTTTACTGTATGATTTACTAAAATTAAAAAACACGAATCAAATTAAAACAGATTTGAAATTTATTATTTAATTTGATTTTCGGTGTGAACTAATAAGTTTAAAGATTAGATTAATCTGTTTAAATGGAAGAAACAATTTCCATGTTAATAAAAAAACTTATAATAAAGTATAATTTTTGTAAAATTTATAAAAAATGTATAAAATCTAATTGAAAATTTGAATATGCAAATCATACATAAATTGTATATTTTTATAAGCATATATTTAAACTTCCAGGCTAAACCATATTATCAGATTAAAATTAATAATTCGATCTCTCACGATAGCTTATGAGTATTTCGTATTCCTCAACAAAACTGAAGATGATCAAAAGAACATCAATAAACAAAGAAATTGAAGAACAAAATAATCATAACCTGAATAATATTAGTATTCAGCTTAATATCAGTTAATGATTAAAAGTTATTAAAAGAGTATTGCTGGAACAATCCAAATATACATTCAATGTCTTTATAAGCCTAATGTTTTGAAAAATTTTCAAAATTTTAGGCTGATTTGAAAATAGTTATTCAACAACTGATTTCATACAGCTTAATGTTTTGAAAATTTTTCATTGCAATTATATACTTTCGTTGATTGTATATTAATATTGCTTTAGCAATACTTGTTCGATAATTTTGAATCTTTAACCGATATTAAGCTAGATATTAATTCGGTTATTTTGTTCTTCGATTTCTACATAAATGTAATAATAATTTTTTTGTGAAAACATTTTTATTTTTCAGAAAGAAGCTCATGGTCTTCAGCCTTTTTTAAGAATGCGAAATCACTCATAAAATATCGTGAGAGATTGACTTATTTATGCTTAATTTAAGTCTCATAGGTTGATTTTGACTGAAAATTTAAATATATACTTCTAAAAATATACAATTTATATATTAATTGTCTAAGAATTAAATATAAAGTTTATAAATTATATTGTATACAATTTTTCATATAATTTTTATATAAAGTAAACTTTTTAAAAATTTTATAAGATCAATTTTTCATAAAAACTTTACAAAGTAAATTTTAAAAAATCATTACAAAATTTTTGTAATATTTGATATTACATATCAAATCTTATCTTGAAAACGTTGAGCAACAAAAGATTTAAATTATTTAATTAAAAATCTTTAAAACACAAAAAAATTTTATGTTTATTTCATTATTCTATTAGTTTTTTTAAAAGTTTTATCAAAATTTAGTCGCTTAAAAAAGTCGCTTTAAAGTCTACTATATAAAAAAATATAATTTATAAAAATAAAATCACTTCCCTGGTAGAAAATAAACCATTTTTTGGCCATTTTTGCTGGTTAACACATGTTAAAATGACACTTATCTAGAAATTCTGTACAAAGAGTTTCCAAAATTTCTAGATAAGTGCCATTTTAACATGCGTTGGCCAACAAAAATGGCCAAAAAATGGTTTATTTTCTACCAGGGTTGCAAATAAAATTAATGTAATCATTATAAGCATTTTCAAATATAAATAGAAAAATAAACTTACAATTATCTTTATTGCCATTGAAGAGTTGATGGTAGCGTATAAAATCAGGTCTGGAGTCAAAATGATGGCCCTTAGAAATAAGGACTTCTTTGATGTTTCCAAGACCGTTAACAACCACGCAAGAAACTGAGCCTAGCTTCATTTTTATCACTTCACTATTATAATGCTGGGCGAGATCTGCAAAAGCCATATATGGAACTTCATACTGCCCAAGAATATGTAAAGAACCAATAATTGGCCAAGGTTTTGGACCTGGTGGGTCGGATAAATTCAATTTTTCGTTATCAAGAAATTCCTTGGATAGAGGTAGTAGTTTAAATTTGTTCGACTTTTTATGCCTATAAGCATAATCTATGAAGATAAGTAAAATTACTAAAACCGACGTTCCAATAAGAAAGCATGTCGTGTTGCTCAACATATTTAATTCAAATAAAAAATGGATGTTTCTTTTATTGTTTACACGTTTCAACTAAATTTTATCTTTTATAATATATTTAAATATTTAATCACAATTTTGTTAAAAAAACTCACATAAAATAAATAACTTTTATAAAAAAAATTCAATTATAAATTAAATCTATGTTATTTAATTTTCACAAAAATGTAATATCTATAAGTATTGATGTGTAACTGTATTGATGGTCCAACCACTTATAAATCTGACTTTAGTCTGTGGAATTAGAATGTTGGGGCTATCTTATATAGTCGTCTAATGTAAGCAATATATTTACATTGACTATTAACTTCATACATATGGATTCATACAGGACGAATTCATATAGCTGTATATCCCTGACGAAAGAAAGACGGATCTTAAGAATCACCAGAATGGAAAAAATGTGCACATACATTGTTAACTGTTAATATACAATATAATGTATATTTTTTATTTATATTTTTTTCTTTGAATTTTCTCATTATAGGTAAAACTAAATTAAGACAAAAATGTCGAATGTGACTAAAAGAAAGCAATTCCTTGTTATAAATAAATATGCTAATTAATATGAACATTTTGAATATTTATTTTAAAACTATGGTCAATATTTATACAAACAATATTATAACTATTAAAATAATAAAAATAAATTAAAACTAAAGTTATTAAAAGATTTTTATATTTTTGTTTTATAAATTATTACCTAAAAGCAATGAATATTTATGTTTCAATTTTATTAGAACATGATAGCACATTATTATGTTTTGCAATTTTTTATACTTATTTGAAAAATATAAGTTAATAAGGATATGACCCTCAAATGTCGATTGCAAGGACTCTTTTCGAAGAATTATTCTACAAAAGTTGACATTTTTTTAGGAGAAAGTAGCTCTCTCATTATCTTAAATTACTTGGTACCGAGGTTGTCGGTGGCTCACTCGGTAGGAGGGTGGAATCGTAACTTGAGTTCGCATTTTGGTATCGTCTGATTGATATAAATATCACTCTACATTACACAATCTATGTTCACAAATACGCTGGAAACCTCCTTTGCTCACTAGTATCGCAATAATAGCATAAGTACGATGACGTTAAATAGCGAAAATGAATTCTTGCAAAAAAACTCTGCAGAATACTATGCACCAATTTCTGTAGAACGCTATGATGAATTCATGCAGAAATTTTACAGAAAATAATGCAGAGATTCTACAGTACACTATACTGAAATTCTGCAGTTCACTATGCAGAGATTCTGCAGATTTTTGTGCAGAATTTCTACATAAGTTTTCTTATTTTCTGCCGTAAAAATCTATAGGAACTCTGTAGGAAATCCATAGAAAATTTGCAGAAATTGTGAACATTATTTACCCGGAAACTTTAGAAAAAAGCGCAATTTTTCAATTAAAAATATCTATTGAATTAAAAAATACTAGGGGGAAAACCCCCTGCGCACAAGCGCGCCAACCCCCATCTCGCTTCTATAACTTTAAAAAAATTTTCAAGAATCAGCAAGTTTTTTATTAAAAAATTTTTTTTTATTGACGTTTTAATGTAAACAGTATTTTTGTGTCTTCAAAAAAACATATTAATCGTTTCTATAACAAAATTGATAATATATGTAAATTATGTCATAAAATTTTCAAACATCGAAAACAGACATATACAAGAACATAATAATAAGAATACATTTTCATGTAAAATATGTGATAAAAAATTTACAAGAATTTCCAATTTATAAAAACATTAACGTACTCAAACATGTAATAAAAATAACAACATTAATAAATCATGTAATTTATGATTTAAAATTTTTAAATATTATACTGAGAGGATTTCTCCATAAAAATTACGATGAAGATCACTACAATCGAGGAACAACCTAAATTTCTACGAAAAATAATGAGACGTTACCGTAAAAATTACTGTTATTTCTCATAATTTTTCATAAAAAATATAAAATAAATTTATATATTTTGGAAATCAAACAGAGATATAATGTATTTAATCAAAAAAACAAAAAATCAATATTAATATAAAATTTTATTAGATTCCAGGTCATAGAGGAAGTAGAATGAAAATATAAAAAAAAAAAGTTTAGAAAAAAGAATGATATATTTCACTGCTTTTTTTAATAATGTCAAACCATGGTATGCTCATCAAAATTAATCACGAGAATTTGTTGTTACAATAAATAGAATAAGATTGAACCATTACAATCTAGCTGCATAATTAGCACGAATTAAAATAACAAATAATGAAATCTGAGAACGTAATGAGTATTTGCAAAACATAAATCTCATTGTATGGCAATATAGATTGTATGAAACGTAAAGAATTAAACTATATCACAAGCAGCAAAAATTAAAGTTTGAATAACTAACGCGTATAGAAATATTCCTATTGAAACCAAATTTGATCGCATGTGAATATATCTATGAATTTTTGTAGCTTGCGAATTTAAATTGTAATTTAATACAAATTGTAATGTAATAAAAATTGCTGTTTCATACTTAAAATGAACTTTAAAGCAAGGTTTCTGAAATAAAAAAAATGTTTTTCATAGAAGTCTACGCTGTTCTTCGATTGTAGTGATCGTCACTGTAATTTTATCTTATTGAAAATAACTTTCGATTCAAATGTGATTTTAGTTGACCGAAATCTAATATGTCAAATGAATTATTTAAAAATTACAATAATTTAGTACTTTGTTAAAGGCTATAGCAGAGTAAGCATGGAAATAGGTCACTTGAAAGCTTATAAAAATATATTAAAAAAGTCAAAATTACAGACCCCTAAACCCCATATAGGAGTAATAAACCTAAAAAACGTGTTTTTTCGATTTCATTATTTTACAACGAGCCTCTGCATCTCAGAGGCTTGTAAAAAATCATGAAAGTAGATTTTGCCTACGATTTCTTACAAAACTTATAACCTCGAAATTGGCTTCGAAAATAGTATATTACACATCTAGGGAGGTAAAGAACTGGCGAATCCTTAGCACATGCAAATTGCGACCCGAACCGGAGGCGAGGTTGGCAAACAGGTGCTATGGGGTCGCCATTTTATCTCCCGTAGTGTGTATACTATTTTTCGCCATACCTGGGTAGAAAATACAACTTTCGTTTTTCGGTGCCGGGACGAAAGTTGTACTTTCGGGCAGAGTATGGCGAAAAAATTATTAAAATTTTCAATCAGTGTTTTTACATCCCCGATTTCGAGGCTTTGAACTCGAAACGTTGCCTTGCTATTAGAAATTTAAACAGCAATATCACCAGGGAAAATGATCTTAGATCTAATGGTCATCTGCAAACAGCACATGCTAAGTAAAATCGGAAGCTTTAGCAAGATCATTAATAAATATCGAAATGAACAGAGGACCAAGAATACTTTTCTAAAGCACATCCGCGTTCAGACGAGCTAGTTTAAATACCGTTGCCCTTCTTTAATTTATATGTATAAAAATTGTTGTCAATTGTAGAATCATTAAAGTTTGGTCATAATCTATGAATTGAGTTCCTTAAACTTGCCGAATAAGATTTATATATTTATAGAGTAGGTATTTGTAAAATTGGTTTTCGTAAAATAGAGTATTTTAAATTTTGATATTTTCTAATACGATTGAAATTAATTTAATAGATTCATTCATTGTATTATTTATCAATTGTATTATTTATTATTAATATACATTACATAAAACATTTAGTTTTTGAGTTTCTAAAATAATAAATAAACATGAATATATAGTTGAATATTAATTTTGTTTGTATGATTCTTTTTATTTTTTCTGGTCTACAATTTAAGAATAGTTTACTTTTTGATTCGAAAAAAATTAATTTTTCAAAATTTTATTTATAACAGACTAAGTTTTTATACCGTTGATAGATATATAAATACGATAGCAGCTTACAGTTTCTCTTTTTATTCGAAGATGTTTGCCGACGTGTTACGTAATGTTAAGATGCATGATCTTTTACCTTTTATTTGTCGGAAAAACTCGGTGATCGGAATGCAAATTTTTTCGGTTAAAAATATATACTTACATCCGGTAGGAATATATGCAAGCAAAATTAAGTTATGGTAATATTTATACCTCCACATAAGATTATTACGATTATATGAAGTGTTATACATCTCGTGCTTGTATATTAAACTATTTTAACATTTAAAATAAAATTTATTGTAAGTTAATAGAAACACATAAATAGAAAGAAAATTTGTAATTAAAATTTGATTCATATTTAATTATTTTTAAATATTTTAAGTAACTATATTTATTGAATTCTACTTTGAATAAGTATATATATCATGCTAAACTTCGAAGTTAGTTTTAACTAATATTACTATTACAAATACTGTAAATTAATAAAAAAATAATTCATATTTTGAATATTTTTTAATAAATTTCCAACTTTAAAATTTAAATTAGAATAAAATAAAAAAATTTTATTTGTGATTATGATTATATTGTATTTTCTTATGTACATACATTGTTATAAATTGAAAAATACTTATTATTAATTAATTGTTCATTATGAATTTTCTAAAGTTCATATGTAACTTATAATACAAAAGTCTTTAGGTTAAATTTTGTATGCAAAATGAATAAAAATAAGCTGAGAGAAAATATATTAGTTATTGTTATAAAGTGCTATACGGATACAATAAAATTTTACTAAATAATTTATTAAGCTTATTACTATGTTATAGCTACTATAATACTAGTAACTAAATTAGCAAAATATAAATAGTAAATTTTATTATTTGGAAACATAATTATGATTGATGTAAAATCTATTTAAAAATATCAAAATTCTTAAGTTAAATAAAATATTTTGAATATCGATAAATTTATTATAAGATATTGGAATGCATACTGTAATAAAAACTATTTTAAATGATGAATTTTCCTGGAAATATAATTTTTATGAATTCTTGTTCTGAGCACGTATATTTTTAATTATGGTATCCTATTAAATATCAAAAACTTTTTTTTTAATGTTAAACGCTGAAAATAGCGTTCACATTGGCCTTTAGACCAACACTGTTTTTACCATAAGATATCATAAAATGATACATGTTCATTTGATCCTATATAGTTTACAATAAACTAACTCTCCTAATAAGTTTAAAATTTGAAAATTTTTTTTGTATATTAAACTGAAAACATTTTTTCACCACACTGCACGTAAAGTACTTATTGTACCCCCTATAAACGCAGCGTAACATGACATCGCCCAGGTAGAAAATTAAGCATAATTTCTGCTCACTTGACTAACTAGGCTATCGCCCAGAAATTATGCTGAACGATTGTTATCAATAAATTTATAACCTCAAATACATAAACTTTAATGTTTAGAACCGATTAATGATAATTATACAGACTGATCAGGAATACTTATTTTAAATAGTACATTACGTAATGTGTGACCTATGTGGAACTTAAGTGAACGGAGCGGAGTTAGCGCTGAAGCGAAGAGAGACCGATAACGGCAGCACCGTGCAATTATGTTCCACATAGGTCACAAGTGTCTTGTACTATTTTATAGCATGTGGGACATAAAATGAGCAGGGAATTTCAGATATTCTGCACAATAAACCTTTAATTTTCTACCAGGACAATTTAGCCAGGTAATCTTACTATTAAAATTTTATAATGCACAAAATTAATATTGTAGGTCATTAAAGAAAAATGTATTGTTCGTATAAAATAAAGGAAATTTAATAAAAATGAATTATTAGTTTCATCGTTTTTAGTTATTAAATATTGATTTCAAATGCTCCTGAGCGAATCGTTATTTTTATAAAAAATACACATTTGTATAAAAAATAAATATTTTTTAAGCAATTTTTCAATTATTTAATAATATTATATATTGTAAACAATTTCTTAAAATTTACTCAATTAATATTTTAAAATTTTTGCCAATACAAATGATGTTATTTAAATAATCTTAAAAAAACTGTTGCATTATTTTCTTAAGGGAATTAAAATTACCGACAATACAGTTTTTCAAATTATTGATTCTTAAGGTAGCTCGTAGTGCGCAACTGAAGTCACATGAGTATAAGTGAAACTCTATTGACTCTTGTTGTTGCGACTGCAGGAAACGCCGCGTATTAAATGTACATATATATTACTTGCTAACAGACGGTGTATTTGTTTACGATACGTCTAACCAAATGTGCCTCCAATCAATCGAAAATTGATCTCCTGCTGTAATAAATAAAAAATGGCTAATGCTAGCATCACATATCAAATTTTAAAAGTTGTTTATGAAAAAAATGGAGAAAAAGGTCTTAATCAATTATGTAAGAAAGACATTAATGGTAAACCAAGAGTTACTATAAATGTTAAAATTTTAAAAAAAGTTTGTAGTTTATTTATGATTTCATCATAAGTATTAATGAATTGTGATACTAATATTGAAATATTAATAAACATTATAGTTAAAAAACGTTAAATTACGATTTTTTTCTGTTGCGTTGCATTATTATTCTAAAAAAATATTTAATTATTAAAAATAAATAATTAAAACTATTTATTTTCAAGATAATTTAGCTTTAAGATATGAAATCGTATATGAGCTGTTTTTTTACAATATTTCTACTTTTCATCAAATTAATTTAGATATTAATTATTTATTACTAAATATTTATATTGAAAAGCATATAATTTATCAATTATAATACATAAAATAAATAATCTTTATTATATAAATATTTTTAAAATTTAAGTCAACAAATCATTCCAATATTTTGAATTTCGCGCGAGCTAACCTTCAAAAACAGACTTCCGCTTCAAAAAAATTTCTCATTCGAAAATCACAAAAATTTTCAAATTCTTTTCGCAATAACAAAAGGAGATACAATTTGTTACAATTAATTGAGTCATTCATAGCATTAGTGAAACAATGTTGTAGTGGTCTATGTCCATTATTTTTGGAATTTTGGATTAAGACAAGGGAAATGTCAGGATATTTGAAATGTATTAATATAAATGATAAATCCCTAATTGAAGTAGATAATTGATTAGGATCTTCGCACATATTTTTTATAATCACTTACTTAAAATGCCGATGTACGAATAGATCTTTAAAACCAGATATTATTTTCTTCATTGGCACCACATTGAATAAAGATAAGCTATTAGAGAAACAAAAAAAGTCACGTAGTTTTAGATAGTGAGTTAGATGTGCCTTTTGCGAATGAAAAAAGTAACAAAAATAGTATATTATGCTACACAGGTAGAGGTCAAAACTATTTTTCTTTGAAACGGGTCAAAAGTATGTTTGTTAATTCATTTATAATTATTAGATGTTTCTTTTTTTTAATATACCGTAGCGCATGAAAATGATAACAGGTGTCATATTAGTTATCTAAAAACCATGTATACACTCGTTATGAATAATTAAATTTAAAAAAAGTATTCTAGTAAAAATAACAATAGTTTTAAGTAAAGTTGTGACAAACTACCACTATAGCTAAAAATTACCATAATTTTTTGTAAAATTTACAAGAAATATAATAAAAACGTATGTTTTTCTAGTAAATTTTACCAAAAACTATGGTAATTTTTAGTATAATAGCAGTCTGTGACAACTTCACATAAAAATGTAATTTTTACTAGAACATTTTTATCTATGTATTTAAATATAAAGTTTACAGAGACAAGCATTAATATTGAACAAATGTAGTAAAATGACTGAGAGAAGAAGAGAGACAGCCAGAAAACTCAATTTAAAAAAAATAAAAAGCAGTTTTAAAATTAAGTTTAGAAAACACGTATACCAATAGTATCAGAGAAATTAATTAATCTTTTTTAAAATGTTGATAATTTTGTATAATAATGTTCTATAATATAAGGATGATTTATATGAAAAAAAACAAATCTTTCCTATTAATACTGCGTTAAAAGAGCTTCCTAATTAATTCATAAGTGTACATAATTTAACTTTTAAAATAGATGTTTTTGTTGCAACTTACTTTACTGTAATTTTTCATATATATCTTAAAAAAATCAAATTATATTTTTAGCTTGAAAAATTGGAAATTAATAAACCTATGAATCATTTGAAAAAACAGAAAATTTCTTTTTTTTCAAAATAATTTTACTCTGGATTTCCGGTCAGTGAATCGTTTTATGTGCTAAATGTACTACTTTAACACTAGAAATCTTGATATTGATCGCTGTTACTCACTTCCGTTTAAAAAATCTTATAGTATAAACTTCAAAAACTAACTATATTAAAAACTGAAATCAATGATGCAATATTCAAAATGACTCCTGCTTTAAAGATAAATAAAAATGGAAGCAATTTAATACAATAAAAAATAACTTGCCAATCGGGAGCTGACGCTTCCTCAATCAACATTAAATGTAACAAGTGATTTGATTAAAGTCTTTGGAATGACGAATGCATTTTTATGCAGAATAATAACAGCTATTACATTAGCTTCGTGAAAATAATATATACATTAATTCTTAATAATTATTATTGAAAATAAAAAGTTTGTCGAAAAATTTAATACTTTGACATATGCTCCTGGTAATCTTGATTGACGACAGCTAATTTAAATAAGATTATCAACTATGTTAACCAACACTTCTCTCTTTATCTCCCTGGATCCTAATAAGTAATTAATATTTACAAGTATGAGAGACTAACAACAACTTATTTACATTGATCAATCAGTTCTTATTCTTATTTGATATACAGAATTTTAAGATAAGTTTAAAATGACTAAGCATACTAATAAGAAATTCACGCCAAATTATATAAAAGCTATTGAATTATATAACAAAGGACTACTATATCGCCAAATCATTTAATTCATAAGATAATACTATAGGTGTTCAAGAGTGAAAACGATTCTTATCTTTATCAATGATAATGAAGTATATGTATACAATAATACAAACAAAATAAACTATACGCCTAATTAGTTTCGTAATTTTTTGTTTCTAAACATTCAAAATATTGATGACTGGAATAAAAATTTCTTGAATTATATTAATTTTTTTAATTTGCATTTAATTTTAATGCATATAAGTCTCTTCAATTTGAAAATTTTATAAATTTTTAAAAATCTCATTTTAAGCACTATATTTGCCTTAATAATTTTGTCTCGCAAGATATATTTTTTAATTATATTATTAATTATGAACACATATAGTTATGGTACAGTAAAAGAATTTGATAATCTAAGTACAACATAAAACAATCCAGTAAAAACAAATACACATAAGCATTGCTGAATTCATGTATAACAACTTTGTCAAAATTATAAAACAACTATTCGTAGACAACATAAAAAGAAAGCAGTATTAACATAAATAAACCTCTAACCCAAGTCGGACTATTTTTAGCCAAAAGTCCATGCATCGTGAATTTAAAAGTCACCGTAGTTTCGTACCTAGTCGTCTATCTGAACCACTAAATGCTGAAAGATACAAAAATAATGAAATTTTATTATAAATTTACGTATATAACAGAAATTGACAAGTGTTAATTAATTAAATAAGGTCGATCGACTTATATAAACAAAATCAATCGTAAATAATTATTATGCTATTTTTCAGAGTATTGAGATTATTAGATTATAAATAAAAAGTGCCTACTCATTGTCATTGCCTATCATTATCTATCAGGGTTCAAAAGAAAGATAAGAATTAAAACACTTTGATAATAAATATAAATTTAATAATAATAACCATATAAATTATAAAAATTCAAATTGAGCAATAACTGGTTGATTGATCATGTAATACAATATTGTTTATTGCAATAATGTAATATTGTATATATTTATTTCATCGTAGGCCATATTCGTTTCAGTATGTAATAAAGAACATGCTAAATTTGTATTGGCATCGCATATATCTCAGACGCGCTCCTTGACTCTTTACAAGATTTATATGTCCTCCTGACACATATTGAGTTTCAATATGTCTCAGGAGAAATCAATATAGCATTACCAATGCTATTATGTTTCGTTCAATATGTCAAAGAGCAATCATATTAAACGGAGGTTAGTGAAAAAAAATGACTCGCTTCGACATCCGCTATACTCATTACGAAATGTCAATCTAAGAAAAAAAAGAAAAAATCAATAGAACTAAAATGAAATTTAAAAAATATTAGAAAAAACATTAATATTTTCAACTATTAAGTTATAGTTCCTCATACAGCCCACTTCGGACATAAAATCATCTATGATTTTGACATTTTCTTAACCATAAAAAAATTTTAGGTTTTGCGAACAGCGATGCGAAAAAATTGAATATTTATGTTTACATATGAAAAACAAATAAAAGAGGGACAGTAACAGACTTGGACACATTATCAAAAAATTCTGAAGAAACATTAATATATTATTTATTAATGTTGAAAACATATAAAAATCATTCGATTAATAAAAAAAATGTTATCTAAGTAAAAATATTGTGGCGATTTGATTGAAACTATTCAGTCGAGCACATTAATATGTTGGATTTAATGTGTATGTGTTTGTGTTGTGTGTGTTTTACTTTAATTTTAAATCAATTTTGTTATAGTTCTTCATTCTTGAGCTACGGTGGCTCAGGGACTAGAGCATCCGACTCTCACGCAGAGGGCCGGGGTTCGAATCCCAGTGAGGTCGGGATTTTTTCTCCATTTTTCAATTTAAATATTGAAAGTGGAGGATATCCCGAGCTCACTGACACCGCAGTGGACCACCCTCAAGAGACTTTTTTCTGTTTTAACAAAAACCGACGAAGGTCACTCGAGGGCCGGTAAGGCAGAACGTGACTGCTCCACTATTCACGGAGAGAACAAATCGGAAATACTTCCTTGCGCCCTCTACTGCTAAAGTTCCGTACGCACGTTTTTGGAAACATGCCTTGTGTACAAACAACGATTCCATAAGCCATCGGGAAAAAGTCTGTATGCTCTATAAGCGTTCGGACTTTTTTCCGATGACTTATGGAATCGTTGCTTGTACACAAGGCATATTTCCAAAAACGTGCGTACGGAACTTTAGCAGTAGAGGGCGCAAGGAAGTATTCCCGATTTGTTCTCTCTGAGTTATAGTTGAACCGGACCGTTCTTGCAGGGTAGGTGTTTGAGCTCCCGATGCGCTTAAAATGTTGGGTATGAGTGATGCTCCCCGCCTAAGTAGGCCTGCACGATCGAGCACACACCTACCGAAGTTAGGGAAATTGAGGTATGGTTTCGAACGCGAAAACACCGGAACACAAAGGTGGTCCAGGTGTCATTTACTAGGCCAAATAGGCTGTAGGTGGATAAACCCCAAAGGTAGATAGATTATAGTCCCTCATTCAGCCTAAAACAATATAAACTTATCTACGTAACTTGGGCGTACGAACGATAAACATGGTCTTGACTAATATTTGTCGATTGAGCAGTAGTTAGTCCCAGGCGCGCTTCGCTTGTCCTCGATTAACTAATACTCAATCGACAAATATTAGCTTCATCCATATTCATCCTTCGTACGCTCAAGTTATGTATATAACTAATATGTGTGTATGTGTGTATTTAACAATATTTATATATTTATATATATTTATATTAAAATTTAATTCTAATATTAATTAATTATTTACTAAATATTAATGTAATTAATAATAATTAAGTTTAATGAATATGAATATGCACATTCATAAATTTATATAATAATAACAATAATAATATTGACAGTTTAGTAATAATAATAGTAATAATAGTAATATAATTGAACATTATGATTTCTTAGCATTTTTATGACAGTTTATTATTTATTAAGCTATTCAAAATATATTATTTAAAAATATTCAAAAGAATTGTATTTAAAATTAAATTCATTACAGCATTGTTGCAATAACAATTGTCAATATAAATTAAAATCTCAAATTGCGTAATGCAACGAAGTAACAATAGGCAAGGCTTATTAAAACTGTTACAATGACAATACAAATAGGTCATTTTTGAAGAATTTAAAAAATACATAAATCAGCAACATTCATGGAAGGATTCTTCACTTATAAATAAAAGTTTTCAATTTTTAAATCATAATAAATTCACTTAACATGGACCATTTAAACCTTAATTTTTCTTTACTTTAAAAAATAAGAAATATATTTAAAATTATAAAATTTTTTACACATTGACCTAAAAAAATAACATTAAACTTACATATAAATTTTCCAGTTTAAACATACTATCTCAAGAATATATTGAAAAGATAAAATACGTAAAAAGCTTAGTGAATAATGCAATAAAACATAAACTTCTTACGATTACAAAATGTAAACTAAGAAGTTGCATTTATGAATCTAACAGCAGTCATTTTTGTACATCAATAAATAAAACTTCATAAACTATACGGTCTAATTTCAATTTTATTTCCTCTTCTTATGTAAATAAAAAATTAAATGAGAAGAGAAAATAAAATTGAAATCAAACAGTATAGCCTATGTAATTTTATCTATTGATATAAACTAAGAAATACTTCGCAATACTATTATCTATTTTGTATGTAAATTATAATTTCAATTAGATTTGTTGATATTTTAAATTAAATTACCAGCAATTTTGCCTAGAAACAATACTTTTTTATCCGAAACCTGAAAATTTAGAACATAAGAATATTGTGATGATATGAATAAAAAAATTCCAACATAAGATTTTTCTCAATAAAAAAATCCACTAAATAAGTGAAATACAATGAAATTCTCAATAATAATTACATAAAAATAAAAATATTCGAGTGTAATTAAATTGAATCAAATCAAACTGAAGCGACAAAATATAGCAGATTTCAGAATTTTTTTTTTTTTTTAACAAGAAAAAAGTTAATATATGAAGATATTGTCCTCTATATGTTAACCTTTTTCATATGGTGATATCGAGGCAGCCTAATCCGGTTTCCGTTTAACACATTACATCAGGCTAGACTATCTGACACACCATACCGAAAACTTTGACTGCCGATGGATGGTCAACCACTTTTGTGACCAACAATCAACCGATACCGAATGAGGTTGGATTTTTTAAGAGTCGCGATATAAATGGCACATACACTAATTTTCTTTCGAAAAAAAGTCAGAGGTACCTTTTGCCAAGATTCGAACCCATGCCCACCGAGTTGATGGCAAGAGCTCTATCCGTTACACCACCGAGCTCCCTACACCACTCCGCTCCTTGAAGCTTTCAGAATAGTAAATTCATATATTGTTCTGTATAAAATGATAAAAATTATTTTTAAACCATATTTTTATAAGAAACTAAAAAATTTTAAATAATTTCTCATAGTTTAATGCGAACTCATAACTCCTTATAGATTCCTAAGCTTGTAAATATTACCCAAGAAATTTATGATTGTAAATTTTTGTGAAATAATCTATACATTATTTAATTATCAAAAGTTACTAAAAAATTAAAAAACCACCGCGTCCAACGAGAGAATCACGACCTCATAAAGAAGCAGACTCTCAACAGCTATAAATATAGAATCAATATTTATAGAAATATTATATTGTAAATTAAATATGTTGATATTTTATGGTAAAAAATTTCAAACAACATCGAAGAAATCATCCAGTATATATTTAGTCATTACTATCTTATCCTAAACAAAAATTATAAATATATGAGGAGGAAAAGTAATATTTTTTTCTTTTTATCAAAAATAATTACATATACTAAAGATTTATAAATTTTATTAAATGGATATGAATAAAAATTATTAAAATAAATTATACTATTGCAAATTTTCGAATAATTAAATATTTTCGTTCTTAAAAAGCGGAAATACAAATTAGGAAAAATTATTTTTTATCACGAAAAGTTCTTTCCATTTTGTAAAGTATATTTAATAAATGTTTATAAAAACATAAAGATGTTTTAAAAATAATTCATAAATGGTTTTATAGAGAGTTCTATTGTGACATTGAATGATTCAAATTTGTGAAAACCCAATAGGAAATTTGAGTATATTTCTTAAATGAAATTCGAAAAATCGTCAAAATATGTTATATAATTTATTTGCGTAACATTTAAAATGTTATCTAACATTGTTAAATAATTTTTAAAAAAGTTATCTAATTATTTTTAATTAATTTCATAACTATTTACCATTGTGATGTAATTATTTATACGATCGACTATGTGATTTTATTATATGATTGAATAATGTAACTTTTTATGTGATTTTATGATGTAACTTCTTTCAGTTGCATTGCATAATTAAATAATTTCTTTTAGTTGTATTGTGTCTCTGTTTCTATAGACCCAACACAGAATTTTGATTAATTTTAAAATATTTTTCTGAGAGAAAACTGTAAATTTTCTAGTTTTTTTCAGCCACTCAAGTTTCCTTCCACTGTCACTCACTTCTATATAAAAACCCTTACACTACGAACATAAAAAAATGAATACATTAAAAATTAAAATCAATGATGTCATATTTTAAATGACTGCTATTTAGAAGATAACTGAAAATAGAAGCTCTTTAATATAATAAATAACTTGCCACTTATTGCTTTGTAGCTGACGCTCCCTCAATTAACATTAAATGTAACAAGTGATTCGTTTAAAGTCTTTAAGATGATGAATGCATTTTTATGCAGTGTAGATACTTCTATACTATGAAACATTTGCGTGCATCAAATGTATTTGTGTTTCCCTAACAGATTATATATCAAAAAGCCAATATTTTTATTAAGAAAAAGAATCTCAACTTTTTAATATCACAAGAGCACACGTAACGATATTATTACCGAACATTCACTGTAAAAATTTAAATGATGAAGTAATAGTATCTTTTTTTACCTAGGGAGAGAAGTGGATTATTATATGCTCGCTTATGGATTGCCGCCTGAGCGAAGCAAGAACATGTACGCCAGCATTTGGTAGTCCACTTCTCTCCTGAGGTGAATATAGGATCATAATAATTCATTTTACTATAATACCCATCATAATAATTTATTTTTAATGGAAAATTAATAAAATAAAAATACGACGATGAATCGCCTACTACTTTAAATCGAATATGCTCTGTCCTTCTCTCCCCCCGCCCTGCTACTGATGATAAATCATTAAAATAAACCATTAATATCTTCCTTTTTCTATAATTCTTTTAATGTATAATTCATAGCAATAAAACAAGTTTAATTTTAATAATAATATGTTTATTATATACTCTAACTCCTTATAACAAAACAAAAATTGTTATAAGAAAGAAGAAAAGATACTTAATGCTTGTTGTAGCCGACAAATAAAGAAGGATGGACATAATCCTCTCTATTCTAAGCTGCCTTTATAATACCGGGTGATGCACTGAGAAAAAAGAATAGTGGCAAATACTAAAGGTACTGTAGTTGAGTTCACCGAACTGAAAGATAGTTAGCTCTACCGGAGACTTCGGTAACCACAATTGAAAATTATAGTTGAATCGGGGCTTTGGTACACATTACCGAAATCTTTTAGTAGCTACTACTGCATACGTTACGCCATCTGTACTTGCTACTGTTCTACGTACAACATCAGTATCGTTTACCGAAGTTTGTAGTAATTATTTTTTTTCTTTTGGCGCTGAGCTCAGCAGCCAAGCGACAAGAGAAAATAAAAAGAAGAAGCTGTAGGCATCAAGCTGATAGTTTGGTCGTATGAGACATAGAAAAGCAGCGTCAGTTCGCAAGATAACTTTAGTGATATAACGACTATAGTTCAATATATACAAACTTGCTGGTAGTTACTGGCAAAAGACTATTTAACAATTCACTTTTTCTTATTTCTTCTACTTCCCAAGATTAAAGCGGCGATGAGGCAGCCTATCTAAATCTTTTGGAATTAAATTAAACGGGATCGAGGAACTTGTGAATCTATATATTTTCATATAAAAAACTGTGCAGTATAATATTTACCGATTTGGTTTTCTTAGTATTTAAACCTATTTATGTTATTTTTACTTTAATCTTCTTAATAGTAAATAATAATATTAAAACTTTTAATAATTTTACAAACGATGAATGTTAATTTAATACCGTCACTTGAGTATATAAGTATTGTAAAAATAGTGATTAACTTGTGGGATCAATTTAGAAATATTAAAGAGAGGATGGAAGCTGATTGTGAGAATGAAGATGATCCATCATGGTTAATTATAGAAGAAGAAGAAAAAATAATTAAAAAAGTAGAAATGCTTCCATTGCCACCTAAAGTGAGGAAGAAAATAATACCTTTTATAAAGCCAATAGGTTTTGAACTGTCAAAGTGGATGGGAATTCTCGGAAATCATATAAGTGAAAAATTACTTAGGAAAAGTTTAAAAGAAAGTAAATTGCATTGGACGCATCTTGGAATGATAGACAGAAGAAAATCAGCAGAAACACTAATTCGAAAGGACAGTATTGATTTCGAAATGCGTTATTTATTAGCACGCCTTTACTGTTGTGAATTTGAACTCTCAACCTTGTGGCAGTCGGATATCAGTCTTCAAAATTGTTTTGAGAATCCCGATGAAATAGGTGACAAACCAATAGTAGATTTTTGGACCTCAATTGGTCCTTGCGTCCTTAACATAGCTGTTTATCAACATGCATTGAAAAATGCAATACTTGTAGGTATAACAAGTGCAACCAAGTATTTTTTTCAAAAGCTATCTTTGGAAGAAAAAAGAGAGTCTTTATTACAATCAGCTGAAAGCGCTGCAAAAAAATTTAACTATTATTATTTTAGCGATGTTCCTTGTTATTTAAATCGTGGAAAAATTAGAGAATTTGCAGAAATTTTTTATTTTTTATTTTCTCAGATGGATGAACATCAGCAAAAGTTAATACTACAATCAAAATCTCATTCTCTTCAAACTTTTTTTTCGTGCCTACCGTGGCAAAGTCTTTTTCTAAATACGGAAGAAAAATTTTTTCTTTTAAATACGATATACCTGTAAAAATGAAATCATTAAAGTAAACATAAACTATGATTGTAAAAGTTGTTATTAAATTGAATGTACTAATATTGTACATTGCAAGGTACCTTTTCATTAAAAAAATATACTTTGACATGAAATTTTTTGTGTACAATATAAAATTTAATGCGTCTGTATCCAAAATTTAAGTACAACTTAAGAAAAAGTAATGTATAAAACCTTTATATTTAGTTGTCTACAAGTGGAATATAATATACAACTTCATAAAAATCAATGTACTTAGAAATGAAATTGTTAAATAAAAAATATACTAAAAATAATTCTCATGTCTCTTAAGTAGGTTCTTGACATTAAAAAGCAATAAATCTAGAAATTATTTCTTATAAGAATTTTGTCATATTCTACAGTATTTTGTAAAATAAAATTTTCTAATTTTTTATCAATTTAAAATTCTATTGGTATTTAGAAATCAATTCTTTTATATAACTATCTTTTCATTGGTATTTCTATAATTTAGGAAATAATTCCTGATTCTATAGTTATTAATACTTTTAAGATTATCTAATTTAATTTTAAAGTCATATAAATACATTTAATCAGGAAATGCTAAACTTTTTCGATTAGTTTTAATAGTTTTTATGATTTTATAAAATTTAATTTTTAATTTTTTATGAGAGTATTTATAAATACTCAAACAATCGTATCAGTATTTATAAAATATTTAAATTAAACTATTGTTATTTAATTAACTTTAATTTGAAAAGCTCTCTGGGCTAGTCTTACGAGTTAACTATTCTATTTTATGGACTCAAAAATATCAGAATTAATTGGTTATAGTTGGTAAATTTTTTAGTATAAGTTTTAATTATGCAACTCCTAAAAAGGTGATGAGGCACACTATCTATCATCAAAATCTTTTAGAATCAAATCAAACTGGAAACGAGGAAACTTTAAATCTATATTTTCACATCAACAGCTGTGCAGTGTAATATTTACCGATTTGATTTTCTTAGTATCCAAACCTATTCGTATTATTATTGCAAATATTAGACAACTTTTATTTTAATCTTCTTAATAGTAAATAATAACATTAAGCATATTAATAATTTTACAGCCAATGAATTTTAATTTAATACCATCACTCGAGTATATAAGTATTGCAAAAATAGTTATTAGATTGTGAGATTAATTTATATAGATATTAAAAGAGAGATGGAAGCTGATCGTGAGTTTCATTATGAAAGTGATCAATTGAAGGCTCGGGTCGAATAACGTCCTTAGCTCCGGCCCGCTTAGCCAGCGCTAAGGACGTTATTCAACCCGGGCCTTCAATTATAGTTGTAGAAAAAGAAATAAATTTCATTGGACGCATTTTGGAACGATAGATAGAAGAAAGTCAGCAGAAATACTAATTCGAAATGAGAGTATTGATATCAATATGCATTATTTATCAGCATGTCTTTACTGTTTTGAATTTGAACTCTTAACCTTATGGCAATCTAATGTCTTTCTTCAAAACCATTATGAAAATCCCGATGAAATGGGTGACAAATCATTAATAAATTTTTAGGTTAATCATTTCATAATTTCTTGCGATCGTAACAGAACTGATTATCAAGCTGCATTTGAAAATGCATTAACTGTTGGTATAAAAGATGTAACCAAATATTTTCTTGAAAAGCTCTCTTTGGAAGAAAAAAGAGACTTTTTATTAAGATCAGCTGAAAGTTCCGCAGAGAGTTTTAACTTTTTTCATCATACAGGAGGTTTTCATTATACGCGGAAGGGAAAAATCAGAGAATATGTAGAAATTATTTTTTATATTGACTACTATGATGCTGTAATATATTAATGTATGAAATACTGATTTTCATACCTGATATTAGCGACACTCAATCTTGCTTGAAAATTGGCATCATATAATTTAATGTTGGTTTTTTGACAATTTTCCGATTGTGTAGCCACAGTTAATCTTTAATGCTTTTCTATATAATTTTTTTCTGCAACATTTATATTTAGCTACTCTATGGTATATAAATGATATTTCGAAAAGATATGAGCTCAGCTTTCGTTTAAAAAAGGTTTAAACTTCTAGCTATTAATGCTGAAAAACTATAAGCGTTTGAAAATCTAGTAACTTTCCTTAATTGACTGTAACTAGGGAAATATTGAGCATTGGAGTCTAAAATTTTGGCTTTCTTCAAATTTCTGCATCTAGAATCATTTCCTCAAATTTGAACAAAATCTGTCAGCCGAAAGAGTAACACTCTTGTTGTCAGTCGCTAAACCAATGCGTATATGAGTCAACAGATCGACAGGTTTGTGATTAGATAGGTCTATAGGCAAATGAGTCCACGGAACAATGTGACAATGGATAGTTGGGTCCGTGCGTCGATGAGCCTGGGTCCGGGTTCATAGATCTACAAATCAATGGGTCCTAGTCCATAGGTCGATGGGTCTGACTCAGGTCCACGATCGTAGGTCGATTCATCAATGGGTCTAGGTCCATAGGTCTATGGATGTGAATCCTGAATCATAGATTGATAAATTAAGTTATAAATCTATAGGTCTGGATCCGGATCCTAGTCTTTCTCAATAGGTCAAAACTTCGAGTCTATGGGTTCTCGTCCATAGGTCGATGGTAAGGGTCCGGGATTGAACTTATAGTTTAAGTAATTTTTTAATTGAACTCACAGTTATCCAATACCTATTTTTTGAAAATTTACACTTTTTAAAAATGTTTTATGCTATATAACAAATTTAAGCTATATCTGTTTGTTAAATAAATTGTATTTCTTAAGTAAATGCGACAAAGGGGCGTTTCACCATAAAATTGTATGTTAAAATCTTGAAAAAAAAAAAATCTTTGATAACTTTTCTCCTGTGTATCATAGGCTTCCAAAAATTTGATGACGTTATATGTACTATGTACCAATGTATCAAATTTCATTAAAATCTGTTTGTTAATTCTATTTACCAATAGAACTCACCTCTATCTATATCATAATTATTATTATTGTTACTATGTTGTAAAGATTCAATTTTTCTAAATGATATATTTTAGTAAGCATATTTTAAATTTTTCAATTATTACGTTGAGAAATATACTATTAAAGGGTATTTCTTTAATTTGATGTAAAAAGAAAGGAAAGAAATTGGAAGGAATTAATTCAGAAGTAGTATGATTAGGATTTTAATTTTTAATTTTTGAATAAGTTTGAGGTATTTTTCTTTTATAAAAAATATGAAAGAAATTTATGTTTGATATATTTTTTTTCAAACATTTAATCTTATCTCAATATGAATATTTTTCGAAAAATTCACATTTAGTTTTTAATGATTTAAATAAAAATTGAAGCAAGATTCAGTGTAATATTTGTTATAAATATTTAGACATTACATGTTAAATTTTACATTAAATTTTATCTTTAATCGTTATTCCATAACGTTCCTTAACATATGCATAACGCTTAAAAACTTTGCATTTAAAATAAATGCAAATTTTTCAAAAAGTTTCAACATTTAAACCTTGAATTTAAGTATTGCGAAATTATCTGAAAAACTACTGCGAAAATGATTATAGTAGTTTTGAACAATCTTCTGATTATTAGATTTTCTTTTTTAATTAAAAATCTTCAAAGAATTCATGAATACTAAAGTAAGGTACTACATAAAAATACTCATGTTTTATTAAAAGATAATAAATTACGTAAGTAATCGTGTCCTCAATAAAAATAATTAAATAATAATAGTTAGTACTTTATTATTTAATTTTATAACGTTAGGCAATCTATATGAATCATTACGTGATAAATGGTTTGTTATTACAATAAATATATAATCTTTTAGACTGAAAATGCAATAAAATTATTTGTAGGAATAAAGGTAATTTAGTACTCAGAAATTATAACATTTAAGCAGAAAATGATAAGAAGTGCAATAAGCAAATTACTAAATCATATCTATGAATCCTTAAAAGTACACAGTTTTTATGCAGGGTCAATCAACCAGTAATTGAATACCTGTAGCAAATGAATTAATGGGACTTTAAGTCTTGTTACATCAATTAATGTTATACTAACTATAAAATTTACTATACTTCTATTATTTAAAATAATTAGTTTACAGATAGAAAATTGTGTATGTGTGGAAAAAAACAAATAACTTTGTCAATTTACTGGTCGATGTCATTGTTCAATAATAAAATTCTTAGAAGAGTTGAAAATAAGTGGAAAAGTGTCTAGCTTAATATTTTTATTGTTTGATTCAGTCATCAGGAATTATAAAATTTTTATTTTTCATAAAAAAATAATAAACAAAATTTCTAAATTTAAAATCTTCTGGTCTGATTCTTAAAGTTCATATGCACTTACACGTATTTGTGTGTCTGCATAAAACATACTCTTTACATAATTAGATAAATAGATAGACAGTCTATGGTTAGATAATATAGCGCCTCGCAAGTTATATTGAAAATAATGGTTTTGTAAGTCTATTAAAATATATATTTTTCCATTATAGGTATTTAAACTATTTTTACTCAAAAATTAGATAATTATAATTAAGAAAAATATTTTTTATAATTAATTATACATTTTTATATAAAACTACAATTGAATATTTTGCTACCTCTTATTATTTATATTCAAGCTTTACTTTGTATTTTATATGCTGTAGATTTTATATCCGATAATAAAATAGAAAACTTTAGTTTTACTTATTTCATTATGTGAAAATAGAAGTTTAAAATTTTTTATCTTACTTATTGAACCTTTTTTCATTTATATATTTTAATGCAAGCAAATAAAAAATGAGATTCATATAATTATTCCCAAGTATAAAAGGTGTGATTTTTTTCAGCATTATATAATACCATCTAGTACATAATTTCATGCAACGAAAGGGAACGCGACATTTTAATATACGCTCCCGTCATTGCTTCAGCGTACGACTAGACTACTATGTCTTGCAGTCAGTGGAATCGAAAAAAATATGTGTGTGTATACAAACGGCCAAGAGACTCTCTAACTTGCAATGTATCCGAGAAAACCAAGAGTACGATCAGTTGTTAGCTTGTTACGACAACCGATCGAACGCTTATTTAAGTGCGGTTGTAAGTCGTCTTTCCCGTAGAAATTTCTTCACCATTCGACCAAAATAGTGACTTATTTATGTCCTATTATAATATTTATAATTTTTATTGAATTTTATCAGATTTTACATAAATATAAGTATCGTTTATTTCAATTTTATTAATATTAAAATATTTAAATAAAGTTACATTTTAATAATTATTACCATAGTACGTCAAAAGTTCATTTATTATATTTTACAAAGTTACTAAATATATTTTAAATTATATATTTAACTGTTTACCAAATTCATGTAAAGCTTTATTTTCATATTGTTTAAAAATTTATAAAATTAAAAATTTATACATTCATCAATGGTATATATGCATACAGCAACATAACAATAAAAAAAATTGTTTTGCCAAACAACGCTCTGTTAATTTAAACCTTTTTATGTCTATTTAAGAAATATTAATGCGTTTGAATTATATGCAAGAAAGTGAAATTTTAAAAGACATAAGAGATTCATTAAAGGAGTAGTGCATATTGAATAAGCGGTAATAATAAAGCTATGTAGGCTTTACGCAATAAAAAGATAAAACATGCAATAAAGTACTAAAAGAAAAATAACACAATACAATTTTTGTGCAAATAACGCGTTGAAGAACCTTATCTAATCAAGCATTTAGATCGATGAAATTTTGAAGCCATCTAGATATCACGAAGTAACAAAAGTTAAAGCTACAGACTTTCTGTCTCGAATTGTATCTACACGTGTATATACAAACATATACGTGCATGCATATATTAATTAAGTGTAAGAAAACATTAAACGGCATTAATTTTCTCAGACCTATAAAATGGATAGGTGCAATGAAGATTTGGATATCAAGGTATATAATGAATATTTAACTACGTTAGATTTAAGATCTTTTTTCATTTTATGAACTGAAAGAACAAAATGTGTATGTGTTGTTACTTAATAATCTTCTCAGACCGCAACTTCTAGTACTAAGAAAAATTAATTTAATTATTTTGAATTCTGTATGTCTAAAGTAAAAACTCAGTATTTTCAAACACTTATATGAAATTATAGATATATCTATTTGAATAGACATTGAATGATTAATATTTACATTAACAAATGAAATTAAATCTATTTGTACAAATTACAGAATATTAAAATTAGTTTTTTACTTTTTTAATATATTTTCTATGTATTAAAATAAACTACCCCTAGCAGAACTTCAAACATTTTCAAAGATAGCAAAATTAATTCGTTGTTAAATTTCTTGTGAAAACAGTGTTTTATAAAATTTTAAAAACAATTAGTGAATTCTTTGCATGATTTTAGGTTTATCAAACTTTGGAAAATGTTAAAAAGTCCAAATATTGCATGCAAAAATATCATTCAAACTGAATGATATATCGTTTAAATTAAAGTTTAACCTTACTTGAATAAAATATTGCAAATATATTATTCAATTAAGTATAAAAATTATTGAATATTACAAAATAAAATTAAAATATTGTTCTGTCCATAATAAAAAAACCTATTGAAGTATAATTCCCATATAAACAATAAAGTCTTTTCCAGTTTCATTAGATTAAACGTGATAGGTGAAAGTCTGTTATAAGTTCTTGATTACCTTCAATAACTATTGAATATGGTAAATGTACATGACATTATAAAAATTACTATAATATTCATTTTATTTATTTTATTTTTATAGATAATAATAGCTTTAATTCATTGAATGCTATTTTTAATATCAAATAGAACGTTAAATTAAATGATTTATGAACAGTACCCCGGAAAATTCCTGATTGAAAAAATTTGAAAGGAAAAACCTGTTTGGAAAATATTATTTCGAATAAATTATCTGTTTAACATGGATAACGGTTTTTCCTATATCTAAACCGTTAAATACCGCTTTCATTGTATTTCTTTCTTAGTACAGTTGACAAGCAATTTAGGACCGTCCAATTTAAGGTCTCTTCTCCTTCGACGCGTTTGAGTATTATCTCAACTTTTATGCCTTGACCTTCAGTTAAGAGTTTTATAACTCACATTCGATTTAGGATCGTATATAGATAAGAAGGTTTCAAGAAACAAAAAGCGTTTGAAATGCTTAAATTAATTGACGAATATATTCTGAAATTATTTTAAACTTTTTATTATTAATGAATAGAAAATAACTAGATAGCATGATCTTAAAAATTTTAATAAATTTAATATTTGAAAAAAGGAATATAATAAGTTGAAATTATCAATATTTTCTTTTGATGATTCAATCTTAAAAGCATTTTCATTTTTAACTCCATTAGTGTTGACTTCACGTGATTAATTATTTCTTGATGAGCATAACATTATTTTATTTTTAAAAACAGTTTTCATTCACTTAGATATTTTATACACTTCATTAAACTTATATGTAAAATGAAGATTCGATTTGACACATTTGATGAAAATTATCCAATATTTACTGAATAAGTCTGTTGTCTACTAAAATAAAAAACGACATATAAATTTTATATAATTTTAAAAATATACAGTTTAAATAATTTCACGTTTATTGGAAATTTTATGACATCTGTTTAATATAACCTACGGTCACGATCATAAAACTCAGCATTTTTAACGAAATTTTAATTGAATAAAGCAAATTTATGGAAAAAGAACGATAAAAAATTTGATTATTTTTTATCATTGTAAAAAAATATTTTTGCTTTAAAATTAATACATAAACAAATCTTATTTACATGTAAATAAAATGTAAAGAAATGTTTAAAAAAATTAATTTTAAATGAAAAATTCTTCTTTTCTTATTACATACAAATCTATTTATGTATACGAAGAGTTATGTACGAATATTTTACTATAGATTTAATGTATTAGTCGCATAAGCTTAAGAAACATTAATTTTAAGAAATGAAGATGATAAGAAATGTTTACTTAAAATTTAACCAACTTCAAATATTAAACATATGTATTAGTATTGAAAAATAAACATAATTTGTACAAACACTATTTTATTGTGAATATTTTATTAAAAAATTCCTTAAATAAGAACTCTTACAAATTAAAAAAAAAATTAATAGTTTTTAAGAAAAAAAATGTATAAGTTTTAAAATTTTTAATGTTTGTCAAGAGTTTAATGACATTTTAGTGAAAGAGAAGTTAAAGCCAATATCAGATCAATACTTAATCTCCATTTTTATTTAATAACTTTTGAAAAAATTTATATTTTTTTATGTAATAGAGCTTAAATTAAATTTGTTAAATATTTTTTATTATTTTGGCGGATTATTTAAGATAAACGTGTGTCCATTTATGATTCATTCAAACGATGCTAATTTTCATTGTTTCACCAAATTATTACTTATATATCGTCGCCTCTAACAATGAGTAACACATTTCAATTTGCAGGTGAAAACTAGAACGATTTATTTTTGCAGCGAAGACTAGCACATTAAAATCGCCCCATGAAAAGTAGAACATCTGCACGCTGTTCCTGGAACAATAACACATTTTAACGATATCTTGCGATGATCTTTAGTCTCGCCTGTATTCATCCTTCGTACTCCCGACTTACGTATATAACTAATATTGTCAATATATTGTAAAATGAACTATTGTTTCATTGATAGCAATAAATTAAAATGAACACAACTCTTTGGAACTTTGGCTCCTCTTCAGGGACTGAACCAAAATTATTGATGCCTTATTATTTTATTTTACTATAAAAAAGTAGTGAGGATATAATTTTTAAAGTATAAATATAAAGGTGTTAATGATTTATGTTCAACCCCTGATGAGGAGCCAAAGCTCGACGGACTTATGTTCATTTTAATTTAAGGCGATCAATGAAACAATAGTTTATTTTAGTAATATTGGCAACATATTAAAAATTGCAATATCCAATGTATTGGCAATATATTTTCAATACTCTCAATTTCTATCCGCAAATATATCGGCTATTCTGTTTGCAATAAGTGGGAATAATGTTGGATTAGGATCTACGGATTTATAAATATAAACATTTGCTATATATTGGAAGACGGTTGCTAATATATTTTTAAAAATATGTAATATGTTAGATATTGTTTAATCAATATTTTAGCCATACGAAATATTTTTACGCGGAGAGTAATACAATTTATGGAAAACATAAATTTATGAAATGTTACGATCTTTCAAACTCCAAAAATATTTGCCATTGCGAATCAACCATAGAAGAATTATTAAAGAGCTAGAAAATATTTAAATAAAAGACGAAACTATACTGTACAGAAAAAAATGAAGAAAATTATGCAACAATAACATTTTATTTTCCAGAAGATTTAAATTATCCATACTCGATTTTAAATTAGACACACAAAAGTTATACGCTATAATATCCAGTAAAAAGTCATAATTAGATTGCTACGACTACTAAATATCAACGAGAATCAAGCATATTTAATATCTTTGAAGTTCTAGAAATAGCATACAAATTTCAATCTGAGAAATAATATTGAAGATTTATTAAATGCCATATGAGATTGTTCTGATGCACTTCAATTTATCATAGCGATTAATTTCAATTATTTTATCTAATCTGATATTCGTTATCTAATCTAATATTCGTATACATAATCTAATAGGCGTTGAAAAAAGTCATTTTATAGACAAAGCTATTTGACTTCAAAAATATTGTTAGAATGACATTTAGAAATAGCTATTTTTGCTTCTGTGTTGTTCTTTTCTAAAGTGTATTCAAATGGCTTTTTCAACATCTATTTAAAATGGTAATATTTAAGGGAAAAAACACCTAATAGTCAATGTTTACATTTAATTTTCGGTGTAAACATTTAAAATTCAGGGGTAAATACCTTAAAATTAAATGTTAATACTGCAAATATAACTTTCAAACCAAAAGATTCAGCATAATATTAAAAAACTCAGTGTTTACATTAATCATGTAGCATAAAAATAAAGCAAGCAAAAACGTTTCTGTAATAAAACTTTTTGTAAATAACACTTTGAATGACTTGAAAATCAGAACATTATCGCAAAAACGTTTCTGTAAGAAAACTTTTTGTAAATAACGCTTTGAATGACTTGAAAATTAGAAAATTACCAATATATTCATCATGAAGTTAGTACTTTACCCAAAAAATAGATAACAATAATGTACCTAATGTTGTGCAGAATTTAAAAGATAGAAAAAATAATTAGAATAAATGTTTTTCCATTCAATAAAGGTAAAAATTAATTGAAATGCCTAATATATATTCTTGGAAAAAACCTCTTTTGTTATAAAACAACAAAGAAATGGGTTATAAACGAGTTTGAACGATTAAAAAAATTATTAAAACACTCAAGAACGTTTTATTTTCGATTAAATAACAACTTATTATTAAAATTTATTTTTATTAATTTTTGTTTGCGGTAAATAATTGTATAAAGTCAAGAAAATTTTTCTAATAACTTCTTAAGTTTATTTATGCATAATTTTATAGTTTATATTTAATAAATAAAATTCTAAGTTACAGAGAAAAGATAGAATTAGATTATTTAACCATCATTTCATGCTTAAATTTTTTCTTTCGTTTATACTTTGATTTTTATTATCTTATTAATAAAATTTTTTTAAAATAATTTCTAATTTTCACTTCATATAAGGAAATTAATATAACAATTCTCCTTTAATTTAGCAAAAGTTTCGTTAAAATGATTATTTTTATCTTTAAGAAAATCTATTCCTAATATATGTCTCCTAGGTGAATGAAATTCTATTTTATGTCCTTAATTATTATACTATTTCCAAAAAATATCAGAAAAATAAATAAAAAATTTTCAAAGCACACGTACGTTTACATGATATTTAAGAAATGTTAAGAATAAAGAGAAAAACAAAGCAATTAACAAGCAATAACACACCCGCAAATCGTTTACAGCTGCATTCTAAGATCCAAACAAATACCGGTCAGACAATTTTTCCGTTCCTTAATTGTTCTGCTCGTAAAATAGACATAAAGATAAACTATCTTGTCAAATTTAATTTAATTTTACTATTATTTAATAATCACATATATGAAAAATGTTAAGACTTAAATTAAAAAATCATAAGTAATATTAAAGAACGTATACAATTAACCCATGTGTCCATATAGGTAGATAAATTAAAATATTAGACTTAATTTTTCTTCTGTTCTATCAAAAAATATCGATGAATTATAAATAAACTTAATTTTTATTCTCTTATTATAAATAAAAACACCTAATTGCACATACTAATATTATATTGAATTACAATTTTTATTGCTATTATTAACATAATTATTATAATGTATAACAAGATATAAGCCACAATAAGGATAAATAAATAAATTCAATAAATAAATAAGTTTAACACGTAATATAATTAATACTGATTGAACACATGTATTTTGCATTTATTCTTTTTTAATACTATTTTTGTTTATTAATAAATAAATAAATGAATAATCTAGCCTATGGTAACGCATCTTTTGAAACAACTAGAGTAAAAGGTGCTATTGGAAAGAACTTGTCAGAGCATCATAATGCTAAAGCGCTTAATGTTCTTAAACTTTTAAAATTAATTTTTTATTCATTTATGTTAACATTTTTCATTTAACAGTTTTAATTTTGCTCGTTATTTGTTTATAAATAACTTATATATATATTCCTCATTGAGCTTTTATGAGTTTTATTAGTCGTTAAGATGAATAAATAAATTGAAAACTAAATAATTTTATAGTTGCGTCATTTATTTAATAATTATATATTCATTTAAACACATAAATAAATATGTATAGAGAATAAATAAATTAATGTTGGACATTAAGTAACATTCGTATCAAGGAACTTTCATGTAAGACTAGATAGCAATAATAACAATGTTAATAATCAATTTATACAAAAGCCTAAAGATAAAGAGTAAAAGAAAAAGAAACCTTACAATAAATATAGATTCAACAGCTTATATTAAAGGAATCACGGTAATACCGGAAACAGCTGTCTCCATTAACAATCAAATTATTTTACACCAGATAAGATTCCTGAAGATGTCAAATCTTAGTAGAGTTGCTCAGGTCTTCTAGCATATACTTTTCCCTATGGTCTGTAACAATCATATAAATAAAATTCCTTGTATTCAAGTTTGAGTGAAAAAAATTCTTAGTGAACTGCCACTGTCTACCAACAACAACACCAAACGTTTATTTAATTAGAATTTAAAAAATTTTTTAATTATAAACACCTACAGCTTTTGTATATTTATATGAAATTATTGTACCTCGAAGTCGAAATAGAATAATTCGATTTTTTTTTATTTCATTAAACGTCGCTGTATTTATGTCATCACTGCAATGCTAATTAGCGACGAAGGTCATCATTATGTTTGTGAAGAAAGCACATGATAACGTACAGTGGTGCTTGTATCAGTCAGCCGAGAGCGGGATTCGAACTCGGGATCTCGATATTACGAATCCATCGCTCTACCGACTGAGCCACTGACGACCTCGGAATAATATGATTCCAAATAACTTTATTCGTTTAAATTTTTATTTCAACTATTCGAATTCACATTTTCTTAGCTCTTATGTATAAGTAAATATTCTAAAATTTGTCCATGTTCGTATTTTTGTCCTGTAATAAAAAGAGTAAATTTTTTTTTTTATAATAAGTGGATTTAAATATTTTGGTTTTCATTTTCATTTTTTTTAATCTAATTAGTAAAAATTTTTATCAAATTTTTTATTGCAATAAATGATATTTTTAAATTTATAAAAAAGCTTCTATGGCAAGACAATATTCACTTTGACCAAAGCCTCAAAAACACTTTGGAATCTCAAGATAAAATTATTTATATACAAAGTAATAATTTATTTGCAAGTTTTAGATTTATTTTAATTAAACAATTTAATTTAATGATCTTTAGTGTAACAAAAGCTAATTTATTGATCTTTAATACAAGAAGGTCGAACGACCCCCTCTATCTACATAAAACCATGTGCTTGAAATAAAGAAAATATCAATAAGGAAAAGCATAGTTTACTATAAAATACATCAATGAAAATTACAATTTTCAAAAGCAACAAATCAAAGTAATAACGCATGATTTTGAATTTATAAATAAACATAACTAATTTAAAGTTTCTTGAATTTCTGAAAGATTAGTAAATTCTCTGGTTTAGTTAAGATTAGTAAAGTCTGGTTGCAGAAATATAAAGAAAGTTTTAGACTTTAACGCTACATATTTCTCTATAGGTTATATAATTTACCTATTGGCAATTAAAAAATCTTACTGCCAAAGTTGCTTAAAAAATATGATTATAAAAAAATATAAATTATAAGTATTTTCATGGTATTCTTAGTATTATAATAGTATAGTTTTTAATTCGTATCAAATTGTAACACATAAATACTAATTTGCTACAATTTTTAAATAAATTTTAGAATTTGATTATTTAACAATATTTAATATATTAACAAAAAATATTTAAAGAAACAAAAAAAAATTTCTCTAAAATTGGAAATTTTAATAAAAAAATTTCAAACATTCTTAATTTTAGAGAAGCTTATCTTTACTTTTATTTCTGTTTGCGCTATTTAACTTTAGTTTAAGTATTGAATACATCTAAGTAAAGAAATAACCAAGGTTATAAGATAATTCTAAGGAATTTAATTTACAACTGTATTTTTTCAGTTATAATATTACTAATGTATGAAATATGATTTCAGGTTGAACAACTGTTTGATAAAACGAGAAAAAGTTACAAAAATGATGGATCGCGTTACCAGGTATGAAGTAATAAAATTTCATTTGGTAAATTTAAATAACAAATTTATAATTAAAAAAGGCAAAATAAACCAAAATTTGCCTTACTAGGAAAGTAACCCTTGTTTGGGTCGCGGATCTTGATGAAACTATGATATACAGTCCATTTCATCTAAAAAGCATGTTCTGCAGAGTCATACACTAACATTTTGAAAACTCAAAGATATTGCATTTACTAGTTCTTGAATTTCGTTCTTTCTATGGAAAATTCTACTTTTTCATTGGTCAAAACGCCAATCTCATCGATCCTGTTACTAATTAATCATATTGATAATGCTGCTATAATCTTAAAAATAATTACTTTAAAAAATTATAAGCATATTTCACTCTTAAAAATGTAATTTATCATGTTTTTTAGTACATGAAAATAATTTTTATTTACAAACAAGGGTTACCTTTCTAATTAGTTATAATTTCACAATGTATCGATAGAAAGATATTTTATTTATGGGTGATAAACATTCATAAGGTAAGATCTAATTCCCAGAAGTTTATATTTCTAAAACTTAAACTAATTAAAGTTGAAAATATAAAAGTTTTTTATACAAAAGATCGTTTACTTCTCGTTTGCTAAATATACATTCCATGCAAGAAGACTATTTCCTTATATTTTTCACCGCAAAGATTGATTTTTTTCCTACCATAATTAGACAGTTTGATTCCAGTATAATTCCATTACCATTCCTCTTGCGGATCGTTACGCAAAGATTGATGGCGCATGTGTTGTAGAAATATGCCTGTGGCGTTGCAGCAATCGATTAGCAGTGCCATACATTTTCCCGCGTGTCATGAGGTTGTAATAATTCTATAAACGTTGCTTATTCTGGTAGGTGCATATAAATTTCCGACTCTCCAAAGTTTATGAAATTATTATTACACTGAGAAAAATTTTTTATTGAATCGTATTAGTAAATCTACTAAATAGGTATAATTAAAAAAAAAAAAAATTAAAAAGATTTTTTTATATCACATTTTTTAAAATTTTGTTTATTATCATATGTGAAGTTCAGAAACAACCACTTAATTCATTTCCAATTAAACTTATTTTTACAGCTATTGAAATACAAGCAAAATATGCAAAATTTAAATGAAAAATAAGTTGCGTAATAATTGTATATTAATATCGTTTTTATCGTTAATGATGGGTTTAATTATGATAATAAATAATTATTTTCGATACAAGTTCGCAAAGTAAGAGTTTCCCGCATAGTTGTTATTTGTTGCCCGAGTGAACCTCGGGAAACAAACTTCAATGCGGAAAGCATCTGCATTGCACACTTGTATTAAACCTATCTTAACTGCGAGTGCAAAACGAGATTTAATAAAAATTGATCAAAGTTTTGAAGATTTTCGACGAGTGAGAAGTTTGTCGCCTGAGCGAAGCGAAGGTTATAATCTCACAAGTTTAAATGATAAATTAGATAAAAAAACATAACTGTGCGCAAAATAAATACTTTGTGCACATTTTCATGACTGTGTTGGCAAGGGGTACTTCTTTTTTTCCACTACTCTTTTTTCAAAGTTAATATATGAGGATATTGTCCTCTATATAATTAACTTTTTTAATATGATGATATCAGATTGAATTTAACCCGATACCTGTTTAACACATCACGTTACACTAGACCATCTGACATACCATACCGAAATCTTTGACTACCATTGGATCGTCAGCCAATTCTGTGACCAATAATCAATCAATACCCAATGAGTATGTAATACGTGTTTTTGGCTCGTTTTTGTGGGCGCAAAATTCACGCATACGCATTGCTCACTAGTCAGTCAGTAATCAGTGAACGGTGAGCCATACTTATAGTCAAAAAGCAACTGTATAAATAGGGAGCAACGGGTGTTAGTAAAAAAGCTGTAAATTAAGTTATAGTTTTTCATACGGCCTACTTTGGACATAAAATCATCTATGTCCTTTGGCCTTTTATTCAGGTAAAAAGAGTTTCAATGTTCATATTTCACCTAAATACGGCCTTAGGATATTGGGATCTGACATGGGGGCGTGGTCTAAGCTAAGATGGCGTACCATAGCATACAATTTATATTGTCATATATGAAGCAAGTACCTGTTTATGTTAATTATGAATATTTCTGTGCTATTGGGTAGATACTAATCCTACTAAACGTAATTTTATAGAAGGTGAACAAGTTTTTAGAACAGGACATATGATAAAGTACGTTGAAAATAGCAAAAATATCGGTGAAATAATAACCTTTTCACGCAAGACACACAAGAACATACAAGACGCATCAACGAACGCTTTCTGCTTGTATGCTACCATTCGTTCAGATTTTATCCACCAGAGAGCGTCTGGTCTATGTCAGATCCCAATATATGTATAACTATTATGTCGCAGTAGGTCGTATCAGGTCGAATATCTATAAAGCATACTAAATCTGTATAGGCATCGCATGCGATATTCAAACTTTTAAACATCATACTTTACGCTTTTATACTCCTGCGAGGAGTATTGACAGCTTTCATATATGTATGTTAAATAAATATCGCTTAGGATGGCCATAACCCAAGCAACATCGTTTCTTCAGTTAGTGAAAACAAAAGAATATTATTCGATATGTTAATGCTTATACAAATTCATGTTCATCAAATGTCTGAATTATCAATTGTTTTTTAAAATTTTAAGATTATTCTTAATTTATTTGTAATAAATAATGACATCAGACTTTTAGAGGTCGGTGTTGAATGGTGGAATCGACGGTTCGAGCAAGCCAAAGTTTTCAAGTCTTACATTTAAACTAAACTCTAAATAATCGATGAAAGAAAGTGACAACTTAAGTCGTTAAATAGACAAACAAAAATGACTAATTATTTACTTTTAAATAAATCAATGTAACATAGCTTTAGGACTGACGCTGCAATAAAAAAAGGTTGATACCCTCTGTTGCTGATAGATGGCGTGACTAATAACTAGCGGCTATAACAAAAAGATAAAACAAAAATACAAGATTATCATTTACGCAGGAAAATACAATAATTATCTATGGTGGGTAAATACGCGACCTACATTACCGATCGTAGGTATTTTGACGCAGGTACATAGTCAGTGCGAAAAAATAAATAGTTAAATGGAAGATCAAGAATATCCTGGATGGTAGCCCTCTTACCTCATCAGAGAGGAGAGGAGGTATGACTAGTCAATGACCAGCAGAGGATCTACCCCGACCGGAAATGGTGGAGGTAGCTAGGTAGGAATCTGTGCAAGGAAATCCTTCCACTACGCAGAAATGGTCGGAGTAAGGAACTCTTATAGAGCTTTCACAGTAGCGTGGATAAAAAGGTAAAAAAAAGTTTTTTTATTAAATACACCAGTATATTAAGGTTAAATGTAATAATTCATCGAAAGTGTGAATGTTGAGCATGCATGCGAGGAAAGACGGGACACCCGAACGTTGCGCTCGTGAATTCACACCGTCATCATATACTGCAATAGAAGTGTACTCTCCTACAATGGGCGGTAGTAGGGCAGTGGCTAAGGCAATTGGCTCACGCCCTAGTGGACCAGAATTCGATTCCCCGGGAAAATTTCGAAAAACAATTTTCGTATTTTTCTTCGGGGAGTAGAACCCGGGGATCACGAAAAGACAAAAAGTCCCTTCAGGCAAAAACCAACTATTATTAAAGTACCATTGGGCAACAAAAATTATGAAAACTAACTTGATGATGGCCTATGACGATAAATCGAAAGGCCGATTGAAGAAGTGAAAGAAGAAGAAGAGCAAGATGGCATCAAATGTAGAAGCGCTCACTTAGCGCTGACTTTGCTCTCGAATTGATAGGAGAAGTATGTCAAGTCTTGTCACCTGCACTTGAAAAAAAAAACCCAAGAATCTCAGTGCTACAAAAGAACCCTAAGGAAGACCGCAGATATCAAGTGATCACTAAGCATCCTAGGGTAACTCTAGACTGCGAATCCTAAGCAATCACTAAGCATCTTTGAGTAACCTAGGGTAGGCTGCGGGCCTAAGCAATCACTAAGCATCTTATGGTAACGCCCAGGGTAGACTGCAAATCCTAAGCGATCACTGAGCATCCTAGGGTAGACTGTGGATCCTAAGCAATCACTTAGCATCCTAAGGTAACCCCAGAGTAGACTCTAAGGTACCTAGTTATCCTAGGGTAGGCCTTAGGGTACCTGGTTATCCTAGGGTAGACTTTAGAGTACGTAGCTTTTCTATGGTAGCCCTTAGGATACCTGGGTACCCTAGGGTACGCTCCCCAGGTTGTGGAGTCAAATTAAAAACTGATATTCTTTTATTGACGTCTTTATTTTATAGAATTAAAAAGTTTAAAATTTTTATATATTTATGATTCTATGAAACTTTTATATTTAGGGAACTGTATAAAAAGCTATAAATTTAATGTGACTGATAAGCAACACAAATTTTTTTATTTCAAAGAAATGTAGATAAATATTTTTCAAGGAAGGGATATTAAATGATAATAAATGATAACTTTTGGAAAATGTTTAACGTCACTGTGTTTATGTTATAATTGCAATGTGAATTAACTCAAAAGACTTTCAGTATATTTGTCTATAAAACACATGCAACGTATAGTCGGGCTTGTATTTACCGGCTGAAACCGAGATTCGAATTTGAACTATCGAGATCACGAATCCATTACTTTATTGAGTGAGCCACTGTGATCCCATATTTAAAATTGATGATTCTAAATGAATGTAGTTGCAATATATAATTTGTTAATATAAGTATTAACAATAATTTATTATTTTTTACTCTTGCAGCTGCTAATGTGCGCTTTGGCAAATATGGCTGTATTGGGACCATCAATGGGATTTGGATATAGTGCTGTAGCCTTACCATCGTTAAGGTCTAACTCAACCGAAGGTTTGCATGTTAATGAACAACAAGCTTCGTGGATAGGTAAGAATTAATTGATTTTTTAATATATTATTATATTAAAATTATATGATGAATAAAAAAAACAAATATTTTTATTTTATGTAAATTACTTGATAAATTTGCTTTGAGATTTGCATGGGAATTATTTGCAACTGCCAAAAAAAGGATGACTTTTGAAAACCGATTATCTTAACGTAATTTTAATTTTTTTAAATTTTTATTTTTCGTTTTCTTCTATTTTACGTAAACTACTCGATAGATTTGCTCCAAAATTTGTACAGGATTCATTCGCTAATGTCTGAAGAAAATAAGTTTTAAAAAACTTATTTTTTTAGCTTAGCTCTTCGATCACTTCTTTTGATTTCTGATTTAACATTCTCACTAACTGTTTTCTTTCTTCCTCACTTTCCTTCTATCACACCCTGATAATCATTTTTACACTCATTTCCTAATCACTCTCTCATACTCACTCTTATTCTCTTTCTTATCTTAATTTTTCTTAGATAGAAATTAAGTTTTCTGCATTGAAATCTCATTTAAAAAAATAAAATCAATGAAAAATGAGTGATCTATCTTTTATATTTATATTAATAAATTTTAGTGTTATAAAAATAATACGATTTTAACTTAACATCTATTTATGAATTACTATCTTAAGAGTGTACCGTAGGATATGTCTAGCAAAATAAATTATAAACATTTGTTTATTCATGAATAATTATCATTGAAATAATTTCAATGCAGTAGGTAAAGAGAAATTAAAATTTCATTTTACTTATTGCTATATCGTATATTATACTACACATTGTTTTAATATAACTCAAATATTTTTAAGTTCTGACATTAGAAGTTATGAAATGTCTTATAAATATAGTTTTTTTTTGTCTCTTTTCACTAAAAAAATAATAATGAATTTTTCTTTGATTTAAATGAAATTTAACATTTCAGCAAGTGCATTAGCAATGGGCACTCCAATTGGTTGCATAATATCCAGTTTTGTTATGAGGCGTGGAAGAAAACTCAGTTTATTAACGACCTCAGGTGTTTCATTGATAGGTTGGCTGACAATATATTTTTCAAATACGTATGAGCAAATTCTAGTTGGTAGAATTTTATCAGGCATTAGTATGGGATTAGCTTCTGTTCCTGCCACTGTATACTCTGCTGAAGTAACATCACCATCTTTACGCAGTACAACTTTAACGTGGACCAGTATAGCTATAGCATGTGGAGTACTCATTGTTTACATACTTGGATTTATATTTCCAGTAAAGTATAACTTAAATTTCATATTCTTTTTTAAAATAAAAGATTTTTTTAACTAATAAGGTATCCGATATGCTTTTTAAAATGACATTTGAAACTATACTTACATCAAAACTATATTTACTTTAACTAAATAATTAAATAATTTAATATTCCTAATATTTGCAATGCAAAATAAAATTATTTTGAATTATTTCCTTTTGTATGTTTGCAACTAAATTCATACATAAAAAAACATTAATTAAATTTTTTTTTATTTAATAAATTTTTGGTGTCTCGGGTAAAAAATTGACCATATTTTAGCCAGAATTCCTGGTCAACAAAAGCACTTATCTTAAAATAATAAAAAGCTAAAGAAAAAATGACCCTACTTAAAATAATGTATAAGGGATCTAGAGATTTTTAAAATAAAATGAGTTAAATAAAAGTTAAACTTATTTGTCCGTTGAGTTCATGTTAACGACCCTAATAAAAATTAGTAAATTTCGAACGATTTCAACAAAAGCCAGCATATTTTTAATTCTGCGTCGAAAAATAATCTGTTTCGTATTTTTCTGCGGAGAAATTCTACTATTCGCGATTTTAAATTTGAATTTCTTTGCGAAGTAGAGCTATTTTTCATTGCAAACTCAATTATTAATTTTCGCAACAAAAAGGATTGTGTTAGTTTTCCCTGCCAAAAAGATGGAAAACATTATGTGCTAACGTGAAATTTATCTTTTTTCCATCATAATATTTGATGTACAAAACTTGAGGTAAAATATATATTGACTGAATATAACTGGACCTAAAATTTATGCTTAATAATTTAATTTATAAAATAACAGAATAAATCGAGAATTTTTGAAGTACGAATTATATAGAGAACTTTTGAAGCTGTTCATTCTTTTTCGAAAAAATTCACATTGCATTTTTATAATTTGTTCTATTTTATATATTACCGAATCAGTAAACTTAAATTGAGGAGAACAATATTGCTAAAATTATACAATTTTATTTTAGGAAAACTGGAACGTTGTGGCATTGGCGTGTGCAGTCTTTCCTACAATAGCTATTATTTTAAGTGCAATATTTTTGCCAGAATCGCCAGTATGGCTCAAAGATCATGGATACATTGATGAAGCTACAAAGACATTAAAGAAGTTTAATGGAATATCTCAGAACTTACCACTGCCTGCTGATATAGAAGAGCAAATAAAACCAAAAACCTCTCGTTGTGTTCAAGATAGAAAAATATTTAAAATATTATTATCTCGTAAATCCATTGAGCCACTTATTATTATGCTATGTTTTTTTTTCTTCCAACAGTTTTCTGGTATCTTCGCTATTGTTTATTATGCAGTAAACGTAACGAATGATGCTGGTTTAATAATAGATGGCTATTTAGGTGCAATTTTGATAGGAATAACTCGTTTATTTGGTACATTTGTCGTAGCTTCGGTTTCTGAAAAATTAGGACGAAAACTTCCATCAGTTGCTTCTGGAATTGGTATGAGTGTATTTTTGACTATTTTATCAATATATTTATTTTTAAAAAGTCAGCAGTATGTTATTAATGATGGTGGATTAGTACCTGCAATTTGCTTGTTAATGTATATATTTATGAGTACTATTGGGTTTTTAACATTACCTTTTGCAATGATAGGAGAAATCTATCCAACTTCTGTTAAAGATATTCTTTCGGGTATGACAAGCTGTTTTGCTTATGTTTTTAGTTTTATAACAGTTAAAATTTATCCTGATATGATAGCAATTATGAGCGAACATGGAGTTTTCTTTTTTTATGCAGTTATGTCTATTTGTGGTACTTTATTTGTAGTAGTTTGGCTTCCTGAAACCAAAGGAAAATCATTAGCACAAATTGAAGATTTGTTTGAAAATAAAAAAAAAACAAATAACATTGTTACAAATGATGGTGTTGAATGCGACAAAGATATCATGACTCCACTTAAACCATCACCAAAGATATGTAGAAACAATTCTGTGATATAATTTGTTAAAAACATTTACAGTAAATTTTCGACGTAAATTTATATAAATAATTTGATTAGAGGGAAAATTATTTGTATTCAAATTCAGTAAATTAAGTTAGTTTTAGAGGAAAAAATTTTAAAAGTCTAATAAGCTCTAAATTAATATTAAGGAGGTTGTCAAGTACTGGTTGGAGGTAAAAGTTTTATTGCTCTAAGTATCGAAAAAGCATCTGTGCGCATGCGCAATAGTTTCTACTTTCGTCGCACACTAATTGTCGTTACCTCACCACTACTCTTTGTTCGTTTTACGTGCTTAGATTCATAGATTTTCTATAGATATTTTCTATTTGTATAAATGTTAGAGTTGTAATTTCTCGAAAACGGTACCGCTAGTATTTTTTAATTTATGATGAATATATTCTTTTTGAAATTTTAAATTACATAATAGTTTTTGGTTTAAATCTGACACAAAACAAATTTACAATCATTGAAAACGTCCTTTTTACAGCACGCCAATATAGGGATTACGTGTTAAAAGTTGAAACTAGAAGTTTATATCTCGAAATCTGTATCGGTAAAGCTTCTAAAAATTTAAGGACAGATTACATGTTATTATTAACATGTGATCAAAATTTCAAGAAAATCTTACACAACTCGATTTACTTGGTAACCCCCTTAAATTAAAACAAAATCGACGAAAATTGATATTTTAATTTAGAAATTAAAATATAAATAAAAAACACAAAAAATTTAAGTTATTGCAATAATTTATCAATTTTATAATTTATAAATAAAAAAATTGTACATAATATATAACAATAAATAAATTAGATATAAGAATCTTAAACAATAAGGTATAAACAATAAATTATCATCGTCAATAAGAATGTAACGTTATGACTTGATAATTAAAGAGCGTTTTGTAAAGAAATCACAGCACAAAATTAAAAGTTAAACTTGTGTATGCGTATTCGAATAGTAAGATAATTGTCATAAAAAAATTTAGATTACGTTTTTATACGTTGTTATAAATTAACAAAAAATAACTTTATTGTATAATTTAAAAATATATAACATACTGTTACCATTCCATAATATGGAAAATAGTCATAGAATTGAATTGCTAATTTAAACTATGTGGTTCGAGAACCTGCTTTTTCATATATATTTTAAAAACATTACGTCTTTAAATAATTTTTTACATCATATTATTAAGATCATACAAAAATAATATAATTCTAGGATCAATGTCTATTTTTTACAAGCAAAAAAAAAAAAGTTATTTGACGACCAAAAATAAAGATCTTATAGAAGACTGAACAATGTTTTATATCTTACAATTATTTCACGTTTATTTTTTTATTTAATGATGATATGAAGTGTGCTTTATTTTTAATGACGATGTAAAGTAGTGCTTAAAGTTTTGATTTTGAGGGAAAATAAAATACCGACATTACAGTATTCCAAATTTTATTCTTAATCCAAAAGTTTTAAAATTATCTTCAAGGTTATATCCTGTAATACGGTGTAAATTTTCTTAAAAAATATTTGTCAATTATTTTTATATGGTTTTCATTGGTTAAGTAACAAGCATTGAAACTATATAGTTCAGACAAATGGGGCAGGAAGTGCTGCAAGCAGTTAAGAGGCTTCTCTAACATAGAGCGGATATACTACGACTTGGATCCTTAAGCTTAAATTCATAGATTCAACTCACGTAATAATTGTTACTCAAACCTCATTCTGTCCTTGTCTCTTTCATCATAAGAAAAAAAAGACGGATAATAAAACCGTTACTTTAGTTACATTTATCAATTCGAACCCAAAGCTTATTGTGAAAATTGGCTTACTTTTTGTAACCAATGTAGACACATATAGAAGCACACACAAGACAGACTATTAGGAACAAAATTTGAAAGGTAAAATAATAGCGCCATTTTAGATGCTATATATTTTCATAAATATTTGAAAAGTAGGATTCTGGGACTACTCCGTATTAGTATATCGTATGCTTCCGAAATTTTTGCACTTTTCTGGGATATTTCAGGAAATTTGTATTTGTAATGCAAGGGGACGCATTAAGCTCGATTCATAATTATATCTTTAGCTAAAAATTTTACTTTTGCGTAAAATTTTTTATGGAAATAAGGTAGTTTAGACACTAAAAGGACGGGGTTAAATGAGATTGGTTTGTGTTTTAAATATTGGGATGTGGTATTTTTTAAGCCTTGACTTGTGTGAATATGCCTGCAAAAAAAGATCAAAATCCCAGATTCCTGTAATAATTAAAGGTGTATTCACAATACTCACTAGCAGAGTAGCCCTTGAGTGGGTCACGGATCTTGTTGTAACTCGCGGATATGTTTTTATACATAAAATCATAAAAAAGCCGCGAGCATTCGGTCTAACACTCAATCATTCCAAGATTATTTTGTTAAATTTTTTGAAAAATCATTGTTATAATATTGAATATTACTCCCCAATGGGAACTTCCAAGTTCATTGTGCAATGTTCTAGGAAAAGTTTAGATTAAATTCGTTTGATTAAAAAAAATTTGTTCAAAAAGCTCAACCCGTTTAATATTAGTTCTATTGATTTTTTCTTTTGTTTCTTAGATTGACATTTCATAATGAGTATAGTTGCTGTTAAAGCACAAGTCATTTTTTTCACTAACCTCCGTGCAATATGATTGCTCTTTGACTATATTGAATGAAACATAATAACTTCAGTGATGCTATATTGATTTCTCCTGAGACATATGTGGAAACTCAATATGTCTTAGGAGGACATATATTTAAATCTTGTAGAGTCGAGCAGCGCGCCGGAGACATACGATGCCAATATCCATTGAGCATCCTCTAGATAATGACCCGAGACGGCTTACGAAGACATAAATATATTTAAATACATTGTTAACTCCGTTCTTTTCTATGGAAATATGATTTTTATGCGTATTTTAAATATTATTATGTAACTTGCATACGCGCATGGATATTTCTCGTATACTCAACTATATTCGAAAGCTTTTAATCGATGGCTTTTTTAAAATAGTAATAATACTGTAATCATATTTTCCTGGTTAAAATGCCTAAATGGTTAAGAAAGATCCAATACCGAAAACTGAAAAGCTTCAAAAAGCTCCGAAAAGAACAAGAAGAGTCTTAACGGCTTATCGGAATCCCCCCTCCCCCTCATAATAATATTTTTATTTAAAGTTTATGAATAAACGGTGCATCAAATCAAGTTCTTTCATTAAGTAAGAAAATTTGTAAGATTAATCCCGAGTGCGGACAAGTCAAAGAAGTCACCAAAATACTATAAATGAAAAAGTTATAAGCAAACTTTTAATATATAGTATTTTGAGTTTTGGTTTATCGAGCTTGATATCCAATTTTCATTAAAAGTTTATAAAAAAATAACAGGAACAGCTGAATTTTTATTTACATAAAAATTATTATATCAATATACCTTTAGTACAAGTAATTACATTTGTTTAAACAATAAATTTAAATAGATATCAATTTTTTCATGCTCTTAATAAATTATTAAAATAAAAAACAAAAAATTATGATTTGTAAAAGAATTAATTATTACTGATAGTTACTGACAGCAATTTCCGAACTCACGTCTTGTTTCGAAATCGGCGCATGTGCACGGATTTCTAGAGTCGCCGCTAGTGATATTCCGAGTTCTGAATGAGCAAAAAGTAAAAACATGATTATTTACAAAAGTTATCAATAAAATTCTTATACTTTTTTTAAACATCGAATTTTATATTAAAAATTTTACCGGTCTCAGCACTCTTGTTTGATATTTTTTTGTTAATGATAAAATTAATAACCAAAGTCATAAAAATTAATTATTTACTTAACTATTTGCAAACAAATAAACTACTTTATTTGCACCAAATCGATTTTTCTTTCAGGTGCCAACTTGAAAGAGATATTCAAATATACCAGGTTTTCTACTATCTATAAGGTATAATACGATAGGAAGTATCGATACACAAGTAAAAACTGATACTCAAGTAAGGTTTACAAATCCCGCAAGAGTAATAGAATGAAACATATTGCAGAAAGGGCTAGATGGAATCGGAACGGTCAGAATAGAACCTATGTGGCCAGAGCTTAATTGTACTTACGGAACATAGCCTGATGCAAATATCTCAATAGAGAATTTTGTAGTGTTTAGATTTTATGTTATATTAAATTACATTATATTAAAATGTCCATTAAATATTTTATTTACATTTTTTTACATTTTTGTACATTAAAGATTAATGCTGAAGATTTAGAATTCTGTGAAAATGTAGAAAATGGAGAATGTATGAAAAAATCTGAAATAATCTACCCAACCGAATCTCATTTTTTTAGAAAGAGGTTAAGATTTTTTTTTTATTTATAAGATTGATAGAAAAAAATTATGTAAACTAACTTTTAAATTTGAAATTTTGGTAAAATATTCAAATATTTTCTTAATTAAATACATAAGAATAATAACTTTTTTGATTATTAGAAAAATTTATTAGTATTTTAATTTATATCTGTTGACGACTTATTTTCTAAAACTTTTTAACATTTAAAAATTACAATAAAGTTCTATGTATGACCATGCATATAAGTAGTAATAAATAATATAAAACTTCAAAATTGTATATATATACATGCATATATTGATTTAGGAATTATTGAATATTAAAAAAATATAAATAAAAATATTAAACTTGAATCTTAGGTAAAAAAATTAGGCTAAAATATTGAGTAGTTCCATATATAACAAGATTACACATTAGATATCTTAATTTATGTTAATGAATATATTCCTTATTTATAATAAACATTATGAATTAGCATATAAATTGTGTAAAAAATATGAAAATTTTGATGATATACAACAGGGACTTTAAATCATCTAAAATGCTTTAAGATTGCCCAACTTGTATTATTTTGTTTTATCTTTCTAATGGAAAAAAAATTTATAAATACTTGAGAAAATATTTAGTAATATAAAATAAAAAAAATTGAAATTTTAATATGACCAGTTATTTACAGTTTTCATTCAATTATATATAATTATCAACAGCTATTTGCATTTTTAACAAATTTAAAAAATTTTATTATAAATGAATTATTATAATTTTTATGCATTGTTAAAATTTTATTAAATGAAAAAAAAATTATATTTTAATAATTGTTTTTAATTATTTAAAGTTGTTAATAACTATTGAAATTATTTATCAATTACAGGAAAATTTTTATACATTCATAGTTATAAATGATTACATATTATTAAAATATTTTTCGCAACTTAGAATGAAAATATAAGTAACTAATTTAAGTGGTAGTGAATAATCGGAAAGAAAATTAAATAATCTGAAAACTGTTCACAGATGTTTGAATTCTAATTGATTAAAATAAATTTTGATGAATTTCAGGCAATATTTAACTTTTGCAAAACAATTTTACTAAATGTTGTATTAAATCTTTTGTAAAAATAATGTAAAAATTTTATTAAAATTGGTTCAGAAGTTTCTGGATTCAATATAATTATTATAAAAAGTTTTTCGTAAAGAAATTTATTTAAAAATTTGTATATAATTATTTACTGAACCTTATTGCATATAAAAACTTTACATTTAATAAGATTCAATAAACATACGTAAAGTTTTGGAGAATCCAAACATTTCTTGGGGATCATTTTATAATTTATATTGATTTTAAATTGAATTTTTAAATCAACATATGTGTTGGAAATATTTTGTTTGATTGGCTAAATTCCATACAGCTGATCCAGATCGACCTGTCTTTTAACTGCACGTTTTGAATTGGTTTTATGTATTAAGTTTTACGTTGGTTTATGCATATTGAAAAATAAAATTATATGCAATCGTAGTGACATATATTACTTTAAAAAGACATCTTGATCGTGGTAAAATTTATGAAATTATGACAAAAATATCTTTGCGTCTGCCAAAATGTTTCAAATACCTTTTATATTAAAAGTGCCTATAAAAGCAAATTATTTCTCTATATTTTTTATATAAACTATTTTCTTTAATCACACGAATTTCTTAAAAGGTTTTATAAGTATAATATTTTTATATAATAAAAGTAGATCAATTAATGCTTATGATTCTTTAGTTATAGTAGTTGAATTACATTTTTTTAATGAAATATCGAGTCTCTAAAAATGATCTTCACAAAAAACACACGATCTATACATCAAATATTATTGCAGTTCTATTAGAATAACGAGAAAAAATGAGAACAAAAATTATTTTTAACCTTTGAAAAATTAAACTTTGAAATTTTACGTTTTTTTGTACGTACCTAAAGCATCAGTTGCACACAAAAGCAGATGCAAAATTGTATTTTGCACGTGTAAATGTCGAAAATAGGATTCTATCTGTGAATATATTTTAATTCATATCATTTTCATCCCCACTAAGCACTTGAACGACAAATTTTGCAATAATCAATAAAGATTTAACCTCTTTCACTAGTTTTCAAGTGTTTTATAATGGTTATTATTACTTCACACAAACAACAAATGTACTTATCCAGAATAAAACCACTCTCACTAGTATTCAAATGTTTTCTTATTAAAATCACTTAAAATTAAAATCTTTATTTCTGATAGAATTTAAATCAAACCTTAAAATTTTTATTTCAAAGAAAAACATTGAGTCAGTCTATTCAAAGATTATTTTTCGGATTGTAGACTTTTGACTTAAAACCGGTAAAAAGTGTTCAAATCGGATTAAATTAAAATAACATAAATTTGACTCATCCTTTGAAATCATGCATGAAGTTTTCAACTGTTTTAATTTTTCCATAGTGATTGCAAAATATGTAAAAGTTGATCTTTATAAATCGTGATGCACAGAAAATATGCAGAAAATAAAAATTTAAATTTACTAAATTTTCTTAAGATTTTTATATTGGTTAATTTACTAAAAAAATTTTTAATTTATATATGTATATATAATAATGATCATAATAATATTATTAATTTATAAATTTTAATCACTTTAAAAATTGTAAAATAGAATAATATCGAATAAAATATAGTGTTAATATAATTTTACATAACCAAACAATTTTTTTTAATTTATAATTTTATCCTAAAAACTTAATTTAAAATTTTAAAATAAATTGTTGCTAAAATTCAGTGTTAAGGTTTGAATTAATAAACGTAACTTGAGTATAACGCTTGTATCATCTATCTTTTTTTCTTATCATGAGAGTGACAAAGACAGAATGAGGTTTGAGTAAAAATCGTTATTTTTTTTTCTTTGGATGGCCGTGTGGTCCTCTTGTAGGAACTTTTTGCCATACCCTGCCCGAAACTACGACTTTCATCCCGGCACCGAAAAACAAAAGTCATAGTTTCGACCCGAGTATGGCGACCTCATAGAACATATTTGCCACCCTCGCCTTCGGCTCGAGATGGCAATTATATGTGCTATGGACTCGCCAATACTTTACCTCCTTTGGTGTGTAATATACAGTAGACTCTCGATACAAGGGTATCGACGGGGCTGTAGGAGAGGAAATTTCTTGGAAATTTTCTTATAGGAAGAGTCCCCAACACGTTCGAGTTAAGAGATATAGCTCCGCCCACTGTCTCGTAGTGTAAGCTTAATTTAACGTGCGTGTATACGAAGTAGACGCAGTAGCCACGCCTACTGATGCGTGTGGAATAGACTAGGGTTTTTTTGTTTAGCCATGTCTTATTCTATTGCTATACTGTGTCTCTCTCACTTACATAGTTGGTGGGGGAACTGACATACTTAGACTCGTTGGAGAAACAGCTCGGATTCCCTTATATCGCGATCCCTTGTATCGAGAGTCCACTGTACTATAAATTATGATTATTTTTTTTATAATTTAAATTTCAAATTGAATTTATTTCAAACTAAAAGTTTTTAAAATTGATACGATCAAAGCGAGGTTATGATTCTTTACATGAACAAATTTAACATTTGAAAATAGTTTCGACGTAAAAATTAATTAATTGTTATTATTTTAATATTATTTCTTTTTAATTTAATAATAAAAAATATGATTCATGTCTTTAATAACAAATAAAACTAAATAATTTTGTAAAACTGCATTAATTGAGTCTATTAAGTAACTTCAACTTGGGTACAAAGCAGGAGTTTCTCTTTTTTTTCTCCTCCAATGGCTAGCACGGAGCGAATACTACTTTTTAACTCGCTTGGTGCGAAACACGGTTTTTTCGCCCGCTCTTGTTCTGCGCGAAATAGTCGCTTTTTATACACGAAAGTCGCAAATGCGTATGGCTTACCATTTTATCATTATCGTCATGGAGAGCGGTGGTAGCGCAGAAATTAAGGCTCTTGGCTCGCGCTCTAGTGGACCGGGGTTCGATTCCCCGATGAAATTTCGGAAAATTTTTTCCTGAATTTTTCTACGGGGGATAGAACCCAGAGACCACGAAAAAACCAATTGAAAAGTTCCATTGGGCAAAAACAACCTTGAAATAAAGTCATATTGGGCAACACTTGAAAAGAAAAAATAGCTACTTGGTCATGGCCTAAAGTTATCAAAACAGGCAAATAAAAAATCTATAATAATAATAATAAACACTATCGGCACGCTCTCACGCCTCTCGCGTGCCGATATCCGATACTAACTGAGCAATGCATAATATGAATTTCGTGCGCGCAAAAGTGAACCAAAAACATATTTCGCACTTGGAAGGTTATAAAAAAAATGCATTTGATATGTTTTAAAATAGTGAATAACGAAATTTTAACAATAAATTATTTATAACTTTCATCTCGCGCATCTTTTAACAATATATCCTCGAAGTTTGGTGAATACTTTAGCATTTAAGGGGACATCGAAATGGCCATGGGATACATAATAGGCCCTCGAATTAACTAAAAAGCGTGAATTCGAGTAAAATTCGTGAATCTTTTCATGTTTTTAACAAATACATACTTAATACTTATTATAGATTACGTTGGCATCTATTCTTATTAATTTAAAGCATAAACTGTTTTATTACTTAGAAACGAAAAGCATGTCTAAATTTGAAAGAAATCCATATCAATTAAAATAGGCGTTTAAGTTTTGAAAATAGAGTATTCAGATTAGAGTGTCGACTTGTGATAAGTCGTCAGTTGCAATGGACTTAAAATACTCCAGTAGAAATATAGTTATTGAATTGTATTTAAGGGACTGCTACCGTTTTGCATTTACACATACATCAGGATTATAACAAAACTATAGAGTTTGCGCTCACAAGTAATCTCACAACAATATTGAAATAGAAAAAATTGCATTAGAATTACAGCTGACACTTTCGTCAAAGACCAAAAACAAAATCGCTACGAAAATGCAGCAGCTAAATTTCGAATTAGGATTACATTCTCCGCACTTAGTTTGCAGCAGAATTGCATTAGAATTACAACTGATATTTTCGTTTATTTTGTATTAATATTATTATATTATTAGATAAATATAAGAGATTTTCAAAATCGCTACAAAGATACTTCAAAGTAATCTAATTTACCATATCAAAATAAATTCATCAAAATTTGAAATATCATGTGACTTAAATACTGTACTTATTGTGTATTTGTATTAATATTTTTACAAATACACAGTATATATTTATTTTAAAATTCATCATTACTGAAAAAAATGACATGAGTTCTCATCATCGAAAATGAAACGAGATCTCATGTACCAAAAAATGTTACTTTCCGCGAGAGCCAATTTCACGTGAGATCTCATGTGCCAAAAAATTTTATTTTTCTCGACACTCTATTCCACCTGAGATTTCATATGAGATCTTACATGAGATCTCACGTGAGATTGGGTGTTAGGAAAAATCATATCTTTTGGTACAAAATCTCATGTAAGATCGGGTGTTGAGTAAAATAATATTTTTAAGCACATGAGATCTCATGTGAGTTCTCATATCAGATCTCGTATCATTTTCAGTCGTGAGAGTTCATGTGAGCTCTCACGATATAAATATATTCACTTTTAAATATATACTTTGAAATTTGGAATTCAGTTACAATTCCACTGCCAAGTATGCGGCATCATTATTTGCTGTAATTCTTTTGTAATTATTGAGGCGAAAAAAATATATGATTAATTAATCAAGAAAATACAAAATATCAGCCATGCACAGCACGCGAGTTGAAATATGAACTTTAGCAGACGACATATTCAGCTGTGAGTGCTTGGGCTCGAAGATATTGCGTGAACGTTCTTAGTTAACAATTGCAAAATAACACTTTGAAAAGCAATAACTTTAAATAACTTTTTAAGATTTTATTAAAGAATTTCTAAATGTTATTTCAGAATTTTGCCAACCTAAAAAAAATTCGAATTTTAGTATAGTTTTTGAGCCTTGAAAATGGGCATTTTTTTTATTTTTTACATCTTAATTTGTTATTAACTCGAAAACCGTCAACTTTAGAAAAAAATCACAAGAATACTTTTTTGTTTTTGATATCCCAAAAAGTCTGAAAACCTTTTTCCTAATCAAAATAAACATCTTTTGGAATTTATTTAAACAAAGTTGATTTAAACAAATTAGAATCTTAAGCAAAGGGTCAACTTTTCCAAGAAAGCTATTTTCCTAAATATCGAGAATAGTCACTGTATTGAGAATCACGTACATCTTACCAGATACATTCTACGTTATGTCAATCCATCTTTATTTGTTACTAGGTATATTCTATATGACGTCAATCCACCTGAAGGATTTAATCTTCGAAGGGATGTTTACGTTAGAGTTGCTACTTTTGTTAAAAGACTTGTAGAAGAGGATAAAGAATATCAATGGAGATTAGTCTTGCCTCCATGGGGTAAGAAAGTATTTCATTACAAGCGTTACTTTTTCTCTGTAACTGCAATTATTTAGTTATTTCTTCTTTTGATAATTTTTTTATATTAACCCTTAGCCGACACACTGGGGCGTTTTTGACCCCAGCCACATAATCGTCTATTCCAAGTGAAGTAAGCTGTTTTTCATCATAAAAAAATTCACAGTTGTACATTAACTACCCCTTTTTAAGACAATATGAGTGCGATGCCAAAAATTTTCAATTAAGTTTGTTAAAAAAAATATAGATTGCAAAAAACTCCGAAAAATGGTCAGTTTTATACGATCCCAGTGTGTCGGCTAAGGGTTAAACAATTGTAAGAAAACAATTTTCAAGATTTGTGTAAAAATGAACATTAATAGGCCAAAGTCTCTTCAGCTACAGTAGAGCACTTACCTTCAGAAAGTTTAATATATATAATAAAATAATTAACATCCCATTTTTGAAATTGTTTTATTCCAGAATATAATGTTTTTAATGTAATCAAGTTCTACTTAACTTTCTTCTATACTTTTTTACATATTTACGCAATAATATCTATGATAATTTATATAATAAATATTTAGCCTCATCTGATATGATTTATCAAATACTATTATTTGCTTTGTTTTACATAAAATTTAGTTTGATAAGCATGAAATTTTCAGGAAATTTATATCATTGGAGAAGTAACGATATAGGACCACAGGAACAAATACCATGGAATGTATTTTTTGATATCGAAAGTTTGAAAAGATATGTACCAATACTAGAAATGCATGAGTTTATGAAAGGTAAAAAAAATTTTTAGAACGACTTTTAGTTTTTAAGTTCAAACTCTTTTTAACAAATATTTACTTTTAGAGGTCTCAAATAAGAATAAAGAAACTGTCATTGATTGCGTTTATATACTTAAAAATGATGAAGAAATGTTTAAAACTGGAAACTTTATAGATAAAAATGTTGTTAGTGATTGCCCTAAAAATAGCATTCCTTATAAAATTAGCAAAAATGATAATAAACGATTAACTGGTTATTTTTGGGGTTACAAAAATATAAGTACATATAACGTTAAGTGCATTACATTCCACGGAACTACTTTAGATTTAAGAATAAATCTTCAGCCTAATCTTTATAGGTAAATAAGTTTTACTAACATTTTGGCTTAACCACTTCTGACTGGCGATTTTTTAATAGAATTTGGTACACATACGATATTTTATTGTTTGTTTTTTGCGTTAAAAATTAAAATTTTTCAGTTGTAACAAATCTTTTACTGATTGCTTTTGAAATTCTTTATTTAAATAAGATAATACATTTAATGGTTTTGCAATTGCATAATAATACATTTAATATCCATCCACATATGTGGACGCCAGTCAGAAGAGGTTAAAATTATCGTTTTTAAAATTATTATTTTTTTATGTATAATTCATTCTTTTATTCATTTGGAGAATCCATTATGCGTTATTTTTTTATTTTACTTAAACTAATGTATGTTATTATATTCTAAAAAATATAAATCATTTTAAAATTCTGAGCTTGTAAAAAATTTAAATTATAATCACCTGAAGGTCAAAAACGAGTCTTTTTTCCTTTTATTCACTTATTCGCTTGAACTATTTTTAGCTCTTTTTTAATTTTAAAATCAGTTAATAAATAGATTCGAGAAATTCTTCTCATATTTTATACCCTAACGATCCACATTTGTTGTTTATGAGTAACTCATTTTTAACAAACACTAATCTAATGCACGTTGAATTGGTGATTTATCTATCACTTTTTAATAACAGCAGTATTGGGTATATCATCTGTTTAAATTTTATTATCACTTATTGTCTAAAAAAATAAATTCTAATTTTTATTACTCTGAATTAAAAAAAAAAATAATATTTCGATATATTATAAGAGCTACTTTAAAAAGATTTGAGCCCAGTTTTTATTTGAAAAGTTTTAAGCTTTTAGCTATTAATGCTGAAGAATTATGTATCTTGAATCATTTTCCAAAATTTGAGCAAAACTGGCGATTTGGATCCTTTACATTTTTCTGATACTGGTTTCCTATACTGGCGATTATAAGCCGCATGCATTTTTTTACTATAACTCTACCACCATCTCCTAATAATCATCTAATTCATCATCAATCCAAATGCATAATTTTAGTAAACCTCGATGTAATTTAGTGAAAAATGTGGCACCATATTTTGTTTTTAAAAATTTCAAAACTTTCAGCTGAAACTTATACTTTCATGAAAAGAATTGCTGGATGAAATTTTAAAAAGCAGATAAAGAAAATCGGTTTTATTTCACGACAATTTTTGTATCTTTCCAACGATGTATCTTTTCGACTTTCTTTTTTATTTGAAAAAATAAGTCATCTCCTTTCCCTCTCGCAAGAAGGCTTCCAATGCAAGAATTCTTTTGAAAAAAGTTCTTTACTCTAATTAAACTGACTTTTAGGATTGATTATACATGGATATTGATATGTAGCTCAAACATTCGTATATTTATTTTATGTTTAGGAGTGTTATGTTTGATCATATGGAAATACCAATGCATTATGGTTATGGTTCTGTCGAATATTGGAAGGCTAGACGAAGTATGCGTTATAATATAGAGTTATATGAAATTGCCAATGAATTTAGAGATATATACTTAAATTCAAATGATTTGGATGATAATACACATAAACCTCATGATTGGAGACTTGAAGAGGTAATTAATATATAAAACTTTATAAAGAATAATAACAGTTTATATTATAATCAAGTCCTTAAATTTTTTATAAACTAAACTACATAAATATATTTATTAAATAAAATTTTATTCAATTTTACATCTTAATATACAACGGGAAAGTTTCACATAACGATGTTTTCACAAATTTTAAAATAAGATTAAAAAATTTGATAAATTATAAATGTCGGTAATTTATTCCGCAATTCAAGACAAACAAAGTTTTAATTTATGTTCCAATCATTTATTTTTGCAGAAAAAAAGATATGCAAGAGGAGGTCCGTATTTAGCTATTCACTTTAGAAGAAAAGATTTTATTATAGGGCGTCCAGAATCAACTCCGACTGTAGAAAGTGCTGTACATCAAATGGATACTATATTAAAATTATTAAATTTGGATACCGTTTTTGTAGCTACTGATACCGAGGAAAAAGGTACAATTTTTTTTTTCTTATAATTTTTATAAATCAATAAATTTTAGTAAAAGAAAATGCAATGTTTCAGAATACATACAACTAAGCAATAAATTAAAATCTCTAAATTATACAGTTTATCGCTTTGTACCAACAATGACTATCAAGAACAAATTCAAAGATGGAGGTATTGCTATTATTGATCAAATAATATGTTCACATTCTAGGTATTGAATCTTATTATTTATCAAAGTATATTGTATCAATTGAAACTATTTGATATTTTCTATTTCAGATATTTCATAGGTACTTATGAATCAACTTTCACATTTAGAATCCAAGAAGATCGGGAAATTCTCGGTTTCCCAAGTAATACAACATTTAATAGATTCTGCGTTAAAAATAATAAATGTCATCCTGGAAGTAGATGGGAAATTGTTTGGAATTAATTATATTTATTTGATATAATTAACGTTTAAAAAGATTATGACAGAGATCATAACTAATTAACGAAAACACTATTTGAGGAGAATAAAAATAAATTTTTGAAATAATGAACCATTCTCAAAATTTGGGAATGGTGTTTTACAAACAATTCAAGTGCCTAGTTGCTAAATTAAACATTTATATAAAAATTTATGATACATTCCTAATAAATTAAAAATGAACTTCTTGAATTTGCCTTGGTAAGACCTCCCATAAAAGCTATGTATAAAGACCCACTACCTGCAGTTCCTATTTTGACCACCTCATTTAATTTACATTGTATCTCATGGTGCCACTTGAGGTCTTACCAGGCGAATAAGATTTATAAGGTTCTAAATTGTATTATCATATGTATGAACGCGGGTTAGTTAAAAAGCACCGAACTCAACAAAGAAAACCTTAAAAAGATTTTTATTTTTTTCTAATATAATTTCCAGAAAAGCTAATACAGTTTTCGTATTGATATTCTAATCAAGTTAAACCATCTTTATAATACGATTCATCGAGCTTCTCAAAATATTTATTTATATTATCTATAAAAAGTAGTATTGAAATTTAGTAATACTCTTTCAAACTTAATCGAGACTGGTAATGGTACTATCTCTGTAGACCTCAAACTTTTCAACTGACCCTTGTACTATAAAAGAAATATTAATTTATAGAAATTTTTACATTATTAAGTTACACATATTGGTCACTCTTTTTCATAGTATATAGATAATTTTTTATCACTTATTATCTTTTTGAATATTTTCATTATATTACCAATTTTCATACCATGATTATTTTTAATATTCATTTTTAATTACTTCTTCAAATTAGAAAATTAAATAAAATATTTAAAACTTATGTAAGCCAAAGAATGAATAATAAATTACTAAAATGTAAAGAACTAGTAACATAAGCTAATTAATTTTATAAAATAAGTTCTTATAAAAAGAGATTTTTACAAAGTACTTACTTTATTAGGCAACGAAAAACATTTTAAAATTGCATTGCTCTTTCAATAAACATAAACTTAATTAATCTTAGATGCAAATTTTCTTATTTTATTTATTGAAATTTAATATTACAACGTAAGAATTATCTTTGATTATAGATTAAGGCAACTGTATTTATAATTATAACATCACTGTCTTTCAATCTTAGTTTTGATTGTTTAAATTATAAGTCATTTTTTAATTCTTAGTTTTATTATAGACACTTGCATTTTTTAATGTCATATTTTTTATGTTTGTTTTTTGTAATTCAAATATTAAAAATCAATGTTTAATAAATAAAAATAAATAATTCGATTATATACTATTTATTTCACAATTTTCTTAAGTGTGTTTTTGATGTGATTCAAATTTTAGTTTTATTTTAAATGATTAATTAAAAGGAAAAACACTATAGTTGGGAAATCCACATCTTTAGCTGTAGTAATTAAAAAATTTATTTAAAATAGTAAAAAAAGTCACAACCACTGGGAGAGAAGGACGTTATTGGCCGACAAATAAAAAGTAATTAAATTTTATTATTTAGACAAAATATTTGACTTTTCAAAAATATCATGATAATTATAAAATTAAATGAATTTCGTTTTTATTCGCATTTTTTTGAACCAATAAATGTACTATTTTTACTAAAATGTAAATATTTCTGTTCATTCTATTTATTATACCGATTTGCAATCATCGATAATGTTTTGTACGTTTCAATCAGATTAATATGTCAAATCCTTTTCTATCTACAAATATCAATGTGCCATATACTTCTACCCTAAACAGAAAGAAGCGATGAATGAAGATAAAATTAGGTTCTCACTTGTAATCAATTTCACGATAAATTGCTGCATATTTTTCAGATTTTTGTATTCGAACAAAAGACGAAAACTCATTTCAAAGCTTAGTACTTAAATAAATTGCTTTCTAGAGTAGTGCTTTGAATTACGTATGCTTCTGTCTCCACATTTTTAAATTCTAGACAGTCGTAAATACGATAGTAGTATCCGAATTAAAATTACAATTTCCAGAAATAATCTTAAATTTCAAAAATATTTGATAACAACAATTTATATTATTTATATTATTCAAACTGTTATTAATTATCTATATTTGAAAATAAAAACTTTTATTTACAATTTATGCCTTTCAATGTTCTTTGTTTAAAAAGTCTATTACAGTATCTTTAAATTATAGAATTAAGAAAACTTATGGTCTATAAATCAGTTTTTCAATATTAAGAAGTATACAAAGAGGCGCATTAAAAGTTTAAAAATATGAACTTACATATTATTTTCCTAACAGTAGTAAAGTTTTTAGTCTTTCTTGCTTAAAATACATTCTTGTTAAATTATTGCAATAACCTTTTAACGTCATGAAGCCTTAATTGCCAAAAATATTTATTTTTTTCTAAAAATAAATATTTTTTGAGAAAAAATTTTTAAAATTTTATTCGAGACTTTTTTAAATTTATTTGTTAAATTATAATTTGAAATAGTGATTTTCAAAACAACATCTTATTTCTTGGTTTTGGTAGTATTATGTATATTTTTATTTGGAATAGATATATTCTAATTAGAAGAAAACAATTTGAAAAATTATTACAAAAATTTGAATTTGCTTAGATGAAAATATTATTCAATAATTTTATTCATAATATTACAATAAACTGTATTTATCACATGGAATAAGTTGTATTATATCAATTATTGTTGTAAATTAAAGTGATAAGTCTTTAATGAAAATGATTTTGATTTCGAATTAAAACAAATTATTTTTTTTAATTTATATACACAAATATATCAATACATCTTCTTTTAAGTTTAAAAAAATTTTTAATTGTTTTTGTTTTCAAAAATATTTACTATAATTTAACTGTTTATTTATAAAAAGTAATTAAGTTTGAAGAAACAACAAATTGACTTTTCTTAGTTATAAAATAAATATATAATTCAAAGAAGTATTATATCGATTCTTATCCTTTTCGCTCTGACTTACTTTCTCTCTTTTTATTTTTTCTCCATCTCTTTTGCTTAACTTTGTATCTAACAGCAAAGTTGGCCCCTCCAAGTTCTTCTTTTATAGTTTTATTGTTCGACTACTTGAATGGTACTTGAGGGAAACAGATTCGGCAAGTTAGTCGTAGGATTGTAATCCTCTGCAGTTGAGGATTATTCTGTATTATACACCAATAAAACAAATGTTAAGATATTTCCTGCTCTTTTCTTGTCGCTATTGCCAATGCCGCTTCAATAATCACAAGTTTGCTCATATTCGATTCGTTAGTTATGTTTAATTTTAGTATCAAAGAAAGATCAAAATCTTTACCATACTAATGTCTATTTTGCTTTATAAGTTATAAATTTCAAATCTGATTTAGAATAAAAATTTCACAATTATTAATATAATTTATAAAAAAAATAATTCTACAACAATAATGTAATTATAATAGCAATCAAAATTATGTACTTTTTTTAGTTTTTACGTACATTAATAATTCAGTTTTGAAATTTGCATTTTTCTTAAATTAAATAAGCTGTAATAACATATGTTAGGCAAAATGTGCACAAAAAAATTTCACACGCGCATTTGAAACGAGTTTGGAGTGAGAAAAAGACGAGTAGCCTTCTGCGCTTGTATAGACACATTATTTTTTAATTAATTGTGTCGAATTCGATCTTTTTCTTACTTCCTTTTAGTTTACAAAATATCCAATTTTCAGATTCATTCTTCTGCACTCAGAATATAAAATAGAATGCTTTTTAAATATAGTATAGAACGTACTATACACTGTATATCAGCGAGGGTACATTTGCTTGAAAAACTGTAAATTAAGATAGAATTGCATAAATTAAATGTAAAACCCAGGTGATGATCACTGATTTTGGACACATATTTTTAAACAAAGTTTGGATATATTATTATTATTATTTTTACTGTTCTTATTATTATTAGTATTGTATAATTTTTTAGAAATCATAAAAATACAACTTTTTTATTATTTATTTTTATTAATAACTTGTTTAAACAATTGAACAAAAAGTTTTAATTTCACCAATTGATTCATAAGTGTTAGTAAAGAAAATTATAAAAAATTTTTTAATTAAAATTCTTATTACTTTTTATAAAATAAATAGTTTTGAAGAAAAAACTATAAGTTTTATAGTTTAACAAAATTTATCAGTAAATTATATAGTTTGATCTTGCGAGTTGGCGTCAAAAGTCTCATATATAAATATACATATATATAAATTACATATTAGTATTATGTAAAGAAAAAAGGAATCGTACTTTTTTTTTCGTCTTCTTTATAACCTTTTTATTCATTCCGCCTGTTTCGCTTTTTCTCCGACGTTTTTTCCTCATATTCTCATTTTTTTGTGGTTCTGTTTAACTTTAGTAGCGAAATATTTTCAAACACGTAAGCTGTATGACTCCCTTGAGATGATAGACAAAGAAGTGAATATAGAAACCAGTTGTATGAACACAAAAGTTCTGTCAAATTATCATACTTGTGTATCGATGCAATGAACCGTGTTTCAGGACGAACAAACAAGTCCTACGTTCGTTTTATTTCGTCTCTCTGTGTCTCTAGTGTATTTTTATGAATCACCAAGCCGTAATAAATAAAAAGAACCTACCTACATACCTTTTTTTCCGTAACATTCTTTTGCTAATTTTCTTTTTATCTCGCTATTATATTTATTTATAGAATGTCGACACATATTTAATATTCACTTTTTATAAATAAATTATTCTTAAAAATCTAATATTGATGATAGTGAAATTTCAAATTAAGACTCAGATTTATAAAAGTAACAATATATTGGTTTACTAAAGAGTTAAGACTTCAATATTATCTTAAATCTAATAACTGATCATTACTGACCTAAAGTTATGTTTGCATCATTTTTTTTACAAAACTTTTAATTACTGAAAAAATTAATTATAATTTTATTTTATACAATATATTTTTAAATATTATATTCATAAAATAAAACTGGACATACAACATAAATAGATTTATTTTAACTTATTTATTTCTAAACCACCACTGCATCACTTATATAGGCAATACGTGTAATCATACTCTTTTAAATATTTTAGTTCTAAATATTTTATTTATAAAATAATTCCATTTAACCTTTATTATAACTTCACAATTATCAAACACATAATGAGGTTCAAAATTTCATAAGTTAAGTGAATAAATATAATAAGAGTTATATAAATAGCACTATTTATTTGAAAATGATTGAAGCTGAATGATATTATTTCACTTATATAGGTTTAAAACTTGATTTAGTAAAACAACATCATTCGAATAATTAAATTTAATACTATATTTTGTAGTAGTTATTAATAAGATTACGTAAATACATGAATAACTAAGAGAATGTATTGCAATTTATATAAAAGATGAAAGAAACAACTTTTTGTATTAAAAATTTTATAAACATTACAATGAAATTTTTCTCAACTTATATATAACGTAAGTTAAACGATTTTTTGTATCTAAATTGCATTTTCCACTTTTAGCAAAGAGTAGCAAATTTCGTGTAGTAACCAAAAGTAGGCAAAAATTAACATTTTTTATTATACTTACAACGAGTATTAGCACACTCTACACTCTTCGCATCGAAAAGTAGCATATTTTGATTGTTCCGCAAAGATCAACGCATCTTATTGCTAACCCTTGAACATTAAGGCATTTTAATATATTTCACGATGACTGGACAACAAAATATGCTAGTTTTTACAAAAGTTTTTAGGTTTTGTTATTTTTAGTAAATAGGTGTTCAAATATCTTGGTCTTTGTGGCGTGAAGTCAAATATGCTATTTTTTTTATTAGAAGTGATCATTTCACTTGACACTCAATGTTCTATACATATTTTATACTATTTTTATCTGTTTTATTAAAAATTCTGTATAATAAAACATTTCGAAGTACAAAGAAGAAAATATAATTGATTTTGTTTTATTTTCATATATAGAGGAAATATATGTTTGCAGATTTTCTCCATATTCTCACTTTGTTTACTTTATCGTTTTTAAAGTGATATGTACTTTAAATGTTTAAATATTCGACTTAGATTTCTTATATCACTCTTCTGATAGCTAGAGTTTCTAGAATATCACATAAGCATAAAAAATATTATTAATTGTGTTTATGACAAATTTTATAAAAATATATAAAATTTTTTTTTCTAAGTCAAAACAAATAAAAAAATAGGAAATGTAAAAGCAGTAAAGATATTTTAAGTGTATCATAACAAATATTAGGAAAACAAATGAAACTTAGCAAGAAGTAGTAAATGTCAAAGCAAGAAAAGTAATGAGTTAGACGAAAAAGGAAGATCAAGGGGTCTCTTATCCATGTATAATGGATCTCCCTACTGGCTAGTCGTTGATTAATACAGTAATTAATAATATATGGTGACCATGAGTTTCCTACCCGAGCGTAAGGGACTACCGCTGTTGTTGCTCGAGGCAAGAAGTCAAGCATTATGTTAGCTTCTAGCCAGTCAAACGATTTACAGAAAAGAGAACTATGAATGAAAGAGAAAAGAGAATGGAAGAGAGACTGACTTATAAGAGTATCTTTTTTCTTTATATTTAGTTTGCTTAGTTTACTTTTTTATTCCTTGTTTTTCACAAAAATTCATATAATTTGATAAATATAACTCAAAAGTTATATCATTTACTCTTCTTTGTTACACATTGTTTATGATTTCTCAATACATTTGATTTTTTTAATTTCTTAAAAAAGTTCCGTATAGTTAAGTAATTATAGTTAGTCAATTAAAATTTGTAATTTTAATTTAAAATAATAAGTTTAAGTGACAACATATTCGCAACTGTTATTATTACTATCTGTATTACATTACTTTATACTTATTTACATAAGAAACAGCTTATTCAAATTTTGTTTTTAAATTGCTCATCTAAGATTCGGCATTATTTAAATTATCTCATAAATGTTTTGTATTTTCATTTGTAAAAACTGTACGAAATCGTTCTGCTAATGAACGTCTTACAGCAAAACCACAACAAAGTTCAAATGTAATCCTCTTAGAATTTCTAAGAGTATTGAAATTCTAAGCTTAAGCTATAATTTTAAATTTAATTAAAAAATCAAAGATTATAACGTAAACATTCTTAAATAATATTATTCGTTTTGAAAGGTGCTAGATTAATCCATTAATATACAATAATAAAAGTATTGATTTCACTTTACTGAGGAGACATTTATAATAAAAGATAATAACACTAAATTATATTATTTTTCAATTAAAATTAAAATTATGATCTGAAGTATATGTAATTAGAAGTTAAATATAGTTTTTCATAAATTATATGATAAAATACATACAACACTAGCATATCCATGTGTTTTCAACTGGATTTTTTTAATTTTATAGTTTCAAATTTTAGTTCTTTTTCTTTACTTAAATTGATTTAATTTGCTCTATTTGCTTAAATTAAATGTAAACTTTTTCAATTAGTAGATTAAGAAAATTTAAATAAAATGTTTATTTTATTTAAAATTAATTACAAATTTATAACAAAAATCGACACCGAAAGGTGTTTGCAATATTATCATTATTTTTTTATTAATATTCGATTTCAAATCGTACGAATATGATACTATCGAGTATCTATATGTAAGTGTTTAACAAACAATACTTTTTAGTAAGGGAACAGATTGATTCCGCTGCTTTGTTTAACGCGACACTCCCGTTGAATGAAAGAAATAGATTAATCCTCTAAATATAAGGCTTAGAAAATTATTCAAAATAATTTTGAAAAAGTTTAACGATTTTTAACATTTTTTGGTAAAAATAAAAATAAATCTGGCATTTATTTAATATAAAAATTTAAAAAATTCTATTATTTTTTGTTCCTCTTTTTTTTTTAATTAAAAGGTTGACATTTTTTCACGTTTTTCTTTGACCCCTTATCCTCTAGAAGGACGTAATAGAACTACTTTCATACTATAAAAAAACAATAATTAGACCATAAGGACAATAATGAATATTAAAACCAATCGAACTTATTGTGTTGCATAAAATAAAGTAGCTTACCTTCCACTTTGTTCAGATTTAAATCTGATTTTTGAATTCATTAAAATCTTAAATATTCTACTAAATGAAATGTGTAATTACTTGAAAAGTTAAATTAGAAACTAATATGTATATTCACTTTGTCAAAAATGATAATTAAATAGGAATCTTAATTTCAACTGTGTAGCAATAGAAACTTAATGTAAAAAAATACCTCAAAATCAATAAAGTCCTTTCCTAAATTATCTATATTTCTAATCACTTATCGCGATGAGTGAATTTAAATTCAGTTAAGTTAACCCTCATAAATATCGTCTTGTCTTGACTACTGCCCAGTTATTCTTACCCTCTTCCTTTCTCCTCTCCTCTCTTCGTACTGCACTTAAAAAAACGTATAAATCATCTTATGATATTGGTACACTTGCTACTCTGAACTCAAAATATAAATATCATATATACCATTGGGCGTGCGCCTGTGTCAATGCATGGGTGTACATGTGTATACACATATATAAAAATTTACATAAACACGCGCAAACATGCATGCAATCACACGTATAAGGATTTATGTATTTTGTGTGTGTATAATTTCATACTTTACTATTCTTTAAAACTTAGAGAGTATGTAGCTTGATATATAGGAGGAAGCTCTCAAAATTTAAAGTAAATTGACCGTACTAATTTTGAGATAAATGTTACCAGAAAAGGTATTTTAACATGGTCGAGATAAGATAATTCGAAATTTGTACGAAATGTTTCTTATTTATCATCTTTGTGTTCTGTCTTATCTCGTCCTTATTGATATACCTTTTTCGGTACATAGAAATAATAGTTTAGTTGTGATAGCCAAAGTATTTAATTAGCTCGCTATTAGTTATTAAAACCAAATTACATAGTTACAGGACCCAAAATATTTGTCTAGAAGAAAAAAATATTTTAATTGTTACATCAAAAGTTATTAATTATCAGAATTTAATTATAATAATAAAATATTTTTTTCTTGTGGCTATAGCGATCAAAGCTTTGGTGAACATATGACTAAAGTCTGCTTAACTATTAATTTGGATTATATTAACCATAACTTTGCTTGTCCGCAATCCAACTAAATTTTTTAGTTATTTTATTTTCCAACGTTCATCTCAAAATCGGTATAGTCAATTTACTTTAAATCTTGAGTGTTTCCTCCTTCAATTCAAAGCTATGATATTTTATTCATTCTCATGCTCCAAAAAATTACCAAAATTTAATGTGTACCTTATTTGAATTAAAACCTACTAATATGCTCAATTTCAAATTTTTCTGAATCGTCAATCCATTAACGATGGTACTACCATCTTGATGCATTAAAATTGACATCTAAGGTTTATTTTAATGAAAAATCTGTAAAAAATAATATTAACTAATTAAATTTTGGTAATTATCAAGGAAAAATGAATGAAACTAAAAATTAAAATGATTCTATTAAAAATTTTCAAATAAGTATCGCGGTTATAACTTTAAACTGATTTCTCAATGTAATTACAAGAAATATGTTTAAAAAATTACCTTGACTATCATTATTTTGACATCAAGTGGAGATTATAGAGTACTTAAAAGACATCGTTATAAAAAATATGTTAAAAATAACCTCAACAATTTATTCAAAACAAATGTCTGCAAACTTTGATTTATCAAACCAGTAGCAATCAACACGAATCTCTCGAAATTGCATTCAAGAATAAATTTTATATGAAATTACAATCAAAATTACCAAGACAGAATAATAAAGATTATTTAATATACTTACAAATTTTTATGAAATTTCTCGTAAAGCTTATTATACGTTATTTTTACTAGATGTGTTACACTTGAGAAATGTATACAGAGGAAGAATCATTCATAACAGGGCTACTTCCGACATTGCATGAGTAAATAAAAATAAGTTTGAGACTTCTTTATTTTATGGTTTTTATGCGAATGTACTCTTTTATCATCAAATGAAAATTTATATATTTATTTATATGTGATTTGTAATATATTACATTCGTATTTGACTCACTATTCTATTTGTAATAAATAAATTTTCAAAAATAATAATTTGAATAACATTTATTTAACAATTTAATTCAATCATATACTTCTATATTTATTTTTATTTTTGTGTGATAATTAAGTTTTTCGTCGATTTATTTCTCTGTTTTAGATGTGCAAAATAGTGTCTCCAGATTTTAAGTTTAGGGTTCGAAACATAAGAACTTATTACCTTCTCTACTTTAAAATAGATTGATTCTGGATTTCTCACATTAGACTCTTTTTTGCTTCTAAAGTGTATTCAATTTCTTTCGTCGCAATATAATTTCTTATTAGCATTCTCTTCTTTTAAAGCTAAAGTAAACATTTACTTCATTTTGTGATTTTAGATTTCAAAATTTAATTATTTTTATAATATTTTTTTTGTATTCAACTCATTTAAAAATAATTGTATAATGAAATAATCATTTTTTAAGTGTTGTAGATTAAAGATTTGAATTGATAACAAAAGTTCCAGAATCACTTTAAATATGGTAAAATGAGCATTGCATTATTTTATATTTTTAGAACATATCGTTCTATGCGAGATTAACCACATGTTGATAAGCAAATCATTTTGTTTAGTTAATTTAATATTATGTTGCCAAATGTATTATAAAAACATAAGTCTATTCTTAATCTCTTTAGTAAAACGTTAGCTTTCTCAAATTTACTAGAAACTATCCTATTTCCTAGAAATTAACCATCTTTGATGCAAATTCATATGTATACACTGAAAAAAAAATGTTAAATTTTACTATAATATTGCCATACAATACATTTTAATACGGCTACTACTAGACAAAGACTTTATAGTGTTAGTTAAAAAAAATTTCATAGTCAGATTCACTAAAAAAAAAGTAGCACATACTATATCACCAACTAAATTCTAAAAGTCTTTGCCAAAATAAGCATGTTTTAAAAATTTAGTAGACAATATTATGTATAATAAAAGAATGAAAATAAATTTTCGGTGCATTTATTAGCAAATATATTCAGGCTTAAATAATAAAATTATTGTACTTTATAGCTATCCAAACTAATTGAATTTATATATTGTTACTATAATTTAGTAAAGAGTACTAAATTTTCTGGTTTTGGCAATTAATTCAATTTTACTATATTATATTTTCACCAAACCGATTTCTCTTAGTGCAGAATTTTCTACTGTATCTTATTTTCGTAACCGGAGGCTTTATAATTTTTATAATTTATAATAGTTATAATAAAATTAATACCGATTCAGAAGCATAATTTTAGTTAATTTTTTTTTCATACAGAGATGAAAGGTCTATGATCTCATTGCAGTATATTAAAATCAAAAGATAGGAATCTTTTCCCTTCTCTTAATTGTGTGGGTACTGTAAGGAAGAACAAAATTCTACGCGAAATATACTAGGATGAGTCGGAACAACCCCAAGTAATAATTTCTCTTCTCAATTAGCATCATAAGTTTTACACTGAGACAGTTGAAGGGACAATATTAATCTACTTTAAATTTATATATATTCCTGTTTAGTTCTCTCATTTTCTTCTTCTGTTTAAATCGTATATAAAATCTTCAGAAATAACTTCTGCACTACGGTAGTATACGTAAAAGTAACATTTTATTCTGATGTTTTTATCATTTATATTACAATCCATCGGATTATTTTGTTTGGGAATGCAAAAGCACAAACTTTTGCAGACTTTAAGGTATAGTTTTTCTAAACAAAGTTTATTAAAAATATTGTTGTAGATTTGTAAAAAATAATTATGGCATTCATTTTTGTAAAAATATTTGCAAAATAATAAGATTTTTTGTAAAACAAATATAAATTATCTTATATCAACTTACAACTTCTATAGATTGGCAAGCATCGAGTGCATTTTCATGTAACACTTGCACTGAGTAAATTGGATGTACTTTTACATAGATATTTAATTATATTCTCTAAATGCACTTTAATTCAATAGATGCAATTGTAAATATAAAATTTAAGTTTATGAAATTTATATTAATAAGAAATCCCGTATGTACATTCTGTAAAGATTAGATTATCAAAGGAAAATGCTCACAAATACGTACTAAATAAAGGAAGGAACGCAGGAGAACGGAAGAAAGTGTTATTTATGCCTACGTTCAGTCAGAATATGAAAATAAAAAAAAACTAATGCGGAGGAACGAAAGGTAATGTGAGGAAACAAACGATTAAAACTTTATATATAAGTGGAAAAATCAAGATTTGGTCAGACGTTTAAAATAATTAATAAAAAAATGAATGAATTTCAGTTTTTTACAATGCAAAATTAATTAGAATTTTATTTAAACTTATTTGATTTCATAAATTTCATAATATTAAAAAAATAATAAATGTTATTTTAGACCAAGATTTTCCAAAGCATTCTTCTTTTGTAAACAATTATATTTCTTTAATTATATGCACCCAGCGCTTGCAAGAGCTGAAAAGTTTTATTGCACAGTAGCAAAATCTCACAATTAAAAAAATCCAACGGTATTTGAAAGAGCAAGTAAAAACCTTTCAAAAACGCTACTGTAGACTTAGAAATTTTTTAACTAAAATATTTTATAACAGTTAAACAAAGAACAAAAAAGACAAATAATTTTGTCTTCCTTTAACCTGCTGCAGATTTAGATCCAGTAACCATAGATCGAAAAAATCAACAAGATCTGAAAGGATATTTATTTTACGTTTTTAGTTATAGAAGATAGATAATAACTCAATAATTTGTATTTCACAATAATTTATCTAAGAAATTCTTAGGGTACATCAAACGGAAAAGAGGTAAATTGTTCAATTATTCTCGCTTTTATATGAAACGAAAGAGAAGAGAGTTAATGATAGGAAAATGAATATGATTACACATGAGCTAATATAATCTCATTCAAGAAAAGTAAAGCTTCGTATTTACAAAATTATATGTTACATGACGTGTGCTTAAGCTGCGTGTAAAAACTTGATCCTTATACGACTGTCTGTCTGTGCTACTAATGTATATAGGATTAAAATTTCTCCGATTTTAAATCATACAAGAGTTTCCCTTACGTTTCAAAAGAATTAAATTTAAACGAAAAGATAACAATATATTTAATGATATTTTATTTTTTTCATTCTTACTTTATTTGGTAACTAAAAAAATCAAATATAATTTTATACGTATTTATGTAATACTTTTATATTTATAATTGGTTTAATGTATTTAACTATTTAAAGAAAAATGTTTTTTATCATTTCAAAATGAGAAAATACTTCGTGTTCAAATTAATAAAAAAATTCAAAAATTAAGAAAAAGAAATTCGGTTATACAATATTTGAGTAATATTTATAACTATTAAATTATTTTTTTAAGTCAATATTTCCAATTGTAAAAAAAGCTTAATAATATTACTTGTTCCAAAATACAATAACTTCGTTTTTATTTGTCACTAACAGGAAATTCACATGCATCAGAAAAAAATCTTTTAATCAATAGTTGGTCTCAAAACTAGTCGTTACTATTTAAAACTTTAATTTTTTATTAAGTATATATATATATTATTTTTAACGATTTAAAATGTTTCAAAATTTTATCAACATTTGAATTTATGTCACGCGGCTCAAAATCACGCTTCCACTTTTTGATTGAAATCATAATAATTATGATAAATTGATACTTTTAATTTTTTTAAATATCAATTTATGGATTATTGTATGAAAGAAATAAGCTATAAATAAAATTTTGTACGTATTAAGTAAATTATACTTCGTCAACTTAAACACGGAATCCATTTAGATGAGATACCTTTGCATGTTGACGATGCACTGCACGCGTCACACAAAATTGCGAAATGGAGCTTTATTAAATTTGTGGTGTACGCGATATTAAAACGCGGTTTAAGGGTTGAAAATTTATTTTCCACATTATATGTCTCTTTATCTTTTACGCGTACATAAACACGTACAATTTCATCATAGAAAGCTCTTTCTTCTATTTTTGTTTTCAAAATTTGTTAAAGAATTTTGAATTATTTGTCTTTTTAATATATTAAAAATCACACAATATTATTTGATAAGTTTAATTGAAATTTTTTGCATTACTTTAAATTATTGGAATATAATATTATATTATCGCATGTACCTCTAAATATTAAATAATTTGTTAAATTGTCGGCAATTTTTCGATTTAAAAAAAAAATTTAATATTAAAATGTAACGTGTAGTGGGTACTCAAATAAGCACTTCTTGGGGGAATCAAGAATGAAATAATTACTCTCGAGTAAAATTAATGGACCGTATGTCAATAAACAGCTCGAGAGAGAAGGGAAATGATATAATCCAATACTTGCGTACTCGGTAATACGATTGGTAAGAAGATATAAACTACTACACCAATGATCAACATTGGTGAACGCTTGTGTCAATATTTTCGTGTTAAACATAATCTATTAATTTAGAGTAAAATTACATTGTTTTAAATTTATAGACGTTCAATAAGTACGTTAAATTTCTGGAGACATCAATTTAGTGGAAAATAAGGGTGATGAATTAATATTTGAATTTTCAAACTATCTTACATAATATACTATTTCTTATCTTTTCCTCCTTGTAAATATATTAAAATTTTATATTAACACAAATCTTAAATAATAAGTACTCTTCGATTAATGTACTTCTACTTTATAATTATTTTTATATTTACCTAAAAACAAACTACTAATTAATTAAAAGAATTTACCCCATATTACTTACAACCGATTAAACTTTATTTCCTTCAATTAGCATTAATATTTTAATGTTCAATATGGGTTAATAATGATGAATAATTTAACATCAATTATGATGGATCAATTGAGCAGAATTATATTTTCATTTGTTCCTTACAATCCTACAAAATTTCGAACATTCTGCAACATATTTTGTAAGGTTTTTTTTCAGTGAGTCTAAAAACGTAGCGCAATGAACAAACATGTTCATACAGCACATACAGCATTACAATTTAAAGATAAAAATTCTATTTGATACCTTAGAAAAAAAGCTCGAAATGTTGGAGGATTGTATATTCAAATGTTTGTAAACAAAAACTTTTTTTTATTGGTTCATTGATTAATCTTACTTCCTAAATACTTATGATGGTTAAGTTATTGTTTGATAAATTTTTTATTTGATTCTTAATTTGGTTAATTTATTTATAATCCAGTCAATATTTATTATAATTAAATTATTTCAATAATTTAATTAAGCTTTTTAAACATAATTTTTAAAAACACAAATTCGACTTACAAAATTATTAATACACGATACAAATAACAAAATATCTCAAAGCTGTTTAATTGACGAAATTATTTGTTTACGACATGACATTTAAATTCAGGCTTATTACGTAGGTCAAATATTTAGAAAAGATAAAGTACCTGACTATAAATAAAACTTCAAGAACAATTAAGGCCAGCTCCGGTAGCCTCAAAATCTCATCCGGTCCTCGTCCGGTTAGAACAATTCAACAGGATGCAAGTCCAGTCCCCAAGCAAATTCCGGAATTCCGTTAATTTTTAAGGGTGAGGTAAGCCGGCTGTCCTAGAGTTAAGTATTACAAAACGAGACAAGAGCTTTAAGCACGTGACAAAGGCCGCAGAAGGGTTGGACATATGGGCACGAAAAATAAAATTTAAGATTGGAAAAATAATGCATTGTTACAAAAATTATCCATCAATAAAATTTATATTATAAGTTAAAAAATATTTATTAGTACTTTCAAATTCAATACCAATATTTGCGTCATTTTTTTTTATGCAATTATTTTTATAATCGTTTGCATAAAATAAATACAATTGAAATAAATAAATAAATATAATCAAATAATTAAAATAAATACAATTTATCTTAGAAAAAAACTTTATCAATAATTATGTCTCGTTACTTCTAATCATTTGTACAATAAATATTTACTTAATTTTAACGAACTAAATAAACATTTTTGAGGTATTACAATTCACGTAATTTTATCTGATTCAAAACTTTTTATAAAAAATGCTCTTTTTGGAAAAATCATAGAATAAGATTCAACATATTTTTTTGTCATACTCATAGAAAAATAAGCAAAACATTTTGAGATCTCCTCAGATAGTTGTGTGATACTTAGATATGATCAACTGGCACACGCATGCTAATCTGAAAATAAAATAAAATTTGCCAATGGATTCAGGAAGGACTCAGTGACTAAGTCAGTGGAGCGATGGATTCGTAATCTCGAGATCCCGAGTTCGAATCCCGCTCTCGGCAGTAGATTGGTACAAGCATCACTGTATGTTACATATGCTTTGTTGACAAATACAGTGACGATCTCCGTTGCTTATTAGCTACGACAATTAACTAGTTGTTGAAGTTAATTTATAATTTTATTTTATTTTGTTATGTACATAATTCTATACATGCTAATATTTTTATTTTTAACCATTATTGTATTATTTAGTTAGTCCTCTGGTTAATATTTAATTATTTTTGTTCTTGTTATTAAAATTTAGATTCTTTAAACATTTTCGATTCGATAATTATTTTATCTTCCACGGTTATATCGACTTCATATTTTCATAGATTATATTTTCTTGGAGGTTATCAAACTTTTTTACGTCTTTCTGAATCTTATTTATTCATAAGGTAAATTTTTCATTTTTTTCCAATATTTATATGTAATGACAAATGTTCATTTTTCTTTATTTAAATATTCAATATTACTAGTTGCCTTATTAATTTTTTTTTTTAAATATTACTCTGTACTTCAAATTAATGATAGTTTTATACGTAGAACTTTATTCAACTAATTATAGATGACGTTAATATTAAAAAAAAATATTTTTAAAAGCAATTAATAATATAAATAACAGCCTAGAAAAGTATAAAAAATGTGTTTATTTAAAATAATTTTTTAAAATAAAAAAATGTTTTTTCAAGACACTTAAAGATAAAGTTAGTTTAAAATTTCTAAAAAATGCATATAGGTAAAAAGGAGAAATAAAGTATCCGTGGAAATGAAAGGATTAAGCATTTAGTTAAATCAATAAAATTAATGTTCAAGCTGAAAGAAACAAGGAAAAATAGCACTATAAAATTTCGGTTTCATTGATGTTAATAAGTTGACAGTATGTTTGTAATTGTCTTTAAAAAGCAGACTTTTAAAAGTGAAAAGATGATCGTTAAAGTCATTAGTCTAAAGAGGCTGAAAATACTATAAAAAGAATAAAAAGATAAAAAAAAAGAGAGGGATAAAGAGAAAAGCAGCGAGAGTAAGAGGGAGAGTAAGCAAGGGTCGGCATAGAAGATCAGGGACGATTTGGGCCGCGAAGTTGCAAGAGATGAGAGGAGAAAGAGGGCAGGCAACTCACGAAGGAAGACTGAACTCTGCGTAAGCGGAATAAAGATAGAGAGAGGAGAGAACAGTCTTAGCGTGTCACTTAGCACCCTATCTGTAGAGATCTTTGTGGGCCGTCGTAACCCCCGAAGCCAGACAAGGGCTGCGTTTGTCGTGAGCATTACTCACTCGGAACGTTTCTTCAACTCGGCGCGTGCGAGATCCTCTTCCCCTCGCTATTTCCCACTCACTCGCCAGTTTCAGCGACTACATTAGGAAACAAATCTTCTTTCCTTTTGCGAGAGGGGGGGGGGAGAGGACGAGAGTCACCACAGTTCCTGTCACCCTTCGACTCTTTGACACACACTTTGTCTCTTTTGCTTAGATTTGTAGATATGCTTGCTCTAACTTCTCGATATTGGATATAAAACTACTCTTTTCGACACTCTTTTTACTTTTACTTCTCTGTTTGAGCAACTCAACTTTTATCTCAAACTAATCCCATGGTTCGTTATTACGATTTACTAAGATCCATATTATCGTTAGAGATACAAAAAATATGTTCAATGCATAAATCTTCATTTTTTTTAAGTTGATTGTTCAATGCTTTCAATTTTGCTGAAATTTCAATTTATGAGCAACATTATAGGACTTCATTGATTCCTTCACTTTTTACGATGGAAATTTTAAAATTTATTTAAGTCTAAAAAACTATACAATACATGAAGTTAAATGTTATAAATTAATAGTTGGGTTTAGGATTTCAGTCTTTGGATTTTCTTACATAAAATCATGAAACAAGCCACGTTCAATGCATAATTTATTTAAAGTTATGCTTTATAATCGTACAGTTTTTAATTAATTTACTTTTGAAGGTATTTCTAAGAAAATATTGAAGTTAAGATTGAAACCTTTAAATTGAAAAAAAAATTTGTTAATAAGAACTCAAACTGTTAAAAAATAATGAAGGTATAAAAATAGAATGGGAACTAAAATGCAGAATTTATTTTCTATGCACATTTCTAGCTAAATATTTGTGCTATTTTTAATTCCTTATAACTTTCAAACTACTTGAGACTTTTTAAACAATTTTTTTTCAATCAAAAGGTTTAATTGCCTTTTTAAAATATTCATTAACAAAAAAGCAAGAATTCGATTCAGCTTTTATTGCTCTGATTCATTTGAAAAACGTTTTAAGTTTCTAACTATTAATAATGAAGAACTATAATCGTTTGAAAATCTAGAAACTTTTCTTTTGACATTCTTTAATTGTTTTAACTGGGAAAATATTGAGCTTTAAGATCTAAAACTCTGGTTTTTCCATATTTTGACACCTGAAAACTTATCCTAAAGTTTGAGCAAAATCTGTGATCAGGAGGTCTTGACCTCTCCTGGTCAGATATATCCAACATTTAACTTTAAGCTTCTATAAATAATAAGCACAATCCACATATTACATTAACATATTTTCCGTCAATTCATAATTTGGTCATTTAATCGTCTTCCGATATTTACCAGCCAAAGTTATTTTAGGCAATTTTTATTGATTGAATGTGTGCGTTTATCTGAGATATTTTATTTGTACATATACAGCACGTTCGAAATGTTTGAGACTCTGTAATTTTTTAATAAATTATTTCGAATAAAAAAATCACAATAATTAATTGAAAAAGTTCTGAATAATTATTCAGAACTTTGTCAAACAAGTGCTAAATTTGATATAAATTTTTTCGAACGAAAAATCTTTTTTTATTTTTTGTGAACTAATATAAAAATTTCTGATCTTTTATTATTATTTTCTTGAATTTGAATAAAATTTTCTTTTAGAACTAAGCGTTTTTTAAACTGCACCTATTTATTTAAAATTTGCTGAACTTAATTATTTTTAACTTCTTTTTTAAGTATGGAATTATTTCATTGATCAAACCTATGTAAAATTAATCAAACTAGAACCTCATCCATATTTCAACCAAACAAAATTTACTTTGAACCGGTGGTCATCAATCGATAATGATTAGATATTGATATTCATTCCATGTAGTATAGGAGTTTGATTATAAGATTATAAAGAATCTTGGTCTCATCATTTCTAATAAAAAATTTATATTGATGCAAACATCACAAAAGTAAAAATTTTCGGACAAAAAAAAATTTTTCAAAATTTTTTAAACAAGTTGGAGTTTTGTTGCATATTTATTCTTTTTTAGTATTAAAATTCATTAAAAAACTATATTTATCAGATAAAATAAATATAAAATATATTTAAAATGTTGAAAATAAAATTTTAAATGAATATCCTACCGTATCCTACAGCAATGGCATATTTACCTTCTAACTCGTTACAACGTCGATGTACGTTCAGCGTGTAAATACGACTGGACGGTCATATATACTCAGCGGAAGGGGAGAAAGGCAGTAAAGCTTTCTTTGCCTTTGTCGCGAAAGCAAAAAAAAAAGAATGGATTAAATGTGTAAACCGTGAACGTTGCTTCGTCTTTTAAATGTACAGCGATTTACTATCTGTTGTTTTCAGTAGTACAAGCAAATATGAAGCGAAGAATATTTTCACATACTTTCATATAATTACGCGTTTCGTGACTTTTTCTACTTATTTGGTGATACATAGAACATACTAATATATATTTATTTCATCTCATTTTGTATATTTAATATAGAGCTATAATCCTAGATTATAATTTTTTTCCTTAAAACTTTAGAATATACTTTCTTACATATACATCCCAAGAAAGCGATAATTACATAAATTTTTGGAATTGAGTTCACTTTGAATTTACGTAATTTAATCAAATGATATAAAAATTATAAAGAAATCTTGTAGTTCAAGCTTTATTGCATTAAAAAATAATAGTACATTTCATAGTCGTCGATAATCAAAAGATAAAAAAAGTTTTGGAAATTCTATATTCGATTATTTTTTTAAGGAAGACAAATTCTTTTTCTCCTTTAGTCATGAAATGAATTATGTTAAATGTGAAAAAAGTAGAACTCTCGAAAAATTGTGCACATTGTAGCATTCAACCAATATAGAGCGTACTATAAGGTATACTAGACGTAGAAAAAATTTATTATTACAAAAAATACAATCATTTATAATTTTCTTTACAAATTTATATTGATTTAAATAATTTTATTAACCAGTCGTGAATAAAAATTTTAATGAAAGTAACTTTCACAGAATATATTATGTATATATAAAATAGTACATTGTGCAACAAGGGAGCAAAATAGGTGTTTGCCGACGAGTGCGTGTTTGTCGCTCGAGCGTAGCGAGAGCGACAAATCGTACGAGTCGACAAACACCTATATGCTCCCGCGTTGCGCATACTATTTTCTCACGCGAAGAGCATCAAAAATATTATTTTTCTAACAAGCGCGCAAAATTCTAAGAGTGACAAACTTGCGTCTGTGATAGCATGTACAATCTTGTTCGAAGGCTATCAAGATCGTAAGAGGTAGTCGAGGTCGGGGCGCAGGACGGGGTCCAGGGGCGGAGCCTCGGTGGGGGGTGCAGGGGGCGAAGTCCCTGCCGGGGGGGTTCGGGGGGGCAGCGCCCCCTGCCTCCAAAAAAATAAATAATATTACTAATATAAAAATAAAATTAATAAAACCATTAACGGCAGGCCAGAGTAGACCTGATATTGACCGAGTAACAATTGAGTTGTTTGTTATTTACTCAAGTATTAATCGGTGTATCTTCAAATTAAAAGTTGAGCGCAATAGATATTATTATTATGAACATCTATGCACAAGAAAAAAAAATCTACCGATTTGTTTTTGAGAAAAGTAAGTAACGCCAAAGTGAAAGTTTATGTTTATAATATTTTCGCGTTACTTACTTTTCTCAAAAACAAAGCGATAGATTTTTTTCTTCTTGTGCATAAATATTTGTAATAATAATATCTATTGCGCTCAGCTTTTAATTTGCAGATTCACCGTTTAATACTTGAGTAAATAACAAAAATCTCAGTTAGACAAGTTTTCAATACTATATATATATTTTTCTTATAATACATTAAAAATTAAATTAAATTTTGATTTATTCAAATTTAACATTTTTCGCGGAAATCGTCCATCGCTAACTTGTAATTCCAAGAATTTACGATTCGACGTTGAATACTTGGCTGATATTATAAGGATATGAAAATGTCTTCGATGCAACGTGCAAGATTAAATATTACATAAATAATACTCGAAAAAATCAATGCTAAATAGACTGAAAGTTGCTACTGATATATGTAAACTTTTTCGAGGAATTTGTTCACCCCTGACTTGTAATTCGGGGAATTTACAATTTGCAGAATTGACCATTCTAAGTGAAGCACTTAACTGATGTATAAAAAGCATCGAGTTACACACACTGACTGATGTATAAAAATATCGGGTTACATTATCGAGCCTGTTAAAAGTTCGAATTCATTTTGCTCCCTAGGGAGGCAAAGAGGTATTTTGCTCCCTCACAACAGCTGGTCAAAATAGTATTTTGCGCTCTGAGTGCGAGAAAATATATTATTGTAATAATTAATCTGTACTGTTGACATAGACAACAACAAAAAATACTAAATAGAAAAGAAACAAACTTTTAAAGTATCGTTCTAAAAGATAACGAAAATTTCTTTTTTACGCGGAGTGCGATGAGTGAGGCGATGAGATCGATATTTCAGGAGGGTAACATTAGAGGAACAGCTGATTATTGCCCTTGAGGACAAAAGTGCAATGTTATCTTTTTTTTTAAATTGAATGCAAGAATATAGATTTTTTCTTTGAAACAAACTTTATTTGATAACTCAAATGTATATGTGCTTTAAAAAATGTATACACATTATGCTTGACTATTCTTTATATTTTTTTAAAATTTAATATCTCTGTTTCACAAAATTCATAATTACGTGATAAAGTGCTGCTTTTCACACTGGTTATGCAATATATTATTTCTAAATAAAAATCAACAGATTTTATACAGGTAATCGTTAATCCAGTATATTGACAGCAACAATACATTACCAATATATTGCCCATTCTTAGATTTTTACATGGGATACTATTCTTACGATTTATGCACTGTACTTTAGCCTTTTGAGTATCGACATTTGAGGTACACGATTCTGCAAAAGAATGGATAAAAATAGTATCTTATTTCTTGAATTGATCACACATGTCAATGGCCATTGAGGTTCAAGCTACTATAATGGGTTTCCTTTACTCTAAAAGTTGAAGTAGGATCCATAAAAAACATTTTTGCTTTAAAACGTTTGCGTTGTTTTTTACTCGCCATGATAAAATTATATCTTTGGTATTAAAAAAAGCACATGTTGCGTATAATTATTTAATTTTCATGCACTACGCTGCAGCAATTAATGCAAAATTATTTGTATTATTATTATTAGATTAAAAAAATATTATTGTCAGAAAATTAATCTGGTATAGTATTGTAAATGAGATATTCAATTAATATTCACTTTAAATTAATTGATTCTAGTACTTAATCAATAAATAAATAAATTATTGAATTGAAATAAAATATTCTGAAATATAAAATAATCAAAATTTATTTAAAATAAACTTTTAATCTATTAAAAATTTTTTTGAGAATTGGTTTAAATTTTTTATTGACGTATACATACCTTTTTTTAATCGAGTATTCGGAGGATCACTGATTGAATTTTGGTTTTATGGTAATTTTAGTGATTAACTTTCGGTATTAAACTTTCTATCATTCTTTTCTATTATTGTGTTTTAAGTTTTGCTAAGAGAAGTTGAGTTTTGTAATTAATATCTTACTTTTTAAATTTTAACAAAAAACCAATTTTGGAAAATTTTATATGTCAAATCACTTTTGAATTTAGGAAGTTTTAATCTCCTACTTCCAGATATAAAAAACTAAAAGTCATTAAAATGAACTACAGGTGATACGTAAATAGTACAGTGTCCATATTTAAAATTCAATTTTTTTGCATAATTTTTGCATTTTCAAATTCTGTAAAAAGTGTAACATCATTTATTCAGTTATGTAGATAAAATTTAAGAGTCATTTGAGACTCATATGAACTTGCATTTCACTTTGTGTAATTACTTGCTCTCCTATTATAAAAGTATTACAGTACCATTTGCTTCAATTCTTTTTTTTATATTTTCTGTGTGCAATAGTTTCTGTATTATGTTTTGATAATATTACACGTGCGTATTCTCGCACTTGATTTGAATTACGAAAACATAACAGCAGGCTCTTTATATTTCTTTATATACTTATATCTGTATTATCTTCTGTAATATCATTTGTACTGATGACTTTAATTTATCCCCGTAAGGGTGAATTTATTTATTTCTATACAGAAATACTGTATACGAACAATTTTTCTGTAAACTGATGAACAATCTAAAATTTACTACTGATATAACTCGAAGTTATAGTAAATTATTATATACTTGTGTCTTAGATGAACCTTAATTACACGGCGAGAGAATATTATCTATTATAAAGAAAGACTTATAAGTTCCACTATATATATAAGCATTTCTATTATACGTTTCAACATATTTATCTGCTCTAATCATTAATAAACTATCGTAAATTTTTTAGCAATTCTTAAAACGATTTCCATAATCTCAATTTGTTATGTTAAAAAACTTTACAATAATTTTTGTCGAAGACAGTGCCGTCTTTACACATAGGCCGGTGAGGCCTCGGCCTAGGGCCCTAGAATGTTTTAGGGCCTCCAATTAACAGAAAATTTAAAAAATTATAACGAAAAAATGAATACGTTTGATTAACAATCATTAATTACAGTGAATAAAATATATGTAAAATATGAATATTAATTAAATTTTAATAATTTCTTAAGTTTAGATTAAACTTATTATCGTTTGTTAAATGAATTTTTGGTGTTCACCAATTAGAAATAATTAGGGTTATATTGTCTTGTTAAATTGTTAAATCAAAATAAAGTTATTCATTTTAATAAATTTATATTTTTTAGAAAATATACTTAAAAAATAAGTAATTTTAAATAAGTAACTATTACTTAAAATTCATAATTTTTAGAAAAATAAAAGTAATAAAATTATGATTATTTATATCAGTATGATTTTTACATTTTTATTAAATAATTTCTTTATCAACTAAAAAGAAATTTTTTTTCATATACATTCAATATTGAAATATAATTAATATAACAAAACCGATAAGTTATTATTAATATAATTAATTATCAAATTATTATGAAATTATTATATAAAAAAATTGTAATAATATCATATATTAATATTAATATATTAGTATTAATAAAACTAATATTAGTATTAGTGCCCACAGACAGCGTTTCATACTTGTCGATGTTTGTGAATTTCTCAAACTTTATAGATAGTAAAATGCTATGTGACTCTCGATTACAATTTTAATATATCTCGCTGTCAGAGTCCGTCGCAAATTTATGTATAAACAGAAGTCCTTATGATTTTTATTCGCTATCTCGTAATATTTTTTATAAAAATTATTTAAATATTTTTTTTTCTTGTCAAGTCCTGATTAAATTCGTCGGTTAATGCTGAATCAAACTATTAGTGACTTATTCATAAAGAATTGTATTAAAAAAACGATTCATGTATCGTATTAAGCTTTGCGTCACCTTAAGAGGGCTCCAAGCCCATCAGTCCTAGGGCCCCATGACCTTCAAAGACGACACTGTTAAGCTTGTATAAAGTTACGTAAAATTTTGTATATTTTCACATGAAATTTTAGGTGAATTGTACCAAATTTCATGTCGATGCATTAGAAAGTAGGAGGCGCTAATTGCTGTAAATTTAAGCAGTTGTAAATGAAATTTTATTCATTTTATATCAATATTCAGGCTAATGTATTAAATTAAGCTTGAACAAAGTTACCTAAAATTTTGTATATTTTTACATGTAATTTCAGGTACCTTGCACAGAATTTTATGTGGATGCATTAAAAAGTAGTGGACGCACATTGCTAGAAATTCTATGCAGTCCTGTATTAATTTTTATTTATCTTACATGAATATTCAAACAAGTGTATTAAATTAAGTTTAGATAAAGTCACTTAAAATTTATATATTTTTACTTGAAATTTTCGATATATTTCATAAAATATCATATTAATACATTAAAAATCATAAGGCGCAAGTTGCTAGAAATCCTATGTAGATCTACATTAAATTTTATTCATTTTACATCAATAATTAAGCTAGTGCATTAAATTTGCTCAGTAATAAATTACTTGAAATTTTATGCATTCGTGCATTAAATTTAGAGCATGACCAGTGAAAAAATTATGTATTTACGTGATTTGTATTTCATGTGCGCCGATAAAATTTTGCTTCCAGTACTTTTACATTAATTTTCATGCATGTATTGTCCACAGTGTAGCTATAAGTAAAAAAGACTAACTTTTATTACAGAGAAAGGTGCTTTTATGCTTTTAACATTTTGTGACCTACATTACAAATTTTATTTTTTTCTATCTTTTATTTTTCACGAAAAGTGCGAAAATAATGTTTTGTTATCTTTAAAGTTTCCATTTTCAACTTATATTCCACGAATAATATAAGCAAAAAGTTCGTCAACTATAATTAAATATGAAAAATTTGTCGCTGTAGAAGAAAAAAAGTGGTGCATAATTATAATTTTATTCATAAAGTGTAGCTCTAATTAATATTTGTAGAAGCATAGTGTCTTTCCTTGTAAGGGCTGGCGGCATTATTTTTGCTTTCTTGAACAGAAAATTTTTCGACAAAGAAAAAAATAATTTTCTAAATAATATTTCATGCTTTGAATTAAAAATATTCTTAATTTCTGTTTTTAAAAAATATCCGCGTTTTTATCTTTCCTCAAAAGGAATGTTTTTAGGATTCAGGGAAAAAGGTGTTGTTTTATTTAAAAATGCAATGAAATAATTGAAAACGCAATTATTTTAAAGAGAGATTTAATTACGAGCTTATTATTCATTTAAATATTTCCAGTTGAACATAAAATTTCGTTTAATTCATTAGTAATTAAACTTTGATCTTTTATCGTATACATGATTTTATCGATGTGAGTAATATTGGTTATAATATAAATATTAAATGTCCCGGGATTATTGAATCAAATTAATGATTTCGCTCAATTTTAGTTATTTAAATTTATAAAAAAGGTAATATTGTGTTATTACTGTAAATCAATAAATTTAGTCATTTCATTTGTAATTAATTTGGTTACGTAAATTACATCTGAAAACAAATTTACAAAAACATAAAATTTTTTTTTCATACTTTTTATAAATAAAATTCACAAAAGAAAAATATTTACAACTATAATGTACATAACAATGCATTTCCCATGTATATAGTGATTTTTTTGGAAAAAAAAATTCCTAGTTCCATACGTGCTTGCTTTATCGAAAAAGGTCAAACCCACGACGAAAATGAAGCAATTTCACTTCATTCTTCTTTACGAGTACGATCGAAACCATAAAAAATAAAAAAATAATGGATGTATATAGACCCCGAAAAAGCCGTGTGTTATGGACAGAATTAATAATTTTAGTTTATAAGATTATATATTATAGTTTTTAAGATTATATTTGTAATTCGCTTCAGTTTTAATGATTAAAATTCTCGACAAAGTTTTGTTAAATAAAAAATAGATTAGATTATATTATTGTAATTTGAATTAATAGAAAAAGTTTAACCAACGAAAGATTTAGTTTTATTTAGTTATTTAAGTCATATTATAATATTAAGTTCGTTGTATTGCGTATTACGATTAAAATCGAGAGTGCTTGAAAATAGTGCCATTGTAATAAATGTTGAATTTACGTTGAGATTATATGCGAGAAAATACATTAGCTCAGAAAGAAAGACCTATAAAGGGATCGGCATAAACATGGCATACGGTACAAAAATTGCTTAGATAATTTCTATAAAAATTATTATATTATTATGTATAATAAAATTAAGGATAATGAAAAATGAATAATTAAAAGAAAATAAATGAATGAATTATTGAATAAAATTAATAATCGACTGAAATTTAATAATTTAATTTGAACAAAATAGTACCAAATCAAAATTAGAAAAAGAGCAAAAAGAAATTGAAATTAGAACTGTGCTCCTGTGCATGGGTGCGCCCATGGCCTGAAAATAGCGCCCTCGCCGGGGTGAATCTTGATCACAAGATTCCGAGTGTCGAGGTAAATAATAACAGCCTCTCCGAGGTGAGTCTTCAGGGTTCCGAGTGTCGAGGCAATTTATTAGGGCCCCGCCGGGTTGAGTCTTGATTACAAGACTCCGAGTGTCGAGGTAAATGGTTACAGCCTCGCCGGGGTGTAAGACTCCGGGTGTCGAGGTAAGCGGCATGAATTGACAGACATCGTCAGTTCGAGTCGCTACAAAGCTATATAAATCAAGCACAGTCAAAGAAGGAGAAAAGTAAATAAAATAATGCTATAAAGAAACTATAGTAAACATTGAGAACATTTGATACTTTTTTATAAAAAGGAAAAGACGTATAAGTACGGTAAGCCATTTTTATGCTGGTCGCCTATAATTAAGAAACGTGTTCTTGGTTAAAATCTTACACTTAAAAATTACTATCAATTTTATATTTTTATGTGTACAATTTACCGAAAATTCATAATTTCACTGTTAAAGGATAATCTCTTAAGCCAGGTAAATTATTTTGAAATAATGACAATTTAGAAACCCGTAATAAAACTAAGGCATTTATTGACGGTCATGCATATGTTGCTTATGACTTGCCGCTCGGGTTGTTTTATGATGTAATAATAAAGAATTGAAGATTTGGGAAAACCCAGCATTTATTAAGTTCAATTATTAACTGAAATTTTTCCACCAATCAGAAAATGTTTTACAAAATTAGAGTAAAAGAAGGCCTGGCTTAAGAAATGTATTCTTCTCTTCATGATAGTTGCACTGAAAAATAAGTGGCAAAGAAGCACTACCATCGGTAACGAAACTATACTCTTTTCGTTTCGTGCGCACAGTGCCACTGCAGGAAAACAGTGGTGCAACGGTGGGGAGAGAGATGTACTTCGCATGACGCCAAGCGAAATCGCCACGTGAGTGGGAATACACATGCACAACAAAAAGAGCTGTTAGCTACGGCAGTGGGGCGTCACGTTCCCAACGAGAGAAAGCATTAGCATTCTTACGGTTTCGTTGAGCAGAAGTACTTCGAGGGACTTGTGGACTACCACTTATTTTTCAGTGTGTAAGAAAAACTTTAGTCAGTCTGCATTCGGAGTTCAACACGCTCACTTGTATCCATCTTAGGATAGAACATTGAATAGAGTTTTATTTTAAAGAAAAATTGTACTACCTTAACCCAGTATTACTGCGTTACACCGTGCGTGACGAATAAAAAAAAACTATTTGTACTTTTTTTTGGGTAAAAAGTACCATGCATCCGAGTGGTAACTTTAACTTTAATGATTTAGACTTTATTTTTTATGCAATCAAAATTTTTTTTTTATTTGTTTTTATTCATTTCTTCCTTTGTTTATATTTTAACTTTTTTTTGCATCTATTTTTAATGGCGATATTTTTTATGAATTATTACGTGCTTTTACTTGAACCTGAGGTTTTTTTCGACTCTATTGAGTCTTGGGAAACCACATGAAGGCGTAACTTATATATATAGTATACTAACATGGCGACAGAATCCCACAGTACAAGCTGGGCTTAAATGTAATGACATTAGTTTTCTAGTTTAAACATTATCACCGTGAAAAATATTTGTAAATACGCTAACACCAATCGTGCACAACGTAAATTTATACAAGGAGAAATAGTTTATCAGACCCAATTCGAAATAAAATGTGAAATTAATAAAAAATATACATTCAACGGTGAAGTTAACTTCATATAGCTTATTGCTTGCAGACGTCTACTTGTCCGCGCTTCATACAAATCTATCTTCGCAGAGTTGTCAAATATATTCTGCTTGTTTACATAACCTCGATTTGTTCTCGGGAAGAGATGAAAACTAACATTTAAATTCTTGACTGCTTAAATTTCACGATCCCTTACTACACTATAATCTCTGTTGGAATTTTTTTCTCGCATTTTGAACTCTTTTTATTACATTGTAATTAGTTTTCAATTAAAAAATAAAAATTAAACACCAATTGCTATGCTACTCAACGCAAAGTTCTGTTTTAGATTATTTCACAGCCTTGCCACGAGAGGTCATCGTAAGTGTGTGAGTTCCCAATAATAACGCTGTTTGAAAGTATTTTAAAATGTTTATGACAATGTTAAAATAGCACCATTATAAAGATAGGAAAACATTGAAAAACGCTTATGTTATAGAAATTTCAAAAAAAAAAAAAAAAATGAAAAATGAATCAACTTTTTTTATTTTGTGAATTATAAATTGCAGTGTGTTATAAAGTGTGTGAATTATAAAGTGTGTAAATTATAAAATGTGAGTGAAATATTGATGGTTTATTTTAATGATTTATCATCAGTTGGAGAGGGGCAGAGAAGGATAGAGCATACTCGGTCGAAAGCAGCAGGCGATTCATCGCGATATTTTTATTTTAATGATTTATCATCAAAAACGAATTATTACAACGGGTAAGTTGGACGTACTTTTCGCCGGAGATAAGAAAAAATCGTATATTCACCTCGGGAGAGAAGTTGACCAGCAATTGTTCGCGTATTTGCAATCTATACGCGAACATTTAATGGTCAACTTTTCACCCTCGGTGAATAATATACTATTTTGTTTTTCTTTCGGCTGGCTATTGTTTTAAAAGAAAATCGATGAATAGTCGCATGCCGTGAAAGCATTGATGATGCGTTTTTTATTTTTTACTATTCGCTTGCAGCACATATATCCTGTTCTATGGTAATCAAATTATATTTTTAGAGTATAGAAGTACAGTTTTAATACCCGATACAATCCAAATAAAAAATGTTTTAATTGTTATAGGATTTCTTTCATGAAACCTGTATCCAATTTATTCATTATAATCTATTAAGTCTATTCGAATAAACCCTAAACTGACAATAATAGAATTTTGGATAAAAGGCGCAGATTTCGTTATAGCTCTTAACAGAAATTGGTTTTATGTAACAGAAATCGACGTGGACAAAAAATTTTGCAATTTTTTCCTTATTATAAATCTTTTAGTTTTCAAAAGAAATTGCTAGAAAAAAATGAATATTGTTTTAAAACTTCAATTTTATTTCGTTTTCAAAGAGATTTCTATTAGAGCCAAGCGAAAATATATATTTCAATCAAATAGACACATTTCAAGCAGATTTTATTTTTGAATAAAAAATTAGATTGTATAAGAAAATTTTTTAGTCAAATCATAAAGTTCCTACTTATTCTAAAAGTCCATTCTTGTCATTATAATGAGTGTATTGTTTTTCCCAAATAATATCTGTGTTCGTTAGGTTATTGCTTTAATTTTGTTACTTATATAATCTGTAAGCTCCTGTTATGTCGCAATAAAATTATTACAAATTTTTTCAGTCAAATTTTAGAAATTTTCGCGCTTTTACCCATACGATATTTTTTCAATATCCCTTAAAAATTTTTCTTTGTTTTCTCACGTTTCAAAATTTTTTTTATTTCGTCTGCCTGTGTCTATGCTTTCTTTTATAAAAGAAAGCATAGACGCAGGCAGACGAGAAAATTTAGGACCGTTGATATACCTTTTTAAGCGAGTATATAAATAAACAACTGAAACGGGACGACGTACCAGCCTTTGAGAAGTCTGCTGTTAGAATTTAGGAAAGCAGACGACCTACGGCGTATAGTTGTCATCTTAACAGTGTATGCGTACGCGCTCTACACCGAGAAACTTTTTGGGGCAAAAGACCTCTGGTAGTGTAGGACCGGGCGCCTCTATAAAGTAAATGAGTCGTCCCGTCTTGAGCATAAAGGCCTGAGACCTTTGTCACCGAGGCCGTACGTTTATTACGTTCGGTTGATGTATACATGGATTCGGTTTTTCTTGGCTTTATACCTGCAGTCTTCAAAATAAAGGTCTCAGACCTTTATACGCAAGGCACGACGCCTCATCGAATCGCTCCATTAATAAGGGTCTTACACCTCAAGATTAACTAAGGTCTCTCGCCTCAAAAAGTTTCTCCGTGTAGCTTTAATTTTTGAGATAGCAGATTTCCCAAAAACGTAGCAAGGATCTCTGTTATGCGTAAGACGGCTGCGCATTGGCAGTTAGTACAACTGTTATCCTCAACTTTTTTCAGTGTAGATAGGCTTAAGTCTAGACATAAGTCTTTTATATTTTTATGATTACGACAAACAAATTTTTTCTTCTTTTTTTTCTTCCTTTCTCAATTCACGTCTGTCTACCTAAACTCAAAATTTTTCCGTCGAAAACAGCCCCGCAATTATATTTATGATATGCAATAAGGGATAATCCCTTATTGACAAACCGATGCACAAAATTTGTCTCAAGTACCGTTAGGGACTAAAAGGAAAATTTTCCCATACATCTGGATTAAAATATTGAATGTTAACCCTTTGTCATACAATCGTTTCAATTTAATTTTCTCTAGGACATTCACTGAAGGTTTTTAAGGTCTTAAAGTATAAATTTAAAGTCCAATTTTTGAAATATTTAATTTGAAGAGAAATATTGAATAGCACAAAACTAATTAGAATATTAAAAAAAAAAATTTTGTAGACAGGCAACTGATTTTATTGAATATTATAAGAATTGTAAAGTTTCAATATTACAATATCTGAAAATTTTAAATATTCCAGAATTATTTATAGTATTTAAAATAATTAGAAAATATTTAAAAAAATGTGTAATCGATTTATAGATTTCTATGACTGAGAGGGTTAATATTTTCAATATTAAATTTATTGGATTACTTAAAAACAATTGGGTAATTAAATAGTCATTATTTCTGTTTTTTATGATTTAAGGAGGACGTGGAAGATAATAGCAAAATCAAAATGGTATACCCTGTGGCGGTAATTAAAGGTAACATAAAAATGAAGAATATGCATAATAACTGTATTTCGTAAAATTTCCAATTGAGTTAAAAAATAACAAGCTCCTATACTTTCTTCATTACTAATTTTTTATATTAAATTTAATTGCAATAATTGAATACTTATTGCTTTTAGGATTAAAGTGATCGTAATTAATATGTCTCGAAATACTTTTTAATTAAAATTTAATATTAATTAACGTTCTACTTAATAGTTATGTATTCAATGTTTAAACCTTAATTGTATACAAAAAATAATGTTTGCAGGAAATTCGCTGTATGACGATGAAGCAAAATGTTCAGTGCATATCAATTCCAATTTCATTATTGAATGCACTGATCCTCTTGAAGGAGTTTTGATCAATATATTAAGTTATTACGTATTTGGATTAGCATACCATCCTACAATAGGAAAAACCATGGAGTTTATCCAAAGGTATGTATAGTACACTGAGAAAAATATATAATTAAAAATTACTATATTTTTCACTAATGGGAAGACAAACTCGACATATGCAGAAAATTTAACATACTTTTATGAAAATTTACTATACTTCTACGAGTTTATGATATACGCGCTCACAAAAATTGCTATTCAGTATTGTAAAAATTATGAATACAGAGAATGACACAACGAGACTGCTGTTGCCGCGCTTAATCACTAGGTGGCGACTCATTTTTTCAACCTGCGAGCGGTAAGAGAAGTACTTGGTTGGTATATAAGAGAATTTGAAACAGAGGCCTTTAAATATTTTCGCGTTCGTGATAATACGCGTTAGGTGTAGCGTGTGAGTGCGATTAACTTGTTGTAATGTGTGTAATTTAGGATAAATGTAGTATATACAACTTCGATAAGAGCGTTTCATAATTTGCGAAAAGTGACTTTCTAACAATAGGGTAGATGTGGGTATTGCTACGGAGGTGCTAATTACTGTTTTTTCATATAAAATTCGTAAAAATAATTTTTTCCAAGTCCATAAATAATATTTGAATGCATAATCAAATATTATAAGTATTATTTAATATTTAAAAAAATATATCTCACAAAAAAAGTCTAAAAATATTTAATATTGGTTATTTGAAATTGAACTGTTCTAAAATCTTGATAAATTTCGTAAAATCGCGATCACGTATGCATCCTAAATTTGACAATATTTTCTGTTTTTATTCTTTTTTATATTTAAAATATATTTTTTGGAAATTTCACCTAGCACATATTTAATATTTTAATTTTACACCTTAGTATTATGCGTCATTAAAATCACCAAATATGAATTAATGTGGCATCCTTTTATTATTATAACACGTGGTAAACCTAACCTCAACTTTTCGAACGGAATATATAAAAGTGTCAATAGTAACTGGCACACAGCATTAGAAACACGGCCGCAGCAATAGCCACAAATACATTTTATTTTAAATTCGTTTTTTCTTAATTTTAACTCTATAATTAAATGCTAAATTAATTTTTTTCTAGTTAATCAATGTTTAAATATTTTATTAAAAATAAAAGTGATAAGTTTTCTTCATCTATAAGCTTTTATTTATGAGTTTAAAATTCATCATACGTCGATTCCGCTGTAATACCCACATCTACCCTAACACACAAACAAAATAATTCTTCCTCAACTGAATTTGAAAACACAAGCAAAATTCTCAGAACGTCAACGAGCATTGGAAAATAATATTTTTAGAATTAAAAAAAACATCATATCCATAATATTTAATACATGATATTTATAAAATCTAATATGCAGTATAATAAAATTTGCTAAAAGGTATAGAAAAATTTGATATATAGTATAGTAAAATTTGATGCTTTGAAATTTTACTATATACATATACTAAAATTTAACACATCGAGTTTGTCTCTCTGATGTTATACAGTATAGTAATTTTTTCATTAAGTTTGTGCTAATATTTAATCATACATTTCTCTCCGTGTACTTACGATTTACTCTTCAATATTTTTGTGATCCTATTTTAATTATTATTAACAATTATACTTTTTCAGATTATTTTTAAAAATTAATCCTACGGGAGAGAGAGGAAATAAAAAGAAGAAAAGATTAACCGCCTACGACCCAGCGGTTTTCAAATTAGCTAAAAAAGTTTATAGCTTCTCGGATGATTTCAAATTATATGAAGTTTAAGAATTTAAAAACATGAAGAATATTCTTCTGTTATTTATTTAGTAATTACTTTTTTATTTAATTTTCAATTTCATTTTACGTTAAACAAGACATTGAATATGACATCGTAAATTCTCACATTATATATTATTTATGCAAAATTGTGTTATGTGTATAATGGGCAATGCGAGCGCACCAACAAAACCAAACAGTACATGGTTGCGTTGTCATAGGTTTTGTGTTATATCATGGACGATATCTATCGTTTTTATTTTTATTTTTCTTACTCTTTTTTTTAACCGGCACATCCGTTATTTGGCTTATTTACTGTCGTAATAATAACGCTAAATTTTTTTTCTTAACATATACTAACCATATATTTTTTTCACAAGTACAACAAATATTTTCTTAGATGTATAAAAACACAGTCTTGTGAAAAATACAGACTTCACATGAAGAAAAAATATGAAATTTAATTTTCAAATTAAATTTCATTTATTTAAGTTCGTTTTATTATATTCAGTCATATCGCGAAAGATATATAAAGAATTATTTATCAAAAAAAAATGCTAGAGTTTTAGTAATAATAAAAATAAAACAATCTGTGAATGACACAATTATTTTCATGTATAATTTTATGTAATTTTTAGTTATGGAAATAAATATTTCATTTTAATAACTGCAAAACATATTTATATAAATATATATAAAGACCTTAAAAAAAAATCTTCAATTTTATATTTTATTTCGTTATTATCTTGCCTTCTTCCTTGTTGAAGTTTCAATCTTCTTTGAAATGGGCAACATACATGTTCATCGGATATGCAATTGAGTTGCACAAAAAAAAACAATAATTTTGGATGGTACAGTAAGCATCACATAAAAAAATCTTCAGACACACACTGAAGATGAGAAAATTATAGTAAAAATTACGATTTGGCTTTCGTTGTTTGTAAACATAGTGGACTAATTTACTTGAGCAGACAAGTAGAGAGATTTACTAAACAGTAGCTGCAAATGTATCAATAAATAAAAATAGAAAACAAGGCGCTTATTGCATGGATCCAATTGAAATTCAAGAAAATTTTAATACATACAAAAATTTCAATTCAGTACTATCAATAATTAAAAAGAAACGTCAACTTTATGTTAAAATAAAAAAAGTTGAATAAAAAAAAATTAATTTTGATCTGAATTTAAAATTAAGTCTTTCCTTCTCTTAACAATGGTCATCGCATACTTTATGTTTTATTTAATTTAAATTATTCATTCCCTGAACCCTAGAGTTATTTACGCAGATTGCTGGAAATTGTATGTAGCCCTGTATAAAATTTTGTTCATTTTATATAAATATTTAAGCAATCACATGAAATTAAACTTAAGTAAATTCACATAAAATTTGATATTTTTTCACATGAAATTTGAGGTAGTTGTACATAATTTCATGTGAATACATTAAAAAATTAAGAGTTACAAGTTGCTGAAATTCTATGTATATCTATATGAAATTGATAGATTTTACATGAATATAAATGCTAGTGCATTAATTTAAACTTGAATAAATCTCCCTGAAATTTTATACATTTTCACATAATATTTTAAACATTTTTTCATGATATTTCATGTAAGTACATTAAAAAGTAGGAAGCGTAAATTGCTGGAAATTTATGCAATCCTAAATAAAATTTTATTCAATCAACATTAATATTCAAGTAAGTGCTTTAAGAGCATGACGAAGCTGTCCGCCTTCTAATAATATTTCCAATCATAACTTATGAATAAACGATGCGTTTAATTGAGTTTCTTTGCTACAAAGAAAGAATTTGTAAGATTAAACTCTAGTGCGGACAACTCAAGAAATCCACCAAAATATTATACATACAAAGTTATAATAAAAACTTTCAATATGTCGTATTTTAAGGTTAGGTTTGTCGAGTTTGATATCTAATTTCCAATCCAAGCTCATAAAAAAATAACAAGTCCAAATGATTTTTTATTTTAACAAAAATTATTGTATAAATATAGCTTTAGTGCGGACAAGTCATTATATTTGTTTAATTTAAGAATTTAAAAAGATATTGATAAAATAAAAAAAGCAAAACTCGATTGCTGCAGCTCCGACATGCCGTTAAATTAAGCTTATTTAACGTCACCTAAAATTTTGTATATTTTCACATGAAATTTCAGGTATATTGTACAAAATTTTATGTGGATACATTAGATAGTAGAAGGCGCAAATTGTTGGAAATTTCATGCAGTTGTAAATTAAATTTTACTTGTTATACATTAGTATTGACGCTAGTGCATTAAATTAAGCTTGTATAAAGTTACATAAAATTTTGTATATTTTCACATGAAATTTTAGGTAAATTGTACCAAATTTCATGTCGATGCATTAGAAAGTAGGAGGCGCTAATTGCTGTAAATTTTAAGCAGTTGTAAATGAAATTTTATCAAGAGGCGCGCGTCGCACCTCGAAGGCATGTATGGGTCTCATGAACTCGCAGCCTGAGAGGCCGTAACGCGCGCCTTATATAATCTTTGAATATTTTAAAATCTAACCTTTACATCTTAATAAATACAATTTTTTCGTTTATTTTATATTATTTTTCTTGTTTTTTTGGTAAATTCTTAATTAACTATGCTTAAATTTACATTTTATCATATTGATAAATGTATATAGTATTTATGAAATAGTTTTGTAGTAAGTCATTTAGTTTAGGGGCCCAATACAAATCCCGTGGCCATTTTCATGTCCCCTCAAACACCAAAGCTTTTCTTATGTATTTTGACCCCCTGAATCCGAATTTCGAGGGTGTTTTGCTTAAAAATGGGGAGAAAAATAATTATAAACAATTAATTGTTAAATTTTTGAAAATAAGTACTTTAAACCTAGTAAAAACTATTCCTGACATTATTAATGCATATTTTACGTTTAAATAACTTAATTCTATTAAAATAAAGTAATAAATTCAATAATAATCAAAATTTTTTTATTTTTTTGTGCAACCGAAAATGACCTGTTTTATCTAGCTACATCACGCGTGACAGATGCGTGGTCGATAAAACAGGTCATTTTCGGTTGCACAAAAAAATAACAAAATTTTGATTATTATTGAATTTATTACTTTATTTTAATAGAATTAAGTTATTTAAAATATTATTGGATTATTTTCTTAAGGGAATTCAAATCAAAAGTTCTTTCAAAAACTTTAAAAATATCTTTCTAATATTTACTTTAACTGTGACCAATAAAAAGTATGATAAAATATTAAGAAAAATTTTTTAATAAAGATAAAAGTTTAGGAAATTGCAATATCGGTAACTCTGAATAAATTATATACTCTATGACATCACCTTGAAAAAAAAGTCTGCTTAAAGTCATATGCGTGAATTAGAATAAGTTCATAAATAACAATTTTTAAAGAATACAAAAAATGACACTCATAGTTCAAATAATGATAAGTTTAAAGTCAGGAAATTAGAAAGTAATTTTTATGATAATCCTTTACTAATTTTGATAATAATCATTAACGTAATCTTACATATAAGAAATTAATCAGGAACTTTTGTTTTATTTCATATCTTAAATTTTATAATTTTTATCAAACAATGAATGAATATTAATCTGTTTTTTATTGGCAGAAATAAAGTGATATTAGATTCATAAATGTTGTAAATCAATAATCCATAAATGTATTTGTTTCGATTTCGTGATGATGCAAAATATTATAACATTTTATCTACTTATTTTTATAGATTTTATTTGTTGTTTTCAGTAACAAACTTACTAAATGCATTTAGTAATTATTCTGAGGACGCTGGATCTCTCTATCCTTTTCTAATTAAAAAATGTAAATTTTTGGGAAAACTAGTTATTATTGATAGAAATTAAGGGTTGTCCGCAACTTCTATAGCGAAAAACAATATTTTGTCTGATGAGAGCAAATTCATTTTGTTGTTTTTTTTTCAAGTAAAGTTTGACATACTTAAATAACGTATTTTCTAGCCTAATTTAGGATTTTGTAAGTATGTCAAACTTTACTTGAAAAAAAGCAACAAAATTAATTTGCTCTCATCAGACAAAATATTGTTTTTCACTATAGAAGTTGCGGACAACCCTTAATTTCTATCAATAATAACTAATTTTCCCAAAAATTTACATTTTTCAATTAGAAAAGGATAGAGAGATACAGCGTCCCCTTAATAAATGTTTGATTTTTTCAATATATTTATCAATTCTTTGAAAAAAATTTTTCGAAGCATAATATAAACTTTTCATTTTCTAATTATAATTATTACTTTTTTTTTATCATTATAACATTAGTTTGACATTTTAACAATAGACATTTTGGGAAGCATTATTTGATCAGACATTCATCAAGATTGTTTTCTATTGGTTGAGTGATTTGGATATAAGATATATTGTTTTTATTTTTAAAAAAAGATTTTGTTTGTTCGAAAATTTACGTAAACGTATCCAAAAATAACCATTGTTATTAGAATCTTCAAACAAAAGGAGATACAATTTGTTACAGTTAATTAAGTCATTCATAGCATTAGTGAAAAAATGTTGTAGTAATCTATGTCCATTATTTTTGGAATTTTGGATTAAGACAAGGGAAATATCAGGATATTTAAAATGTATTAATATAAATGACAAATCCCTAATTGAATTAGATAATTGATTAGGATCTTCGCACACATTTTTTATAATCACTTACTTAAAATGCCGGCGTACGAATAGATCTTTAAAACGAGATATTATTTTCTTCATTGGCACCACATTGAATAAAGATAAGCTGTTAGAAACAAAAAGTCACGTAGTTTTAGATAGTGAGTTAGATGTGCCTTTTGCGAATGAAAAAAGTAACAAAAATAGTATATTATGCTACACAGGTAGAGGTCGAAATTATTTTTTTTAATCGGGTCAAGCGTATGTTTAACTTATGTTTTTCTAGTAAATTTTACCAAAAACTCTGGTAATTTTTAGTATAATAACAGTCTGTGACAACTTCACATAAAAATGTAATTTTTACTAGAACATTTTTATCCATGTATTTAAATATATACTGAAAAGGAAATCGAACCGTCATTATTCTCTATGGTACAGTATGTGTCATTTTTAGAATACAGTCAGTTCACGCTTCGAAAAACGAACTAGTAGTCTCTAGAGCAGGGTTGGTTTCTGAAAGGCTCTACGCTCACAGTTCATGACTGTCAGTGTAGAGATTTAGTGTTTATAGCGCTGCGACGACTTATTTGTTAACTACTACAACCTACTATCTTCAAGCTTACAGTCATGAACTGTGAGCGTAGAGCCTTTCAGAAACCAACCCTACTCTAGAGACGACTCATTACTCTCTGAGCGTGGACTTGCTATCCTCTTCGTACAAAGAAGCCTCGCAGAGAACACTCATTAGTCTCTAGAAAATACTGCCTTCTCGTTCGTAATACAATGAATGTTCGCTAGCGACACTAACGCCACTCGTCGCCGCAGAGTACAATCACTATCCTAACCCCTTTTCAGTGCACATAGCATGAAACCTTGCAGCAACCTTTCAGCTGTATGGCAAGCATTAATATTGAAAAAATGTAGTAAAATGTCTCAGAAAAGAAGAGAGCCAGAAACCTCAATTTAAAAAAAATAAAAAGCAGTTTTAAAATTAAGTTTAGAAAACACGTATACCAATAGTATCAGAGAAATTAATTAATCTTTTTTAAAATGCTGATAATTTTTTATAATAATGTTTTATAATATTTGTATGATCTATATGAAAAAAAAATAAATCTTTCCTAGCAATACTGCGTTAAAAGAGGTTCCTAATAAATTCATAAGTGTACATAATTTAACTTTTAAAATAGATGTTTTTGTTGCAACTTACTTTACTGTAATTTTTCATATATATCTTAAAAAATCAAATTATATTTTTAGCTTGAAAAATTGGAAATTCATAAATTAATAAACTATTTAAAAAAATAGAAAATTTCTTTATTTTCAAAATAATTTTACTCTGGATTTCCGGTTAGTGAATCGTTTTATGTGCTAAATGTACTACTTCAACACCAGAAATCTTGATATTGATCGCTGTTACTCACTTCCGTATAAAAAATCTTATAGTACAAATTTCAAAAACTAACTATATTAAAAACTAAAATCAATAATGCTATGTTCAAAATGATTCCTGTTTTAAAGATAAATAAAAATGGAAGCAATTTAATATAATAAAAAATAACTTGATAATCGGTAGCTGAAGCTTCCTCAATCAACATTAAATGTAACAAGTGATTCGATTAAAGTCTTTGGAATGACGAATGCATTTTTATGCAGAATAATAACAGTTATTACATTAGCTTTATGAAAATAATGTATACATTAATTCTCAATAATTATTATTGAAAATAAAAAGTTTGTCGAAAAATTTAATACTTTGACATGTACTGCTGGTAATCTTGATTGACGACAGCTAATTCAAATAAGATTATCAATTATGTTAACAATAACTTCTCTCTCTATCTCTCTAGATCCTAAGTAATTAATATTAACAAGTATAAGAGACTAACAACAACTTATTTACATTGATCAATCAATTCTTATTCTTTTTTAATATACAGAATTTTAAGATAAGTTTAAAATGACTAAGCATACTAATAAGAAATTCGCGCCAAATTATGTAAAAGCTATTGACTTGCGTAACAAAGGACTACTATATCGCCAAATCACTTAATTCATAAGAGTGAAAACGATTCTTATCTTTATCAGTGATAATGAAGTATATGTAATTTATTTTGTACAATCCCTGGTAGAAAATTAAGGATAAGATATGCTCAGATAACTAACTGTTGGCTATATCTCGTCGCTACACAGTCGCGATAAGTGACCGATAAATACACGATAATATATTAAAGATTACAGAGTTAATATAAAATATAATCACTAAAATAATTAAAATTTTTTTCTTCTGATTCGAAATAAATTATAAATATTATAATATTCATTATTACAATTCATATGAGTTGTAAATAATTTTGCAATTAAAATCGTTTATAGAAAGCGAATCTGTATATATACATGCTGCCCGCGATGGCGCCTGTTTGTACAATCGTAAAATATATCCTATAGTTGTGAATACTGAATGTTAGCTGCGCGCGCATCACTCGACGCTTCGACTTCTATAAGCATCTATCTTCATCACTCTATGTGCAGGTTAGATTGACTTGACTTAACTTTAAAATTATTAAAGATGCATATACTGTTATTGTATAGTGTCAACATTTTCTGTTCTTTATTATATAACTTAAATTTATTTGCGAACATATACAGTATGATTATGAATAAAATATCCATGTAAAATCAGTGAGTGCGAAGTGCGAGTGAGCGAGTGCATATGTAAACTTAGTGTGAGAGAATACACTGTAAAAGAAAATGGCAAGAAATCACGTCGTTGGTCGACGATTTCAATGCGACCATGCACCGTCGATGTTATTTAACATTGTTGAAGCGCAAAATCTAACTGATTTAATCTAAAAATCTTGTGTTCAGTTTACGTGAAATCACGCAAAGCACGTTAAAATGTCGCCGTTGAACGAAGTTAAATAACCTCGACGGTGCATGGTCGCATTGAAATCGTCGACCAACAACGTGATTTTCTGCTATTTTTTTTACAGTGTAAGACTGTCCGTTCAGGAACTGAAAAGGAAACAAGGAGTGAACAGCCTTTCTCTTTCTCACTAACTGTGTTCCCATATGCGTGCTCACTCACACTTTGTAATATGCTGTTTATGAATATAGTATAATTCAACATTGACCATATTCACCCGATACCATCGCGATAATTCGTTAAGAGTAATGGAGGTTTATCGCGATATCTAAAAGCATATGATCGCGACTGCCCATAAAATACGGGATGATATACTGAAAATATGCTCAACTTTCTACCAGGGATAATACAAAATAAATAAACTATACGCCTAATTAGTTTCGTAATTTTTTGTTTCCAAACATTCAAAATATTGATGACTGGAATAAAAATTTCCAGTCCTTAAATTATATTAATCTTTTTAATTTGCATTTAGTTTTAATGCATATAAGTCTCTTCAATTTTAAAATTTTATAAATTTTTAAAAATCTCATTTTAAGCACTATATTTGCCTTAATAATTTTGTCTCGTAAGATATATTTTTTAATTATATTATTAATTATGAACACATATAGTTATGATACTGTAGAAGTTAATAGCCAATGTAAATATATTGCTTACATTAGGCGACTATATAAGATAGCCCCAACATTCTAATTCCACAGACTAAAGTCAGATTTATAAGCGGTTAGACCATCAATACTTATAGATATTACATTTTTGTAATCAAATAAGATTTAATTTATAATTGAATTGTTTCGATAAAGTTATTTATTTTATGTGAGTTTTTTTAACAAAATTGTGATTAAATATTTAAATATATTATAAAAGATAAAACTTAGTTAAAACGTGTAAACAATAAAAGAAACATCCATTTTTTATTTGAATTAATTAAATATGTTGAGTAACACGACATGCTTTCTTATTGGAGCGTTGGTTTTAGTAATTTTATTTATCTTCATAGATTATGCTTATAGGCATAAAAAGTCGAACAAATTTAAACTACTACCTCTATCCAAGGAATTTCTTGATAACGAAAAATTGAATTTGTCCGACCCACTAGGTCCAAAACCTTGGCCAATTATTGGTTCTTTACATATTTTAAGGCAGTATGAAGTTCCATGTATGGCTTTTGCAGATCTCGCCCAGCATTATAATAGTGAAGTGATAAAAATAAAGCTAGGCTCAGTTTCTTGCGTGGTTGTTAGCGGTCTTGAAAACATCAAAGAAGTCCTTATTTCTAACGGCGATCATTTTGATTCCAGACCTAATTTTATACGCTACCATCAACTCTTCAATGGCAATAAAAATAATTGTAAGTTTATTTTTTTATTTATATTCGAAAATCCTTATAATCATTATATTAATTTTATTTGCAAGTGATTTTATTTTTATAAATTATATTTTTCTTTATATAGTAGACTTTAAAGCGACACTTTTAAGCGGTTAAATTTTGATAAATCTTTTGTTGCTCAACGTTTCCAAGATAAGATTTGATATGTAATATAAAATATTACAAAAATTTTGTATTGATTTTTTAAAACTTACTTTGTAAAGTTTTTATGAAAAATTGGTCTCATAAAATTTTTAAAAAGTTGACTTTATATAAAAATTATATACAATATGATTTATAAACTTTATATCTAATTCTTAAATAATTAATATATAAATTGTATATTTTTAGAAGTATATACTCAATTTTTCAGTCAACCTATGAGACTAAAATTAAGTATAAATAAGTCAATCCCTCACAATATTTTATGAGTGATTTCGCATTCTTGAAAAAGGCTGAAGACCATGAGCTTCTTTCTGAAAAATAAAAATAATTTTATTACATTTATGTAGAAATCGAAGAACAAAATAATCATAATCGAATTCATATCTAGTTTAATATCGGTTAAAGATTCAAAATTATCGAACAAGTATTGCTAAAGTAATATAAATATACAATCCACGAAAGTACATAATTGTAATAAAAAAATTTCAAAACATTAGGCTGTATGAAATTAGTTGTTGAATAACTATTTTCAAATCAGCCTAAAATTTTGAAAATTTTTCAAAACATTAGGCTTATAAAGACGTTGAATGTTTATTTACATTGTTCCAGCAATACTCGTTTAATAGCTTTTAATCCTTAACTGATATTAAGCCGAATACTAATATTGTTCAGGTTATGATTCTTTTGTTCTTCGATTTCTTTGTTTATTAATGTTCTTTTGATCATCTTAAGTGTTGTTAAGGAATACGAAATACTCATAAGCTATCGTGAGAGATCGATTTATTAATTATTAATTTTAATCTGATAATATGGTTTAGCCTGGAAGTTTAAATATATGCTTGTAAAAATATACAATTTATGTATGATTTTATATTCAAATTTTCAATTAGATTTTATACATTTTTTATAAATTTTACAAAAATTATACTTTATTATAAGTTTTTTTATTAACATGGAAATTGGTTCTTCCATTTAAAGATTAATCTACTTTCTAAACTTATTAGTTCACATCGAAAATCAAATTAAATAATAAATTTCAAATCTGCTTAAATTTGATTCTTGTTTTTTTAATTTTAGTAAATCATACAGTAAAATACCGAGAAAAGAAACACGTTCGACCTTGCAATCCCGCGTGTACAGATTTGTGCTACCGGTGATCTTGTAAACGTCGCGTGCATGTAAATTAGAATGTTATAGATGAATTGATATAAGAAAATTAGGTATCTCATCACACTGAACTTATGGCATTTTAAATTCTAGTTTTTATATTTTGTGGTTTAGATTATTATTATGATATTTATATTTATTTTTCAATTGTTTTTAAAGTAAATTTAATTCAAATTTATATTTGAATTGAAACAAATTTTAAATATTAATATAAAATTGTTTTTAATACAGATGAAATTTTATCTAGCACTATTTTATCAATTAATAATGAATCATTTTTATAATAATAGACTTGATTAGTATTCCTCATCATAAATTCATACAAAAAAAGATTTAGATTTATAAATAAAAAAACCTATTATAATTGTTCAATTCTATATTTAATAACCAATATTTAAAAAAATATAATTAAAAACTTTTTTTCCAGCATTAGCCTTTTCAGATTGGTCAGATGTACAGGAAACTCGACGAAAAATGTTAGCTGCCCATACATTTCCACCGATGGACAAAAAAAATTTCAAAATTTTAAATGATGTTGTAGCTAATGAAACATCTAAGCTTGTTAGCTATATTTCAACTAATGATGAAATCATAATGAAGCAGTTTATCCTTCATAGTTGTGCTAATGTTTTCAGTCGTTATTTTTGCTCAACAAGTTTTAAATTTGGAGATTTAGCTTTCCGTGAAATGATACGAAACTTTGATAAAGTATTTTATGAAATTAATCAAGGTTATGCAGTCGATTTCATGCCCTTTCTAATGCCTTTATATTATTTTCATATGTCACGGATGGCCGATTGCAGCAGAAAAATTCGAGAGTTCATTAAGAAAAATATAATTAAAGATCGTTTTGATACCTGGAATGATGATGCACGCCAAGTAGATTATGTTGACTGTCTTCTCAATCATACTAAAACAAATTCTGAACCCTATTTGTCTTGGGACATGGCACTTTTTGCTCTTGAAGACATTTTCGGTGGACATTCTGCAATTGGTAATTTGTTGGTTAAAATCTTTGGATGCCTTGTGACAAGACCAGATGTTCAAAATGCTGCTCAAAAAGAAATTGATTCATTAAAGATCGGTAAAAAAGTTATAGGACTAAAAAATAAAAAATCTTTGCCTTATATAGAAGCTATTATACTTGAAATCATCAGATTTATATCCAGTCCCATTGTGCCTCACATTGCAAGCAGAGACAGTTCAATTGCTGGTAAGTTATTTAACATAGTATTTATATTTTAGTATCTTTTCAGTCTTTGTTTAAAACGTTAATAGAAACGTTTTTTGTGCGGAACTTTCAATAAATATAATTGATTAACAGGGGGAGAAAGTATTTTACTGCAGAATTTTTTATGAACGCAATATATATTTTTTCGTTTATATTGATAATAACAATATATTCATTGTTATTGTTAATATTGGTTATGTCGATTATGTTGTTAATTTAAATTTTATTTGAAATTCTGCATATTATTGATGCAAGTAACATAAAAACAATCTAAAGATCATTTATTCGTTCAAGGAATGTTGATTATTTTTCTATATAAAATAAAATAAAATTTTTTAGTTAAAATCTTTTAATTTTTTGATTAATCATTAATAGTATATTACGTGTAAGCTAAGTAGCGCATTATTAAATGTCACACGGTTCGCTCGGGTAATATTATAGCACAGTCTAATAACATTACATTTAGCTCACGAATATCGTAGATTATTTTACAGTACGTGTGAGATAAATCCGCCGACGACATTTGTACATTTAATAATCAATATTAAATTAAAACTAGACACTCTACGCATGATAAATTGAAAAAAAGCGGAAACTATAGTTCCTAAGAATTATTATGTGTGTGAAAAGTGATTTTATACCACCCTGACTGGGCGTGTAAAATACTCATTACTCGTAAACCTTTCGTTTCGTAAATAAAGCCTTTAAACAACTGTTTCATAATGTACTATTGATGTATGATTTCGATGTACATACTTTTTTCAATAGTGTAAAAAGTAAGAGATTAATAATGATATTCTATTTAGCTCCTACAAAAGCATGACTTTATTGCGGATTTAACTCATACAGTGCTATAAAAAATTACATACAAAAAAAGAAATTAATATTTAAAAAATAAAATTTTCTTTTTAGGTTATAAAGTTGAAAAGGATACCTTCATATTTTTGAATAATTATGACCTCAACATGTCAAAAAAACTATGGGGCAATCCTAAAGAATTTGAACCCAAACGCTTTATCAAAAACGGCAGACTTACGAAACCAAAACATTTTTTGCCATTTGGTGGTGGAAAGCGAAAGTGCATGGGTTATAAAATAGTAGAATATCTCAGTTTTTCAATTGTAGCAAACGTGCTGAAAAATTTTAGAATATTACCAATTGAAAATATGTCATACGAAGTACCAATTGGAAACTTAGCTATGCCTGAAGTGACGTTTGAATGCAAGTTTAAAAAACGAAGAAGAAGAAACAGAAAGCATTAGATGAATCACTTTTTGTGGTCCAACTGAACATTCTGACGACGTTTGTTAAATCGAGCTTGTACAGTTAGTAATTAGAGAACTATCATGAGGTAGCGTAATAATATTTGTAGTAAACTTATAGTAAACTTTTGTTTCAGTCGGCTAATATTACTGTTTTATCTCCTAAATGCTTATGCAAGCGTGAGTTCATTTACAAACTCACATATAATGCTTTATTTAATTATGGATTTGTACATTTAATTTAATTTATTTAAATATCTACTTTAAATTAAATAATAATTTTTACAAATTTAATTCATTGGTATGATATTTTAGGGAAATAAGTGTTTGAATTTTGCGTGCACTAATCGTCTGTACGACAAACATAATCATATTAAAAATGTAACTTATATCTTGAATATTTTAACAGAATGAATTACAGTTTTTCATAAAAAATATTGCCTTTATAAAAAAAAGTTATTGATTCTGTTACTGAATTGAACATGAATCGAAACTGTTGATTAAAAAAGTATGACTGGCTATTAAATAATTTTAAATATTTGATATTACATAATAATCCTAAGATATTTTTTAATACTAAAATTATTGTTTCAATTATGAAATATAATTTTAATCGTGATGTATTAAAATTAATTATTTAAGATTCAATATATAGTGCAAACCGTTTACCCTACTGTAGACAGAGATTTTTTCAAAAATTGTGATTGTTTTTCATGATTTTCGTTATTTCAAAATTTTTTAAACTGATTTCTGCAATACTCTTCATATTTGTATTAGATTAATTTTAAAAATTCTAATTAGATATCAAACTTATGACTGTAATATCAAATTGACTGTCATCGCCCGCACTATGAGTCATTAAGGGCCAGTAGCCGCTTTAGCCTAGAAAATGGTGTTTAAAAAAAATTTTTTTTAATGTAATTACTGTTTTTTATTACACCTTATATTTCAAAAGTTTATTTTGCAATTTATAATAAACAAAATAATTTATAAAAAATTTGAATTTTGCGTGCACTATTCTTTTTGAAAATTGGACTTATGCCAATAAATGACTTATATTATGGGCGAAGGGTTAATTTTAGATATATTTCATTTACTTTTAAGAACGTCTTATAGACGAAAATTTTTTCAATAAAGTGTAATGTTAATGTTTATTTATTAATTATAAGTTTGATGTATGATAACAGGATTCTTTATTAAAAAATGTACTTTATATTATGACATAAAATTGAAAATTTTTTAAAAATATTTTTAATAAATTAATACAAATCGCAATCAGTGTTCAAATAATTTTATGGAACTATAGGAAGAATCATATTTATTCTTATTTCGATTTGAATTTCCACAACTTTCTATATTAATAATTTTCTGAAGTTATTCAAATTTCTACCTTTAAATTTTATTTTCAGTTTATTGATAATCACTTTAAAATAAACTTAATTTATCACTTCAAACTCTTTAATTAATTTATTTAAGATTTCGAAACAAAATTTATTAAAAATAATGGTAAAAGTGATAAAATTTTTTTATTATAAATAATTTACAAATTATACAGTACAAATTTCATGGTAATTTATTACATGACTTTCTCTTATATTAAAGTTTAGTATTATTTAATAATTCATTGGAAAATTGTAATTTAAATAAAATATTAAAATTCAATTGATATGAAAATGTGAATTTAAAATTTGATGTTGACGAGTAAGTTTCTATATTTCAAATATTGTTTTAATCTAGAAAATTGTTTATTGTATAATATCTTTGCAAATGTATTATGTAATATGGCTTCACAGTAGATTGATCTAAGAGCCTTATTTGAGAAAAAAAAAGAATAAAAAATTTAACAAATTATTTTGAAGATATTTATATTAATTTTACGATAAAATAAATTTTAAAAATTTTTATGCGAATTTCAAAGCAAATTCATCGAGTAATTTACCTAATGTAGAAAATAAAAAATCGATTTTTTTTTCAATTTTTAGAATGGTTCTAAACATAAAAGTACACTAAGAAAACCATTTTTTAATAGATTCCCGCCTAGTTAGACAAAAAAAAACGCTGCCAAGTGCTTTGGCTCAATGCTTTCTCATAGAGCTCATTGAGTTAAAGCAAATTTATTTTATTTTTTATAATGTGATTTCAATGTAAAAAACATAATTTCTATTCAAGAACAATTAAGAAGAGAAAGAAAGAGTGAGAGTGAGTAATTATGAAATAGAAAGAGAGAGAGAGGGATGAATAAAAATAGTATAAAAATGGACAATGAAAATTTTGGTGCAAATCTATCGAACGATTTTCGTAAAATAGAAAGAAAAATAGAAAATTAAAATTTTTTTTCAAAATTTTCAAAATAATCTAAAGTAAAAGTGCACTAAGAAAATCAGTTTTCAAAAGTTTTTCTTCTTTCGGCAGTTGCAAATAATTTTCAAGCAAATTTTAGAGCAAATCCATCGACTACTTTAAAATACAAAAAAAATAAAAAATCAATATTTCTTTAAAATTTTTAAAATGGCCCTAAAATAAAAACTTTGCTGAGATAATTAATTTTCAATAGCTTCCGCGCCAATTAAGCAAAAAATTTAATTTTATGCAAAATTTGAAGCAAATCCATCGATTACTTTTCGAGATCTAGTTTGCTAAATGAATGCATACACACACAGGCATTATCTGGAAACCACTTTTTTGACTCCCTGAGTCCAAATATGTATAAATGAATGAAAAAATAGAAAAAAAATTTCTTTATCAATACAATGCTTTCTCTATGAGAAAGCAAAAATACTTTAATTTTCGCTCCAAAAAATATTTGTTTTCTGGCTTTAATCATAGCAATCTACAACCAATGAAAATTGTCAAATAAAATATACATAAAACTTCTTATTGCTATATCGATTAATGTTTTGTTAGACATAACTAAAGTTTGTTCCACACGATGGTCTGGATTTTCAATCTATAGTAATTTTTCCTACACTGAGAAAAATTCTATCGTAAAAATTACTATTTGATATAGTAACCATGGGAGATACTTCATATGTACAAAAATTACTATTTGAAATAGTAAAAATTTAGAAAATTCTGAATCATCTAAATTTTTACTATTTAAAATAGCAATTTTTACAATTTAAAATAGTAATTTTTATACATATAAAGTATGTCCCATGGCTACTATCTAAAATAGTAATTTTTTCTATAGAATTTTTCTCAGTTGATACTAATTTAATTTTTGGAGAATATTTAAAAGTAATATTTTTTTTGTAACATTTTAGTAATATATGTAAAAATAGTATTTTATATTCATTTTACATCAATATTCAGGCTAGTGTATTAAATTAAGCTTGTACAAAGTTACCTAAAATTTTGTATATTTTCACATGAAACTTCAGGTATATTGCATAAAATTTTATATGGATGCATTAAAAAGTATTGGACGCACATTGCTAAAAATTTTATGCAGTTCTAAATTAAATTTTATTCGTTATACATTACTATTGACGCTAGTGCATTAAATTAAGATTCAGTGCCGTCTTTACGCATAGGCCGGTGAGGCCTCGGCCTAGGGCCCTAGGATGTTTTAGGGCCTCCAATTAACAGAAAATTTAAAAAATTATAACGAAAAAATGAATACGTTTGATTAACAATCATTAATTACAGTGAATAAAATATATGTATAATATGAATATTAATTAAATTTTAATAATTTCTTAAGTTTAGATTAAACTTATTATCGTTTGTTAAATGAATTTTTGGTATTCACTAATTAGAAATAATTAGGGTTATATTGTCTTGTTAAATTGTTAAATCAAAATAAAGTTATTCATTTTAATAAATTTATATTTTTTAGAAAATATACTTAAAAAATAAGTAATTTTAAATAACTATTACTTAAAATTCATAATTTTCCGAAAAATAAAAGTAATAAAATTATGAATATTTATATCAGTATCATTTTTACATTTTTATTAAATAATTTCTTTATCAACTAAAAAGAAATTTTTTTTCATATACATTCAATATTGAAATATAATTAATATAACAAAATCGATAAGTTATTATTAATATAATTAATTATCAAATTATTATGAAATTATTATATAAAAAATTGTAATAATATCATATATTAATATTAATATATTAGTATTAATAAAACTAATGTTAGTATTAGTGCCCACAGACAGCGTTTCATACTTGTCGATGTTTGTGAATTTCTCAAACTTTATAGATAGTAAAATGCTATTTGACTCTCGATTACAATTTTAATATATCTCGCTGTCAGAGTCTGTCGCAAATTTATGTATAAACAGAAGCTCTTATGATTTTTATTCGCTATCTTGTTGTAAAAGTTTGATATATTAAAAAACTAATTAAAATTATTAGAATTAGAGCACTAGTAAGTGTGAAGTACAGGTATTTTATTTTTAATAAAATATAATTGGTTTTATGAATGTATTAATCAGTTTTTAGAACATTTTTTATAAAAATTATTTAAATATTTTTTTTTTCTTGTCAAGTCCTGATTAAATTCGACGGTTAATGCTGAATCAAACTATTTGTGACTTATTCATGAAGAATTGTATTAAAAAAACGATTCATGTATCGTATTAAGCTTTGCGTCGCCTTAAGAGGGCCCCAAGCCTATCAGGCCTAGGGCCCCATGACCTTCAAAGACGGCACTGGCCGATGAATTTCGTTTCGTGTTTAGAATTAAAAGTTAAAGCGATAAAAAATGCACGCACAAAATGATAAATCATCATTACCTTCATTGGCAAGCTTGCACTTATTTAAATATACACGTAAAAATGGAAACTAGAAAAGTATATGCAAGCGTAGAATGTCACAAGGGAGATAGAAGGCCGGAGGAAACAAATTTTTGGTATAGCTCGTATATAAGTTATTCAGCTTTTCGAGTGGATTCAGGCAGCGGCGTAGTTTTCTTCTTCTCGACCCTCCGATGAAAGTCCCATAAATCACAGTATTTTCAGATTCTCTTTTTATCAGTGATCTTTTTTTTTAGCATACATACCACACTCTTATAATGTGGGCTCACAAGATTGAAGACACAAACACGCGCGATATGTGACCATCGCTGACCCTTGCAGTCATAAATATCCCCATTAATATTAACTTAGATATGTGCGAGTACGCGAGGGTATGAAAAAAAAAGTAGCAAGAGGTCTAGGGGTAGAAAACAGAAGGAGTTCGCGTGAGAAAAAAATCTCGTATTCTATAGACGAAACTCATATCTGAGGTGAAGGGAGAGGAAGTAGCCAAAACGGTGACCGCACGCGCTTGCATTTGCCACCAATAGGAAGTATCTGCGCGAAAAAAAAAATTCATATCTACAACGTCAACCATCCTGTCTCGATTCTTGGCAATTACAGTATTTTGTCGGAATATGAAGAATCATACTATTTTATTTTAGATTTATAAACTAAAGAAATTTATTTCTATTTTATGATCTATGATCATAATTAAACTTTATGTGCAAAGTAATTTTGTTTGATTATTATGAATATTATTTTTTCAATCGAGTATTGATAAAAATACTTAATCTATACTTTCAAAGCTAACATATTAAAATTGACCATGTTCGATGATCGATGTTCCGAAACTTTTTTATTAAATATATTTCTCAATATCTTTAAATTATACTACTATTTTTGCCACTCAAGACAAAATATATGCTTCTTGTTATTTTTCAAATTAAATTTTTATTATTGTAGAAAGTGCAAAAGAAAGTTTAAAAGTAACAATAATTTAAAAAGATAGAAAATTGAATTTTAATTGAACACAATTAAAATTTCAAAAATAAGTGAAAATAGTCAAGATTTCATATGCCGTTTGGAAGAAAGAATAATTTTTTTCTTCTCAATGCAAAGTTAATTAACTAATTTAGTTTAAACTTTGTATGATTTTATAAATTTCCTGATGATGAAAAGATAAAAGTAATTTTATACCAAGATTTTACAAATTACCTCATGAGCATCCCTTTTTTTATATTATGTTTAATAAGAATTTATTATTATATCATAAACCATGTTTTTAAGTTGAAAAAATTTGACTGTTTTCTTAATGAAAAAGTTATTGCAAGTTCTTCAAATAGGATTGAACTAATATTTAAATAAAATAACTTTAAAACTACTCATTTATTAATCCGCTTACTCTATTTTTTTATTGTAGTAGCCAAATTACTCATAACGATAATTGATTATGATTAATTTAAAGTTGATCAGAAAATAAAAAAAAAATTCAAACATACTCTGGTGAAAAATTGATCGTGTCCTGGTCAGAATTTCTGGTCAACGTAAGTTAAAAGACACTTATCCAATGAATTTCTAGAATTTCTTGATGGTTGTGATTTTAATTTACATTAACCAGAAATTCTGCCTAGAATATGTTCAATTTCCAACCAGAGTAATTTTCATATAATAAAGTGTATATTTTTACTGAAAATTTTTTTCAATATCATTCGTAATGATAAATTTTTAAAGTTTTTGTTTCATTTTGTCTTAAAATTTCATAAAAAAACATTTTATTATAAATAATAGCTTAAAACAGTTACGAAAAATGGCAGTAAATAGGTTAAATCATACGTCCCTATTTTATAAATACAGAAGATTGACGTGCAAATTGCATTGAAGGGGGCAGTATTCCAAATGTTATTAAAAATTTTAATACTCTTTATTCATATTAGTCTTAGACATATATTTATTTGTTACTTAATTTAATTAAAGTAAATGTAGCTTAAATCGAATATTCAATATCTAATTTGAAAATGTATGAAAAATCGCCAATATATTTAAAATATATCACTAATTATTAAAAGGTATTTTTTCTGATGAGCATGTTTAATACGAAACTTTCAAAAATTTTAATGTAAATTATGAGGTTCCAGTGGCTCACTCGGTAGAGCAATGGATTCATAATCTAGTGGACTCGAGTTCGAATCCCGCTCTCGGCGGCTGATTGATACAAGTATCACTGTGTAAGGTACATATACTTGGTTTACAAACACACTAAAAACCTCCGTCGCTAATTAGCATCATAATGATAGCATAAATACAGCGACGTTAAATAATAAAAAAATGTAAATTATTTAATATTAACACCGCTATTGTATCAGTCAATAAATGATAAACATTTTTTTTTATAATTCGTCAATCATTATGAATTTCATATTCTTCTTTATATCAGTTGCTGTATTAAATTTTTTTTTATTTATATTTAAGAAAATATAAAATATTCCGAATTTATATTTTATTTAATCAAAAACAACGCACAGAATTTTTTTTCAAAAATTTTGGAATAACTTTAAAAAAGCCTGAGAATTAGTAATATGGGTTACTATAAATCATATTCTATTATATCCCCTTAAACAATAGGACAAACTCGCACGAAATATTAGATACCCTCATACATTACTGTACCATTCCTTTAAATAATTAAAATTTAAACAAATAAATATTCTTTATTTTTTATATTTTTTTTAACTTTTGGAAATTGAATTTGCTGATTTTTGAATAAGCTAATTTTTATTCATTACTGAAATACATTAAATAAAACATATTTAACGAGAAACGAAAATTAAAATGAATAATGAGAAAAAAACATTTATGCATGCACGAAATGATAAATGTTTCATATGTTTTTACATGTTTTCCTACATTTTCAATTTAAATAGAAATATATTTAAAAAAATTAATATAATGTTGAATGCATAAAAACTATTCGTAATAATTATTAATTCTAGCTTTATTCAATTTATTCTACTTTGAATAGATATAATATACTGAATTTCATAAAATGCTGTTTTTTAAAAAATCGTTATTAGTTTGACTTAAATATTTTTTAAATACATTATACTGTTGATTTTAAAGATATCTTTTATTGTAATAATTAATTAGTTTTTTTAATAATTTTGGTATTTTAGCGTGTGCAGCTTTATAAATTTGTACGTTGAACATTCCATACATTAAATTTATATGTAAAAAATTTGATGAAATCAAAAATAAAAATCAGAAAATGATAACTTTATTTCTAAAGAATATAGTAACATATGATATATTAAAAATAAAATACTTTGTTTAATATTCCATATAGATTAAGTAAAAAATAAAATAAACAGTAAAAGAAAGTATTGAAGCAAACTCCAATTAAAGCTCGTAATCTCAGTAACTTTTCTAAGCTTACCAAATTTGTGGTCTTTTCGTTATCGCGAAGTCTTAGCTTTGCTACTTGTCCATTGTCTGAATCTTAAAGCTTGCAGGATAAGATCTTGAATCTAAATTGCATCGTTTCTCAACGAATGCTTTATGCGAACCTTAAAATCTTACGCAGTAACTAATGTAGTTGTTAAGTTTATTTGTCACTTTTAAAAATCTACATAATTAGTTATTAAAGTATCTTGATATTAAGCAATTTTTCATTTTAATTCATTTTATGTCTTTGTTTACTTGTATTTGTTTGATAATAATTTTAAGAAAATTTATTTTTCAGGTATACTTACAACACTCAGACATATTGCATATACCCATGTTGAAAGTTTGGATCAAATGATTTATAATCTTTTCTAGCAAGTTTAATGGAGCAGTAATATTTATCCATGGAGTCCTCAATTTTAGTTTTGTTTTCGATTTTTTTATTATTTTTATATGTACAATCTATTGTTTTATTTTCAACATTATTTTTACCCAATCAATTATTAATATTATTCAACAATTATTTTGAATTACTATCAATTTTTTAAACTTTTTTATAATTAAATAAACATTTATTCCCACTCTATTAAGTATTTTATCAGAGGTCTCAGTGTTTCATTTGGTAGCATGATGTATAAGGAATTTCGAAGTCCCGAGTTCGAATCCCGATCTTGGCTAATTGATACAAGCACCACTATACGCTACATGTGCTTTGTTCATTAAGTCCCTGACGACCTTCGTCGCTATTTAAAAAGTATTTTTTCACAATTTTCATATGCACCTTTTAATTATTGACAGATTGCATTTTTCTTCAACAAACTATAAAAATTTTCTTTTGTTTCGCAAGATACTAGTATTGCTCCAATAATCTAGATTTTTTGTGGTATTAGGTTCTTTTTCTTTACTTTTATCTGATTAATGGCTTTCTCAATATGCATTACTCCTTATCTGAGTATCAATCAAAGCTTTCGGATCCTGCATAGACAAAATAGAGTTCTAGTCAATTGTATGAGCAATAATTTTTAATTTATTTATTAATTTATTTTTTACATCTGTTTTAATTATATTTATTAATAATAAATAATTATCATGAGAAGAATATATAATTTTTACAAATAAAATTTTACATTTTTGTGATTTTAAAACAATAGTCCATACAAATGCCTGTCGACATGTAAGGGTTGAAACTTCCATAAAAATTAGGTGAATAGCTATGGTATCGGATACGGACTATTGCAGTAGGCTTACGTAAAGATAGTGAGGATAACTGAAACAGCAAATACTTTTCACTGCGCGCTTGAATACAAACGCTTCTATTATGGCATTTGGAAAAACTAGCATTATTTCGACAACCATAATAAACTTTTGTATTCCACACTTTTTTTAATTTATGGGAACAAATTAAATAATTCTCACATATAACGTAAGGTATACTGAAAAAATATATTTAAGATGAGAAATTGATAGTGATTAGTATTTTAGTATTTTTACCTGTTTTATTCGTAAGCGATACATTGTAATAAAATGATTGAAGAAATAGGATTTTTTTATTTCAAATTATAAAAAATTATCGATAGCTCAAAAATCACTAAACGCAAATTCGATGGTTAGTAAAATTTCTAAACATTACCGAATAGTAAATCTAAAGCAATAATAAATGAATCAGTATAGCACATGAATAAAAAAAAATAGTAAGTACGAAAGCCTCAAGTCACGGAAAAGAGAACGATTAGGGAGCGAAGGATCATGCAAACGATTACATGGCATAATTCGCAAATGACTTAGCCTTAGGTAGTGTGTTAATTGCTAATATGACGTTGCTTTATTTACCCTTCGACTTACACCGCCATAATAAAACTTACGATAGATGTGTTAAAAACCAAAAATAGCAAAAATTTTGAATTTAATCACAACCGTATTCTCGGATATCGAGGAAAACACAAACTTTGAGATAAACATATTATATTATTATTTTAATAAATTTATTTATTGAATTTTATAATTAAATATGATTATAAAACGTGATGCACAATCGTTTCCAAATAGACAAAAAGAAAGATAAATATTGATTTTTCAACTTTTCTAATTATGAAATTGACTGGTTTTTTTAGGTACTTCTGTACTACTTTTAGAAAATTTTTAGTTCATTCTTTGACATAGACAATTAAATATTTGATAATGATTGAAATATACAAGTACCAGTTTCAATACCTTAATTCTGTGCTTTACGTACATTTTAAATAGAAATCACAGAATTAAGTTCAGGCATAGAAACTGGGACACTTGCCCTATATATGTTTAATGAAAGACACAATTTTGATGATTAATAATAATTGTTTGATTATAAAAGTTCATATACACATAGTCATTTGACGTATAAATATGACATTAAGCATATGATATAAATACATACAGTGCATCCAGCGTACCCATCACATAAAAATGCATTTAGAGTATAAAAGTACATGCATTACATTAAAGTGCAACCAATGCATAGAGATATTCATTACTTTTAACACTAAAAAGAAAATTTATGTTTTACATCAAATAAAAGTAAGGCTTACGTAAAGCAAAATCAACAATATACGAGTCATAAGTGTGCGCCTCACGACAGCAACAAGCCAGTCACAGATGTATAACTCGTAGCGGTCTAAAGGCTAATTAAACTCATTATTTGAGTTTTATTCTATACTAAAATAACACTCTGAATGGAAAAAAAAACTGTAATAAATAGATTTCATAACAAAATTTACAAAAAAAAAGGTTTTACAAATTTAGAAAGAAATTATTTGTAATATGAATAAAAAGTAGAAAATTGAGCATATTTTGGACAGAATTTCTTTTCGACGAAAATTAAAATGACACTTATCTAGAAATTCTAGAAACTCTTTGAACAAAATTTTTAGATAAATGTCATTTAAACTTACTAGGAGAGTATCAGACCTCCGGATCACGGATTTTGCTCAAACTTTGGGATAAGTTTTCAGATGTCAAAATATGAAAGGAAACAAAATTTTAGATCCCAACGCTCAATATTTCCCCAGTTACCGGCAATTAAAGAAAATCACTAAAAAAGTTACTAGATTTTCAAACGCAAATAGTTCCTTAGCATTGATAGCTAGGAGCTTGAAACTTTTTTAAATGAAAGCTGAGCTCAAATCCTTTCGAAATAGTAGTTATAGCATGTCAAAATATTATTTTTTGCCAAAGTTATGGCGTAATAAACATTGGACCTGATTTTTCTTTTTAAAACATTAATTAATAACAAAAGCTGAAATTGGGTCTAATGTTTATTACGCTATAATTTTGGAAAAAAATAATATTTTGACATGCTATAACTACTATTCCGAAAGGATTTGAGCTCAGCTTTCATTTAAAAAAAGTTTCATGCTCCTAAGTATCAATGCTAAGGAACTGTTAGCGTTTGAAAATCTAGTAACTTTTTTAGTGATATTCTTTAATTGCCTGTAACTAAAGAAATATTGAGCGTTGGGGTCTAAAATTTTGTTTCCTTTCATATTTTGACATCTGAAAACTTATCCCAAAGTTTGAGCAAAATCCGTGATCCGGAGGTCTGATACTCTCCTAGTTAGCGTTAACCACGAATTTTGCCTAAAATATGCTCAATTTTTTACCAGGGTATTTGTTTTTTTTAAACTGTGATAAAAAATATATATTATATTTTTGGTCATTTCATCTAAAGTTTAAATGTTATTATCTTAAATTTAAATTTGGAAGCTAAAAATTGAATTTCTATATCAAAGGTTTAGTGTAATTATTAACATTTATTCTTATTGAAAGTTATCGGAAAATTGAAAGTATAGTTTTACTGACACATTCAAGGTCAATATCAAACCAATACTGAAAATTTTATTGTAAAAATATAAACAATGAAACCCTCAGTATAAATAACAATTAAAAATAAATATCAATGTCAACATGAAAAGTTCCAATATCAATATATAAAATTCGTAAATTTGTTTAACTGGAGAGAACTTTTAGTCAACATAAGTTGAAATAACACTTAACTAAAAATTTTTTTAAAGAATTTCTAGAATTTCTAAAATAGATAAGTGTCAAATTAACTTAAGTTTATTAGGAATTCTGTCCAGAATATGATCAATTTTCTACTAAGGATGTTCCAAATAAAAGTGCAATAGTAATAAAATTATGTTTTGACTCCAAATTCTCCTGCGAGCTATCGTTAGTATAATACAGGAGAATTCACATGTAGGATTGAGAATAAATTTTATACATAAAAAGGATTAGATGATGTTTCTTTCACGACCTTTTGGATGAAAGTTTCGTTTATGTATAATGAATAATTGAATTTTGTAATAATCTATTTGTAAAAAAATAAAAATAAATTAAACGGTAACGAACTATTCACACATAAAAAGCAAAAAAATAGAATTATAGTAGCTCAATGTAAAAATATTTCCAGTTAAACAGACATAATAGTGAAGACGCCTACACATAAATGAACTGTATTTTTTTTTTTATTTTAAAGAAAAAAAGTTAATATATGAAAATATTGTCCTCTATATGTTAACCTTTTTCATATGATGATATCGAGGAAGCCCAACCCGGTTCCTGTTTAACACATTACATCAGGCTAGACTGTCTAACCATACCGAGATCGGATTTTTTAAGAGACGATATAAGTGGCACATACACTAATTTTCTTTCAAAAAAAAGTCAGAGGTACCTGGCCAGGATTCGAACCCATGCCCACCGCGTTTAAGGCAAGAGCTTCCTACTCTTAGCCACAGGTGCTTGTGGTTGGGAAATTCAGAACAATGATCATCCGGCATACATGCTCCTAGTGAAGTGTATCATATGATGTTCCTTTAATTTTTTTATGCCTTTTTTGTAGCATGATTCGTTTTTGATTTCAAAATATGCTTTAACTTCGGCAATCACTTGTGCATTTCTGGAATATTTTTTAAAGTCTGCAAATAGTTAATACTCTCTTAGGATCAGATTTGAAGAGTAGAGGGAAGGTGGGTGGAAAAGCAATTTTAAGTACGATTCGTTTCATTTGACCATTGTTTTCATCAACTGACACGATGCCGTGTCTTCGATGAAACAGCACTTTTTTCTTTTACATTGGAGGCAGTTTTATCATTATGTTTTTATTTACAAGGACGAATCTCCACCTTTGGGAAACTGATGTGTCTGAAACTACAGAATATAATTCTTTAATCAAAAAATGAACTTGTATTTTTTTTTAATGGGCCCCAGAGCCAAAAATATAAACATTTTTTTTTAAATAAAAGCTTATAAAAATTTGAATCATTAAACAATCAAAACTCTTACAAAAAATATATTGTATATAAAAGAAAATACAAGTTAAATACGTTATTTTAAGTTTTATTGGATTAAAAAAACTTATATGGTTCAAAAGTTATACCAAATTAAAAATTATTAGATATTTGTTAGTATTTTTAACACATATGATAAATTTTCACATTATTTCATTAGCATATTTCGATCGCCTGTAACTTTTAAATCAAGCATAGAGAACAATAGGTAGTATGAAGGCTTTATACAAAATAATTATAATTTTCGTATTATAGCAAGATTTAGATGACCTTTTAATAAAATCCAATGTACCCATAGCTTTTTTACACACCAAATCAATATGCCCTTTAAATTCTAATTTTGAATCAATTATGATACCCAAATTTTTAATACTATATATCCTTTCTAAATTTTTATTCGTTATTGAGTAATCATAGTAGTAATTTTCTTTTATCTTTGAAATGAAACATTCGTCAATATTTAAGTAAACCCCATTACAATCAATTGTCTTGGAGATACTGAGCGTCTAGGGTCTGAACTTTTCTAAATAGCTTTATCTGCATACAAAATACAAGAAGAATATCGTAATGAATTTGACAGATCAATAACATAAATACAGAAAAACAATGAAGGTGCGATCCTTGAGGTATACCAGGTGAAATAACAAAATTATCTGAAACACTATAGTGTTCCAGATGAACGATCTACGTAATTAAGCAGCATTGAGCATGGTTAGTAGTTGGATGGGTGATCGCACTTTTTTTAATGAAAACCTGCTCGATCTGGACTTGCTTCGTGTGACGGTCGCTTGGGCATGTTAGCTACATGACAATGCGAGCGGGAGGTGTGGCCAATACGGTACAGGTATTCTTGTATAAAGAGTACCTAATATCGAATTTGCTATATACACCGAACCATTATGGAGAGGGTTTTCCCAGGTTTCATCTCACTAGGTTTGCTTATGGGTTTTCCCTTTTTCACGGGCATTACCCCGATAAAATACGGAATGGGATGGGGTAAGATGATATGGGTAATATAAGGAACAGTATGAATGAAAGAAATAAAGGTGTGGGATAATATGTTAAGATCGGCTCTGCTGATGAACGTGGAATCCACCAAAGTATTCTTGTTATTGTAGAATTTACTTGTTTTCAGGTTGTTATGTGTAGTAGAAAAGGGCTTGATAAGCTATTTAATATATTATTCTTTAATTATATTATTCCCAAGTGGATATTTTCTATATCCAAACAAATTTCTATTAAAAATATTTAATAATATTTCTCTGCATACTAAAGAAGAATGTAAAAATATGCCAGGTCATAATACGTTTATCAAGATAACAACAAAAGATAGAGATACAGCTAAAGTCCGATCACGGCGAAGAATTAATAAATGGCCAAATTGATGGATATATAAATAGATAGATGGGTGAATCCATCGATTTTTGATGACCTAAGTAATCAATGGGTTGATGAGTCGATAGATTGATGGGCCGATGGAATGATGAATTGATGAGTTGATGGATTAATGGGACCATGGGTTAATAGATCGTTTGGTTGATGGGTTGCAAGGTTGATTGGTCGTTGGGTTGGTGGGTCGATGAGTTGATGCGATGATAGGTTAATAAATAAAGAGTTAAATAGTTTGATTTAGATACGTTTTTTAAAACAGTAATACTCAAATTATTTAAAGCACTTACTAGGAGAGTGTCACACCTCCGGATCACGGATTTTGCTCAAACTTCGGGATAAGTTTTCAGATGATAAAATATGGAAAAAGCTAAAGTTATAGTCATAAATACTCAATATTTCCCTAGTTACAGGCAATTAAAGAAAATCACTAAAAAAGTTACTAGATTTTTAAACGCATATAGTTCTTTAGCATCGATAGCTACAAGCTTGAAACTTTTTTTAAATGAAAGCTGAGCTCAAATCCTTTCGAGTTAGTAGTTACAGCATATCAAAATATTATTTTTCCCCAAAGTTAGAGCGTAATAAGGATTGGACCCAATTTCAGCTTTTGTTATTAATTAATGTTTTAAAAAGAAAAATCAGGTCCAATGTTTATCATGCTCTAACTTTGGGAAAAAATAATATTTTTACATGCTATAACTACTAACTCGAAAGGATTTGAGCTCAGCTTTCATTTAAAAAAAGTTTCAAGCTTGTAGCTATCAATGCTAAAGAACTATATGCATTTAAAAATCTAGTAACTTTTTTAGTGATTTTCTTTGATTGCCTGTAACTAGGGAAATATTGAGTATTTATGACTATAACTTTAGCTTTTTCCATATTTTATCATCTAAAAAATTATCCCGAAGTTTAAGCAAAATCCGTGATCCGGAGGTGTGACACTCTCCTAGTTAGTTTAAAACTAAAAAACATGAAATTCTAGCTACAAAGTCACATCCAACCGTAAAATTTTGCATTCTTTCCATTTCCGAAGTCAAAAAAATAGGGTTCCATTTAAAATTCGGAAATTGACCTTCAAATGAACTTCAAAGTTAATTTAAAGGTGAAATGTTGGATCACCCATGCGAAATCCTAAAACTTTTATAGTGATCATTTTTTATGCGATCAACCCTTCCCAAAATAGAGGAAGGTCTCATACTTTTTGAACATCCTTTATAGAAAGCACCACGCAGGGCAAACTTCGTACATTTATTTGTCATTTGGAAGATAACAATTTATTAAAAATTCCAATTTTAACAACATCTTTATTAATCATTAATAGCAATTGAAGTTTAACTTTTGGAATTATATTCATTGTATTGTTGATGTTAAATAAAGCTGAAATTTTGCATGAGTTTTTAATAGGTCAGTTAAATTTTATGACTGAATTAAATTACTCTAATATAATATTACTCTAATATAAATTTTTTCAAACTCTCAAATAATTCATATTTATTTAATACAATATTGATTTTCTTGATCCATTGTGCCACAACTGTATAATCTTACGCTTATTTTTATGTATTATTCATTAAGATACGTTTTAATAATTTTTTCTAGAAAACTATTAAAAGCCCATACATATCATAACTTTATTTAAATTGTATCAATTTATGAACGGGCTAAAAAAAAATATATTTAAGGTTTATCATGAAATATTTAATGTTGATTTCAATGTTATTTGAACGCGGATGTTCTTAACTGTATTTACTGATTTTAACATTTATTCATCCAATATCAATATTTTTATATTATCTCAATTTTTTAAAATAAATTCTTAAAACTGCTGCAAAGGATATAGGTTTTTTTAGTAATGATTTGTATATATAAAGATGTTCGCCACGAAAATTTTTATGTAAAATAGAGCACATTATTCACATTTTTATTATTATCAAATATGGTGCGTACGAAAAATTTTCAAAATGTTAATGATTTCACGTACATTATTGATTTTAGTTTTTAGTGCGAAAAGATATGAAAAAAAAAATAATTTTTGGTGGATGTAAACTTTTTTTAAATTTTGTTAATTTATAAAAAATGGAAAGTTTCATTTTTTTATTCAATTTTATTGATATAAGTAAAAATTATAGTAATTCAGCTACGAATATGAATTCTGCATTTTGAAAATTTAAAAAATTTGATTTTGGCAAATTGGACTAGGTCATTTTTTTATATGCATTTATTAAAAATTTAATTAATTTTGAATATGAACATTTGTCGGTATTTTTTACCATGCACAGTAAACTTTTTTATCGTAGAATTTAGATGATGATAAAGGGAATATTTTTATTTAACACTGTAGAAATGTTTTGAGTTATTGTGAACCAAAAATATGCTAATTTTGGAAAAGTCCATACGTATGTATAAGTGCATATAAGAGACCTACATATTTTAAAAGTGGGTTATAGTGTTTTAGTTCATTTCAATCGATTCCTGCATCTTCTGATTTAGTCTAACATTTATTAATATCTAAAATTTAATAACAGCATCGTTACTTTTTCAACGCGTTATTATAATTTTAAAACAATATAATATTTTGATGGACTGATTTAAAACACTGGAAAACAAGTTTTATTTAAAGGTCTCAGGGGCACATTCGATAGAGCGATGGATTCATTATCTCGAGGACCTGAGTTCGAATCCCGCTCTCGGCTGATTGATACAAGCACTACTGTACGTTACATGTGCTTTATTCACAAACACACTGATGATCTTCGTCGCTAATTAGCATCGCCATAATAGCGTAAATACAGCGACGTTAAATAAAATAAATAAAAAAATAATATTGATTATTGACATGAATGTGTACATGTAATATTTTTATAAACGTAGATACATCCACCATATTAAACATTTTAAAATTTATAATTATATCTAAATTTATATTAGAATTGATAAAACTCTAAGACCTAGGAACTATTTTTTTGTTAAGAAGCTATTTTTCAAAGACCCGTAACTGGAGAACGTGAACTGTCTTTTTCAGTTAAATTTTCAAGATTGTTCGAGCCGAAAAAATTTTTTCCTACGATACTTAATAGTTAGAGTAAATCAATAGTTGTCAACTTTTAATTTCATAGAGATGTAAGCTTTACAGACATTTGTTAAGATTCTTGAATCACTTTTGAGGTGAATTTCAAGGGATAAGAAATAATATATATCTTTTAGATGATTGCATCTCATTAAGTAGTTCAGATTTTTTATATCACATATATTAATGTGGAATAACAAAAAGAATTCTGATTATGTTCTAAATAGTTTTTGACAAGAAATATTTACCATAATTAATTCATTTGGTTTTTATTAAATATCATTTTTTTAATAATTTTTCAAAAATTAATGTTATTAATTTTTTAACTTTAGTATATTTGTGAAAAAATTTATTTTTGGCATCACACTTAATTAATAATACTTCAAATGTTCAAATCCTTTATTTATTTTTTACAATTTATTACATAAAGAGAATTTTTCTATAAAAATTACGATTACCGTCACAATGATCATGGGACATCTTAATTTTAGGTATTTTTATAAACACATCCCTGGTAGAAATGTGAGCATTAAAAATGGTGTGTATAAAAATTTGAGGTTATTAGTTATAAAAATGCCAAATAAATGGCCAATAAATGTTAAAAAAAGCGTTTTCATTTCTACTGGCCAAAAAATGGTAAAAAAAACGTTTCAATTTCCACCAGGGATTCTTTATATGTTATTAAATATTATTAAACAAATGGACAAAGTATAAAGTTCGTCCAATATTTTTTGCCATATTGGCCTTTTTAATAATAATAATTAAGAAGAAATGGTATTATAATTTTTATACAGAGTTTTATTGTAAATTTTATAGGAAAATTCTCTCCGTGTATTAATTTATCTGATGTAAAATAAAGAATTGTGCACTTATTTTTTTTTAATTTAACATAATTTTTTTCATAAATTGGGTATATTTTTTTTTAAAAATATTAATTGATTATACGTAGTGAAATTTTTCAATTTTATTTATACGTTTACAAATTATTATATACATTCTGTACATTACATAATTCAATTCAACAAATGGATGTATTTATCAGTTTTTTTTTTTTTTTTTTTTTTATGAAAAATAATTTAATGTAAACATTTGAAGTATAAATTTCAATTAATTTTGTAAGACAAAAATGTAAGGACGAAAGTCTAATATATCGATGTTTTTAAAATATATCCTGATCTGCAATATATAAGGATTGATTTAATTAAATACTTTAATAACTATATATAATAACACTAATTTTTCTACTAATAGCATTTATTCAGAAATTCAAGCAACTGCCGAAAATGATATTTTTTAAAAGTAAGTAAAATCGTAGTAAAAAGGAAACTGTTAACTGCATACGAGATACAAACTCTGCTACCTTCATCAGAGCCGGGATAAACGTACTATGTTAGAGTCGCGCGATCTAGAGTGACAGTCTTTTGTTTTCTTTGAGCGCAGAAGCTTTTTTTGTTGAAGTATACGCGCGTGCGATGGGAGGCGCCATAGCAAGAGTTATCAACCAATGGGAGGATACTGAGTGCACGCCTTCTATTCCTGACTAGCCGCCGCTCGATGGATAAACGCTAACCTGCACTAATATTGCAAAGGGTATCCTTGGAGCTTTTTCATCCTCTTTCTCTATCACGCGTTCCTTCTCTATCTATCTATGCTTTCCTCTTTTCCTCTTCTCTTTGTAGCTACTTGATGTTTGCTTGTACAGAACCATACATATATTCAAGTGGATTTTAGATTTTTTTTTTCTATTATTCTCACTTTGTTTTACTAAAAAAATTATTAAACTAGCCTTTTTCATATAAAATTTCACAATAAGAATTTATAATGATAAAGATTTTTTACCGCAATAAATTCTTTATCGTTTATTCAAAGTATTAATTATAAAGGTTATTAATCATATTTTTTTGAAATAGCGTTTAAATTTAGTTATTCCGCTTTAAACATAAATCTAGAAAGAATCAATTATCTAGAATGTTTGTATTAAAAATTTTTTTTCATTATTATTAAATCTCATTCTATATATTGATAAAATTGGAGCTGTTTATTTCAATTTTGAAGATAAATAAAATTTTATTATTTTTTATATTCCATGCAAATATTTTTATACGATCATAGCATGACTAACGTGTTTTAATGATATCATTAATATCCTATTCTTTTAAATATACTTTTTCTTTTATCATGAAATTTTATTTTATAAAACAAAAAGAAAATAGCCGTGATATTTTCCTGATTAAATTTTTGAACTTTCTTTCTGCAGAATGTCTTATGGTAATTTGGTAAGTTACAAAATAGATGACGCTGAAATTTTGAACGTATAGAATGAGGTTAAAACAAAAAGATTTTAGAAGTTATAAGGTCAAGGTGATAAAAATCATAGGACAGCTCCAGAGGTTTTACTTGAAAATTATTGATTTTTGGAAAAAGTGGATATGAAACATATTCACTAAAAATTTTTATTTTTAAATTTCATTTTTAATTTATTATAATCTTCCTCCTTGGCAAAATTCTTTTATTTTTATAAAAAAAGAAAAAAAAAACTAAAACCCTTAATAGGTAAATCAAATTGGCAGTTTTTGGGTGTATTAAATGTGTCCACCAATCAAGTAAACAAAATGCATTCAAAATGCTTTGAATTAATTTATGGAATTCCCTGTGACTGTTTGCATTCCCAATTTAAAGAAAAAAGACGTATAAAATAAGATAGTGAGCTTTTCTTATACAGTTGCGTGCATAAAGTTTTGGACAGTATATGACAACATTACTTATTAACTGTGTTGTTTCATGAAAAAAATGTATGTATCAAATGGAATTATTTTACTGACACACAGCAGGCTGTCTTGAGCTATGGTGATGTCAAATTTCATTTCAGCAATCTTAACATGAGAGTTCCTCATGAATCAGTCCTTGGTCTACTCTTTTTCTCTATCTACATCAATGACGTTACCAACGATCTCCATGTCCAGGTGCCCCATCTTATTTATGCAAATTGTCTCCAGGTTTACATACAATTTTCATTTTTGTCTAAGGTTCTTGAGCACTTTGCACATCTACAATCACGCAATTACCTACATGCACAACAATTACTTGCCGTTTTCAAACTGGTTTAACATTCGACAAAATGTGGAAAAGAAATGGATCACGCTGCTTTTGCTATTCAACTTCAGCAAAGTGTTCGACATGGTGTGTCGCATGGCTCTTCTTCATAAGCTGTTTAACCTGGATTGCTCTGAAAATGTGGTCAAATGATTTGCTTCTTCCCTTACTGATAGACAACAGACTGTCTTGGGTTATGATGATGTCAAATCTCATTGTAACGATCTTAACATGGAAGTTCTTCAAAGATCAGACCTTGATCCTCTCCTTTTCTCTATCTACATCAATAACATTGCCAATAATCTTAATGCCTAGGTGTCTCATCATATTTATGCGAATGATTCCCAGATTTGTGTACAGGTTTCTCTTGCTGATCAGATCGTTTCTCTGTATTTATGGGTCAGCAAGCTGAACTTGTCTCTGCGTGGGCTGCCTCTAATAAATTGTATTTCAATGTTAACCAAACTAAAGCCGATTATACTTGCTTCTTATTTTTATATGAACAGGTTGTATAGCACATCGTCTGCTAGAGTACCTATAATTCTTTTTGAATAGAACTGTAATTCCCTTTGAATCATGCGGGCGTAATTTTGTAGTATCGATGAATTCTAAATTGAATTAAAGGATGTATATTTCTTACATCTGCAGGAAGACAAATACAATACTTTACTACCTGAATGATTTTGTAAAAGTACAAACTTCCATCTACGAAAACATTTCATACAGTTTCTACTGTTTTCTTTAATCAACTACTACTGTCTTATTTTTTGCAATCTTTCCTGTGAACTCGAACTTAAGCCTCAGTGAGTCGTCATATCTGGAATACATTATGTCTATGGTGTAAGAAAGCATGAGCATATTACGCTTTACAGGATAATGATAAAATCCAAGCCAGATGTGTAATAAAACTTATGGAAGGGCTAGATGATATATTCTTTAGTAATCAACGACGTTTATGCTTCAGAATACTGACAAATTTTTTTTATAGAATAAGTGTGACGTGCAAGGGAGTAGTTACATACAAGATTTGTAATGATTTATTAAAAACTTTTTTTTTAATTCACTATGAATATTTATATTAAAATAAATAGTTTTACATAATATTTGCAATACACTGGAAAAATGAATTTTTGCAGGAAAACGAAAAATCCACTTCATTCTATAAAGACAAATCTACTAGACATTAGTAGAATAATGCATTCTTACGAACCAGGCTGTATTCTTGTTGTTAAAATATAAATCGCTATCTTTTGAAAGAACTCCACCGATTGAGAGAGGAAATATGATTGATTATATATTTTCTCATAGAATGCAACATCAGCATTGTATCAAAAGACAGCTAGATATATATAGATAGATAAAGTTGTTTATTTGTACAGTATGTTGTACAATACAATTGAAATATAGTACAAAATAAAATCGTAAATTCTAAAAAAACATTAAAAATTAATTTTTATTAAGATTAAAATGATGTAAATTTTAAACTACTAGAGATAATGCCTTAACAGTGGGACCTGCCACTTTCAAAGGAAAGGAAATATAAGTTATCGGATGATTTGAACGAGGCAGATGACGTGAAATTTCTTATGACCCATGATCAACTGTTTCAGAGTCAGAATGAATAGGTGACAAAAAAGTTAAAGAAGAATGTGCATCAGCCTCACACCATAACCCTGAGGTCTCTCCAGCTAATTCCAATGGTACTTGTCAAAAATATATAAATATGAATTATTTTTTAAATCATTATACAAGAAAGACATTGCAAAAAATTATGTCTGTTACCAATTGAAAGCTAGCCAAGAGATCTTCTGGTAAGAGTAATGTGCTCATGTCTCTGGAATGCGTCGTAGGCATAACGTATTCCAGAGTTGACGACTCACTGAGGTTTAAAGTTAAATTCAGTTTTTTTTTTTTTTTTAAAGATTAATATATAAAGGATTTTGTCCTCTATATGATTAACCTTTTTATATGGTGAAGTCGAGGGAGTCCAGCCCGATACCCGTTTAACACATTACATCAGGCTAGACTGTCAGACCCACCATACCGAAAACTTTGACTACCGATGGATGGTCAGCCACTTTTGTGACCAACAATCAACGGATACTCAATGAGGTCGGATTTTTTAAGAGTCGCGATATGGGTAGCACATACACTAATTTTCTTTCGAAAAAAAAGTTAGAGGTGCCTGGCCAGGATTCGAACCCGTGCCCACCGCGTTGAAGGCAAGAGCTCTATCCGTTACGCCACCGCGCTCCTTTACGCCACCGCGCTCCTGAAGTTAAATTCACAGTAGAGATAGCAGTATTCGATTGAAGAAAACGGTGGAGATTGTATGAAATGTTTCCGTAGATGGAAATTGTACTTTTACAAAAGTAATTTAGGCGGTAGAGTATTATATTTATCTTTTTACAGATGTAGGAAACATACTCCATCCAATTGAACTTGGAAGTATTTATTAGAGGTAACTTATTCAGAAACAAGTTCAGCTTGCTGACCCATAAATATAGAGAAACGGTCCGATTCAGCAAGAGAAAATTGCACATAAATCTGGAAATCATTCGCATAAATATGATGAGACACTTGGACATTGGGGTTGTTGGCAACGTCAATGATGTATATAGAGAAAAGGAGAGGATCAACGTCTGATCTATAAGGAACTCCCAAGTTAAGATCACTAAAATAAGATAAGATATCATCACAAACCAAGACAGTTGTCTACCAGTAATACAGAGGTTACAAAATTCTTGTGTGAGATATGTATTGGGTTTGAGAATAGGGGATCACGTCTCTCCTCATAGAGCCGCATTGGGTTGGCTACGCACTGATTCGAGTTAGGAGGATGTGAATAATTCTTATATTGCTTATTTACGCAATGTCTTCAAACATTTAGTATGTTCTGAAGACATTCGCCCGAATACATGCGCTCATTATTAACAGATACGTAACTCGTATTCTCTCTCTCTCTCTCTCTCTCTCTCTCTCTCTCTCTCTCTCTCTCTCTCTCTCTCTCTTTATTAGCAATGGCAGATCTCGTATTGTTTCTTTTTCTCTCACATCCGACGGAAAACTCTCCAAAGCCAAAATTCCGTCATTCTCTAACATCCGCCAAAACACCGAAACAACCCGATACAGAAAAGAAATCGACAGACTAATCTGTAATCCTTTATTGAAAAAGTGATGAGCCGCCATGTTAAAGCATCTAAAGATCTAATCCGGATGGGTCGCTATAGAATAGGCGCCAAAGTTTGGATTCTAAGAGGTTTAGATTTTTAAAATTGACGAAAATTAATTTCTAGATTAGATATGGCATTGTTATTTAGATATAATAAAAATAACTCAAAATAGAATAAGAATATTTTATTTTAAACCAAGCAATATTATTTATGTATATAACCGAATGTATAGCTTAATGAAAAAATATATAACTATGAGCACAAGCAAGGTGTCTACCTGAAAATTCCAGTAAAATTGTAAAGACATCCAATAATATAACCATTCAGGTAAGTAATTTATTCCTTTATTGCATAAGAATTGCTTTATGCGTATACAATATGTATATATTTTCAATTATTTTTCATTTAAAAATAAGTATAGAAATAGGAAACAATGAATGAAGGTTCGAGGTTATGAAACTTTTATTATTCTATATTTCTATTATTCATATTAAAAATCATCAAAGTAGTAAAAAAAAGTATTATATTTAAGTAATATAAAGATAAATTTATTTATGTTATGCGCAGATTTGACTAGAAAAATAATTTTAGAATGAATCAAGATCAAAATTTACTGATAACAGTGGATGATGTAGTTGACGAACAGACTGTATTTTATTTTTAATGAAAATTTGAATTATTTACTCATACGAGTGTATTATTTCATAATACACAATCAATTAATATGTAATGTAATGTATTTAACCGAATTGTTCACTACGAGTGAGTTATTTTATCATATACAGTACTATTTAATTAAATATTTTATATCAAATATTAATACATGAAATTAAAAAATGGAAAAACATGATTTATGTTTTCAATGAATGAAGTTTGAAAATAATTAACATACTGAACAAATTATATAACTATGGTAAGCACCTTTTTAAAGATTCATATATAAAACTTGCATCACAGTTGACAATCAAGCCATATGACTATATTTTTAATAAAAATTTGAATATTTACTGATATAGGTGTGGTATTTTATAATATGCAATGAATTAATATTTAATATAATATATTTAATCCATTAAGCCCGAGAGGGTCTTGGAGGACCCACTTTATTTTAAACTCACAAGGAGAGTGCATTGCATTTGGGTCTCGGATTTTCTTCCAGCTTTGGGATCTTTTTTCTTATATAAAATCATAAAAAAAGCCGCGTCCGTTCGGTCCAAAGCTCGATTTTTTCCGAGTTATTAGCAGTTTTGTCTGTTTTGTTTAAAAATTTGCATCTGCTTTATAATTTTACAGTTTTCGAACTACTTATTCTATAAGGTTTTTACTGATTGCATATTAAAGTTGAGATTAAAACCTTTTGATTAAAAAAAAAAACCCGTTCAAAAAACTCAAGTTGTTAAAAACTTATGAAAAGATGAAAATTGAAATGAATTTCTGACTAAAATGTTGTATTTATTTTCTATGCACGTTTTCAGCTAAATATTTGCGCTATTTTTATTCCCTCATAACTTTTTAACAACTTGAGTTTTTTGGACACGTTTTTTTTTAATCGAAAGGTTTTAATCTCAACTTTAATATGCAATCAGTAAAAACCTTATAGAATAAGTAGTTCGAAAACTGTAAAATTATAAAGCAGATGCAAATTTTTCAACAAAACAGACAAAACTGGTCATAACTCGGAAAAAATCGAGCGTTGGACCGAACGGACGCGGCTTTTTTCATGATTTTATGTAAGAAAAAAGATCCCAAAGCTAGAAGAAAATCCGAGACCCAAATGCAATGCACTCTCTTTGTCAGTAAAAATTGGAAATTTAATAATTTCCATAAAAATTTAATAAAAATTTAATAATTTCAATTATAAAATTTAATTTAATTTAATAATTAAAATCTAACTTTTGGCGATGTTTTTCGTTGTCAGATAAAACATATACTTGCAATTAAATAATCTGTAAATATCGAAACATAATCATTTACAAACAAATCATCAGTAAATGTCGGAATATAATTAATTTATTCAATATTTTAATCTTTGAACATCACAAATTTGAAGTAAATAGGGAAAACCGTAGCATTACTAGTAGTCTTTCTGTTATTGTCCTACAAACTTGATTTATTAAAAGTGGAATATCCAAAAAATCTACAGCCCGTAACAGTCTTATTAATTCATCGTTCGCAATTTCATTAAAATAGGCAATATCCCGTTCGTTATCGCATATCCTTCTTAGCTAGTCTCAGGGATTTCCAAACTGATGGAAAACAGTATGCGCTTCAGAAGTTTTATTATACGGTCGTTTGTAAGGTGGTCAAAACACACATACAAACCTATATAATCTCGGTGCAGATCCAGATCAACGTATCTTATAGTATTTAAGGTCTGTATTTTGACCGTAGAATACTAACAGGTTTTAATACTATACGGTTGAAAATAATATTATATAGGAAATACGAAGAGCATTTAACGAACTATATATGTAACAAATAATACAATAAAAAACCGAAATTCACAACGTTGTCAAAATTCCAATCAGAAATAATAAAATTTCATAAAATTAGATATTTTTAAGTATTATTTACAAAAATTACATTATTTTACTTAATATTTATTAATTACGCATTTAGAATCAATTCGATTGTTCATGATACTAAATTTATGGATTAAATGGGGCTCCCTGGCTAAGCGCCCGTAACATACAGACCTACACAGAAGAACCATTTTAATGAAATTATTTTTAAAAAATTATTAAAAATTATTTAATAAAATTATTTAATAGCTTTAATGTTTATAGACTATTAAAGTGATATTAAAGTATATCCATTTAAAACATTTATTAGAATTGACTTTTTAAAATGCTTGTAAAGGAATTAAAAACGTATATTAATTTTCACAATTATGTACTCGATGAACAAATAATTTAATTTTAAAACATTGATAAAATATTTAACTTTTGTAGGGTGGGCTTGGCAATTTTATAGCTGTAATTTTACTTTATTCTTAGTTTTATATTCATTATTCAAATTAAAGTTGTATCATCATTTTTAATTTTGTTGAAGATAGTTTTATATTTTTAATAACATTTTATATGGCTTTTATTTTATACTCTATTTTTAACAGAGAAATTTTTTATTTATTTATTATTATCGGAATATATGTATAAAATGATTTGTAGGCATTAATATTTTAAATCATATTAAAACTTGACCACACTATTGATTTCAGTACTTTTTTAAGTGTATTTTTCTTATGATTAAATTCTCACTTTTTTGTTATTTGTAAAACTTAATTATAATGTTGAATCCTTTTTTAGAAGTATTATAAATGTTTTTTTTTAATTTTATGGTTGAATGTATTAAATTTATTTTAATTTTTGACAAAATACTTTTTACTTTTGAGGTAGTGTAAAATATTTTCACCTTCTTAAAGGTTTTTTCACAAGGAAAACATCACAACTTTTTTAAAGTCAAAAGTTCTTATCTCAATAGATTGATCAACTTTACCTGTAATCTGATACTTCCATAATAACACTAATTTTATAGTTAATTGTAAACTTAACTTAATATTTTTATATACCTACACTCCCCTACACATATTTTTGACATCCCTAGATAAAAATTTGATAACACAAAAAGTTTTATAATTTTAGACCCCAAAGCTCAATATTTCCCTAGTTACAGGCAATTAGAAAAAATTACTAAAAAAGTTACTAGATTTTCAAATGCTTATAGTTCTTTAGCATTGGTATCTAGAAGTTTGAAACTTTTTATGAATAAAAACTGAGCGCAGTATATCAAAACAATTTTTTTCCCAAAGTTATAGTGTAATAAAGATTGGACCAAATTTCAGCTATTATTATTATAAATTAAAATTTTAAAAAGAAAATTCTGGCTCAATCTGTAACTAGGGAAATATTGAGCGTTGGGGTCTAAAATTGTGTTTCCTTCCATATTTTAACTCCTAAAAACTTATCTCAAATTTTGAGCAAAATCCGTGACCGATAGATGGATGGATAAGTCAATGGGTTGATGGGTTGTCGGATGGCAAAGTCGATAAATTGATGAGTCAGTGGGTTTATGGATCCATGGATTGATAAGTCCGTGGATTTTGGGTCCATGGATTGATAAGTCCGTGGGTTTATGGGTCGATTGATTGATTAGTTTATAAGTCGATAAGTTGATGGACTGATTGATCAATAGGTTGATAAATTGATCCATTTACCCGAGAATTTATCGATCCATCAATCTTTTAACCCATCATCTATCATAAACCCATTAACTCTACGATTCATCTAATCATTTACCCATTAACTCATCGAACAACTGGACAAATCACCGACCTATCAAACCATTGTATCCATGTATTTATTAATCCATACTTCGTCTATTTATTAATATTTCTTCAGAATTAGATTTTATCTCTATCTTTGTCTTCTGATGTGATGTTGATAAATGTATTATGACCTAGAATATCTTTACATTATTTTATATCACTCTAACCTCAAAATCATAACTTTAATATGATTATTCGGCTCTCGTGGTATAAAATATATTAAGAAACTGATGTGTAAAGGCTTTTTTACGAAACTTGTTACAGCCCTCGCTTCTGGCTCGGGCTGTAAACTTCTCGTTTCGTAAATAAAGCCTTTACACACCCGTTTAATAATGTACTATTTTAGTATACGGATGCATATCATTGAATACTTTTGATTAAATTTTTTTTTGATTACAGACAATATTTGTCCGGGAAAAATAATTAAAACCTAGAAAAAATAGGAAGTTATAAGTATTTTTCTACTACACACAAGAACATCCGAAAAAAAGCAAATTTGATTCTAGACTCAAATAGAAATATACTACTAAAAATAGCCAGAATACTTTCTACTACAGACTAGTGGATTCTACTTGTTTTAAAGAAACGTTTTTTCTGAAACTATAGTTTCAAATATAATTATTTTTTTCACACTCAGGGAGCAAATTTGATTCTCGATGTCTGTTTTTAGGGGCCAAATAGCTCTTATTTACAGGGAGGTAAATTTATTATTTTCCTTCCTAGGAAACAATATGACTTTTTTCTTTCTGGGGAAAAAGGATTTGTCAAAAGATGCTACTTTTGCTCTCGGCAATAATGAAAAAAGCTCACTGTAAAAAAGTAAGATTTAATTTACATTTTACAATTTATTTATTAAACAATAATTATACATTTTTTATAACAAATAATTTTAAATAAAAACTGAACAATATAATTTTTTAATAATTAAAAAAACAGAACATTCTTGTAACAATTATTTTACATTAGGACTAAATTAGTATATTATTCACCTAGGGAGTAAAAACGAAAAATGTCTTAAAACGTATGTTAAATGTCACCCGAGCCGAAGGCGAGGGTGACAAACATACGATTTAAGGGATTTTTCATTTACTCCCGTGGAGAATATACGATTTTTTTACACAGGCAGCGTACAGTGGGTACCTTACTTTTCGCTGGGAGGGAGTAAAGTACCCACTGTACGCGCCCTGTGTAAAAAATAATTTTACCGCATTCTTTGTTTATATTCACTTATATGTTTATATGTATAAAAGTATACCGTTTTGCGATGTATTTTTATTCTTTACTGTATTTTTTAATCTAATAATTCTATTTCATATTTATATATATATTTATTTTTACATTCGTATATCTCTGTTATTATTATTATAATTAGATTGAATATCAAGTCCTTCATGTAAAAAAGTAAGATGTTAACCACGGAAGCAAAATGTTTTTGCCCTCGTCTTTATTGCTAAACCCGACTTGGATAAAAAGGCCTATTTTGCCTTCTTAGTTAATAATGAATTATTATAATTACTTATTAGTCGGTATAGTAGAAATTTTATTTTTTTATTTTATTTAAGGTAGTTGACATGAAATTCACTTCCAATCAGATTCTTTTCTTTTATATTATATTACTCTGCATCATTTTAAATTTTCAGAAAGATTCCCTATACCAAAAGCGAGATATAGAGCTTTAAAGTTGCAACATTTAACACGTGATTCATATTAGGCAGTTTGCTATGCAAGCTCAGAGTAGGTGGCATTCTGAGCTCTAGCGTTGTCATGGCAGCACACTCCACGTATGTGTGCATGGATGAGCATATATGTATAGCTGTGTAACGACGCGCAACACGCTGCTATTCGAGAAGGGGCTTTCCCACTACTTTCAGATGTAACGTTATTGAATACACGGAGCGAACAAATCGGGAATACTTCCTTGCGCCCTCTACTGCTACAGCTCCGTACGCACGTTTTTGAAAATAGGCCTTGCGTACAAGCAACGATTCCATAAGGCATCGGGAAAAAGTCCGAACGCTCTATAAGCGTTCGGACTTTTTCCTATAAGCGCTCGGACTTTTTCCCGATGGGTTATGGAATCGTTGCTTATACACAAGGTCTATTTCCAAAAACATGTGTACGGAACTATAGCAGTAGAGGGCGCAAGGAAGTATTCCCGATTTGTTCGCTCCGTGTATACACGGATAGACTCATGAATACACTCATACACGTTAACATGGCAAAATTGCCGTAGTATGACCGCCATGACAGCGCTAGAGCTCAGAACGCCACCTGCTTCGAGCTTGCATAGCAAACTGCCTAATAGTAAGCTGTTTCAAACACTACATTTTAAGACATAACTAAGTACCCTACATTCAGATCTTTTTAAAAATCTAATATGATATTTAAAATTATGTAGAAAATATTATATAAAAAAATGAAAATGCTCAACCGTATAGTTATTTAGTTACTGTAAATAAAAGTTAATAAATTTTCTGATAAATGAATGAGGAAAGAAACGGAGGATCGTGGCAACGCCGCTGTAAGTAGAGAGGGGGTTAGGAAAATACATGGAGCTATAGTCGCAGTGTTGCCACTTTTATGGTATATTGCGTTTAAGCTCGTTCATGTATACCTATACACTCCAAGCATGCATTAGTGCGTTTGAACTGTATAGTCACAGACAAAAAGTTCTTTACAAAACATGCGACTGTGTATAGGTTACGCCGTCTATATTTCACGTTAGACTTTTGACACTGACTGTAACTTAACATCTCTGTATTTATTCTATCATTGTAATATAAGTCAGGTTTCGATATTTTTCCAAGAAGCATATATAAAAAAATATTTAAATTAATAGTGTATCCATAAAAAAAATTATTTTTATTTAATGATTTACAAGCGTATATTTAGATTCAGAGAATCTAAGAAAGTTATCTTTTCAAATATTTACATGCATGTCAATATGTATAAGTATGTAAGCGTGTAATTAGTAACATATTACTTAAAAACTACACTGTAAAATAAATTTGTAATTTTTACTCACATAAGTCTTACAGATGGAACAAAAATTTTTTTGTATTAAAATTTACAATTAATTTCAATGTACATTTCAAGTCAAAATTTTAACACAAAAATTTATGAATAACAAAAAGTGTAAATTTTACAAATTTATTTGTGTCAAAGTAGAAAGATTTTAATAATGTTTAGATAGTAAATATACGCTGTATATTAATTTTAGAAATATTTTTGAGTTTATTTTAAAAGTACATAAAAATTTGAAAGTTACAAAAAATTTTATGTTAATTTTACAAACATATTGTAAAATTTTAACACAAAAATTCGTGTAAAAAAAAATTTTAACGAATCACACAAAATTTTTTACAATGTACTGTGGAAATTCGTTCAAATTTTGCCGACAAGTTTAGATCGATGACGTATAGGAGTCGAAAGCTATTCGTAAGTGTTTTTATAGCGTAATTTAAATTTGGAAACCACTTTAATAAGTTTTTGAAAAGTTGAAAATTCTCTAATTCTTTTTTTTCATTGTAAATATTAACATATCATGTAAATTTTATATTATTTTGAATATAGATATTTAACATAGTTTTCATTCAAATTACTTGAAATAAAATAGAATTTTTTAATATTTTTAAGTTAAATTTTAATTATTGGTATACGTAATTCTTCGTTAAAAAAAATTTTATTATTTTATTTTAGATTTGAAAATTATGTACCAAATTTAAGTACATTTATTAATTTTACTTTATTTTAAAAACAAAAGGAAATTTTTAAATATTTTATACAAAATATTTACTAGTTAAATATTAAAGAATGTGTATAAATATGTAAGAGAAATTGAAAACAATTCGTCAATATAAATTTAGAATAATTATCGATAATCTAAACCTCATATTACTAAGCTTTAAAAAGGTGAGTGGCTAATACTAGAGCCTCAAGTGTGAAAAGAAGGAAATCTTGCTCTATCCTTTCAGTGGATGATCTATCTATTCTTTTTAATGAAGTCATGATTCAAATTTGAATAAACTTAATGTTAATACTTAAGCAACGGGTTTTTCATCATTATAATGGCAAAGATTTAGCATCAGATTTGCTTTTTATTGAGTTTATAATCGTACAGCAAATTTTATTATTTTAAATTTAATCTTAATATTACATAGTGAATATTATCTATAAATAACATTATACATATTTTTAAAAAATTTTAGTTTAAAAAAAATTTTTATATAAAAAAAAATTTAGTTTAATAAAAGTAAATTTTAAAAATCTATAATTAATCAATAATATTAAAAAAAATATAAAAGTATCATAATTTAAGTTAAAACAGTATCAATAATATACTCAATATATTATAAATTACCATTAAAAACTGATCTGTAAGAACGTGTAATAAGATCTACGAGAACAAACTATTCATTCTTACATGTCAGTACATCGCGTAAGTAGAATGAGCCGTGTATGTACATACCCTGACCGACCAAAAGGTTTTTCTTTTTTTTTACTTGCACATTTGGTTTAGCCAGACAGCAATCTTCCCCACGCGTGCGCTTTGCCTCTTCTTTCGTTCCTTCTCAGTCGAGCACTTGTGTTGCTATTTATCTCTCTCGCTCTCCCCCCTCTGTCTCTCTATCCTTTTCCTTCGTTCTGCATGATATACGCGTATTTCTCTGTCTCGCAAGGAACGTTCAGGAATTATATTGCAAAGAGACACGTGCGAGAGTGAAAGAGAGAGAAAGTAAAAGAGAATGAGCCGCCGGAGTCGAAATAAGCCGAAGTTACGCGAGCAAAGCCGAAGGTTCATTCGAATCGCGAGTCCCGCGTCAGTGTAGAAACCGCGTTCGCGGTCCACGGTTCACGATTTCTGGGGGCTGACGTTGACTCTGTTAAAAAGCCAACGACTGCAATGAGACAATTCGATCATACAAAAGTAGTAAAAACGCAAGACATTGGGAGGTACTTATCATTAAAATTCGCACGTATGCATCAAGCAAATGCAACAGCTAGATAGAAAAAGTCTTCATTTAAATGCTCTCAAAGATATGATCATCGACCTTATATCTCTCACGTGCGCTGTCGTTCTCTCTCTCTGTGCTTGCACTTACTAGCACGCGACAAAAGAGCAACTTGTTAACCTCTAAGCTTTTTTATTTACTTTCAACAAGTCACTAAAACTTCGATTTTTATTTTTCATCTTGATACTGTTTGCTACTGCTGCTATTGTTATTATTTATTATTTTTTGTTGGCGAAAGTGAACAGGATAAAAAGACGCTAACTAGCAAATAGTGCAATTATCTTTTTTTTTTGTTCCTTCAAATACGCGAATGTATACGAAAGCGTTGATGATGAAAATCGATGTTGAAATAAAATGCAACCAGACTGCGCGTGAATCTATAAACGACTATAATCAGTTTATGAAATTAGTTAGTAAAATCTCTGTCTTAGAGTAAAATAACGTACTGCCAAGGTCTATATCGATAATATTGATCCAAAGCTTCTGGAGAATTCAAATGCACGCACAAACAGTGAGAATCGTGAACTTTGGTGTTTTTTCATTAAAATTTAATGGGAATAAACTAAAGAATAGGAATCTTCTTGTTGACTGTGATAAAGCGAAAGTAAAATACAGTAATAACGCACTGTAGTAAGCATTGATATTTAGCAATATTTTTGTGTTCAAGTGCAGAAGCAAAAGGCAATAATGATCTCGGTGTGTGATTTGTGCAAAATTTTGAACATAAGTGTGAAAAAAATAAGTGCATGCAAATTGATGTAGAAGTTATTACTCATAGCTTATCTAGTCAATAAAAAAAACGGGCAAAATTATTTAAACTTGAAGAATCAAGAGAAAAAAATTAAGTGAATAATCAATTGATGTATATTCATTGTGCTTACGTACATTCAAGTGCACCGTCCTTAACGACATAAAATTTGAATGAAAAACAGTGAATTATACATATCTTTTGTTTTGTTAATTAAATGTTGCAATTGTCTTTATGAATTTTGTAAAGTGATTTTTATTTAAAAATTATAAATTCATAAAAATCCATTACGAAGAATTTTTACTTAAATTTTAATTTAATATGTAGATTGTTCAACAAACTTATAGTTGCAATTGTCGATATTTAAAATATTTAAATATACTAATATTACTTGATAAAAAATTAAGAGAACTGAAAAAATGTAATAAAGTATTATAAAGATTATAAAAGAAACGCATGAGTACAATGACGTAAATCCGATTGAAGTGATGCTGTATCTTACTATAATATAGCACCCATGACTTTTTCTACTGAAAAGGCAGTAGTAGGAGAAAGTAAGACCGACAACATTTGGCTTGTAATGAGCCCGCGGCAGAAAATTGAAAATAAAAACTTTTATCAACTAATCATTGAATTCGCTTGTTTTACGTGTAGTTTTAATAAATATTGACTTTAGACGTTAGCTAAAAAATATCATTAATAAATATAAAAGAGAAAGAGAAAAAAGGTAATCTAGAGTATAAATAAAAGAGAGAAAGTGTGATCAGTGAATTGAAACAAGTAAGTTTGAAAAAATTACGACGAAAATTTCACCAATCCCGAGCATTATGTACCCCTGGTACCGGGAGAGCGTAGCCGCGGCAGCGGCCGCCGGTCTCGGCGGGCCTGTGGGTGTCGTCGGTTCTGGATTCTGTTCTAACGCTCCCGGCCAAGGCGGTACCACCATTAAGACTGAGACCGGCTACTCCGACTGTATGCTAGCCCTTGACTACGTTCAGAGTAAGGTAAGAGAGCCTTTATTTCCTTTCAAGCTTTCTTTTATCTTTCTCGACAACTCCTTTATATCATTTTTTATTATAGTCAACAACTTTTGTACATCAATACCAATTTATGTACACACACTATATTAAATATATACTATACATGTATTCTTATAATTTATGGTCTTTTTTTTTAATGGATATTTTATAAAAGATAGTGATCCATCTTACCTCAAAATCATACGCTGTTTACATTAAACGGTGTATAGATTAATCTGTATTTTTCTCTTATTAACACATAATCTTTATGAAAATACTTGTACTTAATTATAGTCATATTTACTTAATCAACAGATTCGACAAATATTTAAAAAAATTTTTCGCAGTATTTTAGTCAAATTTTTTGATTATTAGATTAAATAATTATTTAAAATATTTAAAAAGTTGAAATATTAATAAAAACTTCAATAAGTATATTAAAAATTATTTTAAAAAATTATACATAATTTAATATAAAAAAGTTTTGGTTTATTTTTTTACATATTAAATTACAGTATTCAATTTTATGATTCTATTGTATTCTATTATATTTAAAAATAGCTAAGTTTCAATATCATCTATACTTAAAAATGACGAATCATGTGTTTTAAATGTGATTTTAATTATTTTACATACGTATGCGCGCAAAAATAAAATTGTTCGTATAAAAAATAAATTATTCTTTCATTGGTAAATCGTAAAGTTCAAAACTATTCATTGATGAATTTTTTTCTCTCTTACTATAATTACAAACTCTGAAAAAAAAGTGAAATATCAATCTTTTTTTAACGTAATCATTAATTTTTTCATGTTTTGTCTACATCATCTAAATTTTATGGAAACGACTTAATTCAAAATAATTATTTTCATTTCAATATTTATACTATGATATTTATTTTGAATAATAATCTCATGACAAACACTTATAATCACGAAATTTCTTAATATTTGTATACTATATGTTAAAATTCTGTCATTTGAAGCTGAGGGTATAATAAAAAGATAATTTCTGAATGAACCTTATATCAAAGATACATTTTGAGATAGCATTAGTGAAAATATGTTATTTTTTTTTTAAACAGTTTGTGTGCGTGCGTGCTTGTGTACCATCTGTGTATGTATACGTGTGCCTGTGTATCTGTGTACGTGTGTATTGGTATAATTTAAGAATTACTTAATCAACTTTCATCTAACACGGTTCAGATGTTTTTCAAGATAAGATGACTCAATAATAAATATTTCACTTAGCTAAGTTTTGTTTTGTATTAGTTTTGTGGTTTAAAAAATAATTTTTTTCAATTTTTTGAACAATTAAACTTCAATGTTTAGAATGATTTGTAAATGCATTTTAAAGAATCTTTATTTATAAACAATTTTCTGAGAGCATTTAAAGATAGTCGTTTTTCTTTTGTTGTGCGGCAAAACTACTGTCCTTTTATGTATGTATAACTTGGAAATTATATGAATAATCTCTAAGGTTTCATCAATTTATTAATTTGATTCTAAATTTCAATAGATTATTTGGGGTAACAAGTACTTAACTATGAAATTAGAGTATTTTTGGCGCCTATAATTTATTAAGAACTTGAAGTATTTTACTGAATGCATCTTTTATTTTTTTATCAAATATTTTTTTACATATAATGACTTTTTATTTTCTAGACACCCACAAATTATCATATTTAAATATAGTTATTATAAAATGCTTTTTGTAATTTCAAATTGGTCAAAAAAGTCATCATAAGTTTAATGAAGCTAAGTGCATATATCATCCGTTTTTTAATACTTTTAATAACCCTGGTAGAAAATAAACCATTTTTTGGCCATTTTTGTTGGCCAACGCATGTTAAAATGGCACTTATCTAGAAATTTTGGAAACTCTTTGTACGGAATTTCTAGATAAGTGTCATTTTAACATGTGTTAACCAGCAAAAATGGCCAAAAAATGGTTTATTTTCTACCAGGGAATTCATATTAATCTTTATCTTGAATATAAATTTGGTTTTAATACTGAACTTTAAAATTGCATAATACACGGCGAAATATTTGAGTGAAATTCACTGTTTTCGCTTATAATATGGACACATAATGTTACAACACACATTATTGCTGAAAAAATTATGAAAAATTAACGGTTTTAAAAGTAAGTTTTAAAATATTTAATTAAAATATATCCGTTTTAAAGTTGAAACTTTTTCCTAAGCTGTAAAATAAAACATATATTGCACCATTATATTTCTAAATGACTACCAAAAAGCCTATCTTTTACAAAAATATTTCAATCAGTGCCCAGTGGATTCTTATTTAACTAAATTTATTTAATCATAAGTTAAGCATAACAATCAAATTGTTAAAAAGAAGAAGAAAATTTAGAATTTTGACCTCCAATAAACATTTATTATTTATATTAAATATGTTACACAAATTATATAATAAAAGAGTATATTTTTCGAAACAACATACGAAAAGCCAATTTCACATACCCATTGAAAAATGTGTGAAGAGCAATTCAAAAGCAGCGGAAATTGGCTGTTTATCGCAAACAAAGCTACCACAAAGAGTTTAACTTTGTGTAACTCTTTTAAAAATGTATCGTTTGCAATAAGGTGATTGTCAATATACATGATTGCACTGTCACGCCTCTAAGCTTGGGCGTCGATTAACTCGTTGAACACCATCTTTTCAAGTACTAATATTAGCTTAAATTTGTAAATAGTTTTCTGATTTTATTGATTCATTGCAATTAGAATATTATTATAAAAACATAACAGGTATATCTAATAGCAAAACATATATTTTTACTAAATATTCCATCATTAATATCCACCATTGTATTACAAAATTTTTTCATAATTTTTCATCAAGTTAACTAAGGTAAAGTAAATGCAATGGGAAATGAACGAATAAGCACAAGTAAAATAAAAATGGAATAACGCGCTTATTGTCATGTATGAAAAACATGCTATTACAGTAAACATATCAAGGCATTAAATCATTGTCATTATTATTACATAATTAATATATATATATAATTTAGGTGTCAACATGAATATTTATCTTCAGCTGACTATTTCTTTGGTAAGGTATTCAGATCCATTCAATTTTTTTTATATTTTAGATCAATTATAGATCATAATAATTGTTATGTTTTATAATTTCTCCGATACAAATAGTTTCAACATGCAAGAGTTTTATTACAGTTTTAAAATAATTGATTTTAAAAAGTATTAAAAATTTGTACAGAAATACTTATAATCTGTTTTTTTATAACTTAAACATTTCTTTGAAAAAAATTTTTTTTCAAAACATTCATGAAAATTACGCATTTACAAATTTTATAAAATTTCACGATTGTTTTTCTATAGTTTAGAGATAATCAATGTTATTACAAAAATAATAGTAATGATTGTTAGTCTTGTTAGTCTTTTCGTTAGTTTAATTTATTGTATATTTAACACTATACAGACATATTATATACACAGTTCACATGCACATATCGACGAATGAAAGCTGCTGTCTGTATTCTGGATTCTAAAAAAATTATTAAAATAAATAACGAATGATATTCTCGACTAAGATAAACAAATTTTTATTTTATTCGGAGATCGTCGCACTATCAAGTAACGGATTTTAATAAAAATTAAGAAAATATTTTCTATTGTCTACATAAGATTGATTAAGAAATATTTTGCTTCCAACAGAACGTAAACTTTACAAAAAAATTAACCTTGTGCTTCTTACACAATGAAGTAGGTGTTAGTTATTTTCAAAATTATCAACTTTCTTAAGAATGCTAATACTTCTATTTAAATCTAATCTTAAAAATAAATTAAAGTATCTTCAATTTCTTTTTGAAAGAGACCTAAAATATTATTTTTTTTTAAGTCATGCTTATTTAAAGATGACACTTATAATGCACGTAAAACTGTAGATATTTTTACTTTTTTCGATTTTTATTTGTCTACTTTACTTAAGATGCCATTTTCAAAAAAGTATAATTTTACTAAAAATTAATTTGAAATATTTTGGGATACTTTAAAAAAGAAATGAAACGTTTTATAATTTTGCTTATAATACTGCAAGTGAATCGTTTTTTCAAAATCATATGTAAGATCTTGAATGCTTTACTTATACCGGTCAACTTTTACAAAAATATAAATAAAAATTGAAAACAATAATCTCGAAAGTATAAAAGCTCATCAAAGCTTGCAATTCCAAATCCGCCATCATAATAATACAATTGATTTTTTACAGTTAATATTTTTATTTTGAAAAAATTATTAAAAAGAAAGAATAATTATTGATCAAGTGTGTACAGTTTACTTATTATATAATAAAATTCATATGAAGTGTTATTGAATTTTTTCTATACCCTCGCGTAAAATTTTTTTGTATGGCCAACATGTTAATCAAGCCATATCCAACATATTGCATATTTCTAAAAATATATTAGTAACAGTCTTCCAATATATAGCCAATACTTATAATTAGGAATTCGTAGATTTTAATCCACATTATTATTCTTACACATTGCAAATAGAATAGCCAATATATTCCCATGTACAAATTAAGAGTTGACCATAGGAAATTTTGACCGCGGGTATTTTTTATGAAATTAACATGTTATAAAATATTGGCTATATTGAAAGACTTGCTAATATATTTTTAGAAATATGCAATATATTGGATATTGCTTGATCAATATGTTGGTCATAAAAAAATTTTTTATGCGATTAAATTAAATGATTATAACCAATTGTAAAGAAATTGTATGGCAACTAATAAAATTTATTTATAAATTTAAATTTTCTAATGTAGAAGTAATTCAATAGTTCGAATCACGTAAAATGAATGTAAGTATATATAATAATTTTTTACGTTTGTATAATATGTATTCAAATTTGAATGTATAGGTAGTTTATAAATTAAAAAATGAGAATATACCACAGAAGAAAAAAGTACCTAGCAGTTTCACAATTGCCTAAACTTGGATGTTAATTTACACGAAATGGACAAACCAATACTTTCCCTCCTAAAATGTAGAATGTATTATTATTTAAATAGAAGAATTTTACTGTCTTATAAAATTATTATATTTATATAAATAATAATAAGTGATGCAAACAAATTCTAAAATTATAAGTTGGAAAGTGTATGAGCGGTATAAATTATTTCAATCACTAATAGTTTCAAAGTATTTTTATTATTCTTAAATTACATTTAAAGTCATATTTAGTCTATTTTAGAAATATTTAATTCTATACTTTTATATTTCAATACAAGACACAATAATTAACTTCTTTATACCAATTTAAATTCTACATTTATAAATGGTAATATTTTTTTAAGTATGATCATATTTAAATATTTTTATAGAATAATATTAATATTTAAAATTTGTGATTTCTTAATATTAAAAATAGAATATATAATTTCATTTTTTCAAAATTCAATAAGTTATAATAGACAATATTTTTTATGCACTCCGATCTTGATGCACTTGATCAATTGAAGTTTGTATTTTCATAAGACGAAATTTTTATTTCCTTGGTCAAAATTGAAACGCTGTGTATTATCATTTTATGACCAGTAGGGATGGAAACGCTTTTTTTAACATTTTATAGCCATTTCTTTGGCATTATTATTACTAATAACCTCAAATTTTTAGATACACCATTTTTTATGCTCACATTTCTACTAGGGTTATTGTATAATTAATTCTAATTTATTTTAATTAAATAGTTCAATTTTTATACTCAAATTAATTCATTACGATAATTTTGAAAAATGCAAACTGTTTCAATTTCACAAAAAAAGTGCAATTTTTCTATAAAAAATAAAAATTTCTTTATAAGATTAAAATTTTACTGTCAAATACTGATCAAACATTATCCTTACAAATTAAATTCGTTCTAATCGAATGAAATTTGAATATATTAAAATTTCGGTAACTGGTCATCATAAAATTCAATTAAAAAATGAATCATATAAGATGATTAGTTCTTAGTGATACATGAAATGTTTTCTAATAACAGTCTTCTAATATTTAACGGTAATCAAAAAGCAACAAAAGATAATAATGACAATAAAATCTATTTTCTCTCCACTTTTAAGTTTATAAAGTGATCTATTTTTACGCTAAGAATATCTCAATAATACGTTGTTTTTTTCTGAGGGAAAGACAAATTCAGACTAAATTTCATATGCACAATATTGTAAATAATAAATATACCCAATGAAAATATTGCTATTTTGTTATTTTGTCATATAAATTGTTTAAATTATTTTTTAATTTGAAAAAACATTATATAAATTGAGAATTTTCTAAATTAGATCATACCAGTCAATACAAAGGTTCAAATTCTGTAATTGTTTTTCATTTAAGTAGGCATATTTTATCATTTATAGATCTAAAAAAGTGATATTTTATTTAAACGGATAGAATAATAACTTCAAGTATCTAAAAATTCGGAGTTGGTTAAATATTGCAACAAATAATACACATGATATTTTACATCCCCTTGTTTGGTAAAAAATAATCTTGAGAATGTTTTCTATTTGATGCTTAAAATGCAGTCAAAGAAGTGTAAAATATTGATAATCATTGATTGAGACATTCAATCAGGTATAATATAATAGATTTTTCAGATTTTAATTCTCGGATCTTGTAAATAATTATAATGACGGGCAAACAGAAATTCACTATAGTTCGAAGCTTGATAACACATTATAAATAATCATGAAAATCAAATAGAAAATTCTAAGCAGGAGAGTGTCAGGGTTCTGGATCATCGAATTTGGTCAAATTTTAGGAAATGGTTCTGGACGTAAAAACACGTAGAAAGCAAAAATTTTAGACCCTATTGCTACATCTTTCCATAGTTACAGGTAATGAAGGAATGTAACTGGAAATGTTACTAGATTTTCAAATGATTATAGTTTTTCAATATTAATATCTAAAAGCTTGAAGCTTTTTTTAAGCTGAGCTCAAGCTTTTTCAAAATAATAGTTATAGTATATGGAAAATTATTTTTTGCATAGTAACAGCGTAATAAAAATTGAATTTTCTTTTTTAAATACTAATTAATTACAAAAACTAAAATAACTACTATTTCAAAAGGATTTGATCTCAGCTTTTATTTAAAAGAAAGCTTTGAGGTACTAATGTTGAAAAACTATAAGCATTTGAAAATCTAAATTTTGTAGTAACATTCTTTAATTGCTTGTAACTAAGGAAATATAAAGTGTTAGGATAAAAAATTGTAGTTTTTTACATGTTTCTGCACCCAAAATAATCTCTCAAAATTTGAGATAATATGGCAACTTAAAACCCTAACACTCGTGTTAAATATGTTTATTTTTAAATAATGAATGAAATTAAAATTTCATTTTCCATCTTCTAATCTTAAAATTGTAAATTCATTGTTCTATTTTTACTCTCAAACGAAAAAATATATTTCCTACTTGATGAGGAAAGGCTTTTTTCGAAACTCAATACGACCTTCACTTTCGACTCAGGTTTGAAACTCCTCGTTTCATAGGCTTTTTCTAACCCGGTATGAAATATACTATTATTTTATTTTTAAATAAATAAGTTCATATTTATATTAGTTTCACGAAAAAATGAAAAAGACGAAACCATATTTTTTAACCAGAAAAAAATTTTGTCCTTTTAAATTTTGGTAAAAGCTAACTATAAAGAAGGTTTGACTATTCATTTGAAATTCCATAAGATGATATTGTAAACTATATCAATTGTTTTTAAATGTGATAACACTTTATTTATTTATAATAATACTTCCAATTCCAACTTATTATATGCAACTACAATTTTGAATGATTTGTATATGTACATATATGGGAAGTTTCATGCTAAATAAGCATAAGTACGTTGATACATTAAAATCTTATTTTTGGGATTCTAACCATAATTTTTATTTTTATTTAATTATTACAATGAAAAGACTGTCTATTATTTTCATTCTTATTAAATTTATTTAATCATAAGCTAAAATAGCTAAAAAATTGTTAAAAAGAAAAAGAAAATTTTTAATTTAGACCTCGAATAAACTTCTTTTTTTGTTGCAAATTCAGTTTAAAAAACTAATTTTATTATCAGGTATAGAATTTGACCATTTAAAAAAATTTCAATAAATCCAAGATTAGTCATATTTACTTGACGAAAAATGATTATATATATGGAACATTTGAATTCAACTGAGCAATGACCTTTCCGAATTAATTCGAATATGACGTGGTAGTTATTTGTGATTATGGAAGCATGACTTCAGAATTATTCTTTTAAATATATCACAGAAAACAAAAAAGTTTTTCTAATTTAGAAAATTATGAGCCAAAAAATAGCTTCAATTGCTAAATTAATATTTATGATTATTGATTTAATTTAAAATATAGATAAAAATGTATTTTATTATATTTTTTAAAATGTTTAAGTCTTGTAGTAGTATTTCAGATATGGCAAAGGATATCTTTTAAAAACTTAATTGTAAAAAGTATCATTTTTTGAAATATTTAAAAACAAATGTATATGTATTCTTAAATTAAAAAATTTTTTAGAACCAAAAATTTGATAAATAAGAATTTTTGAAAAATAGTTGAAAATTCAAGAGTCGCTTCCTTTAAAAATTACAAATAAATATAGAATTTGGTTTTTATCACAAACAGTTATTATGTTAAATTTGAACTCTTTTAAAAAAGTCAACTGTTAAATTTATCTAAAATGTGTCTGTATATAAATATGAGTATGTACATAGTATTTAAAGGAATCATAATTATTTAAAGTAATATTGGAATTCCAATATCACTTTAAATAATTATGATTTGGTGCGATTTTATAGAAAGTTTATTTAATTTTTAATGCATTAAATATCAATTATACAAGTATAAGGGAAGTTGTAAGTTGTTTTGGTCAAATTATACTATTCTTCCTTAATTGGTCCTCTGGAATGTGAACCTAGTGTTAAAATAGCTTCAGTTTTCATGAAAAGTAAAAGATAAGTAAATATCTATAGAGAAATTTTTTATTTTTCTTCTTTTTGCTTTTTGATATTTTGAACAATATTATTAACAATGAAGAGTGCTTAAGGCAAAAAAATGAACTAACTTATTGTTATATGATATTATCTGAACACTTGCAGAAAAGTTTTTATATTTATTTTCTATATTTATTTAAATAAGGTAGAAAATTATTTAAGTACTCAAAATACAGGCAATAACTGTTAAATTATCGAGCAAATTTAACTTAAAAATTCAAACAAAATATTTCATTTTTTACAGCAACCGTCAATAAAACCTTTAATTTTCTGGAACAAAGAATACTATTCATTCGAAAAAGAGATTTGATATATGTGATAATCGCATAAAAACTTTACACTTGAACTTAAGACATAAAAAGTATTACACATACTCTTTATGCACACTATTTTCAATTCAAAAAAATATAAACACATAAATAATATACCCAAAAAAACTTTACGAATCGTACAAAAACTTGGTGTGCATAGATCGGGAGTATTTTATGCTGTTTAAGCAATAGAATTACAATTTCAATTAAAGTAGATTTATTATTGCTAAGCTTTTACTTACTTATTTATGAAAACTATGACGTAATATTTATTTAATTATAAGATACAATGACTCTAGATTGCATCAAAGGTAATGTGGCATCTATTTAGTCATTATTAAATCATCTTTATCGTAGGCATTAAGTATTTCATAAAACGATTATGATGTGAGAATTAATAATTTCATGTTGACATATAGTAATGGGTAAAAAAAATACAGAAATATGTTAGATTGATAATTCAACCGAAAGATAAATAAAATTATAACTATGCTTTAAACTTACATGAAATTAAAAATACCACAAAATCCGAAAAATAAACGAAATTTTCTATGAATGAATATTAAGTAATTTGAACTGGTCAGAAAGTTTTGAACGGATAGAAACGTAGGTGGCAATGCGTGCTAAACATCTATAAATTTGTACATAACAAATGTACGTTTGACTAAGTGTAATCAACGGAAAGATAAATGAGAGTCCAAGTAGCTGATAAAAGAATGAATTAGAGGGAGAAGGCGAGCAAGAAGAAAGAGTGAGGGGGAGAAAGAGAGGAAAAGAGAGAGAGAGAGAGAGGAGAGAAGAGGAGGACGCGGAAGAGAAGGAAGGAGGAGAGAAAAGGAAGGCTTGGCCTTCTCTACTTGAGGTCCTCATCGTCAGTGGCTAAGCGTGCGTGTACCGCAGCCAAAGCTCGGCTTACCTATCTCTTATTGGTGGGCGTGTCGTGCAGGTGCGCGTGGGTGGGAAGGCGTGGCCGAATCGTAGCTGCTATTGGAGCGGCCGCCCGCGGCTTGCTCGCCAAGTGGGGGTAAGCTCCGAGAGCGCGCCTCGCAAAAACAATATATCGCATCTACCGCGAGCCAAACGTTCCAAAAGCAAAAACCTACCAGGTGGCATTACTCCCTGTGCTTCAGGGTTACTGTCTCTCTTTTGCATGCCTTCCATTCAATATCCTCTTCTCTCTTTCTTTTTCTCTCTCTCTCTCTCTCTCTCCCACTCTCGTTCTTTCGTTTTTTATGTATGCGTAAGCACGGTAGTTCTGAATATATATACATATACACTCGTATTTATATATACGTGCTGTCTTTTTTACGCTCCTTGCACCTTCTCTTCTCCGACATTTCACTAACACAGCGCGTTCCAACTAATTATTTCCAATTTCTGTAAAATCGTTCGGACTTTGAAAACGCTTTTTACGCACTTTTCATACTCTACTTTAAGAAATGTGTCAGCTTATATTTTTCATTAAATTCCTTTAGATTATAAATTAATTATTAACCGAATTTCAAAAGTTTTTGTATTGATAAAAATTGCTTATAATTTATAATCTCATTTTTCCATGAAAATTACTGTAATTTGTCAATAATAGAAATTCAATATAAATTATATGCTTTTATAGTTAATAAAAATTAAAAATCTATCATTTAAACTTAATTACTCTATAGTACAAGAATTATCAAAACGAGGTATCAATAACCCAGGTTTCGAAATCATTCGTGGTGTGTTAATAGAACGATAATGACTGACGTCCCCTTTTATGATAATCCACGATCGAAATTAATGAGCATTTAAAAAGTGAATATTTTTCATCACTGAAATTAAAAATAAAATTTAAATTTGTATTTTAATGGAAGTTTTAAAGTATTTTAATTCAATTATAATTTAACGATAATCTTTTTCTAGAAGTACAACATTAATAAATTATATTGAAAAAAAAATTAATATTCTAAAAAGAAATCAATAAGTATACACGTTCAAGGATAGAAATCGAATCCAGAATAGTTTATAATATTTAAATAATGCAGTATTTAAAAAAATTAGAATTGTGTAAAAAAAACATATCTCAAAGAAAATAATCACTAGTGGTCATCAGTGGATCATATGGTAGAGTTAAATGAATTCGTAATCTCGGGGTCCTGAGTTCGAATCCCGGTCTCAGACGATTGATTCAAGTACCACTGTAGTACGGTACATGTGCTTTGTTCACAAACACACTGATGACCACCGTCGTTAATTAGCATTGTAATGATAGCATAAATGCATAGCATAGTGACGTTAAATAAAATAAAAAAATAAAAAATTATCACTTGCGAACTGATAAAAAGATATTTTATTATTAAATAATTCATTCATTATTTTTTAATTAAAACTATAATAAATATTAATCGACCAAAATGGTCTATGTGAATTCATAGATAATTATATACGAGGGATCATATATGATAGTATATATAACTTAAAAATTTGTATGATTATTTACATACAACTATTAATACTTTCGTACACGGAGCGAACAAATCGGGAATACTTCCTTGCGCCCTCTACTGCTACAGTTCCGTACGCACGTTTTTGGAAATAGGCCTTGCGTACAAGCAACGATTCCATAAGGCATCGGGAAAAAGTCCGAACGCTCTATAAGCGTTCGGACTTTTTCCTATAAGCGTTCGGACTTTTTCCCGATGGGTTATGGAATCGTTGCTTATACACAAGGTCTATTTCCAAAAACATGTGTACGGAACTATAGCAGTAGAGGGCGCAAGAAAGTATTCCCGATTTGTTCGCTCCGTGTATGATTATATACGAACAATGCAGATCAAAAACTAATAAATATTGTAATAATATTTGAAGAATATTTCATTTTCTAAGATATTGTGTGTTATTCAAGCCATTTCCTATCATACATTTTAAAATAATGTATCACCAAGAAAGTAATGTTATATCAAATTACACACTCTCATTCAAAGAAAAAGAAAGATTTATTATAATTAATACGAAAAAAAATCCAAATAATTTCTTTCCATATTATAATGAAAAATTATGTATGCATTTTACTTAAAGAAAATTTTGTAAGTATATAAATTTTGAAGAATATAAAAAATATATAAATATTATTATTATATTAAATTATAAATTTTGTCACAATAAAGGATTTATTTGATAATTATTAATTGATATATTTCATATATTTCTTAATAAGTATTAAGAATTTAATGTTGTTTTTTCAGAGAAATATGTATGATTTCTGAAAGTTACATATAATTATTTATAATATAATATGATTGTTTTTGACACTTCGAAAGACAAGAATGTTTATAATATTAATAATCATAAACAAACATTTTGAGTAACATAATCAATCGTACATAATTTAATAAGAATATAAATTTTCCGATGAATGATCAATGGATCATATATAAGTATATATTATTATGCATTAATTGTATCTAATAGTTTGATAAGTTTCTATACGAAATTCTATATAAATAAATTTCTGAGTTTATGAAAAATGTACATATAAGTACAACCATATACGGTCATGCAAACTCTTAAATCATATTTGATTTTAAATGAAGCTACCTACAATTATATATAATTACATGTGATTATATAGAGATGATTTTTTCACGGGTATACATAATTATTATGCTTTAATTATAATGCTTAAAAGCTTATGTTTAAATTGAAACGATAACAATCAGCAGAAAGAAGAAATAATGAAAAGTGGACTAAGCACAGTTAAGCATGTCAGTGAATGTACAACGAGCCATATATAAGTATTTAACAGATAATTTGGCTTAGCGCTTACCTTTAAATACATGTATTTAAGAAGACAGAAAATAGGAAAAGCCATGTTTACAAGTATATAGAACATTAAGGATAAAAGGTATAGAAAGATAAAAATCAGCGAAAAATGCTACAAAAGAGATCGAAAGAGAAACTAAACTAGACTATCAGAAAAGGGAAAAATAAGTAAGCCAAGCAGAGAAAGAAAGAAAGAGAAAGAGAGAGGCAAAAGTCAAGAAGGAGGGAGGGAAGAAAGATAAGCAGATAAGAAGAGCCAGTGCACGACGCGGCACAACTTAAGAGAGCAACGGACTGTATCTTCTGTAACAAGGCTTTTGGTAGTTATTATCGAGAGAGTACATCGGATCTGTTAAATCTCTTTGGCTTTTATCGTTAAATCTAACAAGTTTGCGCAATACAGCACACGTATAAGGCAAGCCCCAAGCTTCTCCTCTAACCTATGCGCTCAGATACCTCGCTAGAGATTACGCCATACTTGACACTTAACAGAGGGCCCAATTAAATTCGATACACGATTAATTATCAAATTAACTTATACCCAAGTACGCGCGCGACAAGGAAGCGCCGGCACACGCAGTCGTCGAGAGACACTGCACCTTATTATACCTTTACCTTACCTTCCCTTCTTGCTCTTGCTTTTGCTCCAGCTACTGCTCTTTACTTATTGCTATATTCTTATTTTTCTTACAATATAACTGTAAGCATTACTTTCTTTATTCAATCGAAATTTTTCTTTATTTTACTCAGCATCGACTTTAAATTGTTAAAGCTAAAGATCCTAGAATCAAAGCTTATTCAATAAGTAAATATGATTTTTTTAACTTAAACTGTTTTAGTATTTCAATACAAATTTAAACAGATTCTTATTCAAGTCGGAGGCTGTGTAATGATTTATTCACTAATAATTATATATATAATTTTAGTGGAGTCCATGTCATACGGTAGCATTCTTTATACATACTATGTCTTTTAATTTTCAGAAGGTGTCATCATTACATGCGTTATAGTTATGAGGGTTTGTGTATCGAAACCAAACAATATAAGCTTTAATAAGTGAACCTCTATACACCTAACGTTTATTAATCTAATCATCTAATGTAAATGTAATTATATAATATTTATCAATACTTATTAGTCAGTTTGGTAGAAATTTTACAGGCTTTTATTATTCCTTACAATATAAAAAAATGCACTGATAAAAATGTTATGCGATATATTAAGAAGACGATGCTTATTTCATCAGCTCATTATTGTAAATTTATGATAAGCAAAGACCTAACTTTTTGAATAATTTAAAACTTATCTTTGATAAAAGATCAATCTTGCCTTGTCTTCGATTCAGTTGACAAACATACATTTTTAGACATTCTTTATTTACTCTTATAGTGAAAATTTTTTTTTTTTAACTTTGAAAATTTGAGCATTGTTATTTGCGAAATTTAAAACGGTGCACTTCAGTTTTCTAATGAGGTACATGACTTTGATGAGTATAAAATTCTTCGTCATGAAAAATCAATAAATGAACCATGGTATTTTTATAAGTATATATAGGAAGATAAAATTAATATTTTATAGTATATTTCGGTACTAGGGCGATAAAGTGATTTTTTACTCGCGTGGCGGTTTGCGCCCGAGCGAAGCGAGGGTGAAAAGGTCACACGAGTAAGAAATCACTTTCTCGCACGAGTATCGAACACTATTTTTTGACACGACGTGTGAGAAGCTCCATTTTCGCACGTGTCACTTTGTACAGCGTGCGTGAAATCGAGCTTCTCGCACGGAGTGTCAAAAATAATATTATGGAACGAGTTACGACAATTTAAAAATTATATGAAATTGGTTGAATATTCTGAATCTATAGGAATTAAAAAATTAGGTTTCAAAAAATAAAAAAAGTATAGAAAAAATTTTATGAAATGAAAATATTTGTTTTTAAATGAAGAATACAAAAAAGTAAAATAAAAAACATAGAGAAAAGAACTAAAAAAAATTTTTTTTTTAGTTCTTTTTTTACTGACGTAATTATTTCTATATAGCCACTATAAATAGGATCTCATGAATGCTTATTTGTAAACGTAATTTGGATTTTATATTATTTCTCTTATTTTTTGACAAAAAAAAGCATTAAAAAAAATTCAGATTCCAAAAGAAAATTTCTAAGAAATTTTCAAGATTTTTCAGAATAAATTATCCCTGATATTTTTCTGCATATCAAATTCATAGACATCGAACTCGCAATAAAACTATGCTGTAATAATTTATCTTGAATCAAAGATACTAAATGTGATAGATTTTGAAACTGATTTTCTATGTATATTACAAAAGCTCACCAAATGCATAAACAGCTGTACTACTTAAATTTTTTATTAATGGTTACGTTAACATGTTCAAATAGAAAAGAAATTTATTTCACGAAAGTGAAATATTAATACAATATGCAATCAGAGAATAAAGTCACATATTTCTTCCGAAGATGGAACTTGCAAGTAAATACCTGGGGGAGAATTAGACTTTGCTCGTGAATTGCATATAATGGACTTAATTCCTACCTCAAAAATAGCCACTTTAACCTCCCCTGCGTATAAGTACGAGATATCTCGTCAAACAAAGTTTTTCCCATATGCACGATGACGAGATATTTCGTCATCGTGCATATGAGCTTGTCAAAGCTTGTCAAAAAAGTTATGAGTTTTGATAGCCTCCAACTCATACATTACTTAAATATAATGGGTCCAATGAGATAAAAATTTAAAATTAAAATTTTAAGATGACTCTAACGAATTTCATAAAAAAAGGTATCTCTCTAAAAAATTAAACTGAGTACTAGAAGTATTCTACTTATTATAACTCGAAAGAAATAATAGGGTTACCGATTAAATTCATGAAGAAAAAAATTAGAAAACAATGTAACTTTTATATAATCCTTATTGGACAGTCGTTTATCATGAAAATACTATCTTGATCTATTCAGTTATAAAAAAGTAAATTTAAGAAATAAAATTACATAGCTATAACTTTTTTCTTGTAGTTTCATGTAGAATTAAAAAATATTCAGTTTGCCGATCAAAAAACGAATGAATTGAGATGAAAGTTTAAATAATTTATATATCTCGTGTGCAGAAGTGTTTAATGCGCATGTGCGCAATATCCGACAACGTCGGATTGAAAAGACTTTAACATCGCATATTTTACCATAGACATAAGACGATTCCAAATTATGGAACAAATTTCACATTATCGTTACTTATTACTTAATGACAATTGTAGTAAACAAACAATATTATTTTCTTTTTTCATGATCTGAATTATAATTTTACAAAATAAAATTTTTATTTCTCAGTTCAATAATCATATAGAATCTAATATTGTTAATTTAAATTATCTTTGTAAGAAAATTTTAGTTGTTATCATTAATAACCTATATGAAAAAACAAAATAATCATGATGCGAAACTCAATACATGATTCGAAGTTCTCTTACGTCTGTGGTGAAATATGCAGCGCTGCTATTTGAGGTACACATTCGGAAATAGTACATTGTGCAACAAGGGAGCAAAAACTCGTGCGTTTTGTCGCTCTCGCTACGCTCGAGCGACAAACACGCACTCGCCGGCAAACACCTATATGCTCCCACGTTGCGCATACTATTTTCTCACGTGAAGAGCACCAAAAATATTATTTTTTATATCATATAATGCATGATACTAATAATACATATAATACTAAATATACATATACATGTAATACTAAAGAAAAAATAAATTATATTTTTATGGGGTAAAATTTTCCGTTTTATTCCCATACTATATATATACTTTTCTTATAATACATTAAAAATTAAATTAATTTTTGATTTATTCAAATTTAACATTTTTCGCGGAAATCGTCCATCGCTAACTTGTAATTCCGAGAATTTACTATTCGGCGTTGAATACTTGGCTGATATTATAAGGATATGAAAATGTCTTCGATGCAACATACAAAATTAAATATTACATAAATAATACTCGAAAAAATCAATGTTAAATAGACTGAAAGTTGCTACTGATATATGCGAACTTTTTCGAGGAATTTGTTCACCCCTGACTTGTAATTCGGGGAATTTACAATTTGCAGAATTCACAATTCTAAGTGAAGCACTTAACTGATGTATAAAAAGCATCGAGTTACACACACTAACTGATGTATAAAGATATCGGGTTAGATTATCAAGCCTGTTAAAAGTTCGAATTCATTTTGCTCCCTAGGGAGGCAAAGAGGTATTTTGCTCCCTCACAACAGCTGGTCAAAATAGTATTTTGCGCTCTGAGTGCGAGAATAGTATATTATAAAACTAGGGAGAAAAAGTATTGGCCCCCACATAGCTCGTGTAAATTTATACCTTAGCCGAAAGCACTTATTCCCGGCTTCGGAAATGGAATGTCATGGCCTCTTGTTGAGAAAAATAGTATCTTGAAGAAAAAAGGATCACCTCATAACCCATACCCTTGTCTTAGGATTGACCAATGTTTTTCCTCCCAAGATTAATAATTTACTATTTTTTTGTTAATATTAAACGTGGAGGGCGTCTTACTTTCGACAAGGTCACAGCTCCAGATCACAGATTTTGCTCAAACTTTGAGATAAGTTTCTAAATGTCAAAATATGAAAAAAGAAACAGAATTTTAAACCCTAATGCTCAATATTTCTTTAGTTATAGGCAATTAAAGAATATCACTGAAAAAGTTACTAGATTTTTAAACACTTATAGTCCTTTAGCATTAATAGCTAAAAGCTTGAAACTTTTTTAAAATAAAAACTGAGCTCAAATTCTTTCGAATTAAACTGAAACATTTTTTCTTTCGAAATTATTGCATAGTAAAAATTAGACCAAATTTCACCTTTTATTATTAATTAATGATTTAAAAAGAAAATTCAGGTCTAATTTTCATTGGGTAATAATTTTGGGGGGATATACTGTGAGTGCGATTTCGAAAGGATTTGAGTTCAGCTTTCATTTAAAAAAAGTTTTGGTAACTTTTTCAGCGAAATTCTTTAATTACCTGTAAATAAGATAATATTAAACGTTTGGGTCTGAAATTCTGTTTTTTTTTCAAATTTCAACATCTAAAAACTTATCCTAAAGTTTGAGGAAAATCTGTGATCCAGAATTTTGTCCCTCTTCTAGTTGGTAAATATTTTTGTATGGAGCCAAATTCATAATACAATCTCATAATAGTACCCTTTAAGAAAAATTTATTTTTTATTATATAAAGTTCATTCATCACACGTAAAAGTTAAAATTGCATTCGCAATCTTAAATGATAATGGTAATCAACTGGTCTGTAATTATTCATAGAGTTTCAATATTAATGTTTAAGTATAAATACACTTCTAAAAATATCAGATGCCAAAGACTAAAGGTGATTTTTCGTTGTCAATAATCTGTACGGTAGGTAAGAGAAAAATGTTTTCACTGTTCGAACCTACGGAATGTGATATAAACTCCGAAGATAATATCGATTGCCGAGTGATGTTGGAGTCCGATGTAGCAACCTTCAGATTTTCGACCTGGAGAAGAGATCTGGGTTCGCATCATTGAAGATGAGTAAATCCAAGTACTACATGAAAGTTTGTAGACTTTAAGTTCTAAATCGATCGATGATAATCGTTAACCGAATTTTGGACATGCTATGGTAAACTCAGAACATATCATGATAAAATGTTTGGACCAACTATTTTATAATATTTGGGCACTAGATAGGATAGAGGATCAGCAGTTAAAAATTCATTCAATTCATGGACCAAGTTTTGCACATTTGTCTTTTTTTTGCATTTCTATCCTTTTTATGCCTATTATCTCTTGATTCCGAAATTTATTTAAATATACGTATAAGTAAACGTTATATTATTTGATCGATTGGCAAGTATTGCCAACTCTAAAATATTATAATTAAAAAAATGTTAACATTATTTAACACTGATTCTAATAATTTATTTATCTTTTATATAACGTACAGTTCGTAATCTCAAATTTTAATTGTAACTCCGTAAAAGCAAAGGATAATGCCACTTTAGTATTTGAGGGTAAGTTTGTTATATAAATTGTGATCAACAGCAACATTTGATATTAATAATTTGTTAACCAGTTCTGGTTGTCGGCTGGCTACTTCGAACTGGCTATTTGACCATTTTAATTAAATTTCTACCAGGGAAGTTATAATTCTTTGAATAAAATTATTACAACGCTGCAAAAAAATGCTATAATTTTTTTTATTCTTTATTTTCAAGATTTTTCATAACCATTCGTTTTTCAATAGATTCTAAGAAATATTTTTGAAAAGTTGCTAAGAGATGAAAAAACTTGCGGAAGTTTCTACAAAGACGCGACATGGAGTTATGATTGTAAAAATTTTTACGTAATGAATTCCTTTGTTTTTTTTATTAACCTGCATGTACATTTATTTTTTCACTGCAGGTCGTCTGTCTGAAAAGAATTATTCAATTCGAACATAGCACCAAATGAAATGAGATAATTGATTCTTTGATTTTCAATAGCCAAACAGAAAGAATGTGGATTTTAAAATACTTCGAATTGGCCACCGACTAGCTACTTAACCAGTTCGACTGATTAGTTTTTATTTACCCAAAAATATTCGAAAAACATATAACTGTATACTATTTGAATTAAGCCTGCTCAAACATATACTCTCTAAACACAATTCAGTGGGATTCCACAGAATTAATCTGAAAATCGCTGCGCTGTAATATTCACTATTTGAAATCAGTGTGGAAATTCCACTAGAATAATCAGAAGAAATTTCAACGAGCTCCAGTAAAAATGTGGATATTCCAATAGATAATTCACTATTTTATTCAGTGAAATTTCACTGAACCCCAGCACAACAATTTTCACTTAAATTCAGTGAAATTTCACTGGATTGAATTCAGAGAGTAATTAAGTGAATAAGTTATCGGAAATTAGATAGAATTTTCCCCTTTCTCAATATTGTATTTATAAGAACTAGATGATTTTTCCTGACTTTGGGTAAAGATTGTGATTTATGTAACTTCTACTTTACAGCAACAATAAAATAATATTTTTTAACAGTGTATAGTAAACAAAATTATCTCATACTAACAAATGTAAGCCCTAATTTCAATTCTGTAAAGTTGTTTGAAAAAAGATATAAACATTAATTTTTCAGAAGTACTGTTATTAGAAACTGAACATATTAAGTTTTCAACTATAAGTGGTTTATATATAATTGGTTAGTAAATACAGATAATTAATTTTAAGACAAACTACACTCTATCACATAATATAATTGGAGAAAAGGGAGAGAAAAGTTGTGCTATTTTATTTTATTTATTTTTTTATGTATCTCTTTAGTTCTATTAACTGTCTTTGTATGTAATTTTATGTAAAACTTATAAAACGCTACACAATGTATTATTTTTTGTACATTTATATGTACATTACTCTGTAATTTATTTTTAAAAAAGTATCCTTAACCCAGACAATGATCTCTAACTACACCAAGATTATATTCTTTATCTTTAAATCGTAAGTATAAAAGAAAAATTAATTTGTATTGCTGCTACTCAAATATTTATTATTTTGTTTTCAATATAAATACAAGTAAAATATAATCAAAGATTATTATCGATTATTTAAAATTGTTAAAAATTACACATTATTATGGAATTTGTTGGTTTCAATTCTTTCATATGCAAAATTGATTAGTTACAATAATTTCTAATTTTTTTGATGACTTATCAATGTTACTGCAAGTAACATTTGATATTAATGCACGGTTAAAAACATTTGTGTAATCTGTTAACTTTTTTCGTCTGTTACTTAATGTTTGTTAAATCAACAGACACAAGTATGTCAATTTAACATGTATATTACATTTTTCATGGACAATTTGTCTATTAAGGTAACAGACATTTTTGTCTGTAAACAGTTTTTAACAGACGTGTCTGTTAATATTTCTAACCGTGTGCTATTAAATTTCAGTAAGTTATAAACAATCTTCACTTTAGGATAATCATACTTAAAAAAATAACACACTTACGTTATGCGTAGGCTAATCTCTTTTTCTCTTCCAATACAAGACAATGTGATCTTTACTTGAGTCATTTAGGTAATAAATAATCGATAATTATTTAATCATGGATCGATTCTTGAATTTTTAGAAACCTATGTGTTCTAAATTGTTGACACAAATGATATTGAGGTTATGTAGATATATTACTGAGTTAAAAAAATTTGGCATGTATAAAAAAAAAATTCTCAATTATTATATTTATCTAATTTTTAAATTCTCGACACTTAATAAATATTTTTAGAATCCACTCAACCCGCTCCTCGAAGCTGTTTTTACACAAATGTAAAAAAAATTGTGAAACACAACGTTGATTGTGTCTCAAACTTTTCTTTTACATCTGTTTATTCGTTACTTCTAATGCTGTGTTTAACATTATTAAAAGTTATTAACAGTTGTCAACGGTTATCCACAAAAGTTACTCCTATACAAGAAAATATAGTTTACAAATAATTTGATTTATTATGTTTATTTGTTCCACTCTGTTTTTATTAATATAGTAAAAACCAAATATTTAAAATTTATTGTAATCTCAATTTAGAGATTTAGTTTAGTTATCAAAATTTTGAATTTACTTTAGTTAATATTTAGAAAGAAAAAAATTTAATTGAAAATCTTCTGTCTAACAATTTTTTATCCAGGCATAATGGAATTATGCTTATTCTGGTTTCACATATAGTGTTGATGCCTTGAAACAGCAAGGATTTCTTTGCCTTTATGCAGGAGCACTTCGGCGTTGGGGCGTATAACACGCTCAGAGTTAAACGCCTGCCGTTCTAAAATTCGTGCTTACTACACAATGAACTGTATGAGTTATAAGTTAATTGCATTACAAAATCTTCTTTATTACTATTAGATATAATCATCTAAACACAAAATTTATTGTTTCATTTATTATAGATTCATATTTTCGAAAAATAAAGTCTAATGCTTTAATTTTCTAATTTCGATTCTGTTGTTTTTATTTTAAAAAATATTAAAAGCCTACGATCCTTTATAATTGGTGACATATGCATTGAAAGTGAACCTTCTTACTATTGTTAAAAATGTACTATTATTCAAAATGCAAATATATGTGAATTTGATATATTTTTATTACCAATACAAACATGCACTTTCAGAATCCTTAACAAAATAGTATTTTTTCATGTATCTGAAAATAATAATACTTAATTATTTATTTTTTCGTGTTTAATTTTATATTTAAATTTTTTATGGGTTTAAATTATTATTCATGAATTCGAAATTCTCGTTTATCCTCAGAGTGCAGAAAAAACATCTGTAAACTTATCCCTTTTTTAGAAGCAAAACATATTTTTTTGCAAAGTAGGAGGATACCAATTCACAGAAAAATGTTTTCTTACAATCTGACGTTCAGTCTTATTTGAGAACTTGACTATGTAGGGAATGTTTACTGTTATGACACTGAAAATATTTATAAAACAATAGTTAATTAAAACATAGGGAACATTTACAAATACTCGTAAGGTTTAAATTCTTATGTTTGTATGCATTTAATAAATATAAAAAAATTAGCAATTTGTGAGAAAACTATTACATACTCAGAGTTATGTATTTATATATAGATATGAAATTCAAAATGATTTCTATATAAATTACATACATTTTAGTAAAAATATTTCAAAATATTTTCTTAAAGAATCTCAAAATAATTAAGAAAAATCGATTGTTGCATTAAAAGAAGGAAGCTTGACTAATTCCTCGAAATTACTTAAAAAACCCGTTGCGTAAATTTCCTTCTGGTAAGACTCCTGGTAAGTAAATGAACAGATCCTTATATGACTTTTGAAAGCAGTCTCATTGTATTTCATTTATGAAAATTTCATCGTATTTTTTTAAGTTACAGAATTAATATTTTTTAACGAATGATATGATGTTATATTTTGTACAAATGCACATTGGATGAAAAAAGTGCTTACTTTTTACGAAATTAATTGATTGATTCTATTTCAAGAATTTAAATATAAAATATACTTTAGTATCATAAGTCAATATATACAAATCAGTTCGATATTGATATGACTTAAAGGAAAATAAGAGACATCAAATATTTATACAAATCATAAAAAAAAAAATTTATTAATTTAAAGTAAAATATATTATTTGATTTAATATACTAATTTAAACTATATAAAAAATATAGAAAATAAGAATTGAGAATACGAACTATAGTAAGGTAGCCTTACAACAAAATATAAGAATCATAATGCTTTTCTTCTACATCAACTCCTTTAACGATGACTAAAAAATTCTTTTTATGTGATTCTACATTACATTATCAATATATCAATATATCAATTTAAAATAATCATTAGTATTTTTTTTTAGTTTGCAAAATGTGTAAAAAGTTAACTAAATTATTTTTAAATTACGCATCAAATGCATTCCTCAAAAATGTAGGATATAAAATGAAATTCTTATTCTTTTAACAATTATTTAAACCGAAATGAAATATGAAGAGAGAAGAGAGAAAAAAGCAAAAGCAAAGCTTAAATATACATTAAGCGTCTATATTTCTTTTAATGTCATTCTAATGTACCATCGCAGCAAAACTACTGCCGGTCGATATAATTCTTCAATCGACTCACGAGCGGCGCTAGTTGAGCTTTGCCGGGCGCCACTTCAATTACATATTTTACTCTCTATATCAGCACTTTGCCTCTTTTCATTCACTTTGAGTTTCTCTTTTATAATACGCAAGATCATTTGTCACGCACAGTTTCATACTGGGATTGTTCAAGCCGAATTATGACATATTTTAATTTTTAATTATTCTTCATAGTGTTAATATTTGTATTAATGCACGTCAATCATGATAATTATTTATTTAAAAAATAATTGTAAATCTATAACAAATTTTATTTTTTATTATATGTAGATTATGATTTTACTTAAAGTAGATTTTTACAAGTAAAAAGGTAATTTGGTTTAGAAAACAATTATTAATTGTATACAGAGTAAAATTTTAAGATATTTATCTCTGCAATAAAAGGAGATGACAAAGTTAGATTATTCATTACGTAATATCTTAAAAAAATTTCTCTTAATCACAAAGGCAGATTAGAATATTTTCAATTAATATCATACAAATATATTTAAATACGAATGTTATTTTTAAGAAATATTGGTGTGCGCGAGTGTACACCGGCATACTTTCATAATGACCTCGCTGATTTTGATTAACAGGACCTTGAATTCACCTGCATTTAATAGCTAACTCGTATAAAAATTTGAAAACACGTTTTAGAAAACACTCGTTCGTGTTTTATCATCAATCAAATGTTTATTTAATTAGGTATCAACTTGAATTCTTGATCGTTTTTCACGAAGATTTAATTAAATTTGAAAATTACATAAAAATAATAATGCGTAGCTTTTAAATAAATTATCAATAAAGAATATCTTTATAGAATGAAAAAATAAGCAACATATGAAAAAATGTAATTTAATAAAAATTAATAAATTTAATAAAAATTACATTTTTTCATTCAAATTCAATCTTATCGAAAACAACTATTCAAATAATTATACTTTTTTAATCAATTACTAATTCGATAATATATACACAAATTTTTAAATAAGTTGATATTTCTTCCTTACCACATTTTAAAATTCAACTGCAAACTAAATCTATTATTAAAAAATTGTTCGAAATCATTTCGATAAGTATTATACTCGAGTGGCAATAGAAGGTATTTATGATTCGAATTCTGTTCAGATATCGCGCAAGAAAATATATTTTTTCAATTTATCAAACTGCAATTCATTAAACATCATAGTAGAGTAATCTGTTTTCTTATGCAACTAAATATTTGATAAATTAAAACAATCATCTAATAATTTAAAAGAATTTCGTAGAGTTACTGTGGATATATAAATTTTAATAAATTAAAATAAAATTTTTATTTTCTTTAACTTTTATTTAATCTCTTACTGACTATAGGACAATATCCAAATATGGAAGAAAATAGAATTTTAGAGCCCAACGCTCAATATGTCCCTAGTTACAGGCAATTAAAGAAAATCACTAAAAAGTTACTAGATTTTCTAACGCTTATAGTTCATCAGCATTGTTAGCTAGAAGCTTATACCTTTTTTTTAAATAAAAGCTGAGCTAAAATCTTTTCGAAATAGCACTTACAGTAAACCAAAATATTATTTTTTCAGTGAGTAAAAAAAGAGCAAAACTTTCAGAATTGTGTGAAATTGGGCAGCATGACAACCTGTTAAGTGCAATTGTCAAAGTATAAATGCACTTGAAATATTATCGAAATTGTGAACGAAAACTTTTATCCTAAAACTGAGAACAGTGCATGTACGTATACGATAGACCTGCAGTAAAACTGTTATCGAGTCTTAAAGCAGACTACGCATTTTGTGCGTAGTCGCACGTGCGTCAGATTGTACTACCAAGGACGTAATTATTACACTATTAAGATGTTGATAAATTATAAATGATGATATTCACTTATCTCAAGTCAAATATCACACTAGTGCATACTTAATCTGTGACGTAATGTTAAAGATTTTTATTAATCGTTATTTTGTCTTAGAAAGTTCATTCATCAACTTCTATGGATCATTGTTGTTTGATAGTTTCATTGTCTTTTCATCGGCCAATGTTACTGGGAAAATCTTTATCGTCGTTTTGCAATACTCTTGTTCAATGCAAAAGTATTCTCGATTATTTTTTAAATATCAACAAATATCAAGGTTTTTATAGTTCATACTTTTGAGTTTGTTCTCAAGTATTATTCAAAATTTATAAATCTTCAATTATTATCTACAATTCGAAATATATTACAAAACAATCAATGATGAAAGCTCGAAGGTTTTTAATCAATAAGGTTTAATCTGAAACATTAATCCCATATTGCTTTCTTTTCACTATTGGCAATAATGTAGATATTTTGCTAATTGGAAATAAAACAAAGTTTAACCTTGGAAGAAAAATGATAAATTTGAAAATAACTGAAGGATTTTGTTAATATCTTATTGATCGAAGGTGATAATAGAACCTTAATTGCAACTGGCTTTCTTCAGTGTACAAGGCCATTATCATGTGGCAATCTCTTAATTCTTTAGATATAGCTCTGTGGTTATTTGGATAAACAAAACGTTATAAAATAGTTTTCATTTTTCTTTTTTCAAGTTTCAGAATAATCTTATAATAAAATAATTATTTATTTTTCAATTGTTAATAGTGAATTTTTAGATTATAATTTAATTAAAACTGAAAAAATGGACTGACCTTAATCTCACTTTTTTTACTACGTTCTAGGTACTAATATGACCATGTTTAATAGCTCTTTTAATAAAATAAGAATTTAAATAATAATAGTCTTATACATATAACATATAATGTCTGAATATCGATAATTTCTGTCATCTTCATATGATAAATATAATCGAGATGAAATATCAACAATGTGACCATTGATAAGAGCTTAATAATAAGTCAAATGATCGGATTGCACATAATTTGAAAAAATAGCAATCCCAAACCTTACTTAAGAGTAACCTTATTTTTAAGATTATTTATTTAAAAAATTTATTAGTTATTGAAAAAGATAAAAACTACAGTTATATTTTAAAATGTTGCAAAAATGAACGATAAAAAAATATGTACCAACCCATTTCGAATGGCTGTATATTTTTTTAAAAGAAATCTCATTATCCAAACTAAAAAGTCTGTAAAACAATGTGCATTTTTTTCGAATCTGAAAATTGTAATTAGTTTGGTAGAATTTTACAGATGAAAAAAAAAAATTGAACATTGTAATGGCAAATTTAACATGTGTATTTAACTTACCTTCGAAGCGCAAGCACTTCTTGATTACAAATAACATGAATTGCATATTTGCCCAATGAGTTTTACTAAAGTTTCAGGTTTAAAAGCTGATGATAAAGCTTGTTCAAGGTGTTCGAAATTACGGTCATGCAGCATATTTCATTATCATGATGAAACTATAGATTTTTTTAAAACAATTTAGTATTAAGAGGAGGCCGTATCATTCTGTCCTTGTCTAATCTAAATTTTCGTTATTATAAATAAATAAAATATTTTCATAGAAAAGTAAGACAACCGCCCAATAGAGCAAAAGACAAGCAAACGATTCTTTTTTATGGAAAAATATGAAATTTTTATTATTTTTCGAGTGAAGTCTGAAACGGAAAAACAATCGAACTTGATTGAGTTGATTCAACTGTTTTTCCGTTTCAGACTTCACTCGAAAAATAATTAAAATTTCGTATTTTTTCATAAAAAAGAATCGTTTGCTTGTCTGTTGCTCTATTGGGCGGTTGTCTTACTTTTCTATGAAAATATTTAATTTATTAATAATAAAGAAAATTTAGATTAGACAAGGACAGAACTATACGGCCGCCTCTTAAGAGGCGTAGGAACGTATAGTTCTGTCCTTGTCTAATCTGAATTTTCGTTATAATTAGTAAACTAAATATTTTTATACAAAAGTAAGGGCAGAGCCCAATAGATTTAAGGATGAATAGACGATTCTATTCTATGAAAAAATATAAAATTTTCATTAGTTTTTGAATGAAGTCTGAAACGGAAAAAGAGTTGAACACTTCAATCAAATTTAAGGGAGTTGTCTTCGTACAATACGTTTCAAAAGTATTCACTTTTGTCATATAAACTTATAGTTTCTAAACCGTGTCCCTCTACTTTAACGCTTTATCACCGACTGTACACCCATACATAGCAGAATTCTATAATAGCTCATATGTGTGTACGCACACTCACTTGCGTAAGAGAAGGTTTTCAACGTGGCAACATCGCTTGATTTGACAGCAGTTGTCTTATTTCTCAACTTGATTCTATTAGTGAACTTAACCTCTTATCTTGTCGCATTATAATTTTAATGAAAAATGTCAGAAAAATTAATTCGTGATTCGTGCGGGCGTTTTACCAGTGATAAAATAAAATCAAAAAAACGAAAATTGATTAATAGAGCAGAAAATGCAAGGAAGGTTAAGATGGCCAGGTTAGAAATTAATGCTGGAACATCCAAAGAAGACGAGATTTTAAAATTAAATAATCACGAACAGATTTGCAAAGGGAAAAGAATAATTGATTTATATGAACTTGGAAAAAATTTGTTTTGTTGTAATTGTAAGAATTTGTTAAGTTTACTAAAAATAACTAAAGAACGGCGTGAAGGACTAGATTCTACTTTGAATATACAATGTCACAAATGTCAAGCAATCTCCGTAGTTCATACTGGAAAAATGCATAATTATAAGAGTCATTCGCATGCAGACACCACTACAGAAGCTGTACTTGGTTAGTATAAAATAAAAAATAAATATCATTATTAAATATTGGTTACCTATTCAATTATTTACTATTTATTATTTACTATTTATTATTTACTCTATTTTACTTCATTGAAAAATTGAGAAATATTATCAAATATAAAAAGTAACTGATGTTATTGATTATTATATATCAACTTTGTTTTACAGGTGTTGTACATTCTGGAATTGGTTGTTCAGCTTTAAATAAGATTTTAGCATGCTTGGATATTCCAACTATTTCTAAAAGCCTCTATAAAAAATATGAAAGAGAAGTAGGAGCTGCTATTGAAAAATGTGCAAAGGACAGTTGCATGAGAGCTGCTGAACAAGAACGCCAGTTGGTGATACAAAATATTGAGAAACTTTGTGAAGAGTTGTAAGCATGACTGATATTTATACTGATTTTAAAAATAAAAATACAATTTTTTTATTAATATTTAATATAATTTTTAAATACTTAAAATACTGCTTAAAAGTAGACATGATTACCTTAAAGTAGACATAACTATCTTTATTTTAAATTCTCTTGAAGTTATTTTACTGCAGACACTCTCATGATCATTCGATGAATCTTTGTATCCATAATTCCTATTTCATAAGAATTTTGATGACCCTTTGAACTAACTTAACTTTTTCATGCAGGAATGGCATCAATACTGAAGCTCAATTTGTCTGAATAAGTCAAATTAGTTCATAGAGTCATTAGAAACCTTACGGAGTAGGAATTATGGATAAAAAGATTCATCGAGTGATCATAAGAGCATATCTGGAGTAAAATAACTTTAAGACAGCTTAAAATGAAGATATTTATGTCTACTTTAAAGTAGTATTTTAAATATTTTAAATTTAAATTAAACATTAATAAAAAATATTGAATTTTTATTTCCAGGTCCTAATATAAATGTACCTCCTTGACAACAGTAAAATAATGAATGATTGAACTGCAAAGATTAATCGAATGTATCTCTGCGAATATTATTCATGAAACATACAGCCTATATTTTTAGTTAAAATCATGTTTATAATAAGTGAATTATGTATATTATTATTTATATGAATCAATTATGTATATTGCTTATATGAATCAATTTGATGACTGAAAATTTGATAACATTTTCAGTGTATTTGTATATAAAATATCTATTAATTGCATGATGATGATGGAAATTTTGTACACCATTTTGGAGATATAATACATTTTTGTATTTACTTATTTTTATGAATAAAGAAGTATAAAACTTTCAAACGAAGTTAATATTTTACTTAATAATTTGCCAATGAATTGTAAAAATAATTTATATGTATAATGTTTTATACGATTTTTAGGTCAATATATTTAATTATAAGCAGTGTATTTCATCTTCAAATGAACTGTCTGCATTTTAATAAAGATCAATACTGTAACTGAATGGTATATTATTTAAATATTTATTATTTTCAGGCCAATAGAAATAGTTGATGAAATGTATCCCCATTTAGAAACCCTGCGTCGTCATGCATCTAATTCAGTGGAAAATAATAATAATTTGAATGATTCCTTTGATGCAGCACTTGGTGAGACTGTCTATATCATCGTTTCGTACGACATGGGATGGAGTAAAAGGGCAATGGACGAAGCTATGATAGCTTAAATGGTTACGGTGCAATTGTCGGCTTTTTAAGTGGCAAAATTCTAGATTATGAAACGCGGAATCGCAAGTGCGTTAAGTGCGATTTAGGGCATGATAATTCTGATCATGACTGCCGTAAGAACTTTGCAGGTAGTGCAAAATCTATGGAAGCTGACGTTGGAGCAGCTCTCATAAATAACAGCAACGTTTTGAAAAGTAAGAATTTAAAAGTTAAGGTTGTTATTGGCGATGAAGATTCATCAACAATGGCGAAAGTACGAAAAGATAATTCTGATAAAATTTTCAAATTAGCAGATAAAAATCATTTAACTAAAAATTTTGGTAAAGAACTTTATGATTTAGCAAAAACAAATAGAGAACTAAATAAAACAGGTGTTATAAAACACATAAAAAAATGTTTCGCATATGCGATTTCGCAAAATAAACGCGATAGTGCAGAGCTTGCCAATAATTTGCGGTGTATTACACAACACTTGTATGCAAGCCATGAAAATTGTGGATCATGGTGTAGAAGAAAAAATAATAATGAATATAATAATACTAAAGGACAAACAATTAAATTAAAAGATGAAAATTTATTTATAAAATTAAATGAATTATTTAATAAATATGCGAATAATGCGCAAAAATTTTGCATAGCTGCTTCTAGTCAAGCAAACGAAAGTATTAATAATATTTTTGCACACAAACTTCCAAAAAATTGTTGTTACAGTCGGAGTGAATCTGCTGATTATCGTCTTGGAAGTGGGGTATGTTGTAAAAACGACGGAGAATCTTGCTTAGTAGAAATAAAAAAAAATTTATCTTTGATTCCTGGGATAAATTTAGAAAAATACGCTAAAAGCTATGATCAAACCAGGGCTAAAAGATACCAAAAAGCATCAACCAAAGAATTTAAATTAAATAGGATAAAATTAGCTCATAATCGCGAAAATCTTCGAAAGAAACGAGAGAGTATAGAAGGAATAACTTATAAAAGTAATTGTGGTATTTCATCAGACAATAAGATTGATGAGACGAAAATTTGTGAACAGATCGTTACGATTTCAACTGAAAACAGTATTATTTATTTTGATTTGGAAACGAGTGGATTAAAATCCACAGATGAAATATTGGAAATAGCAGCTATATGTGGCGATTTAGAATTCAGCGTTTATATCAAACCAACTTCAGAAATCTCATCTAGTGCTTCTGACGTTAATGGTTTATATATATTTGGCGATGAATTGTATTTCCGCAATAAGAAAGTAATAACTTTGGATGTAGCTGATGCATTGGAATCTTTTTATGAATTTTTATGTTTGTTTGAAAATCCAATTATATTAGTAGCGCACAATGCATCTTTTGATATATCACGACTGTTAAAGTCAATTATTGACAATGGGATGGAAAAACAATTTGAGATTATTCATGGTTTTGCTGATAGTTTGCCAATATTACGAAAACATTTCCCAGAACGTAAAGGACCTGGAAAATTTAAACTGTCAGTTTTAGCAAAAGATATTTTAAATAAGGCAGATGGTAATTTTCACGAAGCATTATTTGATGTTCAAATATTAAAACAGTTAATGCTTAATAAAGAGCGAGAAATCCCAGTTTATTGTAAAAAATATGCACATGTTTTAGTTGAAAAAATTGAAAATGAAAGGATTCAAACTTATTTAGATACATTGTGTCCTTTAAAAAAAATTGTATCAAGGGATCTCTTAAAAAAAATTGCCAAAGCAAGAATTACTTATTATATTCTAAAAGAAATATTTAGTTTAAAAGGAGAAAATGGCTTATTTGATATGTTGACAGAAAAGACTGAGAGTGGAAAACCAAAAGTTACCAAAAATAAAAAAGTTATTGATAAAATTATTAATTTCTTCAAACTAAATTAAAGTTATTGCTTGTATGAAATTAGGTTAATATTAATTTATTTGTAAGAAGATACAGAAAAAATATATGTAATATATTTAAGGCGACTACGGAAGTTCAGTTAAATTTCATTTTGTAGTTTACAAATTACTCTTTCAGTTTCTAAAATTTTTTGGATTTTTTAATTTTCCATCATTTATTATAATCCGTAGAATGGTGAAAAATCAAAAAATCTGAAAAATTTTACATATTGAAAGAGTAATTTGTAAACTCAAAAGTAAAACCTAACCTAAAATCCGAAGTCACCTAAACCATTTAAATTTTTAATAATAAATGTTTAATAACTGTTGGATAGTATATTGTTTGTAATTTATTATTGTACCTTACTAATATATACATTTATATACATATCTATTTATGTTTTTTATATTCTATTGATTATTTATTATTTTATATTTTTACTTCTAAATTATTTGAATTAGAATAATTTTAACATAATTTGATTAATTAAAAATTCTGCTATTTTATTCATATTTATAAAATAATAAAAGTTTCTTATACATCGCAATCTATTTTATGCGTTTTATGTATTTTTCTTGCAAGATTCAACCTGATTTGAATTTCCGCGGTATATTAACTATAGTCTGAACTGACATAGTATATATATATATATATACTAACGCAACGTTGCCATACTTTCCTTTCTCTTTGCATGCCGTGCGAAATCTCAAATTATTTTACAACTTTATAATTGAATATCTTGTAAACTATCTGGTAAATATTATTAAAATTGATAAGTTTGATGAATTATATATTAAATTATATCATATTAATTTTTCAGAAACTTTCATTAGAAATTTTTAGTGCAATGACTAATTTGAACTTTTTTTCACATGCGCTCTCATAAGGCTGCGTGTTAAAGTACATATTTTTAATGATTAATTACTCTAAATATTGACGGTAAAATTGTCTGAAATTTGGATAACTACTTCATCTTACTATACTTTAACTATATTTAAAATTTTAGAAAGTTTCATTAAAAGTCAATTTCCAAGACAACTCCCTTAACTCTTTTTCCGTTTCAGACTTCACTCGAAAACTAATGAAAATTTTATATTTTTTCATAGAATAGAATCGTCTGCCTATCCTTAAATCTATTGGGCTCTGCCCTTACTTTTATATAAAAATATTTAATTTAGCCATAATAACGAAAATTTAGATTAGACAAGGACAGAACTATACGGCCTCCTCTTAAGTTATTACTTTTCGTTAGTTTACATACTACTTTATTTATATTTTGAAATAAACCGTACATTTTGATTTATTAATATTTTTATAGATTTAGTGATTCAAGGCTCTTATTTTTTATTTTAAAGCTGTATTATTTAAATATATTGATACTCTCCTCCCTACATGATATTGTTAGATTTAAAAAACAAATGGAATTATGAAGAGGGTAGATTATTTTAGTAATTTACATATGCACTCAAGAGATAAACAATTTTTACTGTCTCCTGCTTATAAGTCTAGCTTAAAAATTTTCTATTTATATTCATAAGTAAATTTATCAAACAATTTTAATTGTCTGACCAGTAATAAGGAACATAGTACCCATAATTTACATGTTTGTCAGTGTATTCTGTATAAATTTAAACGAGCGTGAAAATCTTTATTCAATGATAATATTGCATACCAATAAAACTTATAATATAAGTTATACTTTCATACACAAATAACTTTGATTTCAATATTTTTAAAAATAATTTCACTTAATGAATAAATATGACAATATTATTTATTAAACAACAGATGACAGATCAATATAATTAATCAAAAAGTACCTATAAACAAAGTTTCGTTAATGTGTAAAATTTAACACTTGAACATGAGAAATTGTTAGTATACAGTTAGGTGTTGCTCAGCTAGCTGCATGCAAGTGATTGTGAGAAAAGAGAAATATATAGGAAGGAGGAAGATTGATTCCCCGCAAACTCATTAAACGCAATTATTTAGCAGTATAAAAGGGATAATTTTTTCTCGATTCTATGCTGAATGAAATGAAAGGTCTGTAAGTACCTTTACGCAGAGCATATAATACAGCAGATTGGGTTCGATTCAAAAACCTGCTACTTTAAGCTTAGAGCTTCTGTCATGGGTTTTGCATCACGTTGAATTTAAAGTAAAAAAAATCTTCAGATAAACATAGTGCAATAAAAGTTAATAAATTATAAATAAATACATTTTTCATAAAATTTTTTAATAAATAAACAAAAATAGCAAAAAACCTGTATAATTATAAAAAATTTTTTATTCTAAAAAAATGCACGTATAATTACATAAAAATAATTGGACACTATTAAAGTAAATGTTATTTCTATGATATAATATAAATAAATGAATCACAAAAAAAAGGTAAAAACTCGCGGCCGACATTCACGTTATAACAAGAAGCCCACCTATCCTTTACTCACAACCGTAGCAAAATATAAATAAGTAAGAGAGAAAGAGCCTGAGATAAATATTTCTACAGGATATTGAAAATACTCAAGAGAGAGAGAAGGTGGCGGGTAGCGTCGGTAGCGGCAATCGTCCATAAACACGAGGCTATTTAAGATCATGTCTGTAGTTATTATAATCGAGCAACAACGAATAAAATTATGGTACATTCTCAGACGATGCCTCCTCGTACATATGAGCTTAAATTCACGTAATATTGGCAGCGCTGGCAACTTGATATAATAAACGTTTTTCTTTAACAATCTATAAGCAAATAAGCTTTGGGAACATTATACATACTTCATTTTTTCTTCTCTTTTTATGCTTATATCTTTGTGTTTATATTTGACGATCTTTGACGCATTAAATCTAGTGCAGATTTTCATTATCTCTCAATATATTTAGACAATGAAATTTTAGTTACAAAAGCACAAAATATTATTACTTGCAATGCTATTTTTGTTTTCCATTCTGTATTTTTATGTCTTTTTTAATTATAATTATAATTTTCCCCAAAAAGGTCTGTTTAAAAGATTAAATATTGAACTTCTTAAGAAATAACTATTTTCATTTGGATAGTTCATCATGTAGCTTTCAACAAAAACTTTTCGAAGTTTCGGATCAATATTCTGATACAACTTAATTTTTGGCTTAACTCAAGTTTGAAGGATGGGAGTTTTTGTTTATTAAATAAATAAATTTTAATAATTAACTTTTTAAAATTGGAGTCATAATAATTTAATACCTGTTTGAAATAATTCAAAACTTTCTAAATTTTATATAGTTTTGAACTTTTATCAAAATTTAAAAATAATAGAAAAATTATAAACCAAAAATATTTATAGAAAATATCTATTCCTGTTTAATGATATTTTTTTTTATAAAATACAAATATTTCAATATTACAATAAATTTTATTATATTGGAAAATAATAATTTTATAAATAAAAATTAATTACAGTACTGGAAATCAGGGCTAATTAATAATTTTTACATTTTTAAATGTTAATCTAATGAAGATTAATAATTATGTAAGAATAATACCACTTTTGAAGCATTTACCACTACAAATATATTGTGGCCGGTATGAATTGTCTACGACATCTCATAAATTCCCAGCGCATCTACATCATCTTTTCATATCAGTTTACCCTGAATGTGAAGTAATTTTGCCCAAAACAGTTATTAAGACTAAATAATGTCTTTCAATAAATTAACATGTGAAGTAAAATAATAATTATAATAATAATAGTAAATATATAAAAGACGTTGATCAATTTATAAAATATAGATAATTATATAATTTCATATCCATTAATGAAAAAGATTATTGAATTCCAAATCGAATTTTTAATTTTATACGACTTGAGTGAAAATGAAAAATTTGATCTTACATTCTCTTTGAGTAAACATACTATTAATGCAGTTAAGAACGGTTTTATAATGGATCATTGTGGTTAGTAATCGTGATACATTTTTAAAATTAAGAAAAAAATCAAACGTACTTTTGATAGTAAAGTTTAAAAAAATTTGAAGAATTTGCTTATTTATCGGAAAATGTACGTTAACATTGAGATTTAGGGTATCTAGTTTATCTAATTATTTTAATCTCATCGCAAGCCCTTTGTTTTCCCACTTGGCGTCCACATCAGTGGATCTTTTCGAATTAATGCTTCTGCTGTTGGCTCGTCAGTGCAGCAAGACCCTCGTTTCGTCGCCTTCTCTCCTAGCACACCCTATCTCCGTCTCGCTTTCTGCATCCTATATATGTCTCTTTTTTCTTTTTCTACCTCCTCTGTCTTTTCTGTTTTTGTCTCTCTTTCTGCGCTTTGTCCCTCGCGCCTTATCTCATCTTGTTTTCCCCTCGCTCACTCGCTCGCTCGCTTGCTCTCTCGCGCTTCACCTAGGACGAAGACATTAAGGATTGTATTAATCAAGAACTGTCAGGCCGATTCTTTCTGCAAAACTGTGTGATATATACACACATACACATCCCCACACGAGAGATGAGCCATCCAAGTATTTTGTTGGAAATGGAGCTAGCATTTGACTCAAGTGTACACATATAGAGAAAGGGTAAAAGACTAAAAGAATAAAAGAAAAGAAAAAGAGCAAAAGTAAAATTGTAGCTTTGTAGCTAAGGGTAGCTTCTTCTTTGCGGCTTTTAGGCTGCTACTTGGCAAAGCTAACTATTCGACTTGGAATATGAACGGATACTTGCCAGTTACTGCAGTCCCGCACTCCGGGGGTTAGGAGATCTGCCGATGACGACGACGAATCGACGCAAAAAATCCCTGGAGACTAACCGGCACCAAAATACCCTTCTTCCTTTTCATTTCTGTCTCGCTCTTTCGCTCATCTGCTCTCCCTTATATATTTTGGCCACTTGTCTCTCACTTTGTGCAAGGATAAAGAACGCCAAGCAGAAAAAAAAGAAGAAGAAGGAAAAAAAAAAAGATTTTTTCTACACTTACATGGCTGAACAGTAGAGAAAGTCAAGCGAGATAAGGGGAACGCGTGTCATTTCCTCGATCCAATATACTAATACAAGATTTGCGCTTATAGAAGACCTTATATTAATAGAGCAAGTGAAACTTTATCGCTTTTTCGCCTAACCACCAGACACACGTTATGAATTTTTTGATAAATTCATATACTAACTTATGTTACAAGCGAGAATTGGAGCATTCTTAATCTAATGGACTAGAAAAATCAAACTTTTTTACCCAAAATTTTTAAAATACTGATAAAACATATTTTTTTTCTTAACTATTTACTTTTGAAGTTAACATTATTCTAGTTTACTAAGATATTAAATATTGATTTCGTGAAATAGAAATAGTTTTTTTATAAACATTAAAATAGTTAAGAACATTTAAAATTTTCAATCAGGCTATTGTAGTTCGTTCTTGTGAATTTAATTCTACATATGTAAGATGCATTCTTAATATTCGTCTCGCCATATGCGTTTTAAGATTTAAGTAAAAGCGAAAATTAATAGTTTGGAAATGTTACACGTGATCATCAGTATGACATATTAACATAATATTCTTCATTTTTTTAAAATATTCTAATAGTTTACTACCTAAAGTGTAAATTAATTTAACATCCATCGTTATAATATGTACTTCAATAGGCTTGTCAGTTATCTAACTACCTACATGAGTATAATAATAAAACATTATTGGAACTCTTGAAAACCGATAATCATTTTTTCTCTGAATACAATAAATCAATGTATAAAAAATTATTTAAAAAAAAATCATTACATTATCTTTAATTAAATTAAATTAAAATAATAACTTTTTTCTTTTGAAGATGTTCATCTAAAAATGTTAATACATTATATTTAAATCGAGTCGACTACGTAATTAATAATCATAAAATAGATATTGAGAGATTTTTATAGCCTATAAATAAATAAACTGGAAAAAAAGAATGACATATTATGGATGTGAACGATTCAAGAACTGTGACGTTTGTCTATATGATTATATGTGACATTTATTTTTTTGATTAAACAATAAATTAATATATAACAGGAATATAATGGAAATTATAAGGTATTAATGATAAAAGTTGCCGCTACAAGTATTTTCGATTCACCTTGAAAAGATTCTCTTTGTAAATGAGCTCGATTCGTTGGTTAAATTATAATAGCTCGGTGTAAAGTCGCAAGAGAAAAATAAAATAAGAATATAAGGCATGAAAAGAGAGAAAGGAAGCATGGAGCAAAGAGGAAACAAGACTAGTGCCAATATACTTAGGGTAGACATAACGAAAGCGATATACACAAGGGAAAGCGAATACATATATATACGGCTATATACGTGGTTCGCGCGCACAATGACATCTCGCGCCTCTGTTTTTCTCCGTCTATCTCTTTGCAGCCGTACCTGTTCTCCATTCTCGAGCTAAAGTCGCGCTCGATTTAATGTTCAAATGGCTACTGCAGCTACCGCATCATATAAGAGGTAGAGAAAAAGATAAAAAATAAAAAAATTGAAAAAAAAAATAAAAAAAATAAACAAGTAAGCACACATCCCAGACGCGTTATATAGCTTCTCTCGGCATTAGTATAGCACGCTCAAATAATTGAGTACATTCTGGAGACGGCTGAACAGGCTACCGTATACGAGCCAACCTCGGCGTCGGCACCTTTCAACAAAAGCGTTCCTCTATACCTCATTCTCCTTCTCATCCTCCTCCTCCTCCTCCTTCTCATGCTCATCCATAAAACGGGAACAAAAAGTATAAAGGCTCAAAAAAACGATCGACTCTTTTCTCTTGCAGCAGCAGTAGCAGCAGCAAGCAAAGACGACCGGGAGCAGAAAAGTTCAGCATCATCTATATAGATAAATACACGTACACACGCGTGTATATCTATATACTATATAACTTAAAGAAACAAAAGCAGTATGTCCGAAGCAAAACAAGTTAAAGGACATCGAAGGGAGTCATAACCAACTCTTTTTCCCCCTCATCCTCCCGCTTCTCTTCCTCTCTCTCTCTCTCTGGAGTCTTGATCTGTTCAGTGACGCGGATGTCCATAGCTACTATATAGATCTCGCAATCTTTTGATACTTTTCTGTCATTGTCTATATGTCTGCATTCTATACACTCATATGTACACTGAAATTCTGTGCATTCTTCTTTCAAGGACGAAAAATCTGCTAATTCTTTAAATTCATCGTTTATAATACAAAATACATATCATTTTATTACGTTACAGCAATTTTTTTCTTCTCGAAATAGCCTTTTACTACTTTTTTCATAATTCTAACGTATCTTGTTTGATTAAAAAATGTATAATGGAATTCAAGTTCATTTTACTTCACCAAAAGTGCACGACTTTAATTCACATGATTTTTAATATCATGTTTAGTTCAATATCTAAGTTTTGACAAGTACTATTATTTTGTTTTGCATTCTATAGCCTTTTAGTTTGAACCCCTAAAGACAGTACGTAAGTGTATTTTCGAAGATTGACTGTTTTCTTTAAATTTTCTCCGTGGTTCGGCAATGGCTATGCTATTTAAATAGCTTGTTTTATGTTATTTCAAATGTAGTGGAAGAAAAAAGAAATGCCCTTATGTAGGCCCCACGCTTAATGGAGTCATAACTCTAGGATTGGACCTTAGGCACCACTTTGAGAACGACTATACACATAATGTAAAAGCGAAGCATCGTAAACCCGCCTTTCGCGAATCAGTTTTCTTATTATGCCATACCACTGCAGCAGAAATCGCATTACCAGTTTACAGCGGCTTACTAGCCTAAACGAATAAACATATTTTTACTCTACCCTTTTTGCTTCTTTTTATTCGCTTTCTTTAATGATTAATTTTAACTAGAGCTTCTAAACTAATTAAAAAATTCGTTACTTTTATTTTATTTGATAGTTATTGCTTTTTATAACGACTATAATTTTCAAATTTTTAAATAGTGTATGAAAAAATCATTGAAAAAACTTATAATTGCTACTTGCATACATTTTTAAGATCAAACGCTATTAACAATTGTTAATGTTATTCATTTTTCGCAAAAAAATAATTTTTCAATAAATATCTTAAAACACTCAAATTTTACATTATTTACTGAACACAAGAATATTATATTCAAGACTAGAATAGATGATTAGAATATTATATTTGACAGCTTATATACGCCTCAGTCATTGAATATATTTATGGAATTATAAAAACACAATCGCCTTGAAATTTTAAATGAATACAACTCGAAACGTCAATTTTTAATTCTTCTATCAATTAATAATTTAACTATAAAGTATAATAAATATGATGCGTTCCCATGACGATTGAACGTCAGAAAGTTAGCCAAATAATTCAAGCATCTAGGAAGGCGATTATACGAAATTCTTTTGATTTTGAGCCGAGAAGGATTGGCATCCGATTGCGCATAACTTATCTAAAACTCAAACTGGTTTGTCGGTGAACATTATTATGTGGACTCAAAAACACTTAAACAACAAATTTCTCTGAAATTCTTAAAAAATTTTTTCCCGATGTTTAGAATAAATAATGAAATTGTCATTTTATTTATAAACTAATAAAATTATCATAATATCTAGATTATACAAAAGCATTATCTTATCTAAAGAATATACTTACTTTAACAGGATTGGAAGCATTTTTACTTATCAGGATACTAACTGATAGTTAAAGTTAGATATAAAACTGTACTTGAGATCGTTGAAGGTTTTCATGTCTGTAAAATAATTATTTTCATGTGATATTGCAATGTTTTATAATATCAGAAATACCGCAGTAACATGCGACGATGTTAATGATAATAATAAAGAGTAATTCTTATGTACTTTTAACAAAATTTTCGAGTAAACTTTTTGTTCCACGAAAAAGATTGTTTTGTAGAAAGAATACTTTAATTATTACTTTTTTATTAAGTTTGAATACAAATTTAAATCTGTAATTTATCAAAGGTTAAAGTTAAATTGGACACGATAGTATTAAAGTATTTTATGTATTTAATCCCGATAGAGATAATGAAAATTTGTGACATGTAAAATAGGAGGCCGGAAGTAATGAGAGGCAGCAAACAATTACGCTGAATTATATAATGGTAAGTGTAGCGCTCGATGAGCGGAACTTGCCAAGAGGATTGCGCGACCGCAATTTCGATGAAACAGGAAATTGATTACCGAGACATTGGCCCGTCGAATTGCTCAAGTTCTTGGTTACAATCTGCCAGATGAAAAAGAGAAAAATGAAGAGACTGCGGTAACGTGTAAAAATGCTTGTGCGTGTTAGAAAGAAAGAAAGAGGTCAAGAGCCAGTTTATAAGAACTGCCTTTGGCTGCTTTTCAAATACTTTTTTCGCTTTCATTTCTTATGCATAAATCTAAATGACGTTTTTCAAAGTTATGTACTTTATTTTTTTTCCCTTTTTTGGCACGTTTACTATTCTGGTAATTAAATACTAATAAAAAATTAGATTTTTTTAACAAAATTTTTTAGTTTAACGCAGAAAAATTTTAAGATAAAAAAGACTTTATTTTAGAATAAACGATGTAAATGAAGAAATTAAAACATTAAAAATACTATTTTTTTGAAACATTTAAGGTACTTGTGGTTATAACTACTCTTAATAAATTATCTAATATAAAAGAAGTTAAAGGTAAAATTTGATGACATAGAACCAGAGCTCAAGCATATTTATAAATAAAATTCAAATAAATACCCGAATATTTTTAAATTGTTTAAAAAAGTGATAATAATGAAAAGGTGCTATTCCATAAGTCTAAAATAAATTTAAAAAATAACTATTTACTTGATAAAAAGCTAAATATTAACCAAAGCAAGAGAAAGCTGGGTGGTTTAGAGCGTTAGTTGATAAGGATTTGAACCTAGGTGGACCTATAAATTTCTCTTAGGTTGCTAGTTTAGTTTTTTGGACCTAGGTGACGAAATACAATGATACATGTATAAATATGTATTTTAAATTAGGTATAGTATGGAAATAACCGTGTTTTTAATACTCAGCTTTTAGTAGCTTTAATATTCAGCGCAAAAATATGCCGGCTATTATTTTCTCTCTCGTACTAAAGAAAAATATACATCAATCAAAATTTTATAATGATTGTTTTGTTTAAAAATACTTTTAGTTGCTGAATTTAAAATAAATTAAGACAAAGGTTCTTATATGGCATTAGAAGATTGCACTATTGATTAAATGCTGATGGGAATATTTAAACTATCAGGGAGGCTTATTGCCATTAATTTAAATATTTCGATGCTTCAAAAAAAGTCATTAGACTTTTAATATCGTAGTAATACTAATGTAAGTCTCACTATACAAATGGAAAGCATCAGTACCACAGTACTGCAAATCAAGCTGATGTCTATTTTATAGTGCGTTTACAGCAAAGGAGTATTAGCTGTAGCGCAGCATTTACATTTGCGCAGACAATTACTATGCACTTGTTATACTAAAAGGACATACAATAACCTCAAGACTGATGGAGTTCTATCAAGCACTGAATTCGCTAGTCAAACAAAACAACGACGTAACGATCATTTAGGTCCACAGGAATAATGGGCAATACCGGTGCTGATAAACCAGCTAAGCTAACAGCCTAAGAGAAATTAATAGGTTCACAAATTAGAGTATGAGTGTCGAAAAACATAGTCAAGAGAGATGCTGTGGAGACATGACAAACACCAATTAAAGTGGGATAGACAGCGTGGGTGTAGGCAGTTCAAGGCGCTCATGGAAGAAATAATCCAAACTACGAGAGGTTTGTAGATAAAGAAGCTTGTCAGGGCAAATGACAGCAAAATGATTCAAATTATCATAAGGTGTGGCAATCTCTGATATCATAGGTATAAGGTGGATTTAAAGAACACTCCATCTTGCAGAATATGTGAGGAAAAGGATAAAACCTTAACAGATATACTCCATTAATATCCTACATTCGCGAGGAAACGCTATCATATGACTGATAAGTTCTTCATGAGAGCAGAGGATTTATTGCAATGGGAGCGAGCACAATACCTTTCTCGTGGAAAAGTTTGTGATGCAGGTACTAGTTGTGGACACACAGGGATGCTAAAAGAGTACTTATACGCCACGGGATCTTTAAGATTCTGATTTATATAATAATAATAAAAATATCATTTTGAACTTTAGACAGATGAATGCTTTGATAATTATTACATTACACTATGAATATTTATAAAGACGAATACTCTTGGAAACTAAAATTGTGCTTCATTACAATAATCTATCAAATCCAGCAATAAGTAAATCTATATAGTATATTGCGTAATTGCACAGATCTATGATAACATAAATTTCTATCCAGGATCAGTGACTTGTCACCAAGTAAGCTACCGATGTCCCAAGAATATGAATCTAAAAAAAGGATTTACAAAAAGACAAAAATCTTCAAATACAATTTTTTATGGACTTTGGTCTGAGAAATTGATAAATATTATAAGTTTTAGTTTTATGGATTTTGAATTTATGGAATTCAGATTCATGGATTAATAAATTTCTGATTTATAAATTTTGAGTTTAGGATTATTGAGTTTCTGATTTCGAGATTAATCAGTTTCGAGTTATAGATTTGGAGTTAACAAGTTTCATTTTTATGTATACACTGAAAATAACATATTGACATCATGACGAAAATTGACATAACCAAATTAAACAAATTTAGTATAACTGAATCAACTATCCTTATCCTCATCACAACGATATTTATGATAACCATAAGTAATTACAGTTTAACCTGCAAATAAAAATAGTTGATTCAGCGATACTTGAAGATAGTTAGGATAGCTGCGTTTATTATGGTAACGACATCAATAATATGGTTGTCACAACGATATATTTTTTTCAGTGTACTAGGTTTACTTATTATGAGTGTATAAATTTTGGTTGTATTGACGTTTCATTCTCCTAAAGTTCAATTATAATTTCTTTAACATTGAAAGTATATTTGGTTTTCTATGAAATATATTGCTATGCTTTATAATTAATTAATTCTTGAGCCTTGAATTTAGTTTTATAAGTTATACAAAACAATCAAATAACATTTTTATATGTTAACGATATTAATATATGTGACATTTTTAATATATTATATAATTATTAATCACCAATTAGATAATAATGATTAAGTCATTTCTACGATGTCTAAATACAGTCCACAATATACTATACAATATTCATCGAAGCAAATGGGTTAAAATTTTATTAACTTTAATATCTGTAAATTTAAAGGGGAATCAATAATTATAATGGAAGTTTCAGATTTTCATTGACAAAGTGTGAAGTTAAAAAAAAATTAATAGTAAGTGATTTTACAATCTAAATATGTGATAGTAAAAGATCAAGATATGATGTTATACATATATTTATGTATGTGTGATACCGCATAATATATAGACTGCTATGACTCGTTCGAAAGCGTGACTACAAATCAGACCTTGAGTTGCTGTCATAGCCAACGGATAGTGATCTTAAAAAACTTTTACCTTTGTGTATATTATATTAATTTATGATAAATATCATTAATATTTATTTTTACAAGAATATTATTTCATATATTTTAAAAATAACATTATGTTTTTATTATATTTATCTTTGGTCAAAAAGTATGTAGCGTCATATATGTAAACTATATAATATAACAAGAAATACACATACGTTTTCATTGAATGATAGGTCCAGAAGTATTATTTAAGCAAAGAGGAAAAATGATATGATAATACTTTATACAAAAAGAGCTTAGAAAACAAAGAGTTCTACTTATCATTCAAAAATTTTAAGCATTTTGCTTTTTGATCACCCAAACTGACACAATTTATCACTCTATCAAATAATTGTATAATAATAAGTGGAACTTTTTCTCCTTAGTAAGTACATATAAAGATTTGATTTCACTGTGATAATGCAAGCTTATTTAGGTTTGAAAGTTTATCGTGTATTAGTGATAGAACTTTTCACCCTCTAGACGCATTACCTTGAGGTTTTTGATTTCTTATTTAATTGATCAATTTTATTTAATTACACTTTGCTGTCGTGTCATAATTTGTGAAACACTTTTTCTTACACAGCAGGGTTTAAATATTTTAAGATTTGTTTAAAATAGCTCAATTTTCTTTAATGTTACGACAAGTGGCAGTTCGTTTCTTGAATACGTGGACTCAAAGGTTTTTTTATTTAATCGAATGCAATTTTTTTTCCTTTAAACAGATACATTTAAGGGATTTGGTTTTTATTTTATTTGCCTACTTTTTTTCTGGATAAGTGTTTAAAAATATTAGAGTTTCAACTGTTAGGTTTTAATTTTGTATCGTATAACAATAGTAAGAGTATATCTTCTCTTCCAACTAAATAAGTTTGAGTTTAGCATTTGATAATGATAAGTAGGATTAAAAAGTAAGTTTATTTTTTACAAAATTAAGTCCCATTATGTAAATATTATCCGTACACATATTAATGTTGTCACTTTGTGACATGTTAGAGCATATTTGTGCTTCCCTGGTAGAAAATAAACCATTTTTTGGCCATTTTTGTTGGCCAACGCATGTTAAAATGGCACTTATCTAGAAATTTTGGAAACTCTTTGTACAGAATTTCTAGATAAGTGTCATTTTAACATGTGTTAACCAGCAAAAATGGCCAAAAAATGGTTTATTTTCTACCAGGGTTGTTGTAGAGTTAATAACGATATCAATTTTTCGATTTTAATTTTATTTTAAAATTTATCATCAACTTATACTTTTTTCCAAAATTCTAGGAGTAAGTTAATAGCATTTTCAATTTGTTTCGTATCGAACAAATGGATTTTCATAAACTATTGACAATCTAACATAATTTTCCTAAAGAACATGTTTAGAATTTTCAAATTTAAAATAATTATTTTCTTTTCCGCTTAATCGTCAATAAACATATAATTAAAGAGCTTGTAATTTCTACTTTCATAATAGTTTTATCGAATTTTCATGGATTTTTTAAAAGCGCTTGTTTCCTCTCCGCTGTTTGTTCAACGTGGCTAATTAGTACTGGTGATGTACCTTTGGGGAGAGAAGTCAATAGGACGATTTCCCCCCTCTTGGATTCGCCACCGTTTTTAATGAGTAGTGAAATAAATGTAGTAAGGGGACTTAGGACTCTTTAAATTCTCAGAGAATGCTGAGATGCGTTAATTTTAGTATTTAAGTAATTTCTTATAATTTTTATATTTAATCAATAATAGGTCAGTAAATTTAAAAAAAACATGGATAAAATGATTAAACTAGGTCGTCGAAAAAATATGAATTTCGATGCTTGAATGATATTATATAAAATGATAGTTTAAAGCTTGATTATTGGTGATATAATTTTGTTTGGAAATCCTAGTTTTCTAACTTTTTGTAAAATATCCATAACTTTGTTATTGTGGTTGATTTCTTCAAGTTTTAATTGGATTATAAATTTGGAAAGCATATCGTTCGATTATATTATTTTTATTTTTTGCGTATTGATAAATTTGATATCTTTTTAACTATATAAAAAACTCTTGATATTTGGATTTTTACATACGAAATTTTTTTTGTATAAAATTGATCTTAAAATAAAAATTTTCTGCTTGTTAAACTTAAAAATTTTATTGTTTTACGACACTCTTGAAATTATTGTTATTTTAGAAACATACACTCTATTTAAATTAAAAGAATTTTTTTAATTTATGTGACTATTTAGTACATATCATTTTGCCGCCAAGATCGTTAATACAAATATAGATAAATAAACATTTACCTATTTTTTTATTTATTTTATCTTTACACAAATAAACGTAGATTATATTTTTATTTAATAAAATTTAAGGTTCTTCGACACTGCTTTGTAATATGAACTTTACGTGTGTTTCTTTATCAATCATGAAAAATACGATGTTTATTAATTGTTAGACTTCTAATAATCGTAAAAAATTATAAACAAATAGAATTGTTTATAAAAACAAGAGTGAAAAACAAAACTTTGTCTTCAGTAATAACATAGCTACGTAATATTTAATTAACAGAGACAAACAAAAACTTGAATGATGACTATTAATTATGTGTTAACAATCAGTATAGTAAAAACATTAAGAAACTACTATAAGCTCATTAATTTTCAAACTAACTACACAAATATTGCAATTAATTTAAAGTTATTCGTTAAAATAACACGCATTTTGGATATCGTTTCTAATTCTTTAGCTACTTCGTGAAATGTATAAAATAATTATGTAATTCCAGGCGAAACTAGCGTGGTTTTTTCATACGAACAACGTGCGATCTAATAAACTACAGAAATAATTTTGCTTACGTAGATAAGCACTATTTGTATGCTCGTACACTTAAAGCCGTGTGCGATTACATTCAGTAATTTTGATTATTGCTCGCATTTATAAGTAACGCTTCGGCATGTCTAAGATAAGTTATAACGTGATTGCGATCGAATAATTTTATTAGAAGCATCGTTGTCGATGCATAAATAATTTATGTTAAAATCACCTCGTCTCATTAGCACACTAACTCTCTATTAAGTAAACTGCATTAACGCACACACGTACACAAGTGTCACTGTATCAGACATTCCTGTTAATCGTCAATATTCTTGTGTTCAATCATCAGCTGGGAAAAATCTATTTAACTGGGTCAGCGCACATTTCGCTACTTTATTAAACGCTAACCTGAGAGATCGCAACATTTTTCTTAAACACGCAAGATAACGCGACATTACTATTACTATTCAAGTTTCCAGGAAAAATCTTGTACTGATTAGCTAACTGGCTATACTTGCACGTATGCACTTTTGCTTATTTCAACTAGTTCACTTTATTGCCATTTCAAGATTTCAAACATTTATCCAACAATTTTTAATTCAAATTTAATAATTTTTAAATATATAACAGTCTTAACTTTTATTTTTAAATAACTTATCATTTTCGATATAAAATATTGAAAGATTAAAAACTGGTTTTTAATTAATTTTAAATTAATTAAATTAAATTGAATAATTTTTCTTGAATTAAAATGTTTATAATACATTCTTTCTACTGAATAAAGTTCAACGTATATAATATTAATGTAACACGTAAATGCATAGAAATACTTAAAATCTACACTTGAGCAACCTTTTAATTTATAATACACTTCACGATTATAACTGACGTCATATATTACATTACGATTTCAAATAAATAAAAGTAAAAAACATGTTTTTGTCTTTGTTACATAACAGCATGATATTGTAAGGTATCATAAGTCGATTTTTAAAAGAATAAATTGAATAGAAAATTTGCTTGTTCTAAATGCTGGTTATAAGTTAAACATTTGACAATTTTAGACTCCACAATGACTATTCCCCATACATTGTTATATCCGCAAAAAGCTAAAAAAGGAAAGAGAAAACAAACGAAATAAAAGGAAGAAAGTAGCATAACAGGTGTACGCATTCAAAATAATATATGAACCGAAAGTGAAAGAAGGAATAGCGAGCTAACGTGGCTAGGTTGGCAAGCCGCAGGAAAAAATAAGAGAAAAAAAAAGACAGAAAAGAAAAAAAAAGGCGGCAATAAATAAATGGAACGCGCAGTAGAATCGCGTGCACGCTCTGGGCGGTGCGGCTTTCGTTCGAAAGCCCAAGGCGACGGAGGCTAAGCTATATCATGGTCCAAGGACTGGCTGCTGCCGCTGCTGCACGCATTACCGAGAAAATCTTTTTTCTCTCCTTCCTTTCTTTCTTCCTCTTTTACTCTCGGTATTATATATATACGTACATATATATATATATATAATGTTGCCGTTCTCTGTCCGCGCTCTACGGATTACATCGCGAGATAATCGGCAGTGTCTTAAGTCCACTGCTACCAGTGTACCGAGGTCACCGGAAGTTGCCAGCACACGCGCCTGTTTGCCTTTTCCGATATAACAGAGAAAATAAAATAAAATAAAATACACAATTGCTCGCTTTAAGCAACTTTAGATTCTAGTCTTCGTTGCATTTCTACAAGCTTAAATTTTTTTTACAACTATTTAATATCTTATACAATTTTTGCTTGCTTATTTCTCTTTTCATTCATTAACTTGTTATTTTATATTGATTTCTATTTATTTCTATTCATCTAAATTTCTTTTAGTAGACAAAACATTATAATCCACGTAGCTGAAAATCATTGCTTTTTTTCTATAATAGAAAAAAATTAATCTGGATAACTTAGATTAAGAATTTTTCATAAAAGCCCGATGAATAAATGGTCATTGATAATTACTTAAATAAAGTTTAAAAAATAGGAAATTTGAAATAAAGAATCGTAAATTAAAATATAGCTAGAGCATAAAAATAAAATGAACATGTTTAATTTTTCTTGGAGCTTAATCTAACTTGCATTCCAGTTGTTCAGATAGGCATGCATTGAACTCCTAAGTATGGGACGTGTGCCGTTTCTTCCAGCTAAAAGATTTTTTATATTTAATAAGACAGAAAAAAAGATAGGCTTTTAAGAAACGCGTGAGTTTTCTTGCAATTGTACATATCAAAGCGCAAACGATTAAAAGAAATTAGACGAAATGGAGGAGATCTTTCCTCGTTAAATTTTTCCAGCGGAATATGTTGAGCGTTTAGCTTGAGATTTTCTTCCGGCCTTTAGTTTAGTTTCTACTTAGAGATTTAAGCTTAACGTAAAGACACATTACGTATCGTTGTTAGGTTGAGCAGCACACTAAAGCTACTAGCATCTCTATTTAACCAGCTGCAAATGCACCCAGGTTAATTAGAAGTAAGAGAGCGATTTAAAGCGAGCACTATGAACAGGTGAATGGGAAAATAACCGAACAACTAAAGCATGTAATCTCGTTCTACTTATAATACATACTAAAACATTCTCCTACACGTACGTATTACACACACATATAAATGCATACACATATTTAACTTTAAAATGTAAACCTGACTACTTCTTTTTCTATCTCTATCTACATCTCTTACTTACTTTCTTTTTCTTGTATCTTTCTCTGCCTTTTTTTCTTTTTTTACTAAACTTTTTTTGGCATTTATATTAATGTCTTACTTTATTTAGAATATACTTGATTTTACCTGCAAAACTTCAAAAATTTAACTGACTGGAAAAAATTCAAAGGCAGCTTTACTTATGGATAAAACCGATTTCAATTTTGAAGTAAGTGGCGATATATTTTAATATTTGCTACGAATGTGTTGGAAAAAGAGAGATTAAATAACAAAATTACTTGTAAAGTAAGATACAATTATATAATATTATTATTACTCTCTTTCTCAAAAAAAAAACGTTTGATTTATCCAATAAGTTGTGACGATTAATAACGATATTCCAAAATATATTCTTTTTGTTTCAAATGACGTTCTCTTTCAGAAAAATTAAATAGAAAGGATTTTTTTTTTAATATTTGAAAAATGTTTAAGCTCTACATTTAATGCCAAGATTTTTACATAAAGAAACATAGAATTCTTCATTCCAACGTTATTATATACGAAATAAAAAAGCATGAAGATGAACATGAATGCAGCATAACAATTCCAAAAATGATAAGCCTGATGAACTTAAGAATTTCAAGAATAAAAGTAAAGACTCATCAACAGTACGCCAAGTATGAAAAAATGGATTGACGCTAATAAAAAAAGCAAAAAAGAAAAAGAAAAAAAGGGGAATAAAAAAGTGGCAATATTCGTGATCATTAGAAGAAAGAAAGTCTTGAAGAAATATTTCAAGCTGGCATTTCTCGTCGTGTTGTTAGCTTATAAGCTGAAAGTCCTAACAGTCGGCGAATATATATACGTACAGTAAGCATAGTAAGAAGGTTTAGTTGCTTCAAGAATTGTTGTATATGTGTGTAGATATATATATACATAGAGTTGTATAGAAGCAGGTGAGTGACTTAGCTCATTAACGATCCCTCGATTGGCATCGCGCTTGGGTTCTCGTTTTTAAAAGCGCGTATACTGCATTTGCTTCACCATCAGTAGCAGCAGCAGCAGCAGCAGCACCCGCAGAGCTTTTATACTGGCTAAAATGTTGTTTCTGCGCAAGACGCATACACACACTGCATATATACTTGCAGTTTCTCTCTCTCTCTCTATCTCTTTCTCACTCTATATGTATAAAACTAAAGCCATTGTATTCCCTTATAGCATATATAGCTTTTCAGAGGGACGTTTACGCCCAGAGAAGGTGGAGCTGCATTTCCCGCGCTCTTTCTCTCTCTGCGTCGCTTTTGCACTCTTGCACACATACATAAACATACATACTCTTTCCTTCTCTTACCTCTTTACCATTCTCATTCCTATCATTCTATCTTACTCACTTTCGTCGCTCTTTCTCTCTCTCTCTCTCACTCCCTTTCCTATATGTATACCATACACCACGCCCTTGCATCCATACATATGTATATATTATACGATGGTGTAACAGTAAAAACGATTCGCACTTTGCACGATGCTATATATATAGAAACTTTTTTTTTTGCTAACTCTCTTTACTACATATCTCAATCCCTCGTATTCGTCTCTTTTCTCCAAAAGTGCACTTTTCATCGGCTTCGCTAAGCTATATGTTTACATATCTGATTTAATAGCTTATTTACGCAATTAACTCTTTTTTTTCTTTCTTTTTTCTTTTAAATTCATATTGTTTTTTTAAGCTCTTGTAATTAATTACCATGCTCTTTATAAAATAATTGATAAATCAATCTTACTGTTACACAATAAATTATTTTCTTTAATTTTTCTATCCTAATAAATGTTTTATTCAACTTCTTTAATCAAGTTCAACCAGAATTAGTAGAATTTCTTATTTCAAGTCACGTGCATATCATTAGCAGAAATAACAGTACACGATTAGCTTAGAAATTAATAAAAAATGAAAAAAAAGAGAGATATCTAGTTACCATAAAAATAACACAAAATCGTTACTTTACAACGCAAAAAAATCGATTTCTTAACTCGCGAGACGCAAAAAGTTAAATAATTTTATAAGGAATTAACAGAGCAACGAGAGAAAAACATTTGAAAAGAAGAAGAAGAAAAAAATAAAAGAAACACGTACGCATCGCGACATCACTCTAATTGTATAATTTTGCATATTCTTTCCGATGATTAGCATAATGAAGTTATTTGATTCGTGTGCACTGCAATATATCATCGTTCGTGCTTTTTTTCTTCTTCTTTATTCTTCCTTGAAATATACACGAGTGCGCGCACACATTTGTAGATGTAGACACGCGGTTAGTCAGTTGCTTCGGTTGTAACGATGTTTTCTGGATAACGTCTTAGCATTGAATCTATCTTTCCTTTTTTTTCTCTCTCTCTCTCTTTTCTCATAGCGAACGAAGCAGTAATTATTATTTGCAAAAGTGGGAAGAAGTAGCACGAGGGAGAGAAAGAAAGCCAGGACTCGGCCCATGGCCTGAAGGAAAAGGAGTCGCGGCAGTCCCAGAGACGCCACCCCCTGTCGCGACCGGAAGTGACGCACATCTATCTTGTCCTTCGGCTCAGCCGTGCGCTTCCGCCTCAGCGTTGAATTTGCCGGAGCAAGGAGGACCTACAGCATGAGAGAAAAACCAAAAGAAACAGAGAAAGAGAGAGAGAAAGATTTCTCTCTCTCTCTTTCTCTCAACGCGTGCAAAAGCGTTCAAAAAGCAGAATCTATAGCAAGCATATACGCCAATTCGTTTGCAAGATATCCTTTTCTATTCTTAAAGCAAACAAGGAGAGCGTACAATATCTCTTGTAACCGGACAAATCTTCATAAAGAACGACAGTATTTTTTAAATCTGTGTCATACCTACCACTGATACTTCATCTTCGCTGTATATAATGATAAGGGTAAAAGAGGATGTATTCCATCCTTTTTAGTCCCGTTCTTTCCATTTTTTTTTCCTTTCCTCCTTTTCCTTTTCTGTCTAATCATCTGATTGATTTATCATCTGACTATAGCTTATAAGAACTTAAACCCCTTTATTATTCATTTCATTGAATTTTTACATAAATTAAGACTATAAATTATTTTTCGATACTTTTTTTGTGCTTCATTGAAAATATTAAAGCTTTTGATGTTTCACCGATTTCTTATTAATAACGAATTCAATAAGATATATTTGAAATTGATAAGAATTTGCTAATCTTACTTTATAACAAAGATAAATCTATCCTATACTTAAATCGTATCATAGATAGCGCTTGACAAGATTTTGCGCATAAGTAAGTAGCGGCGAGGTTCGAGTGAATTAGCGATTAGCTACCGGTTATTTAAATAATTGACAATGTTTACGAAAGCTCGAGAGAGAGTGAGAGAGAGAAGAAGAGCCTGTGTTATACCCTCTCAGGGTCCGAGGAATTAAATTAACGGCCGTACGTATGGTGAATAATTAATCGCTCGCTTACTTACTACTCGAAAGTCTGGAAAGCTCTCCTACGAACGTTATACTCGTTGCGCTCATACATGTGCTTGGCTTATTAACTCCATTTCGGAGAGGGAAGATTTACGTAATGCCCCGTACTAAATACTACTACCTACTTGCTACTCTCTCTGACCACCCTGCACAAACCTTACCCAAGTAAACTTTCATTAAAATTGTCTTCTTCGTTATTTTCTACTTTTTACCATTTAGTCTGACCATTCGACAAATCTTTTATATTGTTTATGCCATTCGCATTTACAATTCATCATGTTAAATGGAAATTCTAATTAACGGATCGCTAATGAAAAAAAAAGCCTCAAATTTAATAAGATACTTTAACTTTAGGTCTTAATGACCTGCCAAAATAAAAGTAAGACTGGAACTTGCTACAACATTAAGAAGAACTCTAATGAATGACATTAGAGAAAAAAAAAAGTAATGGAAAAAAACATAAGGTATTGCTTTAACGTAGAAACGTTACCGATGAAAGTAAAATGTATTGAAGATAGCAGCAGCAGCAGCTTCGTCTTACTCGTATAATTGAGACGTCTTTGTCATAGTAACGAAACAATGCCAATTGGCCGAGGCATAATTATTAGCAGAGAGATAAGACTAGGCGAAAGAGAGTAAGAAATACAAACAAAAAAAAAAGCAGAATTAGAAAGAAGAGGAAGAGATAGAGGGAGAAGAAGAAGAAGGAAACGACATCCACTCGGCATCTCCTTTGCTCCTTCCGTCGCACACTCTCGTTCTAATGGATCAGCGGTCGTTCCGAACATTAGCTTCCACTCGTTGGAAGCAACGAAAAGCAAGGAGAGAGCGGCTGATACGGGGGTAAGGGAATCTAAACGAAAGAAGGAAAAAAAGCAAAAGAAGAGAAAACGGGAGGGCAAGATCTGCCGCTTGTCTCTGTCCGGCTATAGGCGGCTCAACTTCTTCTACAAGGCTTTATCTCCTCCTCTTGTCTTGCTCGTTTCCCAAAGCCCCGACGTAGACGCTTATATACCTAGGAAAAGAGAGAGCGAGAGAGAAAGAGGAAGAGAGTAGTAAGCAAAGGGACTTTAGGGAAGGGAAAAGCAAGCTCTCTTTCTCCCCGAGCCGGGCCAACCCTTATGAAAAATGAGCTTGAGCGCCTCGTCGTCGTCGAGAAGTAAGCGAGTGTCATCATCATTAGCCCGCCGGCCAAACGCGTTACACACGACCAACACAAGCCCCACACTAGTAGCGAAAACGGGGGGGTTAAGGGGGGAGACCAGAACCAACGCTCAGCTCTCGCACACTAGTCGCTTTTTTTTCACCTCTCGCTCGCTCGCTCTCTTTTCCCCCTGCGTAAAGCTCTACATCATCCCTAGCCTAGTAGTAACAGAGAGACCGATCATTCTTCACCGAATCGCTTGGATTTTCATCAAATATTTAGTTTAAATAAAAATAAATCTTTTGATTTATTATTTCTGCTAGTTCCCAATCCATATCATATACTATAGTCGACTTCTTCTCATTCTTCTACAAATCGTTCTGAACTGACTTGATATCTCCTCTCCTATTGTATTATTTACAAGATGTCAGAAGAAAACTGTGTCAATCGACAGATTATCGATTACACTTCTTTTTTTTTCTCCCCGAGTACATAAAGATGAAAAATTATCGATATTTGTTTTTCTTTATTTTCGTCTACCTCTTTGTATTTATTACAAGTTGCTTTTGCTCAAAGTAAAGTTTGGAAAACAAGTAATTCAATATATTTCGGAAGTGTTGCCAAAGTGCTAAGGCATATAAGCGTTACTTTGACTGATTGCGTTAGACGGCTCATGCGGAGTTTTAGCTTAAATTTACCATTTGTTTTCAACTGAAGTATATATAAGCAGCTTCAAGATGATTATGCGAGAGTTGCGGAGAGACTTTCACATGTTATACGTCATGTGCACGTATTCACACTTATCTTTAAGAGAGCAAGTATATACTCTGCGAATACAGGTCATTTGCGCAAGCCGCTCTTTTTACTTTCATAAACACGAAAGAGGAATAAAAAAAAAAAAGATGAAGAAGAAGCAGGAGAAGAAAGAAAACGAGGGTCGACGAAGATTACTATCGTACGTTTGAGAGTTCTTAATCGAGCACGAGTTCGACCGCTAATTTTGGGTTATTCGAAAATTTTCAACTTTATTTTCGTTAATTTGTACTTTAAACGATTGTGATATCTGTATAAAGTTGATGAGGAATATGTTGATTTTATAAAAGCAATGACATTTCACTGGAATAATAAGTAGAATTAAAGACTAATTTAGGCAAATTCCTGTAACCGTAATTTGAAATTTATTCTCAATTAAATTTAGATCTGAAATTCATTAACCGCAGAACTGTCAGTCCAGCCTTTAACTCTTCAGCTCAAACTAGAATTCATTTTAAATCATATTTAAATATACATTGTTAATTGAATTTAAATCACTGTAAATCAGGCAATTATATAAATCACCAACTATGTAAAGCATAAAAGCGCGTCTCGTTAAGAACAATAGCTTGAAAATTTTGTGTGTTTGTGTGTGTTGTTCTAGAGGGGTCAACTTTGAAAAATTGTCTGCGATTTAGAAAATTGTCTCTAGGGGAGTTGTACTCGACTTCCGTAAGCCTAACTCCGCTAAATTAATCACCTGTGAGAACAAAAACTGTCAAAAAATTACAATCGTCCTCTGTTTTCTTAATACACATTTGCAAATACCTGCTTTTAGTCTGATCAAATTCACCATTAACCAAGATTTTTTTATCTTTTCAAACAACCAGCTTTCGTATCATTTATTTATTTATTCGAATTTAATAACATTAAATAAAAATTCTTTTCCTTTTAGAAAAATAATTAATGCTTGCAAAAACTACAAACTTTTTAAACTTTTAGATTAGTTTCATACCTTATAACTCATTGCAACAAATACAATGTTTAAAGTTTACGTGTTAATGACTTATAACTTGAAAAAAAACAACCAACAGACGAACTGATACTACAGAAGTCATAGCCCGCTTGTTGGCTTCGTTGGATTCGGCTCGGCGAACACGAGCAATTATTTCTTTTTTTTTTTCCTTTTTCGTCGACAGCCAGTTACATGCGAAGTCACCGGAACTTCAGGCCTGTTAATTTTCACCCTCAATATATTTTGTTTGAAATTTTATTTATTATTCATTCAAAAAATATACAATTTATATTTTATCTATATTCTTATGCTTTACAGAAAATTATGGAAATTTTTCAGTTACAACAAAATTCTTAGTTTGTTAATTTTAAAATTTCATCAATATTTAATTTTATTTCATTATTAAGCAGGAATAAAATTGAATAAAATTTTTTAAACATTAATCATTTGCTTAGTCATAAATTAAAAATAGATTTCACAAGCGAATAACAAGTGTCAATCGATCTCAAGATTTGCAAAGCGTAGGTGCACACGCCAGAGTTTGAGGTCATACTTCAAATGTTTGCTTATGCATATTTAATACCTCAAAAGCTTAATCGGTATTATTTTATTACGAAATTTATTCAAAGTGATTAAGTCACTAGAAAAAAAAAATATTTAACACGTGGGAGTCGATGCTTATTAGCAAAATGCATTTGTGAATACGATTATTAATTAACGAAGTTAATTCAACAATATAATAATAACTAATTATTTTTGTTAAAAATAATACGTTATTTTGTATGGGTTGAAGTTATTTTTAAAATTTTTGACATTCTCCGTTTGGATTGAATTCCAATAATAAAACTATTCCTTAAAGTTTGAGGGAAAAAAAAGCAGTGCACATAACAAAAATCCACGACTCCTCATAATTACTTCTCTAGTTCAACAAAAACCGCGGCATAACGTCTCCGCAAGCTTTTCGTTCGAAAAAGTCTGGCATTCTTTATGCCTCGACTTGCTCGGAGTCTTAGAATACCAGAGCTAACCAAAATCCTTAATTCGTTGAGCAGACGCATAGTAATGTGCAAGAGCGCGCGTATGAGCTAGCGAAAGTCTGTTTGAAAAAAAGAAAGAAAATAAATAAAAATAAAAAGACGCTGATCGTGGCCCCCTTTTCAAGTCTTATATTCGCTTCTTATGTCGTCAGACTCGGCGTACGCCGCTCAAAATCATAAAAAAATACAAAAAGTAAAAAAAGAAATAAAAAAAAAGGAAAAAAGAGAGAAGTCAAGGAAAGGAAGAGACTAAATTCCAAGACTGATCAGAAGTCAAAGGAGAGAAGCAAAATAAAAGAAGAAACAGATGGAGAAAGGGCGAGGCGCATCTAAAAGTTTTGGGTCCAAGAAGGTTTGAAGAACGTTCCTTTGGAGGAATGGTTAGAGATTGCGCAACGGGCAAACAACTCATCCCATACTTTTGGTTCGTCTAAAATACTCTCTCGCGAAAGAAGCGCAGAGCGCGGCGCTGTTATAAGGTGAAAGCCATTGGATGTTCGTTTAGCGTGGTATTTCTATATACGCGCATCTCAGGACTAGGAACAGCTTTGACGAGAGATTGATGCCTTCGCGAGATCTTGGACAGGCCAACACGGAGAAACAGGAGTGAAAGGAGAGATCATAAGGAATTAATGGAAGAGAGAAAGAGCCAAGGAAAGATGAGCTGCTCTCTCGTTGAGTTTGACAAAAAAAAAGAAAAAAAAAAAAAGAGAAGAGAGACACAAAAAAAGACAAGAAGTCAAGAAAGAGAGCAAAAAGAAAAAAAAGAAGGAAGAAGGGGGGGAGAGAAGGGCAGTTTTGTCGGTGGATAGAAGACCGGCCAAAGACGGAGAAAGAAGCTCGTCATCCGAATGAACAAAAGATACCGCGCGGCATTTTGATCGTCGGCTATAACTTCTGTGCGCACTTTCCTAACACACTGAAAGGAAGAAAGAAAGAGAGAGAAAGAAATAGAAGAGCAAAGCTGACTCGTGCGCTCGCACATCTTCCGTTTCTCCAGTGCAAAAACCGAAAATATTTGTTTTTCCTTTATTTTTCTTTATATGGACGTAACCGAGAGAGATAGAGAGGAAGAGAGAAGAGTCGGCGGCTTCTCTTCTTTTTATTTAACTCTTTTTCAGTTAACTCTCGCTTGCGCGATCATTTCTTTCATATATAGTGCAACTATTTGGTTTTGCAAAGCCCTTGCATTCCTCGTATTATATGGCTCTCTCTCTCTCTCTCTCTCTCTAAACTTTTTGGGGACTCACGCGCGCATCTTTTCTGATACTATTAAAGGACTTTATGTAGGGATCTACTATTAATATTGATCGAACTTTTTTTCCTTTAAAGGAATGCTGCTCGATAAATTTAAACTTTTCGATTGCGCGCCTCTGCCCGCAGCCGTCGTCGTCTTCTACTCTTTTTTTTTCGAAATATTTTTTTAAATAAACGGCCCTCCCTAGAGGATCTCTGCACTTTTCCATATGCATATCATTCTTACGTGAGTTAAATATTCAACCGTCAAACGGCGCAAAACAATTTTTATTTATCAGTTGTCGGTATAGTTATTTATTAAAAGCAAATGCTTTAAAAAATTTAACTTTAGCAAGTTTATATCATGATAAATATATATCTATACATTAAATTATTTTAAATCATTCAAATATTTATAATGGGTATAACGTCAAATATGAAGCTTATTATCTCGAAATCTTCGATACTCTTATTTTTAGTCTCTTTTTTAAGAAAATAAATATTTATATACGTTAGTTTCTCTACATTTTGTAACGGTTCAAAAGGAATTTCCATTTTTTTTCGAACAAATGTAACGCAAAGTTAACATTAAAAAATAATAAAGAATAAAATACAAAATATTAAATTTAAAAAATATTCAATAAATTCAAAAAATGTCACTTCTATTCATCAAATTATTATTAAAACTTAATGAAATGATAAGTGTAAACAAAATGTCCAAGGACCAATAGAATCATTTGCCGCAACAATTTTTTCCTCATTACGTTATGTAAAATTAATTTTTTCAAAGTAACTTTAAGCAAAACTTTCCATACTTTTACTTAGCATAAAAAAAAAACGAAGAAAATGATAGATGACTGATGCTAACGAAATACATACTTAATCAATGCATCGGCAAAGAGATTATCACTTGTGCAGTTTTAAAGTGCGCAAAGATGATTTGTAATATTTCCACGACGTATAGATATACAAACGAATGAAACGATGTATGTTAGTTTTTTCTTTTTTTTTTTTGTTTTTGCAACGCGCGCAACAAACGTCACACACTCATCAGAATGTAAATACAGTTTTGACAGGTGTCCTTTCCTTCGGCGTGCTGCGCAGTGCTTATTACGAGCGTCAAAAGCCTGACTTGAAAAAAAAAAGAAAGAAGAAAAAAAGTAGCATGAAGCGAGACGTGAAACATTAAAGCGACAATGACGGCGTATATATATACGAGCGTATACACAATGAGCTAAAGCTATAGAAAACGACTTTATGCTGTGCGCTATAGGTCTAATGAATTTGTCATTTATTAGGTCTGCTTTATTTTGAAAGCGAGACACTCAACGCGCGCGCACACACACACACAGAGAGCGTCTACTTAGCAGCTTGTAAGATACCTATAAATTAAGTAGGAACATTCATCATACCAAGCGCAAAGTTTGCATGGCTAATATACTCGACGTCTAATACTTTTCGCACTTCTGACTCTACGTATTGACATAATGCGCGTGTGTAAGTGCGCGACTACTCGTTGAAATAGACAATTAAAAAGAGAGATAGATTATAAGCTTGGTACATGTGTTACGGGGTTATGTCGGTTCAATGCCGAAGAATGATTGATAGGTAAGTTGTAACCTCGGTTAGCATCGACAATTGCGCGAGATATTGGTTACATATGTTAATGGACCATAGAGAAGTGCACGTGTTGCCAATTCTGCATATAAGACAGTTAGGGTCAGGTGCTTTCTCTGCTTATTATTGTAAGCCTGTCTATATATATGTATTTATATGTATGATGTTAGCCAGGCCGAACGACGAGTATGGCGACGTCGTCGCGACCATTTGCTGCTGTTGTTGCTGCTGTTGCAGATATCCAGCGGTAACCCCCTTTGTCGAGCTATGTAATCGACTTGCAAATGAATCGCTCAATATGCTGAATGACCTCGTCTCTCTCTCGCACATTTTCAAACCAAACGTGCATTTTTATTTTTTTTTTTTTTATTTTTTTTTTTCTTCAACATCGCACTCTGTCTGTTTCATGCGATGTATACTGCATTTCTACATTGCCTCGACAATAAAATTTCGTTTTTCATTACTTATGCAGAGCCGTATAGATTTTATATCGCTTATATCATTTCAATGAAGATATGTAATCGCTTATAAATTACTGAAAGTTTTGATGTTTTATGCATGAGTTTTGAAGAATAATTGTTAAATTTTCAAGACGAACGAATGTTAATTCTTATATTATTTTGTACAAAAAGAATTACATTTTTGCTAGTCTTAAATTATGTAGAATTTAAATGTAATTTTTATAAAAATTTATAGCTTTTTGTATTTACCAGTCTCGAATATTTGCAGTCGATGATTTTTTTATATAAGTTGTTTTTCTATTGATGAAATGATAACTTTAATTTTTATAAATCATCTGATTTGGTTATCTATTATTTAAAACGTAACTAATATGTTTACTTATTTCATTATAATAAAAGTTAAAATTTATCGGCCTGCTTATTATTATTGAAAAAAAGATTTGACAAACATTTAATTGAATAATTATTAAATATTTTCAAAAGTTTCTAGGCTTTAAATTTTAAAGTTACATTAGAACAGTTTCGTTTAATTGTGCCTTTTTGATCAATGACTTGAAATGAATAAATACATTAGTTCACAGTCAATATTCGTTCTACACACGAGTAAGGTAAAAACGTATTGCTTTTTTCAGCAAAATTTTCAAGATCATGTATAACAAATAAAATTTAATCAAAATTTACTAAAAATTTTATTTGTTGAAGAAATTTAACTCATTTCTAAACAAGATCGTAAAGCTATTTAATATTTGAAGCGAAATGAATAATTTTTCAAACATGTCTAACTGATACGTCAAGCATTTAAAGCACGGATAACATTTGGAACCCCTTGTGTTCCTGTTTGATTTGTCGTTCTTTATAACTTACTTCTGTAGGGATATATTAGCATTACAAATTCTTCCACAAACTCTCAAATACTATTTAAGTATGTTGACGACTTCTTTATTACGAATTTTATCTTTAAGTTGTTTAAAGATATTGTTTATAATCGCCTTACTGTAATAAAAAATTCACACTTTTCATTTAGTTTTTTTAACAATTTTGTTGTATTTAAAGCAATATTAAATCCTTAGATCACAAAATTTGCTTGTAATAAGTAAATAAATAATATATTTGCAAAAATTATTAACATGATATTAGAAAGAATAAGTTTATTTTAAAGAAAAATTTAATCTACCGCATGTGATCGAATAATTAATCACACACAATAACCTGATCTTGAAAGTCTCAAAAACATTACCTTAAGAACATTATCCATAACATATAACAGAGAAGTAACCAGAAGAAAATTCACAGAAAAATATTTAAATGAAGGATGAACAAAAATTTGAGATGAAATAATGAAAAAAGCATTAAACTTTTGTATTTTTGACATAAAAAATTAATTTGTGCTTCAGAATAATATTTTGCACTATCTTTCCATTATCATTTAAAAATTTTAGGATCGGTTATTCTATAATAACTTATATTAAAAAAGTTAACGTTCTTCTTTTTGATCAAACAGTTCAGATGATTGTGAATAATGGATTTTTACAAGAAACAAAAAAAAATCAATCATTAAAATGATAAAGAATGTTAGTTGCATATGAATAAAATATTGATTTATCTCAAACTTTATACATAAAACTATAATATTTTCAAATGCCTAAGTGTAATGCAAAATTTGTTTACGTTTAAAATGTATTGACTTATTTTTTTCAACTTCAATCAATCATTTATGATTCTATCTGCTGAAAATAGTTTTTTCGATTATTTCATTTATTTATTCATTTATATTACCGAAAAGAGTATTTGAGAATATTCGTTAAAAGATTTTTCATTTGTATTATTTTAAAATGATTTTCTAATAACTAATAATTAACATAAATATTATTTAAAATGTATAGTGGAGAATAACTTTTAGTATTATAAATTTATAAATGTGTACTTTCAGCCTATATCTTCTTAATATTTTTAGTTTTGAAATAAATAAAAAAAAGAAAAACATATTGTTTAAATGTAAACGTAAAATTGTTTTACATTTCGTTCTATTCTATTTATCGTTTTTGTTGTTTCGTGGAACGTAATGCAAAAACCTTTAAGCTGATATTATTTAGTTACGATTTTCTATAAAATGAATTTCTTCATATTCGTATACGTAAAGTATAAACTTTACCCATTTAATATGTACAAATAGCAGGTATGCAAAATACTAAATTCACATTACGTATAATAAAATAAACTTTTCGTTTTGATGGTCACAAAAAATACTGATTTATAAAAACAAATCGCATTTTGACAGATATGGCTTGACTATAAAATATTTTTTTAAGAGCACCAGTCGTATTAGAGATTTAAAATTATAATTAAAAATAAAACATATTTTGGATGATCCATATCAATATAATACTCTTAATTACCTTTAAATAATAAAATTATTTTTTAAATAATAAATAATCAGTTTATAATAATTTCAAGTTATTTAATCAAGTATTAACTTTTATTTGTCAATATCTTATTAATTATTCAAATATGAGATCTCAGTGGCTCAGTCAGTAGAGCGATGGGTTCGTAATCTCGAGGTCCCGAGTTCGAATCCCGCTCTCGGACAATTGATACAAGCACCACTGTAAATTACATATGCTTTGTTCACAAATACACTGGAGATCTCCGTCCTTAATGAGTATCGCAATGATATCATAAATACAGTGACGTTAAATAAAATTTAAAAAAATAATTAATTAAATATAAAGATTTTATCATTATCTTATTATTAATATTTAAAATAATAAGTTACGAAATTGCAATGACTCTTTTGTTTTTTTGTAAAAATGGTACTAATAGTTTAAATTTTTGCAAATTGAATTAAAATCAACAATTTTTCACATAAAAACATTATTGATGATTGTATATAATTGCGTAAATATACAAATTGCACAATAAATTGTATTTTTCTAATATTAAATTATAACACTTTTTAATAATAAATTTTGCCTTTTATTACATTATTTTTTGCTTTTATTTTAAAATTTATAAGAAAATAATTCAAAATCTTGAAGCTGAAAAGATTCAAAAGATAGATTACAGTGTTATACGAAAAAAACGTTTGAAAATATTGATCCAACGTAAGGGATGATAGTTAGCTGGAACTATCACCAGGTGGTGTAGAAGATTCCGTTTTATTCCTCCCCAAGCAAACGGAATAGAAATAGGAAACAACCCCTAGCGTTACCCGCGGCGGGTAAAACAGAATGCTCGTTAAAAACCACCCTGATTTCGTCTGGATAACCAAAACGTTTCAACGCAACCCTTAAAGAAAACTGCAACCCCTTAGAAGCGGCCGTTGATATTTATCTCTTTGAAGTACGCTACTTGCAACGCACACTGTCGCGAGCGCTATGATTCTTCAGATTTTTTAAGAAATAGATGCGATCCTTCTGGAGTTATTTTTAAATATGTTTTATACTATTTTATTATAGATGTTATTTTTATTCTAATCTTATCAAAAATATATATAAATTATTTTTAGTTTTATTATTTATATTTATACTTATACTTTTATTGAAGTATATATAAATCTTTATAAAAGTAAAATATAAAAATTTTAATTGTATTACATAGATTTCTTAAAATATCAAGATTTTAAAATAATAAAGTCTGGGAATATAAAACATTGTTTTTATTTATCTAAAATATCAAAATCATACTATATCAAACGTAAATTTATTTTAAACTGAATTTTAATGCACGTTACTTAAATTAAGAATTAGTAATAAAATTTTTAAATTATCAGAAGCAACCTTTTTAAATTTATAGACATCCGTCTTCAAATGTGCAAAGGCAATTCAATATCAAATAAGAAGAATTTTAAGGATTTCTTCAATTTGCTTATAAATTTTTGTCACATAAAATTGTAAAGAAAGCCGCGTTTATTCGGCCTATTACTTGATTTTCTCAAGTTCTAAACTATTTTGTTTGAATTTCAGTTTTTTTAATTAGTCTAAAAGTCATACTTTAAGGCCATATAAATTATACAAATTATTTTTATATTAATTATTGGCATATAATAAATGCTATATTTCAAGCTATTAATTTCATAAGGTTTTTTTATTATTAAAATTATATAAAAGTTTAAATCAAAATGTTTTAAGAAAAAAAAAATTTTGTTTAAAATACTCAATTATTTTAAGTGTTATCAGGGAATAAAAATCAATATGAAATTTATGTGATATTTTCAGTATTAATTTTTTATGCATATAATACGCATATTTTATCATTTTTACTCACTTATAACTTTTAAATAAATTGTGCTATTCTTTATAACTTCTTTTATATAATCATAAATATTTTGTAAATTTATTAAATATACTTATTTTAAATAATTTTTATGTTTTTGTTATTGTCTAAATTAAGGTCTTGTAAATTTAAAAGCTAATGCAAATTTTGTTAACAAATCTTAAAATCAAACAAAATTGTTGATTAAATTAATGAAAATTGAACTTGAGATCTGATAAGCACTGATTTTTTTTTAATTATTTCATTTTAAAAAATAGCTCCCATATAGTCAGAAAAAAAATCCAAGACCCAAACCTCCAAACACTCTTATTGTAATTTCAATTTTAAATATCATGTGAAAATTAATATTTTTCTCAATTAACTTAAAATAATATATTTGTACAAATCAGAAAAATTGAAAATAGTGTGATAAATAAACAGTCATTATTTTTATTTTCAAAAAATAACGATTTTTAACAGGTATTATATCCAAAAAAAAATTTAGATTTAAAAATATATAAATATGAAATTAAATTTTCCGATTTTTTATAAAATAAAAAATAAAAATCGCTAAAACCTTAAAAGTAGTTACTATCCTATCCAAAATATATAATTTAATTAACAGAGTTCAATGTCAACACGGTCATAAGTTATGGAACGTTACAATTCGTGATATTGAGCTATTTTTTGTCAAATCATGATTTATAAATTTTTTACTCTGAAACTATTGATCCTAAAATAAAGGTTGTAAAAATTTTTTTGTTGCAAAAATGATCTTTCGAGTCTAAAATCCTGCAGATTGAAATTTACAGATCTTTTAATTAATTTTCTTATAACAAAAATAAAAAGGTGAATTGTGGTAGAGGATGAGGAAAAAAAACTCTAAGTAGGTCAATCTTTTACGCAAAAATTATTGATTTCACAAAAAATATATGAGAATACTTTTTATTAGATATGGTATGAAAAATATACCTAAATTTTTGTAAGCTATAACTGTAGCTGTTAAAACAAAAATTAATCTCGGATGACTTTTCATACAGTAATTTCTGTATTTTTGTCAATCAAACCAGATGAAAGATTTGTAAATTATAAGCATCAAAAATACAATTATGTTTTGTACATCTTTTTCAACAATAAACAGTAGTTTAATTACTATTTTTTATTAACAATTTGCGATAAAAAAAGTTATAAAGCTCATGATTTATTAATTATAATTAACAGTTAAAAATCACAACCTTTAATGTCCCATAACTTTTGACTCTTTTGACCTTAAACTTTAAAATTTTTTTGGATTGCTTCGAGTTTCAAATGAAATTTCAATTTAAGAGATTTCTATGTAAAATATTGTAAATATAATGTACATTATATGCCTTTGACAAAATTTGAGCTTGCATAGAGCTTTATTTTCGTTTTAATTACAAAAGAATACTATTAAAAATCTTACTTTATTTAATATTATATTCGTTTGTTATGTTTAAACACTAAATATTTTATATAATATTGGTTACTAAGAAAGTATGTTACGTGACTTATGTCACGTATATTCTTGATAGTCTATATTCAAAACTTCTATCAGTATAGCTTCGGAACTACGGTCTAGTGTACCTTTTGTGTATTTCATACGTCTTGAAAAGCCGCAAATGATCGAATCATGTGTAAGTTATAAATAACAAAAAATTCATATAATTTTGAGAATCGAAAAAAATAATATCAACAATAGTGATTGTTCCCACACATTTAATTGAAAAAAAAATTTTAATTTGCTAAAATAAAGTTATTATTATAAGCTTCCAATTTTCGCCAATCAATAACAATATTTTTTTAATGGCGATTATAAAAAAAGTTTCCACTTCTATATTAAAAATTTTCCTCAGGTCTTTTCAAGATTCAGGTTTTAGATATTTAAGTTTATTAATTTTTTGTTTATAAAAATTTTTTTGTCCATAAGTTAATTATTTTCATGAATGTGTCTTTTCAAAATACAGGGATACAATATACTTTATAGGGATACCATAAATAAGACAAATTAGCCTTTGAAAGCCTCTATTAGTTGCTAATAGAGACTTTGAATTTTCTATTTTATGTTATTTTCATATCAATTATAACTTTGAATAAATTTTATTTAACAAATGGTCTATTGATATGTTTCTGTTATTGATAATATCTCGGTATAATTTTGAGCTTAGATAGGAGCAAGTGTATAGCTGTAATCTGATTCGATTATGTTAATTAGTTAAATAGATAAAAAAAACAGTATAAAATGCTTGGTGATTTTGCAACTGAGAATAAGATTAGTTATACATTAATATAACTTGTTGTAACTGTTATAAAAAAATTGTAAAATTATGAATTACAAAAAAATTTAATTTATTTATTTTTTTTTTTAACAAAATTAATAAAAAATTTTTGTTTTGTAACTGAGAAAATTTTTTGTATATATATATTTATTGTTACATGCACAGCTTGATATCAATCAAAAGAAAGATACACGTGTACAAGTTATAGCGAAAAAAAAACACAATTGTATCAGTGGAGATTGAGATCCTTCGAGGAGCGTTTATATTCAGTATGATAGGCCTAGGATTCGACTCTTACCGGGGACCTTTTTTTAAATTAATAATGCTTTTCGTTTACTAAAATAAAATCTGTGAAAATATATCTCTAGTCTTTGTTTAGTAAAAATAATAGTAATTAAAACAAATTTGATTGTATATATTTATGTACAACTTTATTATTCGTTCTTCGAATATTTATTGTGGAAGGTGAATTCTATCGATTTTTACAAGCGAAATAGTAAAAAAAAAACTTGAAACATACTTTTTTATTTCATTTATTCATGAAGACGTTTTGGAGTTCTAACTACCTTACTCTTTAAGCCTCAAACTGTATAGAAAATAAATATTCAATAAATAAAATTTAGGAAAAAGTTAAATATAATATAACAGATAAGATGAGTCCATTTGTTCTATATTAAAGAAATAGAAAAATCAAAATTCAAGAAAAAATGATTAACGATTCCTGTATAAAGATAATATTTATATAAAAAATACTAACAGAATAAAAATTTTATAAAACTTTAAAATAAATTAAAATAATAAAGATACGAAAAATGTAAAGAAATGACAAAAATCATAAAAATTATAACAAATTATAAAGAATTACCATAATTGAATTTAAAAAATGATAGATTTTTTTTTAAATTTAGTTAATTATATTTATTATTGCAAAACTCACCATTAATATGAAAAGCCCAGACTAAGGACTCTTATATTAATGAGTTCTTTACTCTGTGCTTGTTATATTAATTGTTATTAAGTTCTAGAGTAATAAATAGCCATTGTCCAATTTTTTTTTTTAATCTTCTTTTTTTATACGTTTTTAATTTTGTCTAGCTTATTGGTATGTGATTTTTATACATTGTATCACACACTTTTTGTATCTTGATACGAATAAACGAATATCTATTTATCTATCCACTTTTAATTTTGGAAATTTTTTGTAATTTTTTCGTGTTTTTATTATATTAATTCATTTAAGTTAATTTTTTTGTATTATTTTTTTTTCACTTTTTAATAATATTTATTTTGAAAATTTTATAAAATTTTCTACTTTGTTAGAATTTTTTACACAAATATTTCTTCATACAGATATGACGCTAATCCTTTTTTCTCGAACTTTCGTTTTTCAACGTTTTTAATATAAAACAAATATATTTATGTTACCTGGCATGTATAATGTAATTAATTTATTCCTAAATTTTTTTCAATTTAACATAACAACGATGAGACTCCAAGTGTTTTTTCTATATTTTTCTGTACAGTTCGATTTCTGAAGAGGGAGATAGTTAGACCTCCAAAACGTCGACACGAATAAATGCGATAAAAAGTATATTTCAAGTTTTTTTTTACTACCCTGCTCGTAGAAATCAATAGAATTCACATTCTCACTATAGAATATGATTGTATGCATTTCTTGATGCGTAATGCACGTAAAGCATAAATTATACAAAAAAAGAATCATTGTTATTTAATGTATAAAACAATATTTTGGCTCTAAACATTAGACGTATTCGTAATGTAATAAAGTAATGTTCTGCTTCAGCAAGTGCGCGATTAAGCTCATTATCAGTTGCTCAAATTAACAAGGTGTTAATCACACGATAACGAAATCTTTCTGCTATACATCGTTCGTTTTACTTGATGAAGTTCGTATGCACGATAAGTAAAACAAAAAAAAACTTATTTTGCACGCTTGAATTTCCTGAATTAATTGCTTGAATGCAAGAATTTGACGTTACACATTTGGCTTGATTCAAATACTTATGGACGTTCGATTGGAAAATTAACAGAATAAAGTTATAGATATGAATAAACATTTAATAAATTTAGTATGAATATGTGAAGTTAATTTTCTAACTTTTTATGAGTAAGTTAATACATCTCTATGGAATTGTTGTTTGATAAATATTTTAAAGAAATTTATTAAAGGAATAATTTAAATTTCGTTTTAAAAGACGTTAAACCGCAGATATAAATATACATTGTATGTTATATACGTTAGCTTGGAATATTTTCTTTATCAAGAAGAGAGGCAGCGTGATATTTCAATGGTCGCAAGACAATTTCTAAAAGATAAAAAAAAAAGAAAGAAGATAGAAAACGAACAACTACATTAACTCAATATGATTGCTACGAGGGCAGGGTGCGTAATTCACCATAGCGAAATACTCGCCAATCGTTCCATTTTCTCGCGCTAGTCTGTTTTTCTTTGGAAAATTATACCCTGCGAACTGCGAAGTCGTCGTCTTGAAGAAGCAAAAGGAAAAGGGGGGGTAAAAAAAATACTGTTCCAACCGAAGCCCGAGCCTTCGAACGTAAAGAGAGAGAGAGGAAAAAAAAAGAGACCGAGAACGAGAGAGAAAGAAAACGAACTCGTATTTTTTCAGAAAATACTGAGGCTTGCTTCTCTTAGCTTTCGTAGCTTTCGTTTTTTTTTCACGGCAGCCCCGCGAGTTGCTAGAAAGAATGGAAAAACAATATTTTGACGTTCCAATGGGAGGATTCTAACAATCTTCCCCTGCTGGCAATTTATCCTCACACATATTTGAATTTCTAAAAAAAAGATACTTTACTTTCTAGCAATGTGTTTTTCTATAAAAATGTTAAATGAAAATTTTATTCTTTTCTTTTGAAATTAAACTACGATTTTTTAAACATTTGTTTGATGACTTTGTAGATTTTAGTGAATGATCAGCATCATCGTATTGTTGAATTTTGCAAACAATGACAACATAAATTTTTTAAAATTACATATTTTATGATATTTTTTATACTTAAATACTCAATATTATTATATCAATTTGTTTATTTTTTATTCTTTAAGTATTAAATTTTTTAACCAATGTTATTTTTATTTGAGCACCCTTTTTATATTTTTAGATTGATTCCCTTCATTTTTTAAAATTATTTTACGTTGTATACTATAACGCGCACCACATAGAAATATTATTCTATAATAATACACCAAAGTTAAAATACTATTAGAGTTATATATAAAAACGGTATATGGAGAGAAACATTTGATTAAATTTTATTTTTTATGATCATGGGAGGACAAACTTGCAGCATCGCGAAAATTACTATACTTAATAGTAACATTTTCAATTTTTTTTTTACTTTTAGTAAAATTTACTACAACTATAGCGAATTTCACAATTCAGTATAGAATTATTAGAATACTGAAAGTTTATCTCTCCGTAACTATACAATATAGTAAAATTTAATAAAACATTTCGCTTCATATACTTATAAACATTGCAAATATTAAAACCATTAACAATTTTTTAAAATTATTTAGAAAATGTAATATTAAAAAATATATATTTTCTTTATTTTATTAGCCACACAACATAATGTAACCGCCAAACGCAACTACGCGTTTCTTAAAATCAATGAAATTTGTGTCCTTGAGAATATCTATAAGTATAGAAGCAAATACATTAAAATAACTAAAATAAATCCTTAAAAAAATTCGCAATATTCAACAATTCACGTACCGTTATTTTTTAATCTAAATTTTATTAAAACTAAATTAATAAACATTATTTCACAATATATATTCTAAAAAAATAGAAGATTTCATGTTATTTCTTTAAAATAAACGTATAAAAATGTTTTGCATGATAACTAAATTTATTGAATCTGATCGTATTTGAATCCTATGTAATTAGCCATTAAATAAGAAAAGTCAATCGATTAAGTAATTAAATACTATAGCCGAAGGTAGAGGCTCTTTGGGTTTGGAAGAAAAATAGGTTAGAAGGGTGATCCCTCGGAAATTTGGCCAAGTCGGACTTTCACGGAACATATGTAAGAGACATAAAGCGCGGCATCCCCTTTAACAATGTTTTCAAGCGGCTCCTCTTTAAGGGATGGGCCTTTATTTAGGCTGGCTGGCTCACTTTACTCTACAAGCAAAGAAAACGAAAGAGAGCAGAAGGATAAAAAGAGAGGGGAAATAAAGTATTCGTCCTCTCTTCGTCTTTTTATCCAGCTCTTTGCACTCGTCCTAGTCAGCGACCTCCGATAGACCTCTAGCCGACATCGCGAGCTCAAGGCAGCGGCGGCGGCGGTGGCGGTGCTGACGGTAACCTCTCTCTCCCGTTTTCACCTCTACGCGCCGAAAGAAGAGTAAAGTAGAGAGAGAGAGCAAAAGAGAGAAAGACTTACTCGCCCCCGCCTCGACAAGTACTACGGGGGGGTGAGAGGCTTATCGATTAAAAAATGTCTGCCCTTCAAGACGGCCTAGGTCACGACCCGTCCGTCACACGCACACACATACGTGCCTGAGGATGAAAGGCTCCCCGAGCCCACCTACACGCACACTCTCTCTCTTATGTATACGTCTCTAACGGATCACCTCTGCCCTCAGCCGCCACAACTTTCACCTCTCTTTCTCTCTCTCTTGTATAGGCCAGAGGTAAATACACGCAAATACGCACACATATATACATATATTCTCCGTATTTTTTTTTTATTTATTTTTTTTTTTTCTTTTTGACGCGTAGACAAGCCGATACTAGATAATCTTATTATTAAGGCAAATTTACTATCTAGAGGATTGAATGCTATATTGCATGGCAAATTGAAGAAAGTTTTCAATACGTACTTGACAAAGCTGATCATTTCATCTAACATTTTAAAATTATTTTATTAATATTTGCATATAAAGTTTTTCAAAATCACAAAAATTTAGCCTAAAAAAATTTATTGACTATAATACAAATATAATTAAAATCTACTTTTTAAATTATAGAATTATTTACATTTCATTATTCTAATTTAAGATTATTTAATTTTGGACAAGCAATTAAAAACGTCCTGTATCGAATAAACCACAAAAAAACTATTTCAGTAAATTAACTTTACATTCAATTTAGATTAACATTTGTCTCGAAATTTGATAATTAGAAGCTATTTATGTTAACTAAATTTGGAAATTGAGGTCTTCAGTGGCTCAGTCGGTAGAGCGATGGATTTGTAATCTCGAGGATCTGAGTTCGAATCCCGCTCTCAGCCGATTGATACAAGCACTGCTGTACGTTACATGTGCTTTGTTTATGAACACGCTGCAAACCTCCATCACTAATTAGCATCGCAATGATACCATAATTACAGCGACGTTAAATAAAATTAAAAAATTAATTATGTAATATTAACAATTATTATTTGTAGTTATTATTTTTAAAAATAAGATCTATGAAATTAAAAGTTTTTAGTTATAAAATAAAAAAGTTATTTGAGAAAAATTTTCAATCCGTCAATCTTGCTTTCATTATATTAATCAATTCTTTTGGAATATTTGTCAATGATAAATGTAAATAAAATGAAAATTCCTTAACTTCTTTTTATAATTTTTGTAATAATATTAACCAAATTTATTAGCTATAATGCTCGTTAATTCATATTTAAATATTTATGGAATTTATATAAAATTTTGTTTTTACTAGATTCATTAAATCAATTAAGTTCAATTTCATATTCAGAGTTCCGGTACAAGAGTAGAAATCAATCGTACAATTAATAATAAACAAGATATTAATTTTTCTTAAATAAATAAATACTTCAATATTTTAATGTTTCAAGATTGATTGAATATTTTAATATTTTTTTTTTAAAGATAGAAAATATAGAACATTTATTGTTGATTAATTAGGAATTTGTTGTCTTTATAATCACATGAAATTGTAATGCATAACGCTAAAAAAAGTTTTAATCGAATGTTTCAGATAAAACTTATTTTCGTGTCTAGTAAAGAAAATAATTTTCTATATATAGATTCGAATGATGATAAAGGGTCAACCATAATGTTAATAATAATAAAAGCTCATTTCGCATGACATTTAGTTATTGCAAAAAAAAGAAGAAAAGAAAAGAAATAAAAAAAATAAAGTAATAAGAAGTATAGAGTAAATCTGAGATTCCAGCATGAAAACATCAATATAAACTGTCTTTGTTGGTTGAAAAGCAAGCAAGGCCGTAGAGAACTTGAACTAAGACTCATTGATATTCGGCAAAGTGGCCCCCTTTATCCCTCCTACAGCTCCTCGCAAATTTCACTTGGGCTCAGGTCAAAGTCTGAAGGTTACGCGGTTCGTGAGCCGCTGCCGCCGCCGCCACCGCGACCCTTACTCCTCCCCAACGTATATACGTGTAGCCTACGCGTCTTTCAATGTCTGCACGTATATAGAAGCAAAAATGTGCGTGAGTGAGAACAACTTGCGTCAGGTCATGGAGTATGAGATACTTTTGCGGGGGTTAAATTAAGGGAGAACAATCCTATCAAAATAAATTCATATTTCAACTCAAAGATTTTTCTCTTTCACTATCTTTCAAGCTTAAGCATAATATTACTCATTGATTCCAATACTTGATTCAACTAGTTTAACTATTTTCTTAATAACTTTATTAATTAAATTTTATTACATTAATTAAATATTACTTTAATGTTAATACACTTGAATACGTGCTAAAATGAGCTTTTAATATGAAAAATTTGAGATTAATAGCTTAAGATTTCAGGTATTTATTTTGTTGTTATTAATACTGGAATGTATTATTTACCTTTTAGATCTCTTAATTATTTAATTTTTCACAATTAATAGTTGAAAAAAATCAATGCTTTTTAAATTATAATTTTATTAAAAGTTAATGAATCGCTCAAGTCATTATTTGTAATTACGACAAATTTTGTTTACTTTCAAAAGAATTAATCAGCAAAATCTTTACAGTATATCAACTTTAAACTTCTTTTGGCGCGCAATAATACACAATACTTTTTAAAGTCGTGGATTCAATTTAATAAATTTAAAATTATTGTTCATATTTATTTATGTTAAACAATAAAATGGTAAAAAGCCATTTAAAACCTAATCAAAACAATATGAAATGTTTGAAATAGCCAAACGATTCTTGGATATTAGTAGTTTTTTTTAGCTCTTTTAATACCTCATATCGGTACATTTTGGAAATTTTCCTTCGATAAATTGTCCAAATACTTTATTAACTTAAACTTTCCATAAGCAAAATTTATCGAATAATAAAAATTAGAAACTAAAAATTCAATACAGCGTATACGAGTTTAATCATATGAGAAACAAAAGAAAAGAAAGAAAATATAAAGAAAAAAAAATTTAAAAAATGGTTAAAGAGAGATCGAAGAGGTATATGGAAGATAAAAATAAGAAAAGAGAAGAAGAAGAAGAAGAAGAAGAAGAAGAAGAAAAAGTGTATGTGCCGAGACTTGGCTAGGTTACGAGCGCTAGCTACGCTAGCAAGTGGGAAGGAAGAGTAAAGTCGATTTGCGGGGGTAGAAAAGTTTCGCGAAGACGGTAAGATTGAACAAAGACAGAAGATAATCGATAGACACGACTAGACGCCGCCCCAGACGACCTTTTACCTTAACTTAGGTTCTTTCTAGCCCTTAGCAATTCTTTTTTTTCACGAGAGAGAGTGAGGCCAGTCTTTTCTTTTGACGAGTCAATGAATCGTTCGGGTATTCCGATTCCATAGAAAACTTCATTGAATTCTTCACTTATCAAGCGATAGCTCGTCTTCTTTATCAAAAATTTTCAAATCGTTCATCATCTCAACATTCTTTCATATCATACTTTCTACATCTATAAACATGTAAAGATTTTTTATCATTGGTTAAAAACAAAATTTTTAATTGCTCACAATTAGTAGTAAAATTTAAAAAGTAATTTATGAGTATACATTTTTTCAGATTCATTAAAATTAATTTCATTAATTGATATGAAAGTAACTTTATTCTTTGGAACGTTATAAGTAATTAATAGATATTCAATCGATATATCGAATTGATTTTCAGAAGATTAAAAAGTATTCATAAACTTTTATACAATTTAAAATACATTTAATAACCACGTTTCAAACAATTACGAACCCTTACATAACTTTTCTAAGCGATTCATTTTGAATTCATATTAAATTTTTATAGTGTTCCATGTAAGAAAAAAGAAAAGAAAAAAAAGTCAGAAGAAATTGGCGTTAGAATAGGTCGTAGAGTAATAATAGTAGATTACAAATATAAAAGAAAACTTGAGAACGTTATATTTTGAAAGTTAAAAAAGAAAGCATGAAAAACATTGTAGCCACAATTACACGAGCAAAGTACAAAAATATCGTCAACACAGTAGTAAATCACTTAGGTACGATAGAAAAGTAAGGGATGAAAAAAAAGTAAAGCATAAGAAAAAAAGAAGAATAAAAAAGAGAGAGAGAGAGATGAAAAGAGAGTCCGGGAACGGTCGCGCGTTTCGTGAAATTTCAAAACGCTGTTACACTGGGCACAAAAGAAAACCGCAATCTCTTAAAGCCTCCGCGAGTTCTGCACTTTTGGTTCAATAGAAAAAGTACACATCGCGAAAGGAAATAAAAGAAAAGAAAAAGCAGTAAGGAAAAAAAACTAAAAAAAAGAATAAAAAAATACTAGAGAAAAAAAGAAGAGGGTAAGGAGGGTGGAATGGGTTGAGGCTCTAGGGGGTGGCTGCCGGCGCTCTTGGGAGGGAGGGAGGAGGGAGCCGCGTACGGCAAAAGCAATAACCAATGGGGACGAACTGGGCCACCTAAGAAAAATCTTCAAGCACGCTAGAAAAGAATGGAAAAGTTACTAGCTCGCGCTCGTACGTGCACCCATCTATCTTTTCCTTCCACCCCCCTCGCGCTCACTTTATCCTTACCAAACTCCCCGCCTCTCTCTCTCTCGATGTACGCCGCTCCGAGTCTTTTTTTTATTCTTCTTTCTTCTTTTTTTTTGCGAGCTCGTGTTTTCGTACACGCTTTGCTCTTGGGGAAATCGAAGTTGGGTTCGCACATATACAGACCACACGTATACTTACTTTCACAAAGAAAATTCAGTCTGTATGTCTTTCTAGCAGCATATACTTATAAATATGCACCTTAGTTGCACCTTTTCAAAATTTTTTATGTAATACATTATTTTGCATAGGCATAGTGAACTACAAGACCAGTCATTTCAAAACCAGCCGAAGCTTAATAAAAAATTTAAAGCAAGCTGAAAGAACAAAAGAAATAAATGTATAAAAAAAAATCGCACGATAGAAGAATAGAAGGACGAGGCAAGTAGCAACGGCGTACGATGTTAGTTTGAGACCGGTCGACGCCAAAATCCTGGCGCCAAGCTTCTCATCCTTCGAATTTTGGGAAAGAAAAAAATACTCGCGAGTTTTCGCGACAACCAAGCCAGGCCGAGTATACGAGCTTCAAACTATATAGAAAAGAAGCTCGGAAAAGGGGGATGCTTTTTCTTTTGCCTCGCTAGTTCTCTCGCAAGCTTCTTTTTTTTGCCCTACCCCACTCTTTTTCTTCATTTCTTTTCATGCTTTTTATCTTTTTCGTTTATTTGTCTTCCTGCAACACACAAGAATTTCTTTCGCGAGTTGCAAGGAGAAAAACAAAAGTAGTTTATACTGATATGGGTTTTTCCAATTTTTTTTTACTCGCTTTTTTTTTTGTTTGCTGTACGCAGTACGCCAGTAATAGAGACTCTGATGCTTACCTTAAATCCACTGAATTACACGTTTAATATTTTCAAATGGAATGTATAGTACAACAATAATAGGAATTTTCACTAGATAAAAATACTATAGATTCACAAAAAAATTTATGTACATATTTAAAAGGATTAAAAAGTTATAGAAGAAACGGTTTTTGTATCGATTACAAATATTTTTGGGTGATGAAAGTCGTTGTACTTTTAGTTTTTATTCCTTCATAAGTATCTTATAAAATTATATTAAGTGTATAAAACAAATGTTTTTCATATGGCTATTATTTGCTGCTCTTAAAAAAAATATCTTCATATACATCATAATAATTATATTTACTCTTTTATATTAATTTTTACTTTTTTCTATTTTAGTAAAAAGGGTGAGCTAGTTTTGAAAATTAGTGTCTTAATAAATGTAAAATTTTTGAATAAAAATAGGTAACAATCATAAGAACAGGAATTACTGATTCAGGACTGTTTTGTACACTTTTAATACGTACTTTTCGCCAAGCTCAAGAAAAAATAGTCGAATTCTTTACATTCAATTTAGAAAAAATCCGTTATTATGCATTTGCTAAATGATTCTTATTTTTTAATTTGCAATAATTAATACACATTATTTTTTTTTATTTGAATTTTTTAATTATATAACAATTAGTAACTGATACTCTAATAATTATTTTTGTTTATAAGAAATAAAAGCTCGTTTTAATGATTAACATCCAACATGCCATTAAAACATTACAAATTCTAAATTGAAATATGAATTATTTTGACTTTGAACATTACTTTGAACTATCACTTACGTTATATTCATATTTTTGAAAAACAATTTAACCCCATTGGCAAACAACATGAGTAATATATTGATATTTTTCGCTGTATTAATTTATAAAGTCTACTAGTAATCATCTTTAAATTAAACATTTACTAATAAAAAGAATTGATTTTTTTAGTGAGATGTAGACAGACTAATTATAGTTTTTATATATTTATGTCTTACTGTAACGGAATAATTCTACTTACAATATTAAAATAGAAATTTTTTTTAGCGCCTTTTAGTATTGTTTATGATGGACAATAAAGTAACTAAACATGAATTAATTTAATCTTTATTATGACGTTTTCATTTAAATATTCTTTCAATATTGTGGATGTAGATATTCCTTCAAGTGACTAAAATAAAAAATTTTAATATTATATCTACATATTTAGAGAAATTCTATAGATAATACAACTTAAGAGTGAAATTTTGGAATACGAAGTAACAAATAATTATATGATTTAAAAAACGTTCCATGCTATCTTTACATTGAATTTTAATATTTTTTAGTGTACAATGACAAAAATCTCAAAAATGTAGATAAACTCAATGTATACAATATTTATACATCTGTATTTATGGCAATCTGATTTTTTATTGATTAATTTGAACGATGGATCAATTAAAATAATGTTCATTTCGTAATTTTATAAAATAAAAGCAGCAATAACAGAATTTCATAAATACTTTGAAATCTTAGTAGTGAAGGTACTGGTGAGGTGCTGAATAGAGACAGAGAGAAATATAGAGAGCGAAAGAGAGATAGGATAGGAAAAAGAAGCAGAAAAGCAAGCTTGGCAAGGGCAAGAGAAGTCAAGGGTAATGGCCGCGAATCCAGAGAAACTCGGAAAGTTAGTTAGGTCATAGGCGAGGGATCCCCTAATCTGCATAAACGAGCCCTACTCCTCCTGCGCCAAGCGCCGCCAGTTTTAGCTTTGGCACTCGGGCACACTCTTTCTCTCTTTCTATCTGCTGACGTTCTATGCTCGCCCCCTTTAGCCTCCTTCGCTTCGTCGTTTGCCCTACCTTGTGTCGCTGATCCACGGGCGAATTCGTTCCGTTTCTCTCTCTTTTACTCTCTTACTCTTTCACCGTTCAACAAGTGGTTCTTCAGTTTAGCGGCCGGCTTAGCTCTTCTTTAATTTCTTGTCTTGCATCGCGAGGCCTGCTGTCGCGCATCAGCGCCTTTCTCTTAATGTAACGTCATCCTCGCAGCCACCTTCTTGCTCTGGCAAAGCGGTATCGATCTCAATACCTTTAATTTTTTGCATCCTTACAAAAATTCTTTCAACTTTCTTGATTCTTCATGCTGCTATTGCTTTTCTTTTTACAAAAATTCATCAAACGATTAATTGAGAAATTCCTTATTTTCTTTGTATGATTCTTGTAAAAATGGCTAGAAAAACATTTACTAATTATAAACCGGTAAAAATTGCTATTTTTATCATTTCTGTACGTGCGAGCAAATCTTGCAAATAAGAAACCTTTTGAAATTCAATCTCAAGCAAATAAATATATGTATCACAATCAGAAAAAAAGTAGTTTGAATTTATTCCTAAATAACAAGCTCTTTTCTACGATTTAATATACAAATAGTCATGTATAAAGATCAAACCAAAGTTTATTCTACCTGGGATGTTGGCATTATCATAAACGTGAGTTTCATTGGACCGAAACTGAATGAAAATGCGTTGCATATGATTAAAGCGATAACGGCGTTTAAAAAGCAAGCACCGTTGCTCGGTTTATTATCTTGAAAAGCAAAGGCGGACGCGCCTCTCGAGAAATTTCAAAACCAAAAGAAAAAGGATCCTCTAATAAAAAGGAATAAAAATAACAGACTGAGACTAAACGAAATTCGAATGATCTTGAAATATACGGGCAATTGCAGCTAGCCTTGGAGCTGTAAAAAAAGAAAAACATATATATGTATGTATAATAAAATAAAAGAAATAGGAGGCAATTGAATAAACGGATCAAGGCTCTTCCGGGGCGCCGCCCCGAAAAACCAAAACACAAATAACATTGTTAGCTATATGGAGTAATGCAATATATAGCATAGTGCGTATCTCATGCTCTCTCACACGGCTACTTATTATAAACAAGGTGCGCTTAGGCAAAGAAATATCTATATATACATAAATACACATGAGCCCCCAAAGTGCGAAGCTATCTGCATGTCAATAGCATAATGGTAATTGGGGATGCACCGTTATAGGCATACGAAAAAAAAAAAAAAGAAATCCACAACTAGGAATAGAGTCACGTTCCTTTTTTTTCATACAAAAAGAAAACGTATATACCTGCGCGCAGATCTAAGAACCGTCAATAATGCGGTAATGCTTATGCTTTAATGTTTACCCTACATCGCACAATGACAAAGAATTTATATCTATATATATGTATACGTCTATTAGCTTCTCTCCTTTCTTCTTTTTTTTTCTTCTTTATTCCTTGCTCTATATATGCGCGTCTATACAATGCTGGTGGCTTGATCGTAAAACCAACACTGCTACCTTAATCCATTATACCTTTCGCGATCCGTTTGTTTGACACGCGTTTCTCAAGCTTTTATTTTACCAAGACTCGCACTGCACACCCTTATACACGATTTACGAGTTTTCTTTTTCTTTTAGGTCCGAGTAATTTTTATTGTCATGTTCGGGATTTTTCGACTTACTATTGTACATTTTTAACTTTTCTCTTTATTGCCAATCGTAAATGTTAAGAGTTAACAATGGCCATTCAGTTCATTTAAATATATTTTAATGTAATATACGATTCTATGGTGGGTGAAGTACTTTTTAAAAGCACAAAGAAATTTATCATTATTTCCTGTTATAAAAATATTAAAAATTCAATCTTAAGATTTCATTTTCCTTATGGTTAGGCATCTCACAAAAGAAAAAAAATCTGTTTGCATCCAAAATCTTTAGATTAAGAATCGCATTTGGATGAAAAGAAAAACTTAAGAATATGTTTACGAAACAAAGAATATTTATAAATATAAAATTATTATGATCGTTAAATTTATCTTTTAAATATTTTTCAATTAATCATTGGATTGCTATCGATGTAAAAACGTATAGCAAATTTCTGAAATAAAATACTTGATTGAATCAAAATAATGTTTTAACGAACATAAAATAGTTTTTCAAGAAGCTTTAAAAAATATGAGAAGGTTTGCAATGAAAGAATAATATAAAATACCAAAAGTAAAAAAGCCACAAATTAAATAAAAAGAAATCGAGCCAAAGAATTAAATTCAAGAGATTCGTGATGAAGAACATAAAAAAATCTTTCGCGAGTTCTCGCTTTACAATAAAGAAGGAGACAAAAAGGACAAAAAATCTACAATAAAGATAAGAGAAAAGAAAAAAAAAAGAGGTACGCCAGAGAAAGTAGAAAAAAAAGTATCGGCGTGTGTAGCCATGTTGGTTTCAACGATCGCCGCACACATATGCACTACAGACTCGCTTGCTTAAAAAAAAAAGAAAAAAATCAGAAAAATGCACGTCGAACTAGTGGACGCGGGGGTTGTTGCAGGTAAGACATCCGTGCTGCACACGTATATCCCGTATATACACAAAGAACGAAAGAAAGAGAAAGAAAAAGAGAGACAAAGAGAACGAGGAGGAGGTGGAGGAGGAGGAGGAGGAGGAAGGGAGAGAAAAAGAAAACGCGGCCTCTCTATCTACGGTGTTTTCCCTCGCTTCGCCCCACTTGGGGCGATTGCGAATCCGCGACTCGCGAGTCGTCGTTTTGCGCAGGCTGCACTGCGCAGATGCCATTCCCATCTTCCCTCTCGCTCCTGCCACCATCCCCCTTTGGTATTGTGGCCTTCCAATATATACCCCTATCTCTCGAGCAGCCCGCCCTCTCTTGCTCTTCCTCTTTACCTCTCGCTTGCACTCGCTTTCCTTGCGACTTTGCTTCTCGGTTGCTCTCCTTCGATGTTCTTATTATTTCCATTTCTCCGATTTCGAAGTGTGGGCGCCAGCCAACGTTGTGTTGCACTCTTTTCTCTCGCTCAAACTCCTTTCCTCCCCTTCGATACCACGCAACTTGACTTACTCGCTCGCTCGCTCTCCAGCTCCTTCAATATCTATATTTATCTGTTTCTTCGCGGACTTCTCACGCTGCTGCCTTCTCGCTCTCTCTCTGTGTGTATGCTTGCGACTCTCCAAGCTGCAGAAAAGGAAAGCACCCTCCGGCGCACAGACTCGATCCTTGTCGTACGCCTTCTCCTTTTTCTTGTGCTTCTTCTTCTTCTTCTTCTTCAGCACCCCGGTCTTCTTTGCTCGCTTTTTTTTTTGCTCTACGAGACTCGACGCGGGGAGGCTCTTTTTCTTTCTCTCTTGCTCCTTCATTTTTTTCTCGGCAAGCTTCTTGCTTGCACCCCCGCTTGTGTTGTACTTGTGCAAGGAGAAAGGAAAAAGGAAGTAAAAAAGAACGTGCACGACGGCGTCGTCGACAACGACGACGAAGGCCGCGGCGAAGCGTGCGCGCCTTTCCTTGGCAAGGCGTGCGGAGAGAGAGAAAGAGCACCGGCTTCCGTTTCCTTATGCTCCGCCACGAACTGCATCAACCAGTCGCGCGGTTCGCCCGGTCGCGCTCATATAAGGAAAAAGAAGGCGAGCAACCCGAAGCCTCGTCCAAGACTTTCACGCTCGTGTTTTTTAAAATCAGCTGCATTTATTGGGCCGCTTGGCCGTCGATCAACATGACCGACAAAAATTCGATTTTGGTATTGATAAATAATTGTCCAGCGATAAACGACCACGATTAAGAACGTATATACATCTTAAAGCTTTTTCAAACAATATCTAAATTAAAAGATCTGATTTTCGACTAGTCTTTGTTCCGTTGAAAGAGTATCGCGTGGAATCGGTTGAACGGGCGCTCGGCCGGACGTCCGGCCGAGCGCGATGGCTCTTTTGTACCATTTACGATTTCCCATCTCTACCTCTACTATAACTACGATTGTCTTCATAATTGAGCTCGCGGCCACATATTCGACATGAAGTGGTCCAAAGAGCCCAAAGATTATCCGAACAAGAAATCATCGTTCGGCATTCGGATGACGATCGCGTGGAGGCCCCGCTAAAAATCGAGCATGAGAGGTGGCCAACAGCCGAGCTCGAGGAGCCTACGGCTTCTTCGCGCTGAAGACAGGGATGCACTTATGACTATATCGACGTGAAGCTTAGAAAAAGTTTGAGCGAATGCTGGAGGGAAGAAGCGCGTCGAAACGATTAACCAAAGTTCCTATTTTTCACCCTAGCCGTAATAACAAAAAAAAAATAACACAACTTTTCTAGAATTAAGAAGTAGCGAGGTCCAGGAAAAAAAAGTAATCTTTTTTTCATTTTGGACATACACGCCTGTGAGATTAAGAAGTGAATGTGTCAGAAAACCTCGTGGCCGGGTGAGACTCCCGCGCTAATTAGCCAGCCAATTAGAAGCGGCCCTGCGTAATGAGCTGCGCGCGCAAAGTTCCTAACAAAATAGCATAGACAAGCAAACGCATTTCGAATTTTATTGAGTATATATATATATATATATATATATATATACATTATATAAATACATATTATATTATTTATTGTATATTATATAAACAGATATATATATACAATAACTTTATTCTATATACAAACGTATAATACTATAGTATCTCAACAATCTCAAGGCTGGCATCGTCATTGAACAATAAAAATAAATCTGGATTTAAAAAATAAAAAAAACTTTTGTCAACCCACAAGAAGAATTGGCATTGAAAGAGAAATGCAGTTTTATTACTTTATATAACAATCATCTAGTGATAGAGCAGAGTAATAAGTAGTCATTAAAATTAGTTACAAACATTAGAAAGCAAATACATCATTGATTGTTAAAAAGAAATGAATAAGGAATAAATAGAGAATTAAATTTACATAAAAAAAATAATTGTTTTTTCTAAAATAAAAAAAAGTCGATGCATGAGCTATTCTAGATGTAAGAGGAAAAAAAATTAAACGACCCATTTGTGTCTTACGGTCGAATAACGTCCGGCAATAAGGCGAGCATAGATCATTATTTTGAAAAAAAGCTCACAGATGAGAAGCAATTTTGCACACAACATTGCAGTTAGTGTTGATCTTTGAAAAATCTGTTTTTCTTCTTTTAAATATTGTTCTGTTGGTTTTGTTGTTAGTGTTTTTTAACAGTAAAATAGTTAAACGGGTGTGACAGTTCCTCAACGGTTGCGACAACTCAGTCCACCCGACGTTCGTCCAAGTGCTACGATATTAATATAACAGCATCTCATATACGATGCAAAGTTCTATTACTCAGTTTTAAAAAAAGTAAGAATAAAAAAAAAAAAAAAATTCTAGTGTAATTAGTTAAGATGTCAAGTGTAAGCGTTGTTTCGAATTCATCGATGGAAGTAGAAAGCGATACGTCAAACGAAGATGCATCGAAGGATGAATCCGGTAGATCCGAGCGTAAGTTCGTATTGCCGAACGAGCTTTATAAGAGCCTACTCGCGAGTGCGGTTCTCGGTAAAACTGTACTCAATCGGAATCTAAATTTCAAGGACAATCTAAACAACTTCAAGGGTAATCTTAATGCTCTGGACTCAGCTCTCAAAGAGCTAAAAGATATCAAAGGTTTGACCGTCAGTAGCGTGCCAGCTTTTCCTCGCAACCTGGCTCTGCGCAGAGAGGATGAGGACGAGGTTAGTAAATTCATTAAAATTATACCGGCAAACATTTCCATTGGTGAGCTTTTCGCTGATGCTTAATGTGCAACAAGTGTACACGGGCTTGATTACCGAGGAGGTGGCGGTGTGGCAGCCGTTGCCACCGACGCGCGCCACCGCCCAGCCTGGATTAAAGAAATGAGCGCGCGCGAAACTCTTTTACTCGCTCTCTCGGGTTTGTTCGTGAACACGCGTTCCTTTGGCGGGATAACACGTGATAAGGAAAATACGACTTGTTTTGACATTTGTTACCAAGCGTAACAGCCACTCTGTAAAATACGATACTGACTTATTAAATTACTTATCTTTCAGCCCGGATCAATAGACACGTTTCTCGAAATTATTTTTTAAGCCACTATGATGCAATTTTTCCAAAGATGATGTACACGTTATTTAACATTTATTGTTTTATAAAATTTTGAAAGTTGTATATAATATTTAAAACTAAAATAACATCTTTTGTTTCCTTTGATCAAGCACAACTGAAACATAAATAATTTCAACAAATTAAAAGCATTTTTCAACTAAACAAAATTTCTACAAAGCTGTAAATTCAATTAATTGTTTATTCAATAAAATTTTTTATCTAAAAAGCCAAACTTGTCATGATATGTAGATATTGTGACAAGATTCTTATTTACAACAGGTAAAATTTTTATAATTCACCAATTTTAAAACAAATAAGTTTTTTGGTTTTAGGTAAATAATGTTCAATAAAGTTTTGAATATTTATTTATACGCATACACTTCTTAAGCACATGCCAAAAAAGTGGACATAAAATTTTCCTATCTTGCAAATAATATTGTTATACATAACGTTCACAGGATACGAAAAGCTTAATAGTTTAAGAAATTCCAGTATACATTTTAATTTTTTTTATAATCTATAATTAAACATACCAGAAAAGATATAATTTTTACTACTTTCGTGACGATCGTTCATTGAATGCAATTCATATTTTATGCGAGAAGAAAAGAAAATATCGTATTAAGATGATCAACCAAATTTTAAGTGATTATAATTCAAATACAATAGTTGGGATGACTATGGATATCCTTTCAAAATCAGAAAAAGTTTAAGATTATGTTGTAATCCTTTGTATTGTTGTTTTTTGTTTTAGCATCGTATTGGGTAGTGAGTTAGTTTCATCAGGTTTTATTTGAGAATGATAATATTATTGTTCTTTTAAAATGTATTAGAATATATAGCAACTAATCACAACTGAATACGATGCCAAATCCGAAGGCAACAATAAAAATATCAATAACTAACGTCATAATTTAAAAATTTCTACATCATAAACAATTCCCACCAGTATGGAATTCATAACACTAGAAACTGTAATAAACAAAATAAATAATTTCCTCCAGTATAAAATAACAAAATAATTAGTCGAATAGGCATATAAGAATAAAAGATTTTGGCTTAATCAAATTTATAAAACTAATAAATTCTATTATTACAATTTTTATGTAGGATTGATTTAATACAATATTTATTGTCACTAATAGGCAAATCAAATACCTTGTGTATGCTTACATTCATCACGAATATTACTATTACACTTCTTATGAAATGAATATTAATTATATGCTGATCGAATGTTTATTGCATCATGAAAGTACGAGTAATACATCTATGATACTATAAAGATTGCTATTCATTATTACCGATAATATTGTATATTATATTAAAATAATTGATAATGATGTAGACTTTTAACATTAATAAAAAGATTAAAAAAACTTTTTACACAATTATTATTAGATAACTGGAATTCAAACGTCTATAAATGACGAAATGATATTAATAATAATATTCATTTATAATTGAATGTTTGTTTCTCAGAATCTAAAGCTAGAAACGCATAAATGTCTGTATTACCTCGATCAATTGTCTGGCAAAAGCTTTATAAATAATAAACTTCATAAAGTAAATTTATCAATGTTCAAAGTTATCAACGTCTTTTTTTACCTGTTCTAATGTCGAATAATTTGCAATTTGTTAGTTTAAATAAGAACTTTTTAATACAATTCATTTTTAAATATTTATTATATCAATACCTTATGATGCATTAATATTTTTATCTTGATTCCTAAATGAATAAATTTTTAGAAACATTTAATAATTAACTTATATGAAAAATATTCACACGCCAGAATTAAATTACACAATATATGTCAAAATAAATAGTATAAGTAAAGACTTTTAAAAATTGAAGGAAACTTTGGTAAAATGAAAAAGTAATTTCGGTTTTATCCATTAAATTCAAAGGCATGTATAGTTTATATAGGCAATCAAATGACAAAGACCAGGTCAGATAGTAATCCTATTTAAATGATAACGAGCGCTTTTACTAGTAGAACATGCTGGGCCGCGCCAATTAACGGCTAAATCTCCAAGTATACTAATTAAATCCCACCATATCCAATTAATTAACTGATGCCCGCAAAGCTCCGCTCGCTCGCTATGGCATATTGCTCTTCCACACTATTTTATCCATTACTTTGCTTTTCTATTTCGTTCACTTCATTTTCTATTTTGTTCTTCCGTTATTACTGTTCCTCTCCCGTTCTACCCCTATATATCTATACCCCGCTGCACCATACAGACTCCTTATCGTCTTTTATTTTTCTTTATGTCCTCGCATACCTCTTTTTTCGCCTTGCTTCTTCTTTTTTTTATCTTTTTTCTCAATTCTTTCTCCCTTCTTCCTTTTTTTTAGCAAAGATCAATACTTATGAAAAATTCATCGATCAATTTTTCAACGACAGGCAAGAATTTTTCTTTTCTATATCTTATTTTAAATACAATATTTTTCGTCCATCGAATTTTTATCTTTTTATTCTTATTATACGGACTATTTATACGTAAATATTCAATATTCAATATTCAAAATATTAAAACTCGGTAGAGTTTCATGTTGGCAAGGTTTATAATATGATAAAATTAAAAGAAAAATTAAATTTTGCCCAAGCATACAATCTTTTTATATTGTGTATGAAAAAGTAATAAAATGTAATATTTATTAAAATAAAAAAAAAACTTTTTAGCGCTATTATTTCTCCTTTTTTTGTTTTCTTTTTCGTTATTTAAGAATTCTAATTAAAGAAAAGTTTGCAGTATATTCATAATACAGACTTTTATTTGAATAATTAACAAAAATTGATTATTTCTTTAACGTTGCTACCTTTTTTTTCCTGTAAAATCATAAAAACATTTACCATACATTTATGATTTTTAGTATAGAGACATCGGTTTAATTGTATTCCTTGGAACTCATGAAATATTTTTCATGAAAAACTGCGATAGAACAAAAATAATAAAATGTGTGTATGGAAATAAATGGTTAAATTTATCAAAAGTTAATGTACTGGAACAATACTTTCATGTAATTTATTTAAAAATAGAGATTTTATTTTTTCAAATTATATGACTAATAAAAATGCAAATATTTTAAGATTATTTAAAATTCATTTGCATCTTAAAATATAAAACTAATGTTTTTTTGAGTATTAATAAAATGAAATATAAATATTGAATAACAAAGACTTTGTTTTTAATTTGAAACTGATTAGTTAGTATAAATTAAATAAATTATGGCCAATTTTCGCTAATTACTGTATTTGTGTTTGATTTTCATCGGAGATAGATATTGCTTTCGTATAAGATATGATCGTTAGTTATTGGTAAATTATGAATTATTTATAAAAACGTATCATGTTTTTGTAAAAGACTTTTCATCAATTTCAAAACTGGAAAAAATCTCACAATACCAATGTTACCATAATCTAAACTAATAGAATTACATATTTATAAATTTTAAAAATATATCTTAATTACCGCTAAAAAATTAATAATCAGTCTTTATGCAAAATTTACTTAGATTGATTGATATATAAACGAAATAATTTTAAAAAAACTCCTGTATTCATATTGTACTTGTTGAAATTCAAAAGTTTATTCAAATTCGAAAGCTCTTTGGAATTCACTTATGAATAAAATCAAAATATCTTAGAATATGTTAATTTATCAATACAACTTTAATGTTTTAAAAATTAATATAATATTTAAAATATAACATTAAAAATTTAGAATCTAAGATTCTATTATATTTATTTTGTACGATCAAAAGTATAACTTTTTAATTATAGTGAGTAACTGAACACTTCACTTCAATAAAAATGAAATCCAATAAATTTAAACGAAATTATATTCTAATAGATTTCGATCTATCTAATAACTACTAAATAAATTAAATTTTTCAAAGTTTTGAATGACATTGATTTTAAATTAAGATGATTTTGCATGTTTTGAATCATTTTTTTAAAACTCAGCTCACACTAAATTTGTGATCTTTGATAAAATTTTTGCAATAAAATAAATTTTAATTTAATACCCGAGATTTTGTAAAATAACTTTCGAGATCTTATACAATAATAATTGTGTATATAGGAATGACACTAGAATAAAGAATTATTCAAAATAAAGAATCCTGACGTGATATTTCTATTTTCACACATGAAAAATTTTTTTAATAATTCATTCAAGAAGAAATATAAAAGATTGGAGTTTCGAATTTTTTCCTGAAAATTTTTCATAAAATATCAATTTAATATACAGTAGTATTTAAATTCCATCAATTTATTATGATTTATAATGTTTTTTTGTAATCACTGGTTGAACAAATTAAATTTATTAAACAAAAAATTTTCCAGGTCATGTAAATTTTGAAAAAATCGAGTATGACTAAATTTATTTTCTTTTTCCAACCCTATTTACGTAATGTCGGAGGAAGTAAGTGTTAAAAGCATTTAGTATCTTGTATGGCCACCCCAGCGTAGGGTAACCTTTTCTAAACGCTATTGCATATTAATGAATGTTCTGACCGAATATTGAGGTATCTCGTGACACATTTAATTTAAAAATATCTCAAAGCTTTTGAAGGTTTGCTGGAGGCCTTTCCAAGTTGCGTAATCTTCTACCCATCATTCCCTTTACATGTTCAATAGGGTTGAGGTTTAGGCTATGAGAAATGACGTTATCAGTTGAATTATTCAGAAAATGACCTCAATATTTGTATAATATTGTTTATGAATAAGTAAATTTTGCGATCTCTTAAAAGGTTCTGATGAACGTATATTGTCGAATCTTTAACCATTTTAGAAACAATATAACCATTATTTTACCTTTGATGCAGTATTATTTGGTCAATTATCTAAGTTCTATGTTCCTATTGTAAATTAATATTCAATTACTAATCGAAATTATTTACTTATCAATACACGAAAATTATAATAGTAGAAATTGATTATTAAAAAATTGAATAAGCACTCTTTATTGTCTTTTTTTATATAATGTTACGTCAAAGTTTATCCGAGGACATTATTCATTCGTAGAAATTTTTATAAACGATAACAGTAAAAATTATTGTTCTGAAGTTTTACTAACATTAGCTTATAATGCGTACACAAAAAGTTCCGTGAATATAGTGCCATGGGCTATTCTACGAAAGCTATATTTTTAATTGCAGAAGGCGTCTTTCGCATGGACAGAGGGTGGCGAGGAAGGCGGAGGGGGTGGTGGTGGCGGCGGCGGCGGAGGCACTGGAAACGGAAGTGCTGGTAACGGAGCTACTGGAGGCAGTGGTAGCACTGGGACTACCGGAGGAACAGGCAATAATACTGGAGGTAATAGTACTCCTGGAACTAATAATGCCGGTAGTGCTGGCTCGGGAAGCGGAGGACTGGCCCATTGGGTCAGTGTTATGGCCGAACATATTCATAATCCACATTCAACAGGTGCTGTCACCGGTGTCCATCATCAACAACAATCACCTCCGCAAGCCCCTTATCCTTGGAATAATGGACTCTCTACCGATGTAAGTATTTATTTTTTTTTTTACTTTTCTTTTTAGTTACCCAAATTAAAATTTAACTGAATTTATTCACACTTAGTTTCGTCTTCTTTATTTACTGCAAAATTTTATATGGATTCATGTTTTTTTAAACTAAATTTTTCATGTAAATTTACAATTCTCACTTTACACTTCTTTTTAATGCAATTAACTGATGTGCTAACGAAATTAAATCACTACTTTATTTAAAATTAGTTATCTGTTAAATGTCATTGAAAAAAAATAGATATTTTTATTATATATAACTGCAATAATCAATAAAATCGTAGATATTCTATTTTGCAATATTTACTAAGTCTGTTGCTTGATTATTTCTAATTACTTTATACTTCAAAATCGCAAAAAAACTTTGACAAACATTTTCTCTAACATTCTTAATGGTTGCAAATCCAATAATAATCTTAAATTTTTGAAAAAATTGTAAATATACAATTGATACACAAAAAATTAATATCTGTAAATTCCTGTTCAAAAACGAAAAATTATAAAACTTAATAAAAATCCAATAAGTATGAATAATCTCTGATTCTCATGGCCGGGCGATTATCTTACGGTTTCGATCACAGAGTCCACTTTTTTTTTATTAACTTGCAAATTGCAGAAAAACATCGATTGCCTTTACTTATTTAAATTAAAAACAAACGGTTGAGAATCACTTCTTGTTAGGACAAAGTTCGTTGTAGATAAGCAAAAAAAAAGCTAACGGCTGACATGAAAAAAACTTCAATGTAACCGAACGCGCACTAAATAAAAAAAAATCTGAGTGCTCATAAAAAAAAAACGGATGTTGCAATAGCAAATCCATTTAGAAAAAAAAAATGAATGTAAAAAAGCTAGATAGAAGAAGAAGAAGACTTGGAAGAAGGGCATGAAGCGCAACGGGCTGTAGACGGAAAGGGTGAAAGCAAAATGACCCGGATATGCCTGGAAGACACCGTTAGAGCAGCTAAGTAGAAGACTTTTTTTTACATCTTCTTCTGGCCGCACGCTCAGATAAAACGGGTTACTAACCCCCTGTTTTGATTTTCTGTTGTTTTTTTTTTGCCCAGTGAAAGTCCCATATACAAAGACTTTTTAAGCTTTTTTTTACTTCTCTCGCTGGAATGACGTAAAAGCATCGTCGTATCAGTAGAAAAAAAAACGTAACGGAGAAGAGTAGATGCGGAAGAGAGAATCAAAAAAAAAAGGAAGAACGAACGAAAGAAAAGGGCGCGAAAGGGTCGAAGATCTCTTTGCATATATTTTCTGAGTCTCACTAGTAGTATAAGCTAGCGTCGATTTCACGGCGACGCACACGGATGTAGGATCTAGGATGAACGACCCAAGGGACTCTCTGACGAAGTATAAAAAAAAAGAAACAAACAAACGGAAAGGATAAAAAAAATTTTTTTTTTTCGAGAAGGTTAGAGAAAGAAAATGTCAGGGTGAATGCGTTGCTCATTTGAATAGATATCGCGACGGCTGGGCATTAAAACATAATGCGCACGTATAAGCTCCTGGTTTACAGGGAGAGCTGTTCAATTCATTATTCGGACTGGTAATGTTTTTTTTTCACGTTTTTTTTCTCAACTTTTAACTTTTTTTTCGAATAGGACTAGCTCGTTTTTTTTTTAAATAACAATACCCAGGCACCGTATCGCGATATTCAAATTTAAGACTATATACGCTGTGCATTCTTCACCCTTTTTAAATTTTCACGTTGCATTTTCTTTCTCTGTGCGCGCGCTTATAAATACACTCGACATTTGTTTATTTATGAATGGCAGATGGCTGTTATACGCAAAACGAATTAAAGATTCTTCACACTTACTGATTCAGAAAACCAAATGTATTTATGTATTGTATTGTCGAATTGCGAAAGAAATAATATTACTTAATTTTTACAACTATCGGTACTTTTTTTCAAACGTGCATATATAAAAATTTACATATTCCCGTACGCGTATATGTACGTGCGTGCGCATGATTGTGGGTTTATTTACATGAGTACAAATATAATATATGAACGTCAATTGGAACCCAAGCAAATTTTTTTTTCGTGCAAAAAATTACATGTGTTACGTATTAAGAGTTCGTGCGATATAAGTTTTTTTTATGGACTACGTGTAAAAAAAAGGCAATAAACGATTTCTATGGAAAAAAACTGAAATTTGTTTGTCCTTATACTTTAATGTAACGATTTAATTGACCATTAAATCCATCAACCATTTGCAATTACACTTGTAAATTATAAACAAAAATAATCTTGTTTTGTCTTATGATTTTGCATTTAGAATGATTTTTGGAATATATTTCTTATTATTAACAATATTAATGTTGCGACTATGGAAAGCATAAATTACAAAAAATTAGATGAACATATTTCACATTACTATTTAAAAAAAAAAAATTTTTTTAGACTTAAAAAAACTTGTGAGAATAAGTAGGCAAAATGACTTAAAATAGTATGATTTTTCCTGTTTATTTTTATATAGTTTTAATAATTAAATTCTCAAAAAATTTGTTTATGTATAATTTTGTAATATATGTTCAGAATGTAAGTACTTACATACGTATGCCAAACCAATATTTGTAAAATAAATGAAAAAAATTGAGGTGGTCAGTGGCTCAGTCGGTAGAGCGATGGATTCATAATCTCGAGAATCCGAGTTCAAATCCCACTCACGGCGCTGATTGACACAAGCACCACTGTATACGATGTATATGCTTTGTTCACAAACACACTGAAAACCTCCGTCGTTAATTAGCATCGTAATGATAGCATAAATACAATGACGATAAATAAAATATAAAAAAGAAAGTTAAAGGTATAAAAAAGATATACATATATATATTATTTTTGATCGCTTGTTTAATCGATTAAAATAAAAATTTATTTTTTTAAATTATTTGTTAATTAGAATCAAATCACATAAATTATATTATATAATTTTAACTTAACAGTAATCCTGCAAAGGTAATGGAGTTACATAACACTCCTATAAAGATTACATGAAACAATTTCAACAAGTAAAAATTCAATCTAACAAAAATGAAAAATATTTATCATATTTTTATATTATCATGTAATATTCTTTTTTACGTAATTGTCGCCTTTTTTAATTATAAAAAATTTTTTCTGGGTAACATTTACAAAAAAATTTGTTTACAATTTTAATATAACATTATAAATGTTCTTAAATTTTAGCTGCTTATAAGTAGTTAGTATTTCACAGCATGTAACCGTTTCAAAATTAATTAATTTTAAAAAAGCAAATCTTAACATATTAAACAATGTAAAATTAATTTTTATATTATTGGCGATATTATAATTAATCTTAATTTTGGAACTATTAATCAATTTTTTATATTGATTACTTATTTGTAATGTATTGAAATTGTAAAACAACTTTCAAAATATTTTATTGCAAACAATATTCGTGTAACATAAAAGACAATAACTATCTCAATTTGTAAAAAAAAGTTTTTTAATATCTATTCTTAAGTTAAAAAAAATTAAATCAAGAGCACTCCGATTTGGCCTAGTCATATTTAATTTACATTAATAAATACAATATATTTTTTAGTCACTAAACAAAATATTGTTTATAAATTCAAAACAATAAATAAAATCTTTGGCCAATTTTTTTTCTAAATGTAAATTGTTTAAATAACAATAGCACCATAAATTTATAATAAAAGTCTCTTTTTAAATTTAATAACTATTATATTTTAGATAAAAGCATAAAATTTAAGTAACTATTCGTTTTTAATGTAATAGTATTTAATATAATCTTGATAATAATAGAATTAAAAATTTCTAAAACATTATTAAGATATCTCAATATACTTGAATATACATGATTTGAAAAAGATCATTTTTAAGAGCGTTAAAATAGATTATATATATATATATATATATATATATATATATATTGAAAAAATGTAATCTAATACCGCAACACAGTGGTTATCCCAATTGTTTCAATAACGATATGTAAGAAGTTCGATAGAAGGATATAAGCGAGGGTTTCGCTTGTTTTCTCAACAGTCAAATTAGGTGATCCCGCGAATTGTGCGTCAAGTATAAACTTACAGTATTATATTCAGCTATATAAAGCTCGATTATTTCAATGACTAAAGATTTTTCTCTAACTTTGTCTCTAACCTCATGGTTATATAGATTTTAATATAATGTGTGGTGCGTTCTATACTATGCTACTACAATAATAATACACGCGCGCGCGTACGCATCTCGCGAAAGAAAAAAGGGAAGTCTATGTATATATATGTAGAATAAAAAAAATTTGAATTTCAATAGGACGACTCTCGAAATCGAGCCAACGACGTGTAGAACCTGCAGCTCCATTCCTCTCGAACGTCTACACTGCTGCTTACATTCTCTTTTGTATGAGCTGTCTGCATCACTCTGTCTTTCTTCTACGCTTCCTCACTTCTTCTCTCTCTCTCTCTTTATTTTTTTTTTATTTTATTTTTTTTCATTCTCTCTAAGCTCACCTGCGGCCTACCCGCGAGCGTCAGAAACAAGGCACTAGGACAATAAAAAATGATTTAAATAATCCGCGGCATGCAAATGCTCGTGAGATTCTCACGGCGATGTTATATAGGACCTAAGAGAAGAAGAAGAAGAAAAAAAACAACTATGCGCCAACCCCCTTCCTTAAACAATTGCTTCATCTCTAACTCATGCTTCATATCATCTTTTTATTTTCTATGCTCTCTGTACCGTAATTAATAAACTATACAAGATATTTTTAAGCATTGAAAATCTTTGTGCGTACGTTTTTTTATATTGATACAATCGTAGGCGTTCCTTCCGCATTCATTTTTTTAACAACCTCAGTTTAATCATGTAATTCGTTATTAATATATTAAATGGATAATTGATATTATACATACTATATGCGAAAGCGATTAATTTTTAAATTATAGGAATTAATGTATATTATGATTCATGTAATAAGATAAATTCTAAGAACTTTAATACCAACTTATTAATCATTAGAAATCTTAAGTTTTATTGAGTAATCAAAATTTAACATAATTAATTTAATTTAATTTTTATTTCAATTTAAAATAATTTTCAAAAAGAAAAAGGTAAATTTTAATTTAATGATTATATAAAATTTTGCTGAAATGTACGTACGTATATTGGCATGTTTATACAAAATAATTGTTTAAATCAAAATACGTTTAATAGTAGTATACACATTGCAGTATCATTGTACAAAAAGGCGAATTGATAAATGATGTGTTGCAAAAAAGCAAAAAAAAAAAATTTCATACGCAAAACTCGTTAAAAAACTAACTGGTACGAAAGTAAAAAAAAATTATATCCCCAGTCACCCTTTTTTTTTACGTAACGCATATATATGCATGCATTCTTACACAAATGGTTGAATTAAGCTTTGTAATTCTTTGGTATGCATACTACTTTCAATGACTCACGGTCACACTTTTTTTTGCCGTAATTTTTTTTACTTTAAACAAAGGTCGCACATAGTTCGCGCAAAGGGTTCCCTGCGCACGTATAAGCTCTGCGCGCCTCTAAAAATTCATTAGCCAATCTGCAGAGAAAGCTAAAGGGGCGAACTACCATACCATATATATGCATGTATATATATGGTAGTTTGAAGACCGGTAAGAAAAAGCATTGGTTGTTGGCTAACTTGCCTAAACAATGACAGGTTTTTTTTTTCTCCATATATCCTTCCCGCGCTGAGACAAAAATTCCGTTGCACGATTTGCATCAGCAGGGTCCAGGAGCGAGAAAAAAAAAGGGTAGAAGCTCGGTCGAGTTGGAAAAAAAAATTGCGGAAAAAATATTTCCGGGGTGCAAGATTGAAGATAGAAAGTTGTGGAGAGGGAAGGGAAAAAAAAACGAGAACGTCGCCGGGAGGCACATAAAGCTATAGGCTCCATTATTTTAATTTTTAAAGATGGAGAGCGTAACGAAGACAAAAAAAATATAAGAGAGCCGAGAGGGTTATGGATCGTCTTTTTTACATAATCCTCCGAAAGGGTAATTTTTCGTCCAAGAACTCTCTCACACTTTGATTTAACAACGTTTACATATACATATATAAGAGCAGCAAGATAATCCATTTGCGATCACGGAATCTACTGTAGAACTAGTTGCGCGTGCGATGTACACAGGAAGATCTTGGCTGATCGAAAATTCAGCTTTTCTTTATATCTTTAAACACAAAACATTCACTTTGCATTTTATTCTTAGCGCGCATGCGTATGTGCATGTATATACCAAAAAGTTGTCCTAAACAGGCCTAAGCGTTTTAAGGGATTACGAGCAGAGGTGCGTAAAAAAGCCGAAAGGGTTGACCACCCGCTGGGCAAACTATATATACACGTATACTACTCCAATGAGAGATTACAACTTAAGGAGCCCACTTTACCATGGGTACTGACGGACGGACAAACTTTTTTATTTTATACCTGTAATTTTTTTTTTACAGTTTTTTTTTCATATGATCTCTCATTCATTTTTTTCTCTCTTGTTCGCTCTTTCTTTTTTCTTTATTTTCTTATATGATTCTTTTTCTTTCTATTTAATAGCTCTTTACATACTACATGCCGGTCTTTCTTTATTTTTTTCAGTCGACAATATACAATGGAAAAAAAAGCGACTTTTACGAGGTGCTAAGCCACCACGGTGTTGATCAATTACGTTTCACACAGTAGCCGTCGCGACAGTTTTTTTATTTTAGTTTTTTTCTACTTATAATTTTTGGTTTATAAGCTTTTTTTTCAAATAGCGTGCCAATTAGGTATTGATTTTTGAAGGATCTTACGGTTTGCTTATTAGGTTGAAGTTCATTCAAATTACGTTAAAAATAATAAATTACCTATTAGCTCGTTTCATAAAAAATCTGTGAAATAATAAACGTATTTTTAACAACAGTATATTTTTTAATCATTTTATTTTATCAATAATTATTGATATAATTAATAACAAGGTTAGAAAGTTTTTAACAGTGTATAAAAATAAACATAATTAATATGTTTAGATTTGTTAAGAAATAAGTTTTGATTAATATTTTTATTTATCATATTGTGTTTATATTAACTTCTTAAAAATCAATAGAAGTATAAAATATATACAAATTTTTCATTAACACATTAAATTTATACATTCTAATAAATATTATTTGATAAACTCTTCTGTGAGTTATTACGAATGTGATTGTAATAAGTAGATCGAATCGAAAAGACTAAGCCGTCAATTTAGAAAACAAGCTTAGAATTAGAGAAAATAAACAAGCGAAACAACAAAAGGTGTGAAATAAGAAATAAGCTTTTAAGTATTATAAAAAAAAGAAGTTGAGTACCCAGTAAAGGGATCCCTAAGTAAGCAATCGTTATAGGCAATGTCACAACATTTGGGCCCGGTCAGAGTTATGGGCCGCAACGACGCGTGACCTGCCGCTGCTGTACCTTTTGCCGTTCTTTTAAAATATATAGGTATAAATGTATATAGATAGAAATAAAAGAATCTGCACGTGAAACGGCTCGTTTGTCAAGGCTTTTGCTATATACCAAGTTGCCGGCAACCCATTGTCATCGTCTCCGTCATCCATGCGGAAAACTTGTCTGCGCGAGATCGCTTCTTCCTTTTATTTTTTTTTTCTTTTAACTTTATTCCATTTGCCCATGGTTATTGTAGCTCAATGTTAAAATGCCTAGTCGTCGTCGATCAATTTCCTAGAGCGAACCTGATTTAGCTACACTATCTTATACACCAGAGCGATAAGTCTTTTGCCACCTAAGAAGTTTACTAGAAAAAAAAATATTATACCTTTTCTCTATAACGATATTTCAATCTGACTTCGCACTTTTATCCGATACTTGCTTTTATTGATACTAAAAGACGTTGGTTATAGCTATTTTTTTTCATTTAATTTTTAATAAAATGCTTATTTGAATTAAAATACTTGCTTATTTATTCATAAAACCAACTTAATAAATTTATTTTAAATGTAAAAATTTAAAATGTACATATTATATTTTTGAAATCGGTTTGTAATTGGTACTGATCTATTTCTAAGCGTTAAATAAATCAAATCAATCTTTTCAACTTGATAGATTATTACTTTTTTTACAATAATACATTAATATAACTACTTTCTGATGACTAAATATAAGAAATAATATAATTTAATCATGGATATTTATAATTGAAATATTGCGTCATTACAAAACAATTTTTGCGATGAACAAATTATTTTTTTAACAAATAATGTAGAATTATATTTTGAATCATTATGAATCAAGACACCTAAATTCATGTGTAAGTGCGCAAATAAGTATTGTAATACAAAGATAAAAGATTGACCGATTTTGACCTAACGAAGTTCATTTCATTTGTTTCTTTATTTTTTAATAGGTAGCAACTGAATCGTACTTTTTTTATTTTAATTGATACATTACTTTTATTTTATATCGATTTTAAAAAATCAATATTTTCACTTATTTGGTTTATATTGTCAATTAAAAATAATACAAACAGACACATATTAAAATTTTTTTACCTTTTTGTTAGCTTCAATAAAAGTTATCTAAATAAATATGATAAATCTTTTCTTATAAAGAAAAACGTAACTTTTTTAATAATTTACTGAGCCTTTCAAATTATATACAATTTCATGAAATTTTAATATGTTATCAATGACGAATATTCTAATTAGTTAAATTTAAAAAATTATATTTAGTATCTTTGTTCTGAAACAACTTTAAAATAAGTTGTATGTGTTACTATATAAATAGCTCATGAGATAATTTAATTTTCGAAGTATTCAATGTTACAATCTTTTTTTCAAATGGTTATATATCATCAAATGATTCATATTTTTAATCTTACATCATATCTTTTTGAATCAAATTAAATAATTAAAACAATTTTTGTAATTTACTATATATTTTTTGCTTCGAGGCATTATGAAACCTTATTCTTCTATTTTTCACTTCATTTTCATTTGATACATTGAAAAAAAAAATTTGTTTTTATTTAGCATGATTCATAAAAAAATATTTACATTATTATATTTAATGATATTTGAGATCAATCAAATTCAAATTAATAATTTATAATTTAGCTTAGAAAAATAAATTATAAAAAAATTTTATTTGTCTGATTAATCTTAAAGATATGTACTTTCAAAAAATGTTTTTGAAATAGAATTAATGTAAACTATTTTTATAAAGTACTTACATTGAAAAAAAAATTATAATTTTAATAGAAGGAAATTAGATTGCTATGTATTGATATCGATTTCCTTGTGTTTTCAAAATCGAGATTATTAATAGTAACATACTCATCCTTTTATCATTAGCATTCAATTTTCAAAATTTATTATTAAGCGTTTCAATTTTTAAAATACTGAGAAATTTCTTTGAGTCAAACATTATAGAAAAACTGGAAAAATTGAAAATTTTAGAAAACTGTAAATAATTATAAAAAAGAATATAATAAGAAAGTTTTTAATAATTTTGATTTTATAAAAAAAACGCCTATCTTGTTTAACTTTGAATTTTCAAAAGTTGGGAGCTATTCCGTTCGAGTTTTGAAGTTTACAAAAAAAAATTATACTGACTATGACACCATACAGTTTTTTAACAAAATAATTCTGTAAAATTTTAATCAAAATTATATGAAAATTAAAATTGAAGTCTTCCAATTAAAAAGTGTCTAAAATATTCAATTCGTTCAAACATTATAAAAGAATAAAAATTAAAGCAAAAATTCACGTAAAATTCAATATTAAATTTTGGTGCTTATATTATGTACTAAATTTTTGCACAATTTTTTTTCCTTTGCAACTTTGAAAGAAATTGTGCCTTTGAATACATTGTATTTAAATTGACATGGTTTTTTCATAAATTTAACAATATGAGAACCAATTAAAAGGTCAAAGGAAAATTCTAGATTCAAATCTTTTATATTCTCCTTAATAGTATTTTAAAAAAAATATTGACATTTTTTTAATGAATTTTTTTTAAGAGGATATATCAGTTACAGATCAAAAAAATTGTAAGTTAGTAATCGTTTGTTAAAAATAATACATGCATAATTAGTTAAATATGTAAATTTCTTTCACCTCTAATTATCTTAAATATTTAACAAATATAATAATTTAAATAAAAAATATCTAGTTATTACTATAATTTAAAAATCAAAACTTATATTAAAATAAAACTAAATATAAAATCGTAGTACAAAAGAGTTAAGTAAATTAAAACGATGAAAAAGCTCCATGACGATCCACAGGTTGTCGCGCATATCCGCGCGTACGCATACAGATGACTGTTTTTTTTAACTAGCGGATGAAAAAAAATAAAAGGCCTAGATGAATAAAAAACGTCTAATGTCCAAAAGAAAGAAAGAAAAAAAAAGAGGATAAAAAAAGTAAGAAGTAAAAAAAGAAAGAAGAAAAGCAAAGTATAAGCTTCGCGAGCGCTTAACGCGCCCTAGAGCTAGTTAAAAAAAAAGAGAAGAAAAAAAAAGAAGAGAGATAGAGAGAAAGTATATGCGAGTAAAGCGCGTAGTAGTAGAGAAGAAGGGGCGCGTATGCAGATGATGAGGAAAGTGGAGTACAAAGGAGCTATAGTCTCACGCTATTGTGGGGTCTCAGGTAAGATAAAAGGGTGCTTGTTTCGTCGGTGGATTCTCCCATCAGCCGGCCAGAGCATTATAGAGAAAGTAGCAGCGGCAGCCTCACCTGACAACAACTCACCTAGCCGGAGAAACAAAGAGAGAAAAGTAAAGGGCTAAAGGCTAAAGACTAACCCTAAACAAAAAGATAGAGAGTAAAAAAAAGGACCGGCCTAGAGAGAAGAGAGATGCTGCGAGCCCAGTGATGTCTCTTTAATTTTTATTAATGACGGGAGTATTTGAATTTTTGCATTGCTGATATGGGAACTACGACGTATTAACGTACGGAAGAGTTGGCTAGAAAATCGCGATGACGAAAATAAACGTGACTCAGGCACGTACGTAGGGGATATATTAACGATGAAGAAACAAAGACAAACATACGTATGTGAATATATAAATAATAAAAAGAAAAAAAAATGAAAATGAGAAAAAAGTAGAATAGAGTAGAAAATGTGGCGAGAAGGTGTGAAGACGTAAAGGTGCGCTCGAATATACCTCATCCATCACAATTATTCGGCTGACGCGCGATTTCTGCCGATCGAGTGATCGATGCTTCGTTTGGCTTTTTACCTCCCCCGAGGCTGTTGCATAAGTAAATTTGAAAAATTTTTCAACGCTGAAATCAAGCATTAAATTTTCTTATTTTTATTTTCAAATTTATTCGATTAATTTCATAAAAAATATTCACATTTACTTAGCTTATTATCTCGATAATTTAAAATTACTATACATACATACATTAACGTTTTGCTATCTTAACAAAATCCGATTAACATATATAAATATAAATTAATTTAATATTGATTTTATTTACAATACGACAAAAATAACACGTTCATTATTATGAAAATATAATGATAAAAAGGCCTGGCATTGAAAATCAATACTAATTAACAAAGCATAATAATACATGATTAAAACTATCCTACATAAAATATAATTTAGTTTTTTTTACTCTGTATAAATTACTCGTGGTTAATTAAATTTATTAATTTAATATTTTATAAAATTAAATTTTAAAATAAGTATAAGCCTAATATATAGATTCTGTAGTTTCGATCACGCTCGCAATATTCTTGTTATTTATTGAACATGTGTTTTTTTCTATTAAAAATTAAATTAACTCAACGCAATTTTATATTTTTAACAGAATAATAATTTGAAGAAAAATTAAATTTTCTAAATATAAAGAATATTTTTACAATTCAATAAATTCATTGTAATTTTCGTCTTGAATAAATAAGAGTAATTTTACAGAATTTAAAAATCTGATATAAAGAAAAAATTTATTTTCACGCTAGATAAATCTTGTTATAAAAGTACTATTTATATATTAAAATGCAAGTGTTCTGAATAAGAGGCTTGCCATCGCAAGTAAATACGGTGTTTGGTTATGCAAATAAGAAGAAGAAGAGAAGGAAGAAAACGTTCCGTTGATTGTTCGGTACTTATATTTCTCGTGATAAGCCATACAGTAATATGAAAGATTGAAGCGGAGTATAAGCAAGCATCACATAATATAGCGTATGGGTCACAAAACAGTAAAGCCACTCATTTGCCCAGCCACGTGCAGACCGTCTGATGAAAAGCAGCAGGCCAGTCATAACGACTCATCCTCTTCATCTCTCTTTCTCTCTGTCTCTCTCACGCTCGATCCGTCGACGTCGAGCCAACCAAACGTATATATATATGTATATACCAAACTTGGAATACATATTTCGCATCGCGCGATTTCTCTCCCTTAACTCCGTACATTCAAGATTCAGCATGTGAGTCTCTTTTTGTCAGTGGCGTTTTTTTTTCATTCAAACATTCGGAGGAGTATAAAAAAAGAATTGAAGGAGAGGCTTCTTACGAGTGAAATATCTCTCGCAAATATTGCTATCTTCTCTTTCGTGGAAGATTTTGTAGTTTGAATAGTTTGAAAATTTTAACGATTTCATTCATAAAAGCATGCATTAAAAATTCTTTAAATTAAAAAAATCAAGATTTAGTTTATCCTTTTTCCAATATTATGTATGTACTTTTGTTTATAAAAATATTTTTTTAATCAATTTTTTGTCAATTGAAAAAAAAACAACAAGTAGTTATGTTTTTCAAAATTATTTACTTTTTTTGAAAATTTTATTTATGAATCCAGTTTTATTTGAAATAATTCTATTCTTTTAAATACTTTTACATTCTTAATAATGTTAATAATTTTGGAGAACAATATACTAGTTTCGTAGTTTACAGTCGCACATATAACTTTATACTGAATTACTTGCTACGTACGTCAATCAATCGGATATCGACTTTTTGTATATGACAACATAACAACTACTACCTCTAAATGACTCGATAAGAATGATACGAGTAACATAACTGTAAGAATAATATCAAAATCGGATAGAGCGTTAAATTGAAGAAATCTAAAATCACCTGTTAATACAAGGCTCTTATATCTTAATTAAGTGTAAAAAAAAGTCCATTATTAAAAAAGATAATCTGCATAAGAGGAAAACGTCAGGTTTTAGCGTTGTAGAATAAAAGTAGTACTTTTTTTTGCGATTAATGACGGTAGGTTAGCCCAGGTCAAGGACGCAAGCGTTAAACTCCTTGTATAGAAGAGTTAGCGTACTATCGGTTGCTATAGGTTTTATTTTTTTTTTCCTTTTTTTTTCAAGCGCATTCGAAAGGAAAAGAAGAGAAAAAAAATACTTGAGTCGCCATAGCGAGCGGGCATACATATATAGCTCTCTCTTCTCCAATATATCCTAGTCGCTTGCATTTTTTTTCTTTCCTTTTTTTTGGCAAAGTCATTGAACCAGTAGAATCTGGCCGGGCTCTAGCTCTCTAGCCTCTCTAGTCTTTCGTTTTTCTCTCTCTTTGCCTCTCTTCCGGAATCCCTGCAACTCGGCACCGGGCAAGATGGAAGGAGCTTGAAAAAAAAGAGCGCAATGGCTAGCTCCCTCCATTCTATGAACGAACTCTCTCACATGTATATATATGTGCATATATGTACACGTGTGTAGGTATAGAATGTACATGCACGTATATGTATACACGCGTAGGTGGAAGCGCAAGCCCGCGGCAGCCTTGCAGCCACGCTTCCTCAGACACGTACGCGGCGCGCAGCCCAAAAAAAGAAATATCAGGATCAATATTTGACCCGGAAAAAAGAAGGTGCACACACATACACATACATCCACACACACATATTCACATACCAAGCTCAGAGCAAGAGCGAATATAAAGGAAAAGAGATGTGTGACGAGAAAAAGAGAGAGAAATAGAGAAGAGAAACGAACCAACGAACAAGAGAGAAAAAAAGAAAAAAAAGAAGAACAAAAAAATAAAGAGAGAGAAAGAGAAAAGTCCGAAGAGAAAAAGGAGACAGCAATCTACAGAGCCGACGAGGGGGCCGCGCGTTCGTTCGGTAGTGAAAAAAAAAGGAGTCAGCATAGCTCGTTCCTCTGCACGCGAATCTCGATTTTTTTTTCTCTCTATTGCTTCTCTACCAGTCAAGCTTCCGTTCGTTTCTCGATTCTCCGAGGCTCGAACATATACACACAGATCCAGCGTAATATCGAGGTGCAATATCCTAGCGAATGAATAAATAGCCTAGTTTTCATAATACCTTTGCGTTAAGATCAAATTAATGTGTTATAACTCTTCCCCCCTTCTTCATATACATATATAGTCAAGCTCGATTGAATCGTACATATATTTATATATTATATGCGTTAATCGTGTGAAGCCCCCCTTTCTTTCCTCGAGCGGTAAACTGACTTGATGCATGAAAAGTCATCGTTTAACCGATTCGCGACACGTACATATATAAGAGACAGCTAAAAGATCTAAGTTTAAGGTGACGGGAAAAGGCTGATAGCATGATTATTTGGTTGTTTTATTTTTCAAACTGTCTTTAATATATGTTGCTTCAGGGCGTCGTTTTGCGCCTTTATTTATTCCTCTTTTGCTGTCTCGCCATACTCTTTTCCCACTAGTTACGCTCTTTTGACGTTATACTATACCTTCTCTTTCTCTTCGACATCCATCAAAAAAGTATACGGGACAATCCGTCATCTCTAGATGGAACGTGATGAGTAGAAAGAGACTTTGGATTCCTGCTGCCTGATAAATCATTTTGTACCTGCGCGTTCTACAGCACTTGCAAACCAACGTCATTGCTTTATGTCTTTTTTTTTATCCCTCTCCTAATGCCGTTATTGCTAATGCTTCATAATTTCTTTTTCATTAATGGCGAATCTGAAAATGCACAGAGAATTTCTTATGTTTTCACATACGAACGCGAAATAAGATAAATTTAAAATCAAGAGTTAAAATTTAGTTTAAACCTTTTTTTATGATTTACATTAAATTTATTTTATCGCATAAAAAGCATATATATTCTAATGCCTGTAATTAATTATAGGATCGTAATTAATCATAACTTTGACAACATTTACATAAACATTCAAAGTACTACAACTATTCAAAGTACTATGCTTGAAAATTTATTTAGACGTATTTTTTAAATATGATAAAAATATAAAATTTAAATATTTTCAAATCATAATTAGTAATTAAAATAATCAACTGTTGTACGTTCAAAAAAAAAAATTGTTTTCATGCATGTGATTAAGATTTAAAAAATTTTTTATATAGTAAGCTACAAAAATAAAATTTGAATTTAAAAATTATGAATTTGATTAAATTTTAAAAAGTTATTCTACCATTACTATTATATGCTGAATATATGTTCATATAATAGTAAATTACTTCAATACGATTAAGTCATAGAAAGTATACTTATGTAAGGTCGTTAAAAAAAACTATGCAAAAACAAAAATATTGTGTTCATAACTCATACGTTGATTGACCAACTTACCTTAGCTATATATGCATACTAAAACAAGTGAAATTTTATGTCAAGCCTTATTAAGAAGTCCTTCTATAAAAAAAGAAGCGTACAAAAGCTTATTCCATTGTATTCTGTCATTAATTTGCCAACAAAGAAAGCCTATATAGTTCCATAATGTATACACGCATACTTTTTGCTTGAGCAATTGTTCTACGTTGACCATATCAAGTTTTTCAAGGAAAAAAAATGAAAGAAAAGAAAAAAAAAGTAAGCCAGTCAAGAACTGGACTGTAAAACAACTTGAAAGGTATATAGAAAAAATAAGCCGACTAGACCAGTCCAAGAGTTGGTCTGACTTGTAAGCAGCAGCAGGTGCCACTGTTTGTAGTCCTAACGCTCAGCAGGTGTATATACTGCCAACAATCTCTACCCTATATATATATACAAGTATACATATATATATAAAAAGACACCAACACTTTAACATTTCACCCCCTTCGGATGGGATTAACTTGGGCCGAGGCTTTTTCAAACGGTTTTTTTCTCTTCTTTTTTTTTCCAGCCATCAAGAGCCTCTTTTTTTTGGATAACTTTTTTTTTTACTCTACTCACACGTTACTACGCTTAGTTTTCGAGCGATGTTTTGATAGATTTTTTTAAAAACCTTTTTTTTCTCGCATTTTTTTATCACTTCCTAGAGAAAAGAATTTTAGCGAATGACAGGTTGATTCTGTTACAGTCGTACACTCTTTCTATCACAATAATCCTTTTAAAAGATTAATAACAAGTTTATATATTGTTTTGTTCTCTTTTTTACAGTAGTCAAAAACTCTTTTTTTTCAAAGTATTATTCTACAAATTAAGCTAACTGCAAATCCTTTTAAAAAATCAGTTTTCTTTTTTTTACGCTCCTATCTCAGGTCTGGAGCATTTCATTATCAGTAAATTGATTGAAAGGAATAATGTATGTTTTACTGTAAATTTTTAATTTAGTACGTGTGTTATATATACACATGTATCTATGTACAAATTGTAAATTATGAATCTCATGTAAACACAAGGTCTACTATGTCTGTGAGCATGAGAAAAAAAAAATAATTAAATGAGTACAGAATGTTATCCATTAAAAAAAGTTCGAGTCGTCCGAAAAGTTAGCGCGGGAGTATAAATTTTAAGAGCTTGTCACATTAGACTCCGTAACACTTGACATTTTTCACTTACTGCTTTCTGGCCACTTGAATATGAACACATAACCATTTACATTTAGACATGAATACATGGGACTGTGCAGATCTTAAAAAAAAAAAATATATTCCCATTTGCCCTACCGATGATTTCATTTCATTAAAACGTCATCGCAATCATTAGAAGTTTCAAGACATCATGTTGCAATACTTTTACATTTTTTTTTTATTTTTATGAACCATAGTGTATATGTGTATACATTTGTACAAACGTAGATATAAGAATTCACTAGAGTTCGTGAGATATATACTTACTTTGGATATATATACGAAACCTCTTAAGTAAATCGACCACTTCCCCCCAAGGGTTACAAGTTCCTCGGAGTTCTTTAAAGGCAAATGAGCTGCGTCCGTGCGTTTCAACGCGCCTGGTTTATTCGATCTTTCAATATTTTCTCTCTTTATTCTATGTTTACTGACTTTTATACTTTTTTCTATCATAGAAAAAAAACCGTATTCTACGATAAAGTCTTTTTACAAGTGCCAACTTTAAACGTCCACAAATAATATTAAGCAACTTTTTTTATTATTTGTTAATGTAGAATTACTTTTTTTATCTGTAACTTTTTTATTATTTGTTAATATAAAATTACCTTTTTTATCTTCAATGCCTTGCCGCTCAATGAAACATAACAACTTTTACTGGCACGTGTCGTTGTTTTAAAAATAAAGTATTTATTTATTAAGTATTTCAACATTTTATTTTAGAATCGTTATATACATTCATATTATTATAGAATCCACATTGTTTCTAAATAATAATTTCAATAAACAATATAAGATATATAAGAAGAAGGCACATAAAATTAAAAAGTAGATATTAAATTCACTGCATAAATAAGAAAACTTCTTTGATTACGTAAATTTCGAAAATCAAAGAATCTGAATTTTACTATCGAATAAATTAATAAATTTCCTAAATAAATAAATCAAATTAATTACAGGATTGCAATGAAGAACAACATAAAAATGAAGCCAGTAAAAATTTTAATAACATCCGCGCGTATTCTCTTTTCATTTACTACTAAAAAGTCCTGGAGCGCATTTTCGTATATAAAACTTTCTTGAGCAACGGGCTCATAAAAATCCGTTCGAAAATGAGTTCAACAAATCTTTCTACAGAATCCACAATAAAAATTCTTTAAACTAGCCTCATATAAGTTAAAAAAAAAAGCCAAGCCAACGCAAAAACTGTTAATGACGTTTTCTTTTCACTTGATATAAAAAACTTAAACTTTTTTTTTAATCACATTATAGGTTTGCTGTAATTATTTGTTTTGACAAAATACTAATTACAACTAAATAGTAGTTGAATTCCAAAGAATGCGGTTTATGCATTTAATCGATAAGTCAATAAAATATATTACTTAAAAGTTCTTGTAAACTAGATTCTCGTTTAATATAAAATAACGATCGGACAAGCTCGAAAACTTGAATCTTGATTTAAAATTCAGCTATTAATCTTTGCCGGGTTTGGCTGTGCATAACATAATTTAAATGTTCAATCGATTAGAAAATGATATGCATCAAATAAATAATTCCGTAATACGTTTAGCTCGTACGGAATATCATAATAAGAGCTGCATATAAAAGTAAATAGAGAATGGAATTTTCTAGCTTTACACCGCGAGACGGAGGAGTTTTTGTGGTCTTATCTATCTTCTCTCTTTTCTGTAGCTTGTCTCGACGTACGTATATACATAGGTATATAGATGTATAGAAAAAGCAAGCCTCTTGGTTTGAGTACGGCAACCGCGGTAAAACAGCCCCTTAAAACCGTTTTACGGCCCTGCACGGATCGCGGAACGGCGTCTAGACAGCAGGGCCGTAAAGTTTGACCTACTCACCCCCGACTCCTACTCTTATACTCAGCTTCTCTTTTTCTCCATCCTTATCGGACCAACAAACTTCCTTTCTCTCTTTTCTCGAGCTAACTCTTACCACCCTCTCTCGCTCTCTCTCTCCTTCTTCTTCTTCTTTTTTCTTCTCAACCCTCCTTTTTTTTCATTTATACTACCTTCTCTTTTTCTCTTGTTTGCTCGCGGATATATAAAACCGCGAGGGAATATCGTGGAGGAGGGATGGGATTCGCAACGGCGCATACCACAATATATGTATGTGTATAGGAAAAAGAGAGAGAGGGAGAAACATAAAAAGGGAAGCTTTCTTATACGGAGAAAATATTCATAACTAATTTCATGCAACTATTGCACGCTTTTTTGTTAAAGGGCGTTCAGCGATTTTTTCTTTTATTTATTGCCTGCTGAAACTAGCTCGATTTTTAATTCAGTGGCATTATAAATGACTTTTTTTTCTATTTTTTACCGTAACACAGCTATGAAGCTTTTCTTTTTATTTTAACTTTAATTGCACTTGTACCACTTTATCAATTCACTAATGTGAGATAATTTTAAAATAACTTGCAACGGCTGGCTTTTTTATGTTAGGAGGAGCTTTTGACGATTTCTATTCAATTATGAAGTAAAATTTTTAAAAAATGTGTTTTTTGACTCTATAAAATGTGAAAAAAAATCCTTTTCTTTTTTAATGAATAACAGTCATTAAATTAACACATTACATGATATTAACGCTATTTTACTACTTGTAAGATTATTAAACGTTTTGTCATAATATTAAATATTTTAAATTTCAGCTTTGAATATAAATTAATGAATTTCGAATAAAATAATTAAATATTTTGACCAGATTTTTTATTTGATTTCTTACTAATATATCAATAACAGAATCAATTGTGTTTAAATACAATTAGCCTTATTATAATAAAATTGTAATAAATAAAAGACGCGTAGATGGTTGATTCCAGTTAATTTAGCGCGTTATTAGAGCATTAAAAAAGTACAAGTAAATTAAGCAATGTAAAGCTGAAGAGGGCTCAATTAAAATCACATCACATAAAATATTAGAGCAAAGTGTTCCAGTGGTAAAACACGAGGAAAAAGAAGATGAAGGCGAAAAAGAGGAGAAAAAAAGAGAGAATAAAGAAAAAAGAGTAAAAAAAAAGTTGCATATGAGAGTCGAGACTGGTTCTATAAATAACCCATAGCATACTTAATCTTTCTTCCTATCAACGCTGGGTCTAAAGCTGTTAGTGGCTTTGGAGTTTGGTAATATAAGCTCACGTTTAAAAAGACCTCTTGATCTCATGTATAGTTTTTAACATTTGACACAGTGAACTCGCTTGTCTTTTTTTTTTCTTCTTCTTCTTTCTTTCTTTCTTCAATTCCCGCGACTCTCTCTCTGTATATACATATAGCGTATATACACTTGACTGCGAGGGAGAGAAGACACATGAATGTAAAAGTTCCCAATGCCTCTTTCTCTCGTTTACCACGTGTTGCCTTTAGAAAGATATGCTTTTACTAAAACTCCATACATATACCATATACATATAGTACAAAACCGACGCCAGCAAGATTCCGAGGATCAAGAGGAAAGAGTCCAAATACGTTAGGGTTAAAACGCCCAGTTGTTTGTAGTAGTGGGCACACGTGTTGGATGTGACTCTTTTTATTCCCTTTTTACTTTATTTTTCATTCCTCAACTTTTTAGCGCTTAAATTATTCAAAAAAGCGCTTTTTAACGCTACTAAATATTTTTTCCTTCTTTCTTCATTGATTTTTATCATCCCCCTTAAACGAGAGCAGCACGTTTCTTAGAATATTACGATACTCGGAGATACTGCGATCCAAAAACTTGTAAAATTTCCTATATATAATGTTGACCTTTTTTTCTCTCTACTCTCTTCATCGCATAGAGTTATAGATATAAGCTCTGAATTGCTTTTTCATAGCTCTCTGAAATGTCAGTGGCCTTTGCTCCACTTCTATGCTTATTTTTTCAGATAATCGTCATTATCTTTAAACTTTTTCCGAAGATTAATATTTTTACTGAGAAAAATACGTTTATTACTGTATTGATAAACATATCAGATAATCAGTACACAAACTTATGTTGACATTTTTAATATATTATAAATCTAAGAAAACATATATAAATAGCCATGAGCGATTAGAGTGCTGTTAAGCAAAAGCGACTATATTTAATTATCGGTCATAGCAGATGGAAAAATAAATAAATTTCAATTAAATTTTATTTTAAAAAATTCTATTCCGATATATCTATTTTGCAAAATGAATAATTAAAAAACTAAAATCTTTTTGCGCGATCTTCGAGTTGATATTTATTTTAGAAAGCATCAATATAAATGGAGAAAATTGTTTTTCAAGTATAATAAACCATTTGCAAAAATAATCACTTTAAAGTGCAATTGTTTTTTTTTCTCCTCTCCTAGCGCAATCAGCGTTATTGATAAGTAATTGAGCTTTAAAAATATATACATTCTATTTCGCTTAATGGGATAAAAAGATTTTTCTGTAGATATATATTGCGACAAAGAAAAAAGAAGACAAACCGCATTAAAATACCGATAATTGTTATGATTGCCTCATTTTATATATCGTGTACTTTCTACCCTCGAGTTTCCATGAATGCCCGAAAATAAATCGACCGATTAAAGTCGTTGCTCCTCTCTCTGTTTTTTTTCTATTTCTCTCCTTTTCTTTTCTACTACTTTAACTTTAGTATTACTCTCTTTTCTTTCTTTTTCAAACATGATTTCCTTGCGATGCCCGCACCAATGTATATAGAACACTAAGCAAAACTCGAAATTAAATAAAAGTCAAGATGGAAAATGCATTTTCTCGACGTTTATAGAAACTAGTTTAGCATCCGCAAATGTAGGTCTATCTAAAATGAAAAAAAAGCAAGAAAGTTATAAAAAAAAACCGATATAAGAAGTAGAGTATAAGGGTTATAAACGATAGATGAGGGATAGAAAAAAAAACGTCGAGTAACACGCTAGAGGAGTCAGGGGGGAAGGAGGGGGTTGGATATATAAAAAGTAAGAACGAGAGGGATGCAAGACGAGACGTAAAGATTGGAAGCCGCTAGACGTCTCGTAGACGCGTGCGTCTAGAGGGTGAGTAAGTTTTTATGGGTTTCGCGAGCAGGTCGCGTCGTAGAAGGACGCGCGCGCGCGAATGTGCTATAAAATGAGGGAAAAGACTGAGTAAGAGGGCTGAGTGAGCGAATGCTTCTGTCTCTTTCTAGCAGTCGAGTTTATCCCTCTATATCTTGCTCTTTCTTTCTTTACAGGCTCGTATATACGAGACTGCAGACTGCATCGTCGAGAGAAGAGAAAGGTATGCGGTATATATAGTGTGCTTGCAAGCGAGATGAAGCACCGAGAAAAAGAGGAAAAAAAAGAGTAAGGGGGTGGAAAGCTTGTAAAAATTTTACTGCGAATTGTCTGCAGACTTAGAGCCCGTGAACCGTTATATGACTGGAAAAAATGGGAAAACTCGGCGGGAAAAGTAGAGAAAAAGTAGTCTGGGTCAGCCGAGAGCTCTTATTTTCGGTCCTGTTTTTAACTTAAAGGCGATCATAAAAAAGATTGCCCCAGACACACGACGGACACCGATCGCACGCGGCCAAACCAACGCGAATTTTATTTTTTTATTATTTTTTCCTTCTTTTTTTTCACTTTTCCAAGCCATATAGAAGCAAAGCATGATAACCGAGAGAAAAAGAGGACGCACAGTTTCCGAAATTAAAAAATATCGTCTGATAAAATTGGGCGTATATGGGAGTTGAAGTTTTATTGGTAAAAATCGTCGGATTGCTTTAGAAAAACCCTTCTCAAGCAGAATTGCCCGAGACATTTTCTATTTTCTGGATATCTTATTTTTATCTCTTTTTCGCCGGTATACATACATACCGCCGAAAATAAATGTTCGGTCTAATGCTCGTGAAAAAGTATATCTCATGAATTGTTATCAGGTAGTTTTTCGTTAACGAGGCCATACACTTTATTACTCGTTTTGAATGCGCTTATTTTACCAAAAAATAATTCTTTTGAAAAATATTTTTATAGCAAAGCTATAAAAAGCATATAAGCCATTTTATAATGTTACCCTGCCAAGAAAAAATATTTATAAATTTCTTTAATATCGAACACTTTGTTTATGTAAAAGCTTATGCACTAAAGCCGTATTTATTATTCACTTCATTGCGGCAGAATTTTCATATATAGGTGTGTTGCGCATTGAAAGTAACGAAAATTATTTAAAGAACCAGTTAAAAAAGGAGCGTAACTATTAAGTAACTGACGTTTATGAAAAATGAAGAAAAATATATTAAAATGTTGGAGCATCTTTTAGAATCATCAATCTCAGTGTGCTCTCTCGTGCATCATTTCATCGTGTGTACGCCTTTTAAAAAAGTTCAAAATACCAAAGGCCTCTAATCATCCAACGCTTATAATTCAAGTTATTTCAATCGCATCTCCGCTTATACATTATATTTTTCATGATGCAATCAGTGCCTCGAACAGACACGCAAGAGCTCATCTAGCAAACAGTTTATACATTAGAGAAAGACAAAATGTAGCATATTAAGAAGAATCGTACAATGACCTTATGTACACGACATACAGTCGTTTAATAATATCAAACCATAAATCGTTTTTCCTTGGATTATCAGCAAGTAAGTTAAAGTCTCGTAGGAAAAAAAAATGAGGGAAAGAGAAAAATTGAAGAATTTGAAGCCAACTGTTGAATTTTATCAATCCAATACTTTGGCCAGTCTTCGTTCTATTTTCTGGATTTAAAGATATATATATAGTCAAGTTTTAGCCCTCTGTCTTAGAAAGAGAGAGAGAGAGAGAGAGAAAGATGCATCTGTGAAGCTATGTCGAGTGAGTCAAAAAAGAAGAGGGAGAAGTCACACGAGATAAAACACACATGTGTGGATATTTGTCGTGGCCGGCGCAGAATGAGAGAAAACGAAAGAGGGAATAAGAGAGAGAGAGAGCCACCCTAGAAGGTATATATATACAAGATATATTATATAGCTATATAAACGTACGAAAACATAGTGCTGTTGGAATTGGACTAGTGTATTGCTGTAGCGGCGTCTTTACAAAAAAAAATATAAGAGAAAGAAATAAGCCCCAAACATTATACATACGAAATTCTGTGGGAACACATGTGTGCTCTATAACGAAACTCCCGCGCGTCTATGTATATATATGTATATAATTATGTCTATATGCAGAGTGAGAAAGAGAAATAAAGAAAAGCGAGAATGTCTCGCGTCGTATAATATGTACGCGTTTGATTCCAGAGAGATGCGCGAGCTTTAACGAGCTGCTCAGATTATTTTTTTTAGTTTTTTTTAGTTTTTTTTCTATCTTTTTTTTCGAGGAGCACGTGAAACGATTTGATGAAAAAAATATGCTGTTACTTGTCATGCTGCAGGTGGACATCTTATTTGTTTTTTTATATATATATTATTTTACTGTGATTTATTCTCTTAATGCAAACAAATATTGTGGTTCTTTTATCTTGCCACTTTATAAACTTTTATTTTTTTCCATATTTTTTGCCATAAATTCAAAAGATTTTTTACCACTAGTTACTTATTAATGATTCAAATTAAATCTTAAAATAAAATCTCACTTTTATGATTTATAATATTAAAAATTATTAAACGTAATATTTCCACTTTTTAACATATTTACACATGTTATTAAGTAATTTTTTTTAATGTTAACAAGCTTTATTGAAAAATAATTTTTTTTCTCTTAATTTATGTAAATAACAAAACCATCAAGCACTTTGAAGTCCCTTTACTACTTGCTATATCTTTTTATACTACTGTGCATATGTGTTATAACGCTATACAAACTGCTTTCATTTTTAAGTAAGCTTTATACATGAAAGTACTTTTTTTTTACGAATAAAAATACTCTTAACAAATGTTTTTCTTATCCTGCATACATCTATTTATCTTGGAAAAGAAAGAAAAATTAAACAATAAATCTTAAAATCTTTACATTTCAACTAAAAAATAATAAGAATTTTCAGAATTATTATTTTGAGAAAGAATTGTTTTTATATTTTTTTTTATAAATATACTATAAAAAAAATAATACGTCATAATAATAGCCTATATTTATATTAACTAGGTTTAAAAAACTTTACGTATGCATATCTATAAATTATATAAAATGGCATTATGTGTTTGTTAAAAAAAGATAAATTAATTTAATTTACATTAGAAGGATTAATTTTTTTCAGATAAAAGCTTTACACTACTTAAAAAATACTTTTTCTCTTTACGAAGTTTTTTCCTTAATTTTTTTTTACTGTGCGAGGCAAAAAGTTTTAAGTTAAATGGAAGTTATTTATAGATTAAAGCTCGTTTTAAAAATCAATTAACTTTTCATCAAGATCCGAATGATGCATTAAAGCCATAAAAATACGTTAAACATCGTGTCCCTATATCTTCAATTGCCAATAGTGTGTATGTACGACAATTTGGTAAATTAACAAATAGCATTTAATTGATGTTTCAATGGCGCGATACCGTGTGATTTGGTGAAAGAAACATTAGTATCGCAAGCGAAATAAAAAAAAATAAATAAGAAAAAAAACTAAGAGCTAAGAAGAGTCGTTCAAGTTAATTGAAGAGTAGTTTGCTTGCTAGTGGTGCTTTTATGAACAAGTACTTAATTACGTCAAAGGCAATTGCCGAGTAACGGCTGTTGCATTTTAAGGCGATTTCGGGGCGGAACTCTGCCGGCTTGGGCAAATGGGAGAGGCTCGCGCGACAATAATTGAAAAAGACGAGCCGTCCAATTTCACGCTTCAACGGCATACGTGACATTCGTCTACTCTAGCCTCTATCGCGGTTTTCAATAACGTCTAACGTCTAACCCCTTTGAGTGGTAAACGATGCATTGCGCTAAACAGCTGGCATCGATTCATTAAAATTAGAACAAATTTTCTCGAAAATTCTCAAAAATCCATCCTTATTAAGAATGTCACTTCTCTTTCGTCAAATACTCATGGTACGCTGATATGTAACTGCTATACGATTTTTCTGTTGAAGACCTTCGAAATGTGAGACTGTATGGGCAGAGTCTCGCTTTTTTTCCCATTTTGCTCTACATATTTTCTCTTTAACATTTCTTATATATATTTTTTCTCGTTTTATTTTTTCGTCTCGCTGAATACGACAAATAGTCTCGAGAAGAGTCATTTTTCTTGCTATCTTGGCCCCTCTAACGCGTACATACCCTTTCTCTTATCCCGCTTATTTTCATCGTTATAGCATTGCGATACCAGTGACTTTGACGTTAATTTTTCGTTTTTTTTCCACTTCTTTTCCTCTTTACTCGTAATATGAGATTCATGGAGACGAAAGTCTCCTTGTCTAATCTTGTAGATTTGTAGGGAGCAAGCTTGGAAGATTAATGTGATTTCTTAATGATATTTCAATATCTTGAAAGCCATTTAGTCAAGTTTCAAAATATACAGTTTTCAAAACTATTCCATCTACAATACTTGTCAATAAATTCGTTTTTTTTATAATTTATTCAATTAAATTAGTTTAATTTTTTTTATTGATCTACTCTTATTGATAAGTGTGTGAGCATCCTGAATTCAAGTTAAAATGAAATAAAATTCATTAAAGCTTTTTTCAGAATGGTTATTTAATAAAGTTTAATGCGATTTATTTAGTTTATTATAATTGGTAATAACTATTAATCAATAAAAAAAGTTTCATATAAATTTTAGTAATAACAAGAAAGAAATATAATTATATTTATAAGTTGTTCGAAATTTAGCTTGATGGAGAAATGCAATGTTTATACAATAAAATTAATGTTTTTGATATTATAAAGCTAATCAAATTTATAGTAAAAATGTGTTTATTATGCTTTGTGATGAAGCTATTAATTTTAATAATATTATATTTTAAAAATGTAAATTTTTGTATATTTAAAATATTTTTCTTGATTGAATTTATGATACGTCAACTTTCAATTTTTCAAACTTGAATAATATTGCATTTCCATCCTTATGTTTACTTTTGAAAGAAAACATAGAGTTTCGCTTCAATAAAGTCAAAATCCAGCATGTTTTATATAAAATTGATTACGTATTGACTCTTCTTTACAGAAAAACCAACTCGAAAAAAAAATATATATATATAAAAAAAAAATAAACGAAAGTTCGATACTCATCGTCGAACCAAAACTTATAAAAAAAAAACACGTTGAATAAAGTCAGTGAAAAAAATTTGACGAAAAATAACTGCGAAAACGTAGGGAAACATATTTTATTTTTATTTTTCTCAAGACGCTATAACGAAAAATTAAAACGAAATAAACGAAGCATTTTATTGTAGTTATTGGACAAGTTTAGTATCACTACTTCATTAAACTGTAAATATGACAATTATGTGCAAGCTCATATTATCGTAGAATTTAATGAGAAAAACTTGAAAAAAAATTTTTAAGTTGGAATATACAAACAATTACGATTATGTTATTACTTTAAATAATAATTACACAAAAAAATAGAAAAATTATATAGCTACTCAGTTATTAGCTGATTAAATCGATAAAAATAAATAGTCTACTTTTTTAAACATACCGTATTTGAATCTTCATCTAGTAAAAAAATTTAATAATTAAGAAAATAAATCATACCATCCATTTTGGCATTGATTATGAAGAAAAATATCACTATAATCAATTTTACTTATCATTAAAAAATATGAAAAAAGTAAAGTTTAAAGCTAAAAATTAAGAAATTTAACTCTTTTGGACCGTAAAGCTATTTAGGCCAAGATCTAGTGTACTATATTTAGTCCTTTCTTTTGTATATGCGTTATTGATAAGAAGATCCTTATTTTTTTTTTATTTCCATTAAGCCAGTCTTGTGTATATACGTGCAAAGATGAGAACAACATATACTTTGTGAAGCCTGACGTCACGATGTCCGTTGAGCTAGGTCGAGACGTCCCGGCAAAAAGCCTCGTTCTTTCTTTTTCTATCAGGAACGCGTATACACTTTTTTTTGTCGGTCTCTTATAGTGTGCAGTCACAAGAGAGAACCGAGTAGACGAGAGTGTGTATGCGTTCTATGTGTGTATGCGGGTGGTATACAGGGGGAGGCAGAAAAAAAAAAGAAGAAAAAAAGCGAGAGGGAGAGAGAGAGACGGTAGCCGGTATACGAAGAGGGGGGCGGGGGTGGCGGTGGAAAAAAAGAGCGAGTATAGAACGCGCCGAAAAAAGCAAGGCTCGCAGAAAGGACGCCCGGCGTCGTGGCGCTCTTTGGCTGATCAATACGTCGCAGCTCGTATACTCGGACGGACGCTCACGCATGTGCACGATGCTGGCTCTCTCGCTCTCTAAGCACACTCTTTTTTCCCGCCTGCTTCTTTCTCCGCGAGCGTATAACCTTCTCTCCCCCCCCCCCGTACACCCTCCACCTTCCTACACTACTTTTCTTTCTCTTTCTCTCTCATCCTTATACCATGCTAGGCTGGCCGATTTTTTTCTCCCATTTTCTCGGCGCTCCTGCATTTTTTACGTTTACCACCCTCCGTCGCAAATGCGCTCTCTCTTCTTCTCTACTTTCTCGCTTACTCTTACTTGCTGTCTCTAATTTTTTTTTCTCCCTCGCTCGCTCTCTATGGCTCCATATAGCCCACAAGCCCTTTGCCTCTCTCTATATCCTAGTACGAGGCGTTACTGCTACTACTGCTACTACTGCCTCGAGCTTGCGAAAATATAAGCAACAGAGAGAGAGAGAGACAAGGATATGGAGAAAAGACAGCCAAAGAAAAAAGACATATGCACACACGAGTCTCGTTACGCTTGCAGCAGTAGCAGCAGCCTCCTATGATGTGTACGTTTTCTATATATGCACATATATATAGACATAGATTTTGTCTGTGCATCGAGAGGAGCAAAGGAACAAAGATAGCGAGCATTGCAAAGTCTCATGAGAAATAGAGAGAAGCTTATGAGTACGTATGTGTAGGTGAAAATACTTATATGAACTTCTATGTATATTTGGTACACATGCATGTACATATATACGTGCACAGCACCATATATACTTGAGCTAGCGCGTGAGCGAAAGACGAACTTTTTTACTCTTCTCCGTTTTTTTCTCTACCCCGTGCGCTTTCTTTTTTTCTTTCTCTTCTTCATTTTTTTTCCTCTTTTTTTTCGTACATACACCCCCGTCGTTCTCTCTTTCTTTCTCTTTCTCTCTTTACTATACACAGACTTGAAGATAGAAAAGCACGAGTAGTAAGAGAAAGAGAGAGAGAGAAAAAAAGAGAGCTCGAGGCCCCCGGAGTTTCCAACGACTACGAGGCAGGCGTCGGCGTCCTTTTGCTATCGGGTACTCTCTCGACTATCGTTCCAACCGCCGCCAACACCGCCGACGTCCCGCCAACTCTTCTCTCTATTCCTCTCTATACATACGATATATAGGAATATCGTTATACGTATGTGTACACCTACACACACACATCCATATGAGCAAAAGAAACAGCAGCAATAGTAGTTGTAGTAATAGTAGTAGTAGCACTCGCGAAAAAATATAATACAAGCCGTATATGTGTGTGTGCGAGTGTGCACCCTTTTCTCCACCGACGCGCCGACCACCGCTATACCGTTACTACCCCACCTCCAACTCCTTTCTCTTTCTCTCATTCTTTCGTTTTTTTTTTTTTTTTTTTTACTTCTTTCTCTCTTTATCTATATACTACTATCTCGCTCCTTTATGCACGCTACTGCGCGCTCGGCTACACGGCTAAAAATGTTCTTTCTTTCTTTTGTTTCTTTTTTTTTTCCTTCTTTTGCCGCGTTATTATTTTCCTTCTTCTCGCTTTATTTGAGCTTTCTCTGTATGAGTACCTTAGTTGCATACATATGGAATATAGTTGTCGATATATGCACGTTCATGTGTATATACGTTCCTTCTTCGGCCTCTCATCGACGCCGTCGGCAATACATTGGTTTTTTTTTTTTTTGCTTTTTACATTATCGCTATCTCTCTTTCTCTCTGTTTTTCTCACTTATGCTGAAGTATTCGCTCCATCTTCGTCTTTATATACCTATGCACATCATACATGTCCCTTATCTGTGCTCAGTATAGAGAAAAGAGAAAAGCTCTCTCTCTCACTTTGCGCTTGGTGTTGTTTTGTTGGCTTTATTTTAATCCCTTATACTCTTTTCTATCTCGCCCTCCTTTTTTTTCATCATCATCATATTCTCACTCTCTAGCCCTTCGTTCGTTTTATTTACTTTATTTTTTTCCTCGTTACTCTTAGCAGGGATTTTTACATGATCAGAGCGCCGTGCTCATCACTCCACTGACCAATTGGCGCTCGAGCAACGAGCCCTTCGCGAGTTATTGTAAAGCTTGTTGGATATACATATCAACGTATACCCGCCCATATCTCTATCTCTCTGCTCTTCACCAACGAGCTAAGGATGAACGAACAAAAAAAAAATAGACAAGAAAAACATCATGGAATATGTATTTATGTATCTATGTGTGCAAATGTACCGTGTACGTGTGTCAAGCTAAAGCAAAAAAAAAAAACAGAAAAAAAATAGTGTCGGTGGTGGATGCTGTGAAGCACGAATCTCCTTGCGCCTTCATTTTTCATCCCTTTTCTTTTGCACAAATGCACTTATCGATTCGTACCGCACATCCGCTCGCCCACTGGCTCCAGAGTTTCTTCTATATCTGTCGCTTCCTCTGTTTCTCTTTTTTCTTTCTTTTTCTTTTTTTCTAGTTTTCTCTTTTCTTTTTCTCTTTTTTCCTTTTTTTTCAACTCTCAAAGCTAACACACTGTCTTGCTGCTTCAACGTTGTAGTCTTTTGTCTTTGACAATGATAAAATGCTTTATAGTTCACTACTTAAGTTTGAATAAACGCATACGTTTATGATTTACCCATGTCGCTATTAATAAGACGAACTTTTTTAATGCAACTTATACACTTATACACTATGTATATAACGTCTATTCGATCAACACCTTTTTTTTTTAATTTCAATAAAAGCTTCATGAGTGCGGTTGCTTTTAAAGAAAATAATATTTTCTTTCGTAAAGAGCTTTTTTTGAAAAAAAACAGACGTACGAAGATGATGAGCGTACAAAGACAGCTCGAAGATATTTCGTCCACTTAAATTTTGACATCAAATAGTATATTTTGAAAAAATTTCGTAATTTAGTTCAAATCTATAATCGAAGAATAATTCATCATATAATTATTAGTATTGAAAATAAACGTATGATATATCGAATAAATAAAAAACATCGTTTAGGTGTTATTTTCATTCAAAATAATTGAAAGAGCCTTTGAAAAAACGTAGTTACTTTGCATGAAATACAACTGGCTATACGGACAAGGTGAATAAAGAAGAAAAAAAATCGGATATCCCTTATATAGGAGGAAAGTAAACACGAAATATTAGCGATCGAACATTAAATTAATCCCTGCTGTAGGTCTCCCTTCTTTTCTTTTTCTTTTTTTTTTTATTACTTACATGGACGCTCATACATGCTTGGCGTGATGTTTCCGGTGGTAACCGGAAGCTCCTTCCTCCTCAGATTTTTTTTCCCGATTTCCCGCGGGGGTGTCCATTTATTCTTAAGTACACTCATTCTCTCCCTCTATTTCATTTCTCTCTCTTTTTTTTAGAAGCTCCATTCAAAAACTTACCCAATCTGTCGTTTGTCTCCCCTTTTTTTTATAAAATATACTTTGTATACATATACATTTATAGCTTCTATCTCTCTCTTTCTTTAGCAAACTCGGTCCAAAGTGAAGGCGTTCGTAAAAATGCGTATCGCCTGGTCCATCAGAGTGTGCGGTGTTGGCGGCGTCTCCCAAGATTTTCTCACACGGATGATCGCGTTCGGTATAAGAGCCACCTGTAGCTCATATAGAACTCCAACACACTGTTGTAAAGAGAGAGAGAAAGAGAACGAAAGGAAGGAACGAGCCTGAGTGAAGGGCCAGCAACGATATGTGTATATGCTCCTTCTAAGGGAACCTTCCTTTTTCTAAATATGTGTGTGTATATGTACATATACGACCTTTTCTTCTTTCTCGCACTCACGCTCGCTCGAAAACCTTCTCTTGGCGCCCTTATATACTTCTCTGCACAGCTATACTTTTTTTTCTTCGTTTTTCTCAAGCGTCGTCCCTAACATCACAGTGTGGCCCTTAGGCTATGTACCTATATGCATGCACATAAGTATAACTATATATGTATACCTACAAAGTTTACAATAAGGCACGTAAACTGAGAAATCAAGAGAGAAGCAAGGCAGTAGTCCAGCAGTATCCTCAGGACCAACGACCTCTTGAACAAACTTAAACAAACCTTCTTTCCTTCCTTTATGTACTATCTATATATACCGTTGTTGTCCCTACACAACGCACGAGGAAAATTAAAAGCTGACCTGGTTTCCCCCATTCGTAACATCAGAACACCTTCGTTTACGTAAATACTAGAAATTGGGACGACCGTCTACGTTGTCTATATATACGTTTATAATGAAGAGAGGATGTACGAAGTTTAAGTATCTAATATAAAATTAAAGGAAAATCCGTATCAGAAGACAGGATTAGTTTAGTGGTTGAAACTACATCACTGTATCATTTAGCTATTTGACATATATCTCCGTTAATGTTTTGTATATCACTGCCGCGTACACCTTGTTGCTTGCAATCTATTTTTAAAGGGAGCAGCGAAGATGCTGTACAAGAAGAAGGATGAGTTTGGGAACTAAAACTCAAGTAAATATAGAACAAGTAGTATATATAACCCTAAAAGTAAAAAGGTCATGAGAACTTCTTTAAAGACAACAGTTTCAAGACCTGCTGTTGTTTCTAATACTCATTGGATATGTTGATATCTTTGAGAATTTCAGTGGAAGATAATAAATAGGGTGTTCTATTTTCTGTACTATTAATGACTTCTTGGGATGTACGAGATGTATATAGTAACACATTTGTTTCAGACACCTCATGGGAATGTTTAAAAGAGTAATTAACGATGGGAATTTTTTCTTCAATCAGCTGTGTCAATGTTTTAAGTTGTTTTAATTTTAATAGAGCAGTGCTTAATAAATTAAATCCATAGTATTGCTTTATATAATCAATTTTGTATAACGATATACGCATAACTTATTTAAAATTTAAGTTGCTTAAATTATGTTTATACTATTTGTAAAAAATAAAATTTCTTATTTATAAAAAAGGGTTAAATATTTTTTTGAATTAATAAAATTTTACACTCATTTTTTAAGAATTATCCAAAATAACAATTAAAAGATAAAATATTGATATTGCAGTTTTACAGATTTTTATATTTTACTTTAAAATTTTCTAAAATATCTCTAAATGTTAGTTAGTTATCCATTTTATCTAAAAGTTATAGATATGTTTAAGAAATTTTTTAATAAAATTAAAAAACCTAATTATAAACTATATTAGTGAATAATTTATGAGTAAATCATGTACTCTATCACGTTCCTTAAGAAAAACTAAAAAAAAGTTAATGGAATTATCAATAAAAATTAATAGAATTAATAAAAATATTTATCTTAAAAATTTTTCGTTTAAAAAGATTAAAATAAAAATTAGCATTGAATTTCAAAAATCATGGTCTGAATCATTACTATTTTTGTTTATTTATGGTGAGGAAAAATAACGTTGCCTTATAATTTTTTTTATATGGAAAAATTATTTTGCTCGAATGTCAATTTAATTCAAATAAGTTTGTTTTTATATTGGTATACAAATGTCAAAATTATACATGGTTCACAATAACAAATTGACAATTTCACCTTTCCAATCAATTAAGATTTATTTTATTTAAAATAATTCGTTTGACGCAAATAATAATTTTTTTTTATTTAACATACGTATATTTATAATGATTGATCACTTGATATAATATAAAACGTAACTAAAAAAGGCATATAATAATCAGTTATATAAATAAATAATTGCATAAGATGAAATAATATTTTTAAAATATTGATTATTATATTTTATTTAAAAAAGAGAAATATTTTTATATAGTCCAGGACATTTCATAATATACAATTAGATGAACACGAGTTGAGAATATTTAATGCGTAATATCACTTAATCTCCGATGATATTAAACCAAGTTATTTAAGCGATATTTTTTTTCGTGTAAAATACTGTTAATATTTGATCAGTTAAATTTCGGTTATTTTCAGATTCACCACTTATGCAATTCTATTTAAATTTGGATAATAAAAAAGCTCTTAACTTAGTGCTGAGCACATTTGAAATAAATTTATTATACATAAGTCTAGTGAAAATGTTATAAAAACAAACAATCTATTTATCAAGCATCGAAAAAAGAGCTTGAAAATACAAACATAATCTCTTTGTAAGTCTATTACAAATTTCAAAAATAATTTCCAGACTGACTGTAAATTGATATAAAATTGTTACAAAAATAAAATTCGCATACGTACTTTTGGTGATTTATAAGAATTGAAAATTTTAACAATGTAATTTTAACTTCGGAACACTTCACTTTTGCAAAGTATCATCAAAATTATGTTTTAAGATACTATTATTGATATGACCACCTCCAATAAACATTTTTATCCAATGATCTCTATCGATAACAATAAAAAGTTCAATTAAAATAAAAATCTAAATATTTAGTTAGTAATAGATCTACTTTATTGATGCAATAACTTTATTCTAATTGATTTTATTTATAAACAATAAAACTTAAAAGACAATTTGAAAGATGCATTAGGTTTAAAAATTCATCAAATTGTTCGATAAAAATGGTATCGACCATTTTTTTAAATAAAAACATTCGCAGCAGGTTGAGTTTTGAAAATAAGAAGATATATTTATCGATTACGAATGAAATGTAAAATAAAAAAAAAATAAAAAATATTTGAGCAATAAACATTAGTATATGCGGTTGATAATTTTTCGTAGCGGTTGAAATCTAGTCGCACAATTAGTTTAAGTCAATCTCTCCTCATAAATCAGCGAAGAGACTCTTGATATCAAGTCCCTCTCATGAATAGTAACTTTGTCATATACAAGAGAGAATTTAGTTTGTGGCAGGGCATGAGACTTAACGCGACAACTAACGCTATAACGGTTAGGTAATTAAACTATTAGCAAGTAGCCCAGAAAGGCATCATCGTTCATTATTACAAAGTCGAGGGAAATAAAGAGAAAAAGAGATGCTGTCCAGGGCTTGCTGACAATATGTATGTATATAGCGCACAATGTTGTCGTGTTCATTCACACGCGACACACAAGCTGTGACAGTGTGGCTGGCTTGTTTATCTCCATAGAAACTGAGTGATACCCAAGGTCGCAAGCATGTGTACATACATAGGTATATAAAGAACAAACTGCTTTGCCATATACCCTCCTCGCTTCACCCTTTTGAAAGAGCCACCCGTCTACGTTGAGTCTAGGCCACCCTCTATATCTTTTCCTGGCTTTCCTCTTTCTCTTCGCCTCCCTTAACGCTCTTATTTATCCTGCTTTCTTCTTCTCTCAATTCTCTTTTGTAATTTCTCATTATTCTTTACAATCTCATTGGCAATCCATAGTTCATTCGTTATCTTATTTTCCTCTTGTCTATTTCACTATCTTACATTGATATAATTTATACTTTCTCTTTTTCATGGTTATTCGGCTGGTCAAGCATCTCGTCAAAATTCATCTGCAATTTGCTCATGTAAAAGAGAAAGAAAAACAATCGATCAACTTGACGTGGATTATTTCGTTATTCATATAAACTCGTCAGATAAAAATTAAGAAAAAATAATTTTCACTTTATTTATAATATTGAAATCATTTTTTAAAATATATTTAACGTCGCTGTATTTATGCTATTATTGCGATGCTAATTAGCGACGGAGGTCGTTTCGGTGTGTTAGTGAACAAAGCATATGTATTATATACAGTAATGCTCGTATCGATCAGCCGAGAGCAGGATTCGAACTCGAGTCCTCGAGATTATGAATCCATTGCTCTACCGACTGAGCCACGGACGACCTCACACTTAACGATCTATTTATACATGTAAATTTCTTTCTAGCTTAGGGCCATTTTATTGTGAAAATCTAAAATATTATTCCATTACATACACCATAATATAATTAAATCGTTTATTGAATAGTCAATTAGACACATAATCATAATAAAATAAAATATATTTTTTAAAAATCTTCTCCATAGGAACAAAAAAAAGAAATGATTACAAGTACATAAAATTGTTAATATTTTAATTGCGTTCCGGCTTTCGAGTGAGCCCGCTTTACACACTTGGTCTTTTTAATTTTTCAGCAATGCAACCCGCATGACAAAGAAAGCGATTACTGGGGCGGCGCAAGGGGAACCAAGCAGGGATACGAGGTGAGTCATTTTTAAAAAGAAAAATTACTTAATTGCCTAATTAGTTGGATACATTAAGTATGTATTCTACATGTTGAGACTTAGCACTTTTTGTTACAGGCCAAAATGAATGCGGAACATGGTCAGATGCAAAAAGGTGAGTCTTTCCTTTTTTTTCTCTTACAACTTTTAACAATACTTTTAAATATAGAAGCAGAACTTTCTTTTATTATATCATACTATTTTCTGTAAAAAAATATCTTTTAAATTTTTTATTTTATATCTACGTAAAGAAAAACTAAAAAAATGATATATTTCAAGCCAAATATCTTATATCGAACATAAGATCATAAATTAAATGTATAACATTTTTGCCAGACATTTGACCCTGCTTCAATTTACCCAGAATAAAAAAGTATTTTTATGATTTTCAATAAATATTTTTAAAAATCCTAAAATTTTATTAAATAATTAAAGAAATTATTTTTTAAATATTACAAATCTCCGTATAAATTAATCAGAATTAAAAATTACTTACTCATATGTAAGTGTCAATGTTTAGTATTGTAAGCCCCTTGAGAAAAGCTAATTTTTTTTTCATCTTCTAAGAAGACATACTTGAAGCCGCAAAACAAGAAAACAAAATCATTGTACGCTATAGAATGTATAAATGTTCACATTTGATCGATCTTCCAAGGATAAAAAAATTGCTATCATCGATCATAAAACCAAGAGAGAATAAAAAAAAATAAAAATAAAAAACAAAACATCCATACGCAAGGAGGAGAGATACTTTATAATATACTATATATGTATGCGTAAAAGCGCGTGCGTAAACGATTCGAAATATATCACGTATCGAATGAATTTCTGATGAGGCGTACAACGTTAGATCTTTGTAAATGTTAAGCGCGAAACGTACGATAAAGAGTTTAAAGAAAGAAAAAAATAATAAACGAAGAAATAAAAGCTATAAAATGAGAAAAGAACGGTAATAATGTTAAGAAAAGGATATATACAGATAGTTTTGTTGCTTTTATAAAAGCGTCACACCTTTAACTTGAATCTAATATATCGCAATGTAAACAGTCGATATAATATAGAAGGTCTGGTCCATAGGAGTCCACTTGTTAGTATATATGTGCCGCTCGGTGTTAGCGCTATGTATATGTGTGGAACCGGTTGTCGCCTTTGCATCCGTGACGTAAGATCATTGCCGATTAGGCGCGCGCGTCAACACACTTAGATTAGTGATTAGTATTTATGTTAGAGTGTAAGGTACAATATATAATATTAAATCTTGTATATACCAACTCGCAAAGACCGTTTGATAGATATATATTTAAAACCACTGCAGCGTACATGTATATACACGAGTGAACGGAAAAAAAATTTTTTATTATCGATCTATAAAGCAAAAGAAGGAAAAAAAATTTTTTTAGATTAAATATCTCCAAGAGACAACTGTGTCGAAAAGAGTATTAAGTCATTTTTAAAAGAATTAAGATGAGCAAATTAATTTATTATATATGATTGATTGTACTGGTTCTTTTTTTTTCCATTCATATTGGGATTTTCCGATCTTTAAGGTTGCCCCTCAGCTGCCCCTCTCCTCGGATAAAATTAGGCTCTTACTAATGTGTAGGAAAAAAAAAGGATTAATTGTATGCGAGAGAACTAGTAGCTTAGAAACTTATGATTAAATATCAGATTATATTGCGCAGTCTGTTTAAATGAAACAGCAAAAATATCGGAACACTTATTATACAATTTTTATATGTATATATATATATAAATCGATATATACGTCGTAAGCCTTTTTCTAAGTTACCTTGAAAAATAATTTGAAAAATAATTTTAAGACGTAAGATGTATATTTAGAGTTAAATATTTAACTTTTATACATGTCAATATATAAAAATAAAAACAAAAATTAAAATGTATTTTTATACTTGAGAAATAATAACAATAAAAAGTAACACTTGTAAGCGTAAATCAATATGAAGATTAAGAAAAAGAGAGGAATTTTAAAAAGGAAAGTGTATCGAGATTGTCGTAAATAAAAAGATTTAAAAAAAAAACGTGATACGTTATAAAATACGAATTTAATTACTTGATGTAACATCGATTTGTTTTTCCTGGTGCATATTAGGTATGATTCCTTGCTACAACTATTGAGTAATTGGCGGTTTTAGTTCATAAAAGGCATGGAACACGTTTCCTTTAAAAAATTAAATAAATTCACTGCCAATGCCTCGCATAAGTGCACTTGGCATTAAGTAATCTCAAGTGAAAAACTCGTTCACCTTAAGAATTTCTCTTAAATGTAATTGATTAGCGGCATTAGATGTGTCTTTTTTTTACTTTTTAATAAAAATTTTAATCGAATTAAGATCTTTTGGAATTTAATAAGTGTGATCGATTTTCTTGCTGACTTATTTTTATAAACATAAAAAAACAATGTATTTGCATTAAAAAGTAACAGTTTCTGAGTAACTGATTTTTATCATTTTACAACTTTGCCAAAGAGTATATGCATTAAGTTAAACGCTAAGAGTTACTTATTGTTTTAAGATTATTTTTTTACCGTATTTCCTACCGACTGATCCCAAGGTCAAGATTGAAATAGCAATACTATGAAAAGATATATAATATTATCTAAAACTATTTATCGACATATTTAAAATAAAATATTTTTTTATAATGCCATTCATTTACATATACGTAAGCACGTGAAATTATTTTACAATCAGTTTAGGAAGTTTAAATTTTTGAAATATATTAATCTGACTTTTTTTAACATGTTAATCCTAATATGATAGAAAGCATATCTTTAGGCAGTAAGCTGAATGTTTTGAACGTTTTGCTTATTTACTTTTGAAAATAACATAATTTTTTTTTATTTGAACTAGATATGAAAATTTACACATTTAAAAATTTTTCAAACTATTTTGTATTTTAAATTTGTTGAAACAATTTTTTCAAAACAAAATTATTGTAAATATCTATTTTCATTTTTCTAAAAAATTTTAATTTTCAAACATATCTATTGATTTGTTTGGCATTTACGTTATTTTATACTTTCTTAAGTAATTTTGTAATAAAAATTTGTTTTATTTATTTGCTTATGTTTACCGTTAAGTAAATAATTTTTGAGAAAGGACTTGACGACAAAATAATAGCTATACGCGTGTAATCGATTCCTTGTCCTTGTAGATGACAAAGAGTTTTTGCATTAACAACGACTTTTGTTTATATAAATAGAATTTTATTATTATTTTAATTTAAAAATTATTTTTTCAATTTTCTAAACATACGTAAAAGCCATAGACTTTTTTCAGAAGACAAATAATTTTTAAAAACTGTAAATGACGTGAAATTTTAATAACATAGTAGTAAATTTTTTGTCTTATTTCTTATTTTTAGACTGTCTCGTCTTAACAATTTTAATTTGTATATTTTAATCTTTTTTTTTTTGGTAAATTCAAGCTGATGAAAATTTTTAATGATGTTGCATTAGAGTATTTTATGGACGTATATTTTATAATAAAAAATCAAAGAGTTAATTAAATTTGTTTCCTTTTAATATTTTAATTAATCCTTTAATATAACGTGTAAATATAAATTGTATTTTAAATGTCTCAGAAACAATTTAATGAAAATTATCTTTCGGGTACAAGAATCGATTGCGTAAGATGAGCTTCCGTGCCACATATTATTAAGTATACCATCATCACGTTCATCCCAAACTTATTATTTCCAAAGAATATTTTTTTTTCCTTTTTTCTCATTTTTTTTTTCTCTCAAAACCGTTGCTCCATATTTCGTTATTTCATGATCGCGTGGTTCTAACATTCTTCATATTGAAGACACCAGAATGAAAATATGTGTGTAGTTTGCCACGCGATCTACCGACAACTCTTAACATTTGCGTGTTTATACTTTTTAAAACCTTAACCAACATTTCCTTTCAAAATTCACGCCCTACACCTTCTTTTAAATTCCTTTTGCCTGTAAAAAAAAAGTATTATGTTCTCTTAACTCATAAGTTATTGATGACACACAAGGTTAAAGCTAATATTTAAAAAAAAAATCGTATTTTTTCATGTATGTTCTTTTCTAATGAGAGCTTACATTACCTTTAAGTTGTTCTTGCAAAATTTTTTAAGAATTTTTAACAGCAAGTATGGACAATTAAAGGTATTATTTTAAATATAGATTATAGTACATTACATTTTTCTGTGAATATCATTGATTTCAAGTGGAGTTTTAAAAGTATTTTTGAAGAAATATTTTTATGAATGATATAAAATATATTGAATAAATAATTATAATTAAATACATAAAATTTATTAACATATGTTTCTAAACTGTTTTAAAAATAAAAATTTATTCTACTTCATAAAATCTTGTTTGTTTAATTTGTGAAATTAAAAAAAAATTAACTCTTCGATAATACGTTAAAAATATTTAGTTTACAATAAATAAAATTCAAAAAATAATATCCTTCGATGCATTTAACAAAAATAAAAATTTCAAATGCAAATGAAAAATAAAAATATCTTTGGATATAAATAAAATGCACATTATAATTAATTGTAAAGAGTTTAGTTAAAACAAAAAAATCTCAAGCGAATGCAATAAAATAATTTCTCATGTAAATTATCTTTCTGTTTAAAAGTTTAAACTCCGCTTCCGCCTTATATATCTCCTCTAGCTCTTTTTCCTCGTCTTGTTTTTTTTTTTTCTTTTTGCTTTTTAATTTTTAATTTTAATAAACGAAGGTTGCGCAAGCGTTAAGCAGCGTACAGGCTTCTTTTCTATCTCGTGAGTGGCCGGCCTGCTAATGCATAGATCGCATGATGCCCAAATCTGTCGTCCTTGACTGGAGATCGTATAGAGGAGAGACCTCCAATTCGACTTCTTTTTTTTTAGAGTTGCCTCGAGCTATATGTCTATCTCTACCAAAAACGTGAATAATACGTATTTTGTGTATAAGTACTATACAGACAGTCTTTTTTTGTTTTTTTTTTTTCATCTTATTGAATAGGTTCATGTTATGATACACTCGATAGTAATGCAGTTACAAAATCAAATCTAAATTTGGATAATATACAGAGCGTTATTTGACATTTTTGCGATTCTTTTGTATAATGAACTCATGGCGCTTTTTAGTTAAATAATAACAGTCAATAATGAAATTTTACATAATTTTATTTATTTCTGTAAAAGAATATATATAAATTAATGTTTATGTATATTAGCATAAAAAATATAATAATTTTACTTGAATATTACTTTCATTAAGTCATTCTTATAAAAATAGCACATTTGAATTTTAGAGACCGCAAAACACGTTTTTACGATGTTATCGCTAGAAAATTAAAAAAAAAACTTTTACAATCACCATTAATTTAAGGAATTAAATAATTTACTAAAATAAACAAATTTAAAAATTATATAAAATTATTTTTCTTTATTTTATAAATTATCAATCATAATTATTTTCTTTCATGAAGCATATACACTTCAATCCTCCAATTTCGTCACACAAACACATATACTTTTTTTTCGATGTTATTAACAAAATATTTTTTTTATTGCAAGTTTTGCAAAGCCATCAAAATGCCTTACCTTGTTAGAATTAAACATTATTTCTAAGCCAAACGTCTGAGCGAATAGTTGCACAGCAATTTAAAAATAATTTTTTTTATAGCTGATGATATTCTTTTTAAAAAAAATTCGTACACATTGTGTGTATGTCAGCAAGACTAGAATTTATATTTTATACGTTGGAGCTAGTGGATTTGCCAGTTGATTTATATCACTTGCCGTGATCAAGTCACACATTTAATTTTCTCTTCGGTTACATTAAAAAGAAAAAAAAAGCTAAATGTTGTAATCGATCGTAAGTTATTACTAGTTAATACGCGTATATTGCAATTTTCTATCAGTGATTTGGTGAATTTATGATTGAAGCGATAATCGCGCACCGCATACGCACACACATGTCCACATGACAAAGATTAACTCGACGTCTATCATTTCGAGATATTTTGGATGGAGAGAAAAAAAAACCATTAACGTAAATATATGGCTATATAACTTCAAAAAAAAAGCTTGGCTGCAAGCAAAGAGTTCAAATCTCCTTTTTTTTTATCTTTATTCCTCGTCTCTCGAGTTTCATTAAGCAGCTCATTTTTTAAAGTCGACGCTCTGTAATTTCCGGTCGCATGGAATAGTATAGGAGATTTCCAAGCTCCGTTATGGACTAACAACACTTTTATATATATGTTTAAGGTTTATATAGGTAAAGTAGAAACAATTTGAGTTGGCCTCACGCCTGATCTCGGCAAAGTGATTTTTTTTTATAATCGTTTCTCGTAATGAGAGAGCAAGAAGAAAAGCAAAGCAAAAAAAAAAAAGAAATAAAAGAAAAAGATAATCTTATATTGATGTTTCGTCACTCCATATAACCTGTCGTATAATGCGCCGAGCGACTCAACGCGTTCATTCTAAAGTGTAATTATTAGTTACAAGTTACTGATGAACTCGCTATATAGCTTCTTTTTTTACTTAGTAAGTATGACTTACCTTCATGACGTATACAAACAAGTTATTCTTTTCATTCCTTCTTTTTTTTTTCCTTTTTATATTCCTCGCTAAACAATAACAAGTTCATAGAGCATTGTAAATGACACTTCTTAAACTTCTTATTTAGTAGATTCTTTTTAGATTATTTTATTGGATTATCCTTTAATCCGCTTTAGTTTTTTTTTCAAATCTTTCATCTATTATCAAATCGCATACGTATTTTTTTCCCTTTGATTTAACAATTTTATATTTAATTCCAGTCCTCGTTGATAAATTTTTAACTTTTTTTTTCACGCGCATTTATCTTCAAACGTGACGTAAAAATGTTTCTTTTTTTCTTCTTCATTTTATTATTAAAGATAAAAATAGTTTTTTTCGTATGAGTTTAACCTTTCAGCTATATGATGTACAAATATCATAGTCTCATTGTAGATTATTTTCACATTATTAAAAGAGTAAGGAATTCGTAGTTATCCAAAAATCTCATATATAAATTGAACAAATAAACTGCAAAAGACGATTGTATTAATATAATTAATTTTTTAGACAATGGAATTGAGTCACAGACGCCAATGATACACGGCACGTATTATATAAATTTGATTTTTATTTAAATGTAATAATGAAATAGTCCCGTCCTCTAAAGGTGAATAGTCTGTCAAATGATGTAATTCTTAAGTTTATTTATAAAAGAAATTTTCTTTAAAATACAAAATATATTAGAATTTGTTATAATTTTAGAAACTACGTTATTAAATAAGTGCAGTAAATAACGAGACTTATACTAATATTATAAGCTGTCATTTTAATTTTTTTAGTAAATAAAATCTCATCGAAATTCTCAGTAAAACCAAAAATCTCAACAAGTAATAAAAATTTTTCTTGCAATAATTACGCTAACTATTATCATTTGCATAATATTTGCACTTTAAAGTTTTTGGTATGCATTGAAAAGAAAATTTATAGTTTTTTTAAACGCAATTTGCAAATACATAAAGCCTCGGAGTAACAAAACTCTAACAAACCAGTTTTTTTATTACTTCTACGATGACCTTTTTGGATTAAGAAAGAAAAAAAAACAAGAAGAAACCAACTATGAATTTGGAAATGACTAATAAAATTTACATAATATTTTATTGTACCCTCAAGAAGTCATGTATGCTACGGTGTATTTTATCTCGTAAATCAATTAAACTAAAATTAATCGTAATATAATTATCACAATACCGCATTTTAATACTATTTTATCTTGTACTTCACGTCGGCGTAAATTTAATCTTCGGTTTATTTTTCTGCATGAAACGTTCATAAATTCAAAGCCTAATAACATACATTCAAATGCGAATAAATAAAAGTAAATTGTCAAGAAACCTCGAATAATTTGATAATTGAACAAATCATTTTTGTCTCTCTTATTTCTTTCTGACCGTTTGACAAAAAATAAACTGAATTCGCTATAACGTAATGACCCTCAAAACCGCAAACTTCTCATTTTAATCTCATAAATTTTGACTTTAGAGTCCGGAGAGCATCGTCATACACCTGTTGTGCTTTAGGAGAGTGCGCCGACCACTGAAACTCATAATATAGAATAGACCAAGCGAACGACTATTATGATTTAGCTTTTATTTTAACGACACTTGGTTAAATAGAAAAATATCGAAAATATACCAAGTGCTTTAATAATAGTAATAATCATGATAGTGGCCATAAATAATTTATTAAGAATAAATTTATTCAATGAAAAATAATGCTATTTTCTTTTTATTTAATTAACTTTAAAAACACATTAAATCACCGATTAAATTCTACTTTTATAAACATTTATTTAAACAAATCCTATCGTGCAATAAAAACGTTGAAAAAAATGTTTTTTCCATCACAATTAAATTTGAAATTGCTGTGTTAAGAAAATAAAGTGCACGCACGCAAGAAATAATCTTTTTACTTCAAGAAAGTGATTAAGAGTGAAATTGTCGAAGCATGTAACAGATATAAATAAGGAAAAAAAGAAGGAAGGTAATGAACAAGTGCGATAGATAGTGCAAGATCAAGTTGAAGAAAAGGATAAGAAAAAGGTATGATGTGCGCACGTGCAAATAAAATTTCTATGCATTAATTGTCTCCGTGATAGTGAAAAAAAAGAGAAAGAAAGTATTGTCTGTATATATACAGTAGCGGCAGGTACGATTCGGGTTATAATCGTTCTCTCTTATTCGGTGAAGCTAAAGAGAGAAAGAGAGCCTCGCTCGCGCTCTCTTATAGTCGCGACAAGAGTACGACGCGCGGTAGCCATCGTATTTCATGTTTTTGCTTAGCTCAAGCGGCAAACTTTACTGCCAATTAAAACTGCACACGGTGACTCTTGAAAGGCTATGTATGTATAGCTTCTTCTATATATACAGAGAGAGAGAGACTGCAGAAGTTGCACTGTGTGTGGTGTCGTATATGTGTGCGTAAGTATGTATAATACAAGTTTACGACTGACCCCCGACCGAGCAAAGAGAAAGAAGGAGAGACGCGTTTGGATATATGTTTGCGCGCATAATGATGTCGCTGCGCCGTGAGCTCTGCGACATTTGTCTTTTGCAATCGATTGATGCGTGTTGCATTCGATTCTAAATGCTGATGATTGACCGATGCCAGACGTTAAAACGTATATATATGTATGTGACTATCGTTTTTGCTCATCAATTTGGGGAGGAGAACGACGACGTCGACATCGATGAAAGGGAAAAGAGAGATGGCGATGTAGACATTCCAGTTCATCCAATCTTTTATATACATATACACCATTTCTCATTCGTTATTTTGTTAAAGACGTGCAGCGAATCGATACATATAATCCTTATAATGTTTGCTAATCTAATTCGGACCAATCCCCCCTCTCATCAAAGTCGACTTGTCATTTCGAGAATGGAGAAAGACTATACCTTTTTGTCACTATCATCATTTTTGCTTCGTATTTCTTCACTTAATATATATCGACATTTTGACTTTGAAAATATGAGGATACATAAAATACGTTATTTATGACAGATTTAATTTCGATATCAAACGAAAGCTCATTTTTTCTCATCATAGATTCTTTAACTTAGTTTATACTTGGACACAAACTTATGTATATACGAAATGTTCGAGTTTTAAATAAAAAAATCAATTTTTTTATTCTCTTATACGTTGATTCTTTGATTTATAAGTTTTCTTATACATAAGAAATGTCAAACCTTTCTTTGCAACAATTTATACACGTTATGCAAATTTTTTTAAATTCTTATTATTTATAACAATTTTTGTTAAATTAGTTTTGTGCGAAAGAAAAAATTAATTAGTTTGAGCGTATTTCAAGTTAGTTTTGGAATTTTTTTGACTTCAATGATATTGGTACTTTTCATTAATTAATTTATTATTACATAAATCATTCACCTTCTCTCAAATTTAGCATTTTATACATGACTATACGTAAAGTGTAGAATGTAAATAATTTTTTAATCAGTTTAATTTAATATAATTTATTTAATTTGTTTTGTATGAATAAAGAAAAATAAATTTTCAAAAATCCATATATAAAATATTTAAATAATATTATATATATATAATTTTTTTATTGTGATATCTTAATCGTACATAAAATAATATTTTTTACCAGTTTCATAAATGTTTGATACATTCAATTAACATTATGCACATCTTATTTTAGAATGAATTAATAAAATTTTATTCTATTAAAAATTATTTGCAAAATCCATTAGTCAAAAAATATCTATAAATTATAATGGAGTGTATATATATATATATACATGCATAAGTTAAAAATGTACACTTTAAATTCATAATTTGTGGTTTGGCTTTAGTAGTAAACAAATAAATAAATGCGTCTGGAGTCGCAGGCAACAAAAGTTAATTGATGAATAGATTAATATTTTGAATGGCACAGTTGAAATAAAACTTGCGTAATGAATATACATAATGATCTTCCTGCAGTTTTTAAGGAATGCATTTAGTTTCGCCTTCAACCGGTTCTTTAAACAGAGAGAGAGAACTTAATTACTTGTTTTAGAACCCGTAAGACGTAAACGTGCGCGAAAGTCATTGGCAAATCTTGTCGTATACGTATACGCGACCGTGTATCTATATGCATACATGCGAAACTTGTAAATATTAAAAATAACAAATAAAAAAATGTGTCAAGATAGATTAGTATTTTGGAATTCCCCGAAATTCGATGCAAACTGGCGAGGATGATATTCAACAGGAATTGATTGAATAATTCTATCTATTTTTATATTTCAACAATTTTATTAAAGAATGTCGTTCAGTTTAGGACAAGTTTTGATATATCTTTGTAATTAAAATTAATATCTCCTGCTTTTGAATAAATTACCTTGAAAAGATTACAAGTCCTTCAAAAGGATAAAAGAAAAACATATATATCTAACAGATAAATAATTGATAAAATTGATGAAAAAAAAATTCTACTGTTGCATTTATTTAATAACGTTAAATGCAGCTACGGAGTTTAACTAATTCTTGTGTAAGCTACTTACTGCTAAAGTTAAAACTCGTAAATAATTGCGAACAAAATATAACGAAATAAAAAAAAAAGTGAGGCGCGACCGTTTTAATGTAAAACAGAGCAAAAAAGAAACAAGAAAAGAAATGCTACAATTCAAAAAGCATGGCTGGAATTAATTTTTCACTTTGAAAATTCTATCTTTTGCCTGTTATTCCTTGGATATTCGCGCTTACGTTTGCACATTTAGTGTTACAACGGAAGTACATTAAAAGACCAACATGTATTTTGCGAGTTTGATTCTCCGTCATTTTCTCTTTTCTCCTCTTTTATTCAATGTCAATTTGCTAATTTTTTTTTAACTTTTTCCCCTACTAGGTTGACAGACTTTTTCGGCCTTATTAATTTTTAACAATCGAAATTTTTCCTTACTTATATTTTTAATTTCCAAATAACTGCAAGTAGAAATATTCGAATTTATACTTATATAGTCAAAAAAAGTTAAGAAAGGCATGTTTGAATCGATGCAGACAGCTAAAATTTCTCAGATTGACAAGTCAATAATTTACAACGATGCGCATATTACAACCTGTTCACCATGCGAGACGATTACGATTAAAGCCGACTATATGGCAATGACGAAATGACCTCAGAATTTAAAAATACGATGCCCGGGATAGGTCGTGGTCTTAAAAAATTGAAATGCCATATGCCAAATAACATATACGGACAAAAATCCAGTATTTTCTTTCTCTCTCCACCCGACGCTTATAGAATATCTAACCAAGCCTCTTTTTTTTATTACGGCTTTTATTTAAAATAGCGCCTCGTTCGCGATAAATAAACACACAGAAGGCACTTTATTCTGATAATACCCAAGTTAACATTATATCCAGTCCAAGATATATTCTTATTATACAAATAGGTGCAATAAAGGAGAACGCTTAAAGTTTTTCGTTGAATATGCATATATGGTGGAATAGTTATTGATAGTGTATAGCAATTTTAAAATAAGCAAATTCAATCGAACGTATATTAGCTTATATATTAAATTCAAGGTTGACTTTTTAACCGTTTTAGCGTTCATTTCTGAATTACATTTTTATATGCCGTTTACTTTATTGCTCGAAAAATATTTTTTTATAAATTGATAAATTCCACCATGAATTTTCTTTAAATTAAAATATATCCATTTTATTTTTAAAAAAAGTATCAATTCAAAGAGAAAGATTATTTTTTCAAATTTTCCTTTTAGCTCTTTTTTTCAAGATCAATCATTTTAGATAAAATCTATACTTTTCTGAATGTAAATTATTACACTTGAATTATAAATAACATAAATTTAAATATTAAATTCTTCATTTTGAATATCAGAGATTTTCACGTTATATAAAACAAGTTATTTTTAGTTATTTTCTCAAATTAATCGGTGAGAATAAATAATTTTATTATATTTGTACAAAACATTATAAAATGGGCCACTATCTCCGGTTATCGAGGACAGAATCTTATAAATATTAAAGTTTGATCCTTTTATTCATGCGATTCATTTATCATCAATTTCATACTCCGTGAATTAAAAATAATCTTAATTTAATTATATTTCAATCGCTGATGTGACGTAAAAAAAAAAATTATTTTTTAATATTTTTATATAGATCACACAGTAGCAGCATTGAATTGAATTTAAGAAATAAATGAAAACAAAAAAAAATAAATATAAGCGAATATAAATAAATGCAGTTCAATTGTAAAAACATAAAACAAAAGCCGAAAACCGGTTATATTATAATTCAAACTAAACGAGTTCATTTATGGAACGCTTGTCGGCGTATACAAGTTGTCAAGCTAAAAATCTATGAATTATTAATTATTTTCGACAAATTTTCTAATCCACAAAGTATATCCAATGAATAGCATTAATAATCTCAAATCACTTTGTTACTTTAACTCAATTAACTTCTATTTATCTATAAACTAATTCTAAAATAATAAAATATATTAATATTTAAACATTTTCATGGAATCGGAAAACTCGACGATCAAGATAAAAACTGTAGCATTTACAAAATTTATTTTCGAAAAGACCTATAAAAGTTCAGTGTATTTCTAAAGCTTATAAATCTGCGATGTAAAACGTACAATAAGTTGAAAGTATTTGAGAAAAATTAAAGAAAAAGAAAAGGAATAAAATTTTTCCCATCTGACGGGATGAAAAGGGAAGCTTACGATTGAGTTCGCATTGTGAAAATAAGTATAAAGCTCTGTACATATGTGAGAGAGAGAGAGAGAGAATTTCAGGGAGTCCAATAAAAAAAAGGAAGATGGTAAATTTGATAAGAGCAAAGTTGCAAAGGCGCCGCGCGAATGACGCAGTAGAAAAACAATGTTATGTCTAGAATGGTAATAATTGTCAAGTTCTCACGCTCATGTTTGGTGCTCTTTATTTCTATAACTATATATATAAATGTGTGTACTTGAGGGCCGGACACAACTATAAAGACACTCGTTAGACGCACACTCGCATGTATTACAGTATATAAGAGAACTCCTTTTGCTTGTATATACACTAGTTAGGAAAAAGGATAAATACGCTGTATGTATGGATTACACACATTAGTTAAATGTATACATATATACAAGCACGTCCGCATAGTTTTGACCGTTTAGCATCCGCCCCGTAGCAATTTTCGCTGTGTATGTGTGGAATAAAAAAAAGAAGGAATCGTCTTATCAGCTGTGAGACGTTTCTTCTTTTTTTTATTCGTCAGATCGAGGATATTATGCGCATATGATTCGTTGATGAAAGGAACTACAGGAAACTTGGCGTTCTGTGTGAAATGTATCTCCTCATTGTAGTCTAGCTCCTATCATTTGCACATAATTGTATCAGATAAAACAATTGTGATTTCCTTTGGCCTGATCGGAATGATAAAAACTTAAACATTCAATTTAGTCTTTTTTAATGAAAAGTAAACAACCTGTCAACAAATAATAAACGAGATGCTCAATTTTAAAATTATAAATTCTTCAAGGGTTAAATGCTTTAACTATTATTACGTGAATTTAATGATATTTTCAATTCATAAGCTTAGGATTATTTACTTTAATTGGATTAGAATAAAATACTACCGTTATTCTTATTAAATGAAATATCTTTTAAAGTTAAATGACTTTTTTCGTAACTTTTAATTGGTATATTGTTATTGGCTTTTACTTGAGTCTGCTTTAACAAGAAGGTTAAATGATAATTAAATATAAGAAAAATTTCGATTAATGTATATTACAATATTAAATATATTTAAAGAGGTCGTCAGTGGCTCACTTGGTAGAGCGATGGACTCATAATCTCGAGGTTCCGAGTTCGAATCCCGCTCTCGGCAGCCGATTAATACAAGCACCACTGTACGTTATATGTGCTTTGATCACAAACACATCGACGACCTCCGTCGCTAATTGGCATCACAATGGTAGCATAAATATAAAGACGTTAAATTAAAAAAAAAAATTTCGTTTCAATTTTGTTTTTCGTCGATCATATTTTTTTTGAGTATTAAATGATCAAATAACATTAGCAGTATCACTCCAAAGATTTTTAATTCTAACGCGTTCTAAACTTATTTTTTATAATTCTAACAATGAATAATAGAAAGCTGGATTTAAAAAAGATTTGATCCAGAGAAAGTTTATAAAAATATTAAATATATATATTATGAAAAAAGTATCAATAAGATAAATGAGAAAAAGTGAAAAAAATGTGTGTTGAGCATGACTGGAGCGAAACTTAAATATTTAAGGTTATACTTGTCAACGTGTAAATTCCTAGTGTCCAGCGGTCGTTGCAATTCGCTGAGTAAATGCAAAGTAACGACCTTCGCGGTTTCTTTCTTTCTCTCTCTCTCTCTCGCTCTCGATTATCCCGAACTTAATTTAGTGGGGTAAAAAAGAAGGGGTGAAGGCTGGATCGACAAGTCTCGATGTCACGCCTTACTGAATTGGCTAGAAAGTTTTATATATGCACCTTTTACCGTCGCGTCGACATTATTCGACTTCCAATTAATCTCGATGTACAAATATACATAATACAAGCATTCAATTAACTTTTAACCTTTATAGCTCAACTACATTTCTATGACGCAAATACTTTCGTTATTCGCTCATTTACAGGCTCCAAAAATTGTTACTCTAATTTTAGAAAAATTCTTTCTTCTTTTCTTCGTACGTTATAATAGACGTTATAACGAGCTCGCTATTTTTTTATTTATTAAAATAAAATCGACTTGTTTAAAAATAAATAACGTTTATTAGTATAATGTTCAGAGTTTTGATTAAATTAATTATCTTTAATTACTGTTAATTTAACTGAAGTGCGGATTAATTTAAACATGTACTTTTAGAGATAAACGCTATTAAAAAATTATAATTTAATTCGAAATTATTTTGATACAAATTATCGTAATTATTTTATTCTCAAGATATAAATGTTGATTTTGTTATTTATAAAAATACATTAAAGTTTATAGCACATTTTTCGTATGCGAATTAATGAATTTTTCAAAATTTTTACATAAATATACATTTTGGCATTTTCATTGCGACGTTAAAGCTTTAATTAGCATGAAGTACAATTATCTTTGGTATAAAAGTAATTGCAAGTGAATAAAATTCTTTTTTATCGACTTTTTTTGCAAAGTACTCTAATAATACTACAAATTTTTATTTACTAAAAATACTTTTGAAAATTTTTAACCGTGTTCTTCAATTATACTATAAATTTTCATTTATTAAAAATACTTTTAAGAATTTTAATCAAATTCTCTGAATATAACAAACGTTTTAAAAAACTGATCCAAATAAATGAATTAAATGTTCTGTAAAGATGCAAATTCACGCAGCGATTTATCGCTAGATTTTAAAAATATTAACTTATTAGCGAATAATTTATGAATTGCCAGTTAAGGTAAAATATGCAATGTTAAGTAAGTTTTAAAATATTTTAGGGTTTAATATGTTTATTTTCAACATATTTTAATAAAATTAAATGATTATTATATTAATATTTTGGGAAAATTAAATTAAAGAATAATTTGCAACTATTACGGTAGAAAATTCGAATTGTGCTCTTATAAATTAATTTGTTTTACATTATTAGTCATATTTCATTAAAACGTTTTATATGCTGATAATTAATTTTTGTGATAACATATAACTACATAAACGAATAATAAATGTTAAACTATTTAATCATAGTAAATAAATCGCTGCATGAAAACATATCCTAACTTCTAATGTGTCAATCATAATGTTTTGTTTATCTCCATAAATTGTAGTAGTACAAAAGATTTATTAAAAATCAAGAAAAACAATAATTCCGCGCTATGAATAAAATAAAAATAATAATAAATTTTCTTAAACGATTTATTATGCATTAGTAGTTTCTGATAAGTTAAGCGTATGTACTCTTTTATTTTTTAGCTTCTATTCAACTGAATGAAATAATGAAGATATAATCGTTTTATTGAAGTTGATGTATCTATTTTGTAAAGTTTAGAACGAAAGAAAAGAAGATTATTTTTTAATAGTTTCATTAATGATAGAAAAAGAATAAAATAAATACAATTTTATAATTGCTGTATATTTACACACGTTAGAGTAGTTTCTGATCAAGATCATATACTTTTGATCGATTAATATTGTAACTAAAAGAAGTTTTAAAAATCTACATAATTTTTTATTTGAAATCCATCTTTTACATTTAATTAAATGAAAGTATATTTATTTTAAGGCTAATAACATCTTTTCATTAAACACGAGATAAAACTATCGAACATGTCAAATTGATGAACTTTATATTTGCGTTTTGTTTACATACTTAAAAATTTTTAAATTATTTAATACAGATTTATAATTTGTTCGAAAATTATTTTATTATTTATTATGATTTTTATTATTTTTTGTAATGAATTTTACCATGGCAAATTATAAATTTTTGTAAATATAAAATAATATGCAACAGCGCGCTGTAACATTGAATTTTAACGTAATTCTATTTTCTTTTTATTTTATTTAACGTCACTGTATTTATGCTATCATTGCGATGCTAATTAGCGACGAAGGTTTCTCAGTGTGTTTGTGAACAAAGCACATGTAACGTACAGTGGTGCTTGTGTCAATCAACCGAGAGTAGGAATCGAACTCGGGACCACGAGATTATGAATCCATCGCTCTACTAACTGAGCCATCGAAGACCTCAACGATTCAGTTACACGAGCGTTTTAAAAATTCATAAGAATCTTTAACTTAAACTTTTATTTTTAGTTTGTAAAAAAATCACAATTCAATTACACGTGCGTTTTAAAAATTCATAAGAATCTTTAACTTAAACTTTTATTTTTAAATTGTAAAAAAATCACAATGACAATTTCGAACATTTATATTTTTTAAATTTAAAAGTATAAATTTTTGTATACTTGGAAAAATATTGTTTGCACTAAAAAATGAAAAAAAGGATTTTGTTTAAATTATGAAAAAATTTAAAAAGAAAAAGAAGTAAAGAGAAAAAGCTTATTGGAGTCGAAGTGAATCGCGCATAATTATTTGCTCTTAACAATGTTGCTTGCTACGCGTCTCTTGAATGTAGTTTAAGTCTTTCTCCTGGATTGGCCAATCGGCCTCTTTCCGACTAAACGACCAGCTCTTTGATCTCTCCTTCGCCTGTCGTGTTTCACTGCACACTGATTAAGGGGTTAAGAACACTAACGAGCAAGTATAAGAGCTTCGCAGAGTGATGGCTTATACGGTATATACATATATACGCGTATATAAAATACCAAGTACCGAGTTTGAGCAAACTTCTTCTTTATTTCTTTCGAAACTTACAAAATCTACACACATGTACATTAACAGATTTTAGCATACTCGAGTATATAGACAAATTATTCAGATATTCAATCTCGTGTTAATGCAACTTTTGTTATGATATGATAAATTTAAATTCAAGTGTTTCTTAAATCTCATATTTATATACAGTTGCAGTGATTAAGAAAAAAAAGTTAACTAAAAATTATATATACGCGACAAACGGTTAAACAGATATTAACCAATGAAAATAAATATTGCAAGCTTTAATATATTATTATCGATAATTAGATGAATTACACTTAGAGAGCCACATACGCATAACTTAAAAAAAGAGTTGTCAATTTGTATTGAAGGAGCAAATAAACATTACGAACAAACTCACGCCTATAGAATGCAGGTTTTCTAATGAGCAAGGCTTTACGATATAGGTATACATAAAGTGCATTCCATCCTTAAGCAGACGAGCGCGCAACGTTTATGTATGTGTATACATTGTGGGGACGATCGTGAAATATGCAAATTATAATTATCAGGTTCAGGCTTGCGCTAGAAAGATCAATTAGCTTGCACTTTGTGATCCGAGGAGGAAAACTTTTAAATGCCACGCGTGTGTATATACATCAATCGTTCGATACGTTACATAGTTCTATATACGTATATAATAAAACAATATTTCAAAGAGTTAAGTAAAAACATAGGAAGCTATATACGAAAATAGGATCAGCATTATCGTTTGTTAGTGATACTTGTTTTTATTTTTTTTCATTTCAATTTTTTTGTCGTCATCTCTTACTAACGCTCTAGCTAGCGATTTGTCGACCTCGAAATAATTACCGGCGAGAGTGCGTGTTTCGCGCATGAATTATAAAAGCCGAGTATATACATACACGAGCTCATTTCATTTTTTAGCCTGTCGAGCGAGATTTTCTTCGTTTATCTGTATGATTTGCAAGAATACGGAGAGAACGGATTGGTAAATGATAACGTTGTATTAGAAGGAAAAAAAATAAACTGCTATATCTATATCGTTCCGTAAATCATTTTTTAATGAATTTGCAAATTTTTCAATAATTTTATTGTACAGAAATATCAGGTTTATAAATTATTATAAAATGTTTTGGATATCTCGCAAAATTTACTGTACAAAATATGTATTGAAAAATTAAAGCAAATAAGTTTAGCATATTTTATCGAATAATGACAAAAAAATGACTATTTTCTTTTAGCAAATCATGTTATTTATACCTACAATATTTCATCTCACTGGAAGACTGTACGAAAACAGTTTAATTAATAAAAGTTAATTATGTTTGAATATTGAACATACATCATGTAACGTAAACAATAAAGCATATGAAGTTAAAAATTTGCATATATCCACAACATATCACACAATGTAATGAGCTTAAATTTTGTTAACATTCAGAGTCTTACATGCTCACGTACAGCACGGCATTAGTATACGGGCATCGTAAAGTATCAATGGTGCATTATATATCTCTATTAGAATGGAAAGTGTTTTCAACTAAGCGCAAGTCAATCTCTGCACTCTCCATAAACAGATGTGTATACCTGATACATGTATAGAAAGAATGACCGTAGCAAGCATATAGACAAACGTCAAAAGACATAAATTACCTTACATGCGTTTCTAATCCAATTGCATAGGCGCTTGCTTTTTTTTCAACTCGTTCGAGTTAATGCAGTAAATGTATATACGTATATGCTACTGCCGTGCTATAATAGTGCGAGAAAAAAAAAACAAGTTTTTTTTTAAAACAAATCAATTACATCGTTCTATGAAAATTTTCAAAGCGCGGAGTATATATGTGTTAAGCATTATTATGAAGAGAATCAAGCATATATGTTTAATGTGACAAAAAAAGTTTTGATAAAAAGTGTTGTGGAGATAGACGAGGAGAGATTGACTATATTACGCATTCATAAATATCCTTTACTGATCGGACGAACGGCGCGCTACTGGTTTTATATCTATATACGAGTAGCGCACTATAACTCACTCTCTTTCTCTTTGTCGTAAGCGCAATATGCAAGAGCAAAAGTAGCAGCAGCAGCAGCAGCAAGTGCTTGTTCGACAAGTGGCTGTGAAAATAAGCAAAGTATATATAGACAAGATACAAAGTCAGCTGACGCAAGCGTTTTCCTAACAGTAAGTCTTCGACGGCAAGGATCACAACTGTACACACAGCTCTTTGCAAGGACATATTAAACTAAATTCAATATTCATGTACACCCATCAAGCTACACGCTCAACAACATTAATTCAACTATCTAATTTTCATCTAGATTTCTTTAATGCTTATATTCTTTTTATTTTTCATTTTCTTAAACTCGGCCAGCAAGCTACTCACGCACACATGCGTTGCGTTTGTAATTCTTGCTTCCATTATCAAGTGTGTGTGTACATACATATATTTCCATTGACTGATTGTTTCTTAGCTCGATGATGAAGACGAGGTCACGCTCCAAGCCGAATTTACTATGCATCGAGTTATATGCTACATCATTGATGCATATACTTATATGGTTAAAAGAAGAAGAAAAAAAATTATGTGAAGATTAATTATCAAGTATCAAAGAGAAAATCAAGTACGCGTCCGTATTCATTTATCTAAGTTTCATGATAATTATTGAGAAAGACAAAGAAAAATAACTTGATAAACATACTGTACAATTCATTTTATTGTAATTAAAATTTTTAAAATATTTTTCAGTCGAATATTAGAAGCGTAGAAACGACTTTTGCGTACGCTATAAATAAAATTTATTTAAGCGTATATTTTATTAATAGACATGTGTGGCTTTTTTTTTTTAATAAGATGAGAAAAAAAAATTAAAGTGTAATTATAGTAATAAAAATTCAATTCCTGAGCGATAAATTATTGCTTCGATTTTAAGATAATGAGGGACATGGCTTTACTCGTTGTTCACAAAAAATTAAATCGATTTCTCGAGGAGCACGTTATATCAGAGGTCGCAAATGAATTAAATTAGTTTTAAAATCGAGTTTTTACATTAAACTTTACTAAAAGACGTAGCGAAAATAAAAAGCGAAATATTGACTTTTATTATAAATTTAAAAAAAAATCTTTTTAAAAATTAGAAAATTTACTTTTTAAACGAAATTAAACGATCAATCGTAAAAGTTATATTTATACGAAATAAATAATTTGAACAAATCAAAAAATTATCCTGTAAAGTTATTTTTTATTTTTAACATATTTATAATGATTTAATCGATAATTCAGCTACATGTTTTTCAAGTTTACGAGAATTCTTTGGAACGTTGAAAAAAAAAATTAATCGACGCATAGATTAAACATATTATATTGTATAGCAGTGTTTATAATATAATTTTTTTAGCATTACGTGTGTTTTTTCTTTAACAAAAAAAGAAAAAAATTGAAGATCCAAAGTTGCATAGATCAAAAGATAGAAATGACAAACCGACAGGATGTATTCGATGGAAAAGACTTTTGAAACGAATGAAAGAGACGAAGTTCTATTGCTTACTGAGTTGTCGACGCCACAAACGCTAAAGTAGCACTTCTAAAGTGCCGCTGCTGCTTCTCTTTCTCTCTCTCTCTATCTTCTTCTCTTTCTCCTTTTTATTTTTTTTTCTTTTATCCACTTTTGGCTCTAAAATTACGTATATCGCACAATCTTCACATCCCGCGCGTCAGTAATTTCATCCTTTTTACTAAAGCTATCTCTCTAACACTTATGTTTATCATCGTACGTACTTTTTTTCCTTCTCTTTAATTCTTCAGTCTTATAATGTAATATCTATAATACAAAACGATATCTACATGCTCAACACACAATTATACTATCTGTCCTTGCGAAAAGTTTCGTATAAGCTTAACCCCTTAACCTCATGCGTATTAAGTATAAATACGACACATAGACAAGTTTCGTATACATATAGACAGAATATTATTTGCAAATGTATATATCGTTAAAAGTAGCGTTTATTATAAGGTATATGCTTAGCTAAGGCTATAACTCTTTTTTCAAACCGAGGCTTATGTAAGCATTATGAGTTTGCAATTTGTCAAGTAATCATTTTCATCAATGGCGAGACAACGTTCAAAAAAAAAGAGTAATGTGTAAATGGTTGTACCAATGTTTATTTATGATCCACGGTGGAAAAAATATTTAGTGATACGTATTACTTGCGATTTGATTTTTATTAACTTTCATTAATTTTATGTAAATGAAAAAATTTTCAGGAATTTCATAATTATTTTAATTTTTCTTGAAATTAATTATTAATTCTTTGTGACCAAATAAATTTATTCTTCGACTTGTTAAAAATTAATCAGATTTTTTTGCGCTACAGACGAAAAAATTTTAATATAAAACTTTGTATACATAGTGAAGAAAATTAAGCGAAGACTAAAATATTTGAAATAATTTATATATTCAATCAAGTAATTTAATATTTAAATAATATTGTTTGTTATATCTTTTAATAATTAATTTGATTGATTTAAAATCAAAATAAAAACTTATTATCAATAATTAACAATCATCCTATAAAGCGAGTATTAAAATACGAAATATTTATAAGATATTGGCAAAATATAATTTTTCTTTTAACGAAAACAAAATACAATTTTACATCTAATCATTATAGAATTAGCATGAAATGAATAAATAATTTATATTTACTAGAATAAGTGATAATAGTTGTTTTAACAATTTTGGTATATGTTTTATTCTTTTCTCCTCGACAAAGTAATGTATTATTTTCTTATATCTACACGTTAAACGTTCGGTCATTTGGGAGTACATAAGATAATAACTTTAGGTAGGCGTCCTTGAATTGCAAAAACTTGCCAAAAAAAAAAGGTATCAGTCTACAAAAGCCTCCCGTATGTATATGTGTATAAAGTTAAACGCGAGTTAGAACACGCGATCGTAAATTGTCAGCTCTAATATTATTTTTATTTTATATATGAAAATCGAGTGGCAACCCTATATAGCGTCATATGTCAATTAAAGACTTCCTTCCGAATAAACTTTAGACGTTTCTCACTCCATCGATGTTTTTTTTGTTAACCTTTTGTGCGAGCTCTTGTTTTGAAAAATCGATTTTCGAATACGTTTGTTAGGAAAATATGCGTAAACTTTTTTCAATGGTTTCAATCATACATTGAATTTTAAATTATAATAATACAAATCGATATTACATGCAACAAAATTAAAATTATAAGATATAAAAAAATTAGTCTTTAAACTACTCTCGATAGCAATACAGAAAAGTATAGTTATCATTTCGTTTGCTAATTCCCTTTGTTGTTACCGATTATATATAAGTTAAAAAAATTTAATTTCAAATCAACTAAAGTCCACCTGATTGAATTTCATATAAATATAATCGATATTTCGAAACTTTTTCTATCAAATGATGATATTTAATTAACAGAGGAGTATGGTCTAAAGAGCAAAAAGCATATTTTCAAGAAAAACTACATAACAGAACAATAATAATAGAAGAGGTTTCAGTGGCTCATTCGGTAGAGCGATGGATTCATAATTTCGAGGACTCGAGTTCGAATCCCGCTCTCGGCGGCTGATTGATTCAAGCTCCACTGTATACGATACATGTGCTGAAGTTCACAAACACACTGAGAAACCTCCGTCGTTAATTAGCATCTTAATAATAGCGTTAATTCAACGACGTTAAAAAAATTAAATCAAGTTCAAATTTAATGCTTTAACCTCTCAAATTTTATGCTCATTTCTTTTAATCGAAATGCAAAAAGTCTATTTTTGTAATGTTTATCATCCAAACGAAAGAATGAAATAAAATTGTAAATGCATCGTTTTTTTGAAATTCAATCTAAAATGATAAATCTTTGACAATTTTCTTCTTTTAATAATATATATTTTAATAAATACATTTTTTCAACACTATAAAAAATTTAAGTACATCAATATTGTGAAATAAATACAATCGAATACCGAGTAACAGTAACTATTATTTGTTTGATTAAATGTAACGTTTTATAAAAGGTTTGACACTTTTTTTTATTAATCAAACTATGTTATATATTAGGAAATTATTGAAAGAAGATTATGGTAAAATTTACTATTTCTCTTTGGTCGCGTTGTAACCTGTAAAGGCTTTACACACATTATTGCTATAAAGTATCAGGTCATACAACTAAGCCTGTCTCAGGTACAGTGCTTAAAATTATTAACCGTTTTAAAAATTTTATTTTTTAAGCTTTCGGAACAAAACCTTTCTTTTTAATCTTAAATTTCAATTTTTATGATACAATATTAAATTTCAAAAGATTTAAAATAGTTTTTTCGACAAAAATAAATAAAAGTTACTTCTCGCATATTTCAATAACTATTGGAATTTTTTTATCAAAAATCTTAAGATTGTTTATTTTTATCATTATTATATACATAAATACGGATTTAATGCAGAATAATAATATATTTTAATTTTACAAGAAATGAGAATAATATTGTTTATATATTTTTCTTAATCCAAATGAAAAAGCCAATAATACAGCGTATTTTTCAAACGTATACAAATTTCTGTGTCCTTGATTCGCGCAGATTCTTTCTTTAGGTCAGATATCGTTTTAATTAATCTAATGATCGTCCCAAATATTAACTTTCAATATTTTTATGATTTATAAGTAAAAATAATTATATATTTTAAGCATAAATATCAATAATTTAATATTTTTATTATTTCTTTTTTATTCTTTAGAAAATTCTATAGAAAACTAAATAGAATTAAAAAAATACGCGAAAAAATATATATCTTTATTTTTTACTTCTTAAGGAAATAATTTGTATGTATTAAAATAATTGGAATAAAATAATAATGCATAAATAAAAATAAATGTTAAAAAAATTAACATTTAATTTATTAATATTCAATAATTTAATGCATGGAATAACGAACATAACTCCGTAATTTGGGGCACATATATGATGGAGGTGGTTCATAAAACAAAGTACTATGTCTAAAAATAATTTTTCTATTTTTATCTTAGATAAACAAATAAACAAATTTTTAATTGTTATAAAAAAATTTTTTATGTAAAGAAAGTTATAAACCAATAATAAAAGCTTATGAAAAACGGCATGAAAGTAATCTTATCGAATAATCGATATACTTTTTAATAAACTACTGGAATACTTTAGAAATGTTGCTTCAAAAAGAAAAAATTCTCCATCATTTTATTAATTTAAATTGAACTAACTAATAATACTTACATTATTATGTTTGTATAAATTTTAATCCCTTATTGTTCAACGTTGAGGATCGAAAAGCTTTGGGAAACACCAGCTAAACGATATTTTATACCTGAATGGATTTAAAATTTTCTACCTGAGTGAAAAAAATTCTAATGTGTATAGCAGTAAATTTTATGTACATACAAAATCTTCTCGTAAAATTGAAGGATTACATTCATATTTCTTTATTGCTTCTTCATCCAAATTATATTACACCAAGATATTCAATGCTGTATAGAAATATGTTATTATTTCAATTAATATTTCAAAGATTATTTTTCTCTTAAATTACAGGATGTTTACAGTAATAAAACCATTATTTTTGTGAAGTTTTTCGGTTTAATGGGGAAAAAACTATAATACGTTATAAACATTCAAGTTAAAAATTAATAAGTATTTAAAATTACAAATGAGTGTCTATATTTTTTTTAGTTTTTCTCTTACGTAGTTTTTTTAAAAGTCTTTAATTTTATTTGAACAGAATGAATGTATAATATACGAAGTCAAAGATTATGTCAAAATTATGAAAGTTTGAAAATTGATGGATTTATGGTAATATGAAAAAATGAAACGTAGAAAAATTAAACGTGTGTTTGCATTATAAATAAAGCTTGATATTAGAAAAAATTAATAAAAAAAAAATTGTTTCAGGAGAGGATCAATATCGAGGAACTGGTGGAAGTAGTAGCGGAAGTCCTCCCGCCAGTCTTTTGGTGGTACCACAGCCCCTCACCGTTAAACCATCTCACCCTTCACATTTGAATCCCCATCTAAGCGGACCCCATACTCATCCGCCAAGAAAATACCAGTGTAAAATGTGCCCACAGGTGAGTCACATCTTCTTCGCATTAGCGCTTTAAGGTTTCAATTGTTATAAATTGTATATTATATACATAAAGTTTATACCTTAATCGATTAGAAAATCCTTTCACTTAATGTCAACACTTTCAACATTTTTCCTTGCCTAATGATGCCTGATTATCCTCTATTCCCCTGTCTATGTATCCTTCTTTTTTTTTTATTTTTACCCGCACCTCATTTGCTATTCTAAGCCTTATTTTCATTGCTTACCCTACTTCAAATTTATTTCTACGTGTAAGTTCACGGCATAAATGTTTTTCTATTTCAAGCGTTTTGCTTATATTTACTTTTTCAAATATTTTTAGTACTATTTTGAAAAGTGCATTTTTCAAAACAAAAAATGTTTATATTTATAAAAAGGAGATATTATTAAGTTTTTTTAATAATTTGAAAATTCATGGATATTAAATGATTTTTAATTGTAAGTGTAACTCATAAATTATCCATTTTCTTTTTATTTTCAACATTTCCTGAAATATCTTTTGTGTAATAAAAATTTTATTTCATTTGAAATAATATAGTGTATAAAAATTTTTGAAAAAACAACATAAAAGATTTATATTTTATGTCATATTGATAATTGTATAGCTAAACTAATTTTAATGTAAAATACTTTTTTCTAAATAAATTTTTTGAACAATCATGTTTAAATATTTAAAATTTAATTGATTACAGTTTTTTGGTTTAAATTTAATACAATTTAGTAATAATATTTATTCTTTTTCTATTTAATAATAATAATACACTTTTTATATAATCAAATATACTTATGTATATTTCGCTGAAATAATTTATTGAAATAATTTTATTGAAAATAATTTTATCAAACATAAAAATCACTTTTTGGTTCATAAAATAAAAAAAAAAAAATAATTTAAAATTTTATGTTAAAAGAGTAAAGACAAGACTCGATTGAAATGGTAAAAAGCACGATAAAGAGTTGAATGAAATGCAATGGAATGAAAAGATGGGAAGAGTTAACCGTCGCGTCAGCGTCTCTCCGAATGAGTCAGAATGATTTTTCCGGATAGTTAAAAACATGCTCGAGCATTTTTCTTCGTTCCTCAAATTTTTACCCTGAGCATCTTGATAATAGGTAGTTTTATAGTACGTTAACCCTTTACGATCTTATGGTCCTTAACTACAAATATACGTGTAGTATAGATGTTCTTTCGAGAAAGGAGATAGAACGATTCTTATTTCTCTTTTTCGCACACGTGCTAGTTCAAAACCTTGTGTTTTACAATGCAGAAATAGTGAAAAAAAAGAAAGGGATATATATATATATATACATATAAACATGGATTGTAGATTCTTTCGTGGCTGTGCGCTACTGTTGTAAAACATCGTCCATTGAACTATAGCAGGAGAACTTTTTATTTTGCTCATGGTGTAATATAGAGAAACCCTCATCAGACTACACTAATCCCCTGTGGGTCCCCCACAGGTATACAAAATACCATACACATCCTACGATCTTTTGTCGTTTATATACATAGATTCTACTACTAACTGCTTGGTCCACGTACACTTAGATCGTTATAAGGCAAGGGTTGAAATTGGGTTTTTTTTTCTTCTTCTTCTTCCTCTCTCTTTAGTCGTCTTTTAATATTTACTTGTTGAGGGTGTGTTTTCCTTGTTTTTCTACTTTTATTTTTTCATTTTTATATTTTATGGCACCGATATCTCGATGAACGGTAACAAATTACCCCATTGCTTTTACCCTATACTATATACCCTTTCGCTTTATAATCCTATGCGATTTCTTCTTTAATATACCTCTCGTTTAGTTATTAGAAATTTTTTTTCCCATTTTTTTTGTACCATTTTTCTTTACTCCTTTCCTCTTTTTTTTCACTTTTATTACCAGCCGAAGTTTGCTCAAAGGGTTAAAATTGGCTAGAGTGGTTAACTTAAATTATCTGCTTCGGTGCAGTAAAAGATGAAAAGTTATATTGTGTTAACTAGTTTTGAAGGAAAAAAATCAATATACAATTTTTATTATTTATTTATCTGCTCGATCGTGCGTTTGTTCAATATCAGTGTAATCTAAAATAAATAAGCTAGTTATTCGCGTACTCTCATAAATATTTGAATTCCTCAGCTGGCAGTATCTTCTTTATGCATTGATATAGAACTGTGCATAAAGCGCACAGAAATTGCTGAGCAAGAAAATGTATGAAATCAAAAAAAAAATATAAGGATAAATTTAAGACAAAAAATTGTCTAGGTATTTCTATATATAAATATCGAAAGAAAAAAAAAGAACATACACATAATAAATAACGAACGATCTTGAAGCTGTAGAAACTATAGCTATATGCATCAAGGCTTGTGCAAGCACTACTACAACACACACACTGTGCTCCAAGTGTTGTATGTGTGGATGAAAAAAAAAGAAAAAATAAAAATAAAGCTAAAAAGAAGAAAAGAGAGTTGGATACAACTAGTGTACCGTGACGAGCAAGAGCAAGAGCATATCCTGTCTTTTCTTCCCTCCTTGTAGCGTACTCTCTTTCGCGAGTTCGATCGCCCATCGAATCGACGAAGCTCGCGCGTTCACTCGGTTCTGCCTCCTTTCTAGAATCGCGCATCAGGGCCTTACTAACTCTTTTACGTTTTAGTTCGTTTCTTTTTTATTTTCTTATTTTCTTTCTTTTTTTATCTTTTTCTTTTTTCATTCTTTTTATTCGTCTTTCTTCATTCTTTGCCCATGCTCCTCCCCATCAAGTATGGTCCTCTTGTCCTCCCGTCGTCGCTTCGCTTCATCAGCCATTCTCCGCGACTTCCTTTCGCGTCTTTGCTTTAAAGCTCGTGAATCAGTCTCTGTTCAACTTCTTTTTCTCTCTCTCTTTCTCTTCTTCTCGCTCTCCTTCTCTTCAATTTTCTTAATTTCTCCAAGGCCTGCCTTATTCGTTGTCGAGACTGACGCGTGGAGACTTCTTCTTTTATTTTAGACTTCTTGTCTCTATTTTTCTTCTACTCAGCTTTTTTTAGCCTCTTTTCTTTTCCTTGAATACTCGTTCATATATAAACCTATTAAAAAGTCATTTTTTTTTTTTGTCAGACTTATATGGTTTTTTTGGAAAACACTATGTCAGTGTATAAGCCTATTATGGATCATCAAACTTTATTTATTTATCTTAAACATATCGATAAAAATTAACTAAAGTTATTTAAAATTTAATCAGTTTAAAAATTATTAATTTATTTTACATTATCATGTATATTTTGTTTATCTATTTCCAATTTTTAAATTACCGATTGTAAGAAATGCAAATTGTAAAAAGCTGGTTGTACGTGTAATTGTAAAAAAACTCTTTCTATACATGATGAATAAACATAAAAAAAATTATTATATTAGACTTGTGAAAAAAAATTCTACTTCATTATCGCGTAATACAGTATATATAGCGTTGAAAAATTTTCGTATTTTTTCTCTCTTTAAGTATAGCCTTATCATTTGTTTGAAATAACGATTGCGTCGCAGTAAAAACAGTAATAACTTTTTAATATATAGCCAGGGTGCAAAGTCAATAAAACATTGAAATTGAACGAAATGATATTTTTCTTCCTCGCAATATATATATATATACACGCATTTCCGGAGCTTGAGCTATATACCAGTCTATCCAATAACAAGAAGAATATTAACAATAATATATCAGTGAGCATTTCTTGGCTTTCTCGATCGATTTGCCAAGCTGCGCACAGTAGTGGTATGCTTAATGTATATCTGTATGCAATTCCTTTTCAACGGAAAACCACAAACTCGCGGATATCTAGTTGACCAAGTGTATATCTGTGTATATATAAGCACTTTGACGAACTAGCATATTATGGTCGCACAATATAAAGTAAAGACCGGAAGAGAGAAAAGCCTCGAGGCTATGAGTATATAATAATGGATCGTTGGAGAGTCCATGGATGCCAAGTCAAAACTCGCGCGCGAGAAAACTTAACTGCAGATGGGATTTGTGCAGAACACAGCATAGCTTGCGTTATATGCTCAACACGAAAGAAGAAGAAGAAGAAGAAAAAATAAAAGAGAGGAGAGATAAGAAGAGTCTTTTGAGTCAATGAATGAGGGAAGGCAACGTTCGTGCCAAAGCAACGCTGCTGCGAATTAACTTGTTTTTACGAGTGCCGGGGGAGTCGATGTAAATTGCGCTGATTCTTATGACGTCTTGATTTTACGACGCTGCTATCCTTCTTCTTCTTATTCTTCTTCTTCTCATATACTTCTTCATTTTCTTCTTCAACTTCTTCTTCCCTCGTATACACACGCGGCTCTTCTTCTTCTTCTGCTTTTATATTTCCTTGAGAGAGCTGCACGCACTTTCGCTTGTTATTTCTTTTTATGTTATTTTTTTTTCTTCTCTTCTTTCACTTTTTTAAGTTTTTTGTTTGTTTGCGGTTTTACTTGCATATACACATACTTTGGAGTAAAGCGTTTCGCGCCTCCCTTTTAACTAAGATATATCCAAGCTTACTTTTCATTACTCTTGCGCGCTTAACGACCTAATCAGAATGAGCCAATCTTTCGCGTTCATTTTAAATCAACTTTAAATTCATTAGTTTTACTTTATTAAACTCATCAACTGATAATGCCATGACTTTGGCAAATATTTTTAATTATTTACCATTTATTGTTACAATTTATATTTGTTGATTATATAATTTAAAAATGATCAACTTACAAGCTAATTATTAATCTTTTTTTAAGTCTATTGATTCAATATCTTTTACGAATGTTTACATGTTAATGAAATTAATCAGGTTTTACATTTACTAATTACGTGTATCGCTTGAATATCATAATGTTAAACAATTGATTTCGAAATACCAAAAAAAGATTTAAAAAAAAAGTTAATATTCGTTAATTAAAAAATAATGAATTTGATATTATTTAACGATGCAGGTAATTATATTAATTTTATTTTAAGCATCATAACTGTTAACAAGAAAAAAAAAGAGCTTCGGCAAAACGAATGAAAAGGAAAAAATATTAATGTATTATTAATTTGCCGATGAACTGTAAAACGTTTAATAAGGCCATCGCATGAAATAATTCATGAAATCTTTTTTATCGTATACAAGAAACCGCTATTATAAATCTTGTAAATATTTAACATCCCAAAGCGCCAACACGAAAATACATTCTTAATTTGTCTCTTTCTCTATGCTTTCGTTATTTTCTCTTTTTCTCTTCTTTCGTCCGTCTGCCAGCCCAAACAAAACAATGGAAATCGAAGTAAAATTTAGAATAAAAAAATTGTCCACAATTGTCGTTAAAAGTAAAATAAAGAAAAGTAGAATAGTCCTAAATAGAAAGCAAAAAAAAAGGAAAATATAAGAGTTGAAAAACGGAAGCAGTAGATTAATAAGCGTTAAAGCATAATACATATAATGCGAAGAGTGTAAGCTCGGGCGCGGAAGTGTAAATTTCACGCAAGCCAAAGGCACACTACTATCACCTGATCATCTCTTCTGCAATATTGGATGCGCCCTGCGTTCCTCCGCCGCGGGAGAGAAATCACATCATGATTCTCTTTCTCTCTCTTACTCATCCCATATACGTCCGATCCGCATTACAGTAGCTACTAGCCCGTCATTTTTTCCCACTCGGGTTTCCTTCTTTTTTTTTTCTTTTATTTTGTATACTGCCCTCGCATCCTCTTTCGCTTTCTTTCTCTCTCTTTTTCTTTGTCGAGAGAGCGAGTTATCTTCTTCTTCTTGTGTATAACGTGTAGAGCTGCCGCCACTGCCGCCTCTTCGCTCAGCCGCGGGGAGTATAGAGAAGAGAGCTTCGAGACGCCAGCGATGAAGAAAAAAAAAAATAAAAGATAATAAAAAAAGAAAGAAACGAAGAAGGAAAGCGGATGAGACGAGAGAAGGAGAGAAAGAGAGCGAAAGAGAGAAAGAGAGTTAAGAGTTTGAGAGCGCAGCATCAAAAAGGAGCGCTCGCGTCTCGAAAACATCGGGCCTTAGATCTAATTTTAATCGAGCTAAGGCCCTCCTACTCGCGTATATAACAACAGTAGATCGTAGCATGCCCAACGAAAAGTCCATTAGCAGCGAGTGAATGGAACGAAACGATGAGAGGAGGTTAAAAGAAGACTATATATATATACATAGAGGCGCTTGTACACAAAAGGATCTATCGAATGAAACATTATTACCGGGACAACGTAAATACATGCTTTTGAATTATGTTTTAGAAAGACTTGGATAATGCCTTTTACCTTACATTAACCTACTGCTTACAATTAAAATTCGATTTATGTCAAAATACTTTTATTCTACGCCGCTCAAACTACTCAAATAATTAGCTACTTTTACTTAACATATATCATATTAAATCATCGTATATTAACTCAACTTACTATATATCTGTACTATACGTGCGCTCATCATTGAATTTGATAAAAAAAATCTTTTAACTACTCGTTGAATTATTTTTATTATTTTCAAAACTCGAATTCTTAATTAACTACGAGAAATTAATATACCGAAGAATATGAATCATCGGGAAGATTTTCATAGTAAACTTAACCTTTTAACAATGTAATAATCATCATAATGTCTGGGAAAATAATAAATTTGATTGTCGTTATATAATTACGTAAAGTACATAATACAAGTTTCAAGTAATCGCTAAAGAACAAAACATCGTAATAACAATATAATTGAAAAAAAATTATTATTTTCACATAACTAAATTCTTATTTTAGTCTTTTAAATGTTAATACTTCAAATAAATTACGCGTTCCAAATTTTAGATTTTTTACATTAAAATAAAACGTTTTGCAAGAAACTTATCAACACACGTATAAATAACTTACATACTTGTCAAACGAAAAGAAAAAAATTGAAAATCTAATTTTTTTAAAGATTTTAGAGCAATGAATTGTCTAAGTTTTCATATTCGTAAATTAACAGGATATCCAAAAGCGTATGCATTCTTTCACGAAATAAATTTAATCTTGCACAAGCGCCAGTTATTATAACGGCGCAGTCTTAAAACTTCTTGTGCACCTTTTACTCGCTAAAAAGTTGTTATTATTATACACGTGCTGTTGTTACATTCAATTCGGATGAGGTAAAGAGACAACGAAAAACTAAGCTTAATAGCATACAAAAGGAATTGACTTTTTTAATGAAAGCTGTGCACGCCTTTAGTTTGATTATAAACGTTTTTTCGCACTTTGACGATTTGACGTTCTGTATATTCTATAGATATATGTGTGAGTGTGTATACATACATGTATATCTATATAGTTCGAATAGCCTGGCGGATATTTATGATTGCATCAACGAAATCTAACTTTGTTTTTTTTTTCCCGATTTTTCGAACGATCAACCGACCGCACATGTACGCGTGCACGCGCGCTGCAGGTGTGGATTTTTCGTAATTGATAAATAAACGAGAGAGGAAAAGATATACGCTGTTATTATTTGTGTGCGCGTATACATGTACGTATGAATGTAGAGGTGGCAAAGCAAATTTTAAGCACGAGCTTTGCGTTTAACGCTATTCTACATACGCTATTCTCAAGCGTGAGTATAAGCTTTTTATGAATTAGATTTTTGTCATAGCGGTATATTTGTTTGTCTCATTGTTTGCACATCGATACGCATTTGGCTTGGCTTCACTTCAACTTGTTGTTCGAGTTTTTGCCTCGTACACTTTCATTTGTCAGATAACTTTTTCTTTTTGTTCCCTTTTTTTTCTCTCTTCTTAATCGAATGGCTTTTATAATTTTAAAGTAATTTAATTTTTTTTATATACCTTTTTTGTTCGCTTTACGTATTTCTGGAAAAAAATGTAATTTTAAAGAGGTTTATGAAAAATTCAGACTTAGAGAAGAAATATGATGGGTGGAGTTCGTGACGTGTTTTCAAGAATTGTTTAATAATACAAATCTCGGCTTCGTCAAATTCAGGCCAAAGCAAGTATAGTGATATAAGATGAGGGGCTAAGCCATTTAAAAAAACATACGCGTATATAGAAGAAAAAGAAGAAAAAAAGCTGGGGCGCGAACTCGCGTGTATAGCTATTTTGTGAGCGCGAGAAAGAGCCTTCGGACTGCTCGAATTTTTTGATACACGAAACTGCCAACAAAAAGAAAAAAAAAATAAAAAAGAAAAAGAGAAGAAATTTTTTGAATAGGTCATGTGTTAAGCAATAGTTTATACATGTACAAGCGAGAAAAAGAAAGAGAAAGAATACTCAAGTATATAGGATCAGGTGCGTTCGGCCAGTGCACATGTATTTGTGAAATAAAAGGGAGCGCGTATCCTCCCACGCCAAACAAAAGTCCTTAAGCCTTAGACTGAACATGATATCCCATTTATACAGAGCTGGGCACCTCTACTACACTATGATACACATACACACACATACATTTAAGAAATTTCTAAGTCCCCCAATTTTAGAGCGCGTATACATATCCGCGAGCTCTCCTCATCTCCAAGGGGCACAATACCGTTGAATTATGTAACCGTCCGTCTGTGTCCGTTCGCAGAAAGAAACTTGCTCAAGAACTCAACTCAACTCGCTCGTTCTCATTCTCTCTCTTTGGTCCATCTAAGAACTTGTACAAGGTAAACTAAGAAAAAAGGCCCTAAAATAAAAATCTTTCGAACCTCATTGAGCCGTAGAAAGATTCAAGAGGGCCTAAATAACCTGCCTCATATATATGTATACACAGAAAAATACCCCCTACTTGATACTTTGTTATGGATATACCTATACACATAGGATCGCGATAAATTTTCTCAGATACTTCTTTTCATATTATTGTATGCTTGCTAAGCTCTTTTACTTAAATTTGGAGTATATTATTACAAGTCTTTTTACTTTTTCATTGTTAACCCATCGAGCAGAATTTTTCTAATGCAAACATTATTCGATGTGGCCATTCATTTTCACAATACCCTACTTTTACATTCGAAATCTGTTTACTACTTTAAAGGTCAGAACAATTAAGATGTTTCGAAAGAATTATTCTTTTAATATTCTTTACATATAGAGTAACTTCTAATGCATTCCAAATTCAAGCGAATAATTAACGTTTTAAGTTTGCTACTTTCATTATTTTGTCATACCACGACCCATATTACCAATTATAGTTGATCAAATCATATTTCAAACCATGTTTTATCAATTAATAATATATATTTTATTTAAAATTTTATAATGCCTTTATAATATAGTTCACTTGTAATAAATTTATAAGTTTTTTTTTATAATTCATAAGAATTCAAAGTAGGTAATTGAATAACGTGCTAGATTAAATTTATTTCATGTACATATATACCTTGCTTCTAAACATAAATAAAAAATTTTAGTCGCACTTGCATAATGTTTAAATTGTCTGCACAATAAATTTAAATAATTATTATATACTTGTTCTTTTTCTTTAATTTTGCGATCTAAGTATGGATACGGTCAAAAAAAGGTATGTGACTTTTACATCCATTTTATTATCAATATTATTTGTATATTTTAGTTATATTCTAATTTAAACATTATTTTACAAATTTTTTTGTAGTTGAATTAGAAGTTTGAAATCATAAAATTTTATAATTATTTGATGATGATTATGTGAAATGTTTATTCGTTATATTCTGTAGCTACTCTGCGGACTATTTGAAATAGATCAAGTTTTGAACAGAAACAAAATCAGTAACATTTTAACTCTTTAAAGACAAAAGCTTTTAAAATTTTGAAATATTTTCATTTTATTGAATTTCTATATTTTGAAATTGATTTATCTTTGCCAACCATATACTTATAAATAATTTTCTAAATTTTAAATAAACCAGTATACAGTTTTATTTTTTTCCGTAAATTCACACACTGTAACAAATTAAACATGAGCGTAAGAATAAAGTTTATGAAACAATTTTAAAATAAAATTCAAGACTCGCTGGAATTCGTCATGGCTTTAGTCACGATCGACTAGTTTGATTAACTTTATTGTATCACGAATATACATGCCCACAAAATTACCAAAAGAATTTCACGGAAGTTTAGAAATATGTGTTTCGCGTTTCTCCTTTTTATAAAGAGCATACAAACAATACACCGAGCTAAGATGAAAGAAGCGAGAAAAAAAATAACATTATAATGCCTTACAGTAGTCAATTTTTGGGTCGTACAAAAAAAAAAAATAATAAAAAAAAAAGAAGAAAAGGTTGGACGCATAGTATACGTTAATCGATGAGAACCACTGTCTTGATTCAGGGGCCCTCGATTCCCCCCTTATATATATACTTCATGGCGTGATAACGCGTGACAATCCGAATTAGCTTGCAATCACGGGAGCAGCTTCTGATGGCGTGCAACACATAAATGCCGCCAAACTCCGTATACATATATATACCTTTACGAGGGAGCGTTAATTCTCTACAAGTCTTTCTCTTTCTTTTCCTCTCTCTCTCTCAATTTAACTTTTTTTTTCTTCCTTCTCTCTTATACTCTTTCTCTTTCTCGATTCCCCTTCATTGTTACCTATTTTTATGCCCGGGCACCAGATTCTACATTCTTTTGGATAATTTCGACATTCAACAAGTTCGATGTTGCGAGGTTTTTGTCCTGGGCTCGAGCTGTATTGGTATTTTTCAATGGACGTGACAAAACACAAATGGCAATGAACAGGTCTTTTAATAGTTGTACAACGGATCTTTTAGAGATTTTAATGAGTGGTTTTAAGGGTATTGAAATTATTTCAACATTCCTCTTTGTTGGACCTCATAATAGCACCTCCTTATGATTTATATCTTTAATGGCTTAATTTCGTACAATTCAATTTTCAAATTTTAGATTTATTAAACGTTTTAGTGAAATGACGTTTTATTGCTGAAATTCGATGTTCTTATTACTAATAAAATCAATTGTAAAATTCATTTAACGGAAATACAAATGAATTATAAGACAGGCGATGAGTTTATAAATGTTTGAACACGATACGTATAGTTGAAAATTACATTATTTAAAGATAGTCGTATGAGCAAAAATAGTGACTTAAAGAGAAAGCAAGCAAGTGGCTAAATCTCATAAATAGCAGGAGAGAAAAATACGTTACCGAAAGAGCCTGTGTGTATGGAGAAAAAAATTTATGAATGGAACAGGTGACTTTTTCCTTTTTGTGGGTAGCATAATTGAAGTATTTAAAAACAGTGAGTTTTTGCCTACCAAAAAAGGGAGCAATCTGAGTTTAAGAAAAAAAAAACAAAAACAAAAAAACGAAAAATATATATGAAAAAGGGCAAAGCCGAGGCCGAGCGTGGTCTTAAAATTTTTTTATTAAAAGTCGAGAGAGAAGGAAAGGGCGAAGGAGAACAGGTCGCGTGGCAATTGTGATGAGATGGTCCAAGCTAAACTAAAAGAGAGAAAGAGAAGAGAGAGAAAAAAACTGAGAGTCGGTAAAAAGTGCAGAGATTCGGTAGCCAAAGAGCTTCTGTGTGTGCCGCTGCCAAGTTCTCGCGCTGTGCGCGGAAATTGCCTGAGCAATGAATGAAGAAAGAAGAGAGAAAGATAAGTTAAAAAAGAAGAAGAAGAAGAAAAAAAAGAGACCAGAAGCCCAAGCTGATGCAGAAGCCAAGAATAAAAGAAGAGAAGGATGAGAAGGAAGGTCAAAAGGAGGTGGCGCAGCTCTATACAAGAAGGAGATATATAAGAGCAAAGAAGAGAAAAATTGAGGAGAAGAAAAAAAAAGGTAAATAAGAAGGCAAGTAGTGGCTCAGAAAGGATTGCCGCTCGTAAATCTGTGGCCGGGGCCTCATCACGAACTGAATATTCTACTCTTCTCCCCACACATTGCTCTCTTTCTTTTTTTTTTCTCCTATCATTATCTTTGTCTTGCTCTCGCTGGATATTTCATCTTATATATATATATCTTCTCTTTCTCTTATGTGCTTTTATACAAGAGACTATATACTCGAGGCTCGCGGTCAATCTTCCACGCCGTTCTCTTCTCATTTTCTATATACCGTAGAAAGATGAAGAAGGTCGCGCGATGCGTGCTCGCATATGTGCGCGCAAAAGAGACAGAGGCAGTCTTTATCCTGCGGCTTGTGCTCTTCGCTCTTCCCTTTTTTTATTCTTTGATTTTTTTTCTTCTCTTTTTAATCTTTTTTGTCTGGATTGGCGCGACTAACGAAAATGGGCCTCACCTCCGTGTCGGGCTGCACGGTAGCCGATTCCCCCGGAAATTGAGGAGCTATAAAATTAATTATCCGCTGTACTTTATCGTATACCCTCTCAAGCGTCGATGCGGTCGATTTGCCTTCTCTTCTTTCTCATTCCATCTCTTTATATCCTTCTTCATCTTCTCACATCTTCACGCCTATATTGGCATGACTCTAGGAATTTCGAGACTCGCGTACATGACTTGTCGCAGCAAGGATTTAATCTGGTACATGTTTGTTATGCTGGAACACGTTATACGTCTGTATATAACTTTACAATTTCTCAAGCACTAGACTTAAAGCTTTACTTTCTGATTCTCTTTTCTTTTTTTTTTTTAATTAAACCAAAGGTAATTACTTTCTAATGACTAACTTTGATTTTTTGCTCTTTACCCTTTTAACTTGCAGGCTAATTATGCCTGATTATATCAATCAACTTACGGTAGTAGCCTTCTGTAAATTAATGTTGCACAAAAACAAAGATGATATATTTTCAATTTGTTTTATATGTGAAATAATCATTTCCCAAGATCATTTTATCACAATAAACTTTTAATTCGAAAAACAAAGTTGTTCTCTTTAATAACCTTAAATGAGAGGATTTTCATGTAAAAATGTATACAAAGTAAATTAGTATGGCTCCATTTTTTTTTATATTTGAAACAATAATTTTAGTAAAATTATATACTGCGGATGGTATAAGGCGCCAAATGCAACCTCAAGACAAAATCGATATTTTCCTACTTCAGAAAGTAATGGTATCGTTTAACGACGTAAGACAACTTAAAACTGGCATTCAAAGTACTATTTTTTAATGCTAAAATATTGGATTTTTCGATTTTTAATTTTCATTCGACCTCAAGGAGTCCTTCAATTTAATATAAATACGTAATTGATAATTAATTTTTCAGAACTTATGTAGAGTGGTAATTCGATCTACTATTATTTATACTATATTACTTCATACAAATAAAAAATTCCAAAACTATAAACTTTTTTTTTAATAAAATAATTGGTATTTTTTCTCAAATGCACTTCATTTGACTTTCTTAATTATTAGTAAAAAAAAAAAAATTCAAGACGATATTTAAATTTATCGACAATCATTTTAAACTACTTATAATCAAATAACATTAATTTATAATATATTAACATGTTACATATATAGAATTTATAAATCTCTCTAACAAATTACATTAATGCTAAGTGAAATTCATTAAATTATATAGTGAGAGATGTCAGTTCCATCAGAAATTATTGGATGCTCCGAAAACCTATTTAACTAAAAAATCGAAACCCACTCTAGCAGTTTAATTTTTGAAAATATTTTTTTTTATCTATATTTATATACCAACGACATTCACTTCCGCTTCCTTAAATTAATTTCTCTTGGTATTTTTTACGCGTGTCTTTTCTCGCTGCTATGCGCTACCACACTCATCTCCCTCCTTTCGTTCTAATTAAAAAAAGCCAAGATGAAAAGAACAAAAAAAAGCAAAAAAAAAAAGAAGAAGTAAAAAAAGAAGCGGCAGTGTTACAAAAAAAAGTGTCGCTTTCTCTATCTTTCTCATCGTAACTCTCGTCAAGTGGAGTGGCAGGCTTGAGGGTTCAAAGAGAAAAGAGAGAGAAAGAAAGCAAGTAAGTACGTATGTATACGCGCGTTAAAGAAAGAGAGAATATGTGTAAGCTTAGCGTTGTCTTGCAACAAACTAAATCGCTTAATATCGCCGGAAACACGAGGAATCTTGGAAGTCTGAGGAAGCACACAGCCCAAGAGTCTTCGAAAGGTCTTTGCCACCCTCTCTTTATACGCATTTGTATCTCATTCTCTATTTCTTTCTTTCTTTCTTTCCTCTTTTTTTTTTCTTTTTCACCGTATCTCAGTTTATTCCTTAAAGGGCCCTCGCACTAAGACCAAAGATTCTCACACTCCCACGACTAAGGCTCGCGACTAGCTCTTCTTTCCCATAAGGCGATAGAGAGGGTATATATATACATGCTGTATGTATACACACGTTTATAATATATATATATACGCATTCTCTGGTTAATCTTGGTATACTTGCGTTGCAAGGACTATGTTGCGCTGTTTGGTACGGCTACAGCAGCAGCAATGTGCTTCAGCAATATAATATCCAAGTCGCAGCTTCTGGCGTCAAATCAAATTTCCTGCCTCTCAAGAACTTTCGATCCGCTCGAGCGCTCACGACTATTAGAAAATGACTTTTACACACCGCGTGCACCAAGCATCGCTATATATATATAGAGAGAGAGAGACGTCGATTGCCGCAGCTTATAAGAAGCCATTCTCCTTTTCTCTCGATATGCTCTATGATAAAGTTCTCCTTGCTATAGAGCAAGTGTATTATGTGGCGTGTATATAGAGAGAGAGAAGCCACCGGTTTTACTGGCTCTTTTACTTTCTATTTTATTTCGTTGTTATTTCATGCTAATATCTCTTGGCTACTAACGCTATATTATATGTATTACAGATAATGTCTTTTAAAATTACTTTACTCTCAAATTATTGCGATTAATGGAGAAAAATTTTGCATAACAGCTTACATTGATAATACACATTTTCACTGGATAATGCACAAATTGTTTGATTTATGTTAGCATTACATTGCTTTTTTTTCTAAAATTTTAAATTTACATACTATTTTTAATGTATTTTTAATTAAAATAAATTTCATACCATGATCGTAAACCGTATTTGCTATAACTATTATTACAACGAAATGACTATTAATCAATAGATATTTTTACGTTGTAAAATTCTAATTCAAATAGCTTAATTTATCTTTTACAAAATCAACATTTTACAGTTGAATAATGATCGACGTATTAGTTTTTCAGCATAAGCGAAAAGTTTTATTTAAATTGTCCCCCATGGGAGCAAATGAAAATCGTTGAATATTCATTTCGAATAAGTTTTAAACATCATTGACACATTTCGAAACGATGATGTATGAGATTTTCCAATCTTTCGATCGTTATTTAATATTATGATCCGCGAATCTTACGTCGAAAATACAAACGTATACAAAGGGGAGAAAATTTGACTTTTTTTTCATTTCCATAAAGCTGTATAAACGATCCTAGCATCGAATTTTCAAATGAGTTTTCCTTTAGCTAGTAACAAGCAAAAGAGAAATGAATTAAAGAAAGAGAGAGAAAGAGAGAAAAAAGCTTAAGCAATGTCCGCTGATGTATATTTAAGTATAGGGCGATCTCTTAGCATCTCTTTTTCTCAATGATTCTTGTGAGTGGCGCTGATGATGGTTGCGTGATCCCCAATTTCCTTCTGAGCCTCTCTATTTCTCATTTTCTTCCCCCTCGTCACGCATCAAGCTCGAGTAAAGAGAGAAAAAGAACCTTGCCTCGTAAGAGTGAGATTAGAAACAAACATACATATACACCTATACATACGTACACGCATACACTTATACAGTAGTAGAGAGAGGGACCCAAAAAAGAACTTCCTAGGGATGCTGCCCCCGAAAGTCAGGTTCCCATGGCCCGTACGAGCTGCCCCCTCTCTTCTCTTCTTTTCTACTATACGAGCACAGTCTGCCACCTGTCCCTGCGTCTGGACCCTAAGGAGCGAGTATAACGCACAAGCGATGTCTTCCTACATGTAAAACACGATAGCCTGACAACTCGTATTGTCCCTCTCTTCCTTCTTCTTTTTTTCTATATACCACTCGTTCTCTCTTTCTTTTTCTTTTTCTCTGAATATATGTATATAAGCGCAAGCTAGCCCGCGGCCCTTCCTTCCTCCTACTATTTCTTCTCCTTTTCTTTTTTACCGCAAAACACACTGGCTTCTATTAATACGACCCAGTCTCTCTATTTTTCTCTTTTTTTTTTTGTTTTCTTTTTTTTTTAGGTCGTGACCGTTTCACCCGACTGCTACCGGGTGCATGAATTTTCGTTTTTTTTTTCTCTTTTTTTCGGCAATTATTGCAGTACATGCACACCACCCGTTATTCTATTTTGCCATTCTTTTATTGGATATTTTGTAATATGCTCAAAATAAGCAATTCAACATAGACTATTTTTTTGTTTAGCAATAATTGTGTATTGAAAATTACCAGTACAATTTTGATATACCTTCACAAAAAGTAGCAACTAAATTTTTCATTTATTCATTTTAATTCAATTTTGATGTAAAAATTATAAGATATTAATTCATTTTTTCAAAAGTTTATATACTTACTATTTAAATATTAAATATTCGAAATATATATCCAATCAAATTATTATTTAATTTTTCATAATTTGATAAAATATTTATTACATTATCAAAACATTCATATTAAGAAATAAGAAAATTTAATTAAACTAAAAAATCATTTTAATATTGAATTGAAAATAAAAAATTAAATCAAAATACGTTATAGATTTGTCTTTTTACGCAAATTTTCGCACGGCGATTCCCTTTTGTATATATAAAACCTATCTAAAATTGTAGTAGGTATTCTAATGAATAGTGCGTATTTGAATAAGGTTTTCGTGTTCACGTTATAGAATTAAGGCCAAGAATAGGTAAAAATCTTAAATTTCACGTGTCAGCATAATACAAAAGAGAGTCCCTTTATCTCGTTCAATTGACAAGATTCAAGTACAGCATCTCTCCCTTTACAGCACTCTCTGACTCTATTTCTCTATTATATGAAATTTTTCTATCTTTTGCCTTGCGCACAAAAACAAGTAGTTCAACGTTAGAAATTAGCATGTCACTTGACAACCTCGCGTGTTTTTACAAAACTTTAAGGTCAATGCCTTGAAATGTCATGGCGGGTACGTTTTCTGTTGAAAGTGAGAGCCGTTTTGCAATTGGCATTAAGTAATTGGCTCGGTCTATTAATTACATTTCACGCGTGATTGATCTACTTCACAATTTCAGCTGATATTTATCTTAACAAAACCAATGTTATTGATATTATAATATTTATTTTTTCATGTTAGAATTGATACTTTCTTTTTTTCATTTCGTAATTAAATAATTTTTCTAATTGATAATAAGTTGTTTAAATTTAAAAACTATTTTATTTATGTATTATTGATTCCCTTTTTGAAGATTTTTACGGGCTACTGCCCTTTTACAAATATTGACCCAAAGCTTTATTAAACTGTTACAGCTTTTTATTTAGTGCACTGCAAATTTATGACCGAAGGTGCATTATGCACTTTAGGCGTTTATTTACGTCAAGCCATCCGTGGCAGAGATAGTAAACGAAATAATATTGATACATTAAATATTGTAATGTATGTAATTTCATTGTTTTTTTTTATTAATTAAAATAATTGAAAAATCTTATTTGGAAATTAATATATATATATGAAATTAAATAAAAAATTTTAAATAAATTATTCTAAAAGTAAATGATATAATATAAATAAATTGGTAAAAAAATGACCAATAAAGGGAATCATGTTTGTTGATATATTAAGAATAGAAAATAGTAATTTTCTTGGTCAAGTAACCTCGTAACCCTTTAACTTTCAACCCACTCAAAAGTTTTGTCTTTCGAACATTCTAGTTTAAAACTTAAAACTTAACAAGATTGATTTAGCTCAACTAATGAACGATAATATATTTGAGGCAATCTATGAAGCACATTGGGTCTTGCATAGGCGCGTATTTCGACGAGGCGTTTACCCTCCCACGCGAGTCATTTCTATATAAGGATTTTTTACATTCTTTGATATATATCCTCAACACAGTTGGCCTACATAATGTGTATGGATATTTTTTTCTCTCATTTTTTTTTACCTGCGCCCCTAAAATGCTTAGCCCTTGTATGCGTGTACGTGTATATACAGGACGCATCTGGTCAGATTTTGTTTCACAAAAAAATCTCATACGCACTAAAAGTTCCACATATGTATGTAGATGTATATATGTAGGTATATATAACATAACCGCAGCCACCTTATCAAATATAGACCGTTGCCCTCCAGTTCTCTTGGGCACTAGACATACTCGCTCACTTCTCGTCTCTTCTCTTTCTCCCCTTTAAGTCTGCGGAGCAGCAGCAGCAGCGCTTCTCTTTTTCTCTCTTTCTTTATTTCTCTCGTATTCATCTTTCTTCTCTCCTTTTCTGTCTTCCTTCTTTTAACGTCTCGAGTCGTGGGAATTTGGCTTTTCACGCTACCGAGGCCCTCCAGATACTCAGCAGCTTTATGAACCTTTTTATCGGCCGTTGACTTTTATAGTCTTCGATTTACTCATAATTACCTCTGCTATATGTTTCTTTTTTTATAGGAGAATAAAAACTCATTTTGACAAACTTATCCAATATTTCAAATTTTTATTCATTGTTTACATCAAAACTATCAATTTATAAGCCTTATACTTACAAAACAGTTTAAATTTTTAAATAAGCTCATCGGATTAAATAAAAATTATCGTAATTTAATAAAATTATTTAAACAATCCTTTTTATTACCGTTCAAAAACATTCCATATTTTTAAGTTTTTATACGTTGTTTTTACCAATCATAACAATTAATAATCAAATTAATTTTACAAATGTCTATGCAATTGATATTTAAATGTACTTATTTATTTTTAATTAAAGATTTTATTATGATGTCTGCGATATTGCATTTATATCTTCGTCTAGCTTTTCTTTGTCGTTCCATATAAATTATAAGCGACGTTTAATAATATAATAAAGGACTATGAATAGCGTTACTAAATTTTATGAGTAATATATTTTATAAGTTTATTGATTTTATTTGCATAGACAAATCGCATCAATTTATTTTATAAATATCAGTTTTTTTCTACTTTGTACTTTTGTGATATTTAATAATTGAAAAATTGGCTTATTAAATATTAATAAAACATTGCTTTACTCATAATAACTATCGTTATATATTCAATAATTTTAAAAGTCTGTAATAAATGTAAAAAATTACGTTAAAATGAAGGAATAAAAATTCGTGTTGCTCGATTATTTTTAAAACGGCGGAAAAAACTTTATGTGTTTTGACTTTTGACTAATGAAAAGTCATTATTACACCTAAAAGGGCTCAAGTGTTTGCTTTTTTTAAAAATCAGAAAAAACGACCCTCCTAATATCTTTTTTGAAATAAAAAAAAAAAACATAAAAAAAGTGAGTAACCCATAAAGCATGAAAAAAAACGATCCAACAAATAGAAAAACGAGGCTTGTTTTCCAATGGTTTTTGCATCGTTTGTTCAGCGGCGCAAAAAAGCGCGTCATTCGATTAAGTTTTGTAGAGACAACATTGCACGAATGAGACGCTCGGTAGAACCTCAAATGAGGCGCCAGGCATCGGGGATCATTTGAAAAATAAAAAAAAACCGTCAACCTCGGCCCCGTACACACGCACCTCGTGCTCCGGAAAAGCAAGAAACAATCGCGGTCGATGTTGTTTTTTTTTGTACTTCTCTCAAGTACAAATGGAGGCCTCCACGCTGCGCCAAACATTGAACTTTCGCACCCTTTTTGTCCAAGGCACGCTTATTTCTTCATTCTTAAATCCCTTTTTTTCAGTTTTTTTTTCTAAATTTTTTTATTTTACTTTTTTTTAACCGAAACTTCCCGCGGCCTCTGCCCTCTTCCTTGTATTAAACTTAAATATATACGTGTATATATTTTTTCTATATACGAAGACTTATGGGAGGCTGCACACATGCAACTATAATCCAGCCGATGATCTGACGGTCAGAATGGAACTTTTTTGGAAAGAAGAAAAAAAGCCAGGCAAAGAGCTCGCGCGCACGGCACGCGCCTGGTGGTTTCTGTTCTTCTCTTCACCTCTTTTGTGGCTCCTTTCTTTTTCTCTAGCTGTCCCATATAAGTCTTTCCCCTTTCTCACCTAACCAATTTCTTTTTTTTTTTTTACTTTTTTTTCTTTTTTTTTGCGCTTGCCTTAGTAACACGCTCTCTTTATCTATATCTATTTATCAGACGATTTGTCTCTCTTACACCTCTTTAGCTTCTGCCTTGATCTTTTTTTTTTCTTCGCTCGTTCGGCATAAAGATATACAGCATTTAGGAAAAAAAAAAGAATATAGGAAAAAAACAAGAAAACGCGCGTGTCCCTCCCTCCATTTCTATATATAAGAAATAAGAAGTGAAAAGGTGCACGATAGGTAGTTTATATGTGCGCTCGTCCGTCTATATAGTCATGTGACCGTTATAGAACAAGAGGACTTTTTTATGTATAAGCGTTTCCTATAGGGAACATATATCTATATGCGCTGCCTTAGGCGACCCCATTGGATTTATGACTGGATAGATTTTTTCGAAAATTTTGGAAAAACGAACGAGCTGTACCGTGCCAGCCTTCGTTTCTTCCCCTCTGTATGGTTACGGGATAAAAAAAAAATTGAGCGAGCGAGATGGAACGAAAAAGACAAAAAGCTTGGCACGCGCGTTTTTTATGCACGCATATGAGCTCTTACCCTATGTATATACATACGCAACTGTATGCCCTTCTTCCTCTCTCTCTCTCCTCTGTAACTGCCTGCGACATTGAAGAAGTGAAAAAAAAATGGATAAAAAAACGAACAAACCGCTTCCTTTTCCCGGGGTCCATGATGCCGAATATATATATACGTATGTATACATATACATACAGGAAGGGAGAGAAAACGAGCACGCACGCATAACCACGCGCCGCATGCTTTTACTCTCGCGCGCGCGTATTCGATTTTTTTTCGCGATTTTTTCACCCCTCAGAGAAACAATTTGCCTTTGTGTTGGCCTTGAATCCAAGATATCCTATATGCTTGCCCAGCGTCCAGCAACGTATATTTTTTTTTGGGTCCGAATTTCTATATACACATTTTTTTTTACTTCCATAGCTATTTTTCAAGAGTTCTCCTGTTTTTTTCACATGGACCGTACAATATTGGATTCTTAGACCATCTTCTCATAATCTCCCTCCCATTTTCTTTGATTTTAGGTGTCGTGGAATCGTCATAAACGATATAACCGTCCTGTGGCACGAGGAAGAAATATTATATAAAAAAACGCATTCAAATTACTTGCGTCCGCTGTGCTCGATGCTTACGAGACCAAACACAGCTCACAATAAGCTGATTCTTTTTTTTTCTTCTTTCTTTCATTTTTTTTTCTACTCTTGCTATTTTTCTTGTTCCTTCGGGGTTTCGGGTAGACTTCGGTTTTTTTATATAAGAATTTAAGTAAGTGCGTAGATATTATATAAAAAAGCGCATTCTCGATATATAGACGCTGCTGGGCTCAAATTACTACGCGTTGGTTAAAAGAAAACCTATTTCGGCATAGAAATCGAATGCGTATAATGAATTTCATGCTCACGTTATGAGAAACTTCGTCCGGAGATTAATGCATGCTGAATTTGGGTGATACAAAGATTTCCTATTATTATAGCTTGCTTTTTTTTCTATATATAGTTCTTATTGCATTCAAGATTTATGAAATCACGGCGAGAATGTTTATTAAAGAAAATAATATATGTCCTTTTCTTTAATTTATACGAAGGATGTAATATTAAAACTTATTTAATGAAATATTCAGAACTTATAAAGCACAATATTGCTTATTACAATTTTTTGTTTCGATTTAAAGGATTTTTTATTTTTATCGTTTATTAATCGGTAAATTTTCGATTTTATATAATACAATAATATTAAAATATTTAAAAATTTTCATGTAATTCATTGTTGTTACTATTATATCATATATTTTATTATCATACATTATAAAATGAAGTAAATAAAAAATGAAAGACTTTGTTTTAATTTGAATCAATATTAAATTAATATTGAACTAATCATAAAAAAAAATTAAAAAACTTTCTTCTTTCAATTATTTAGGATAATTCTTTTATCACATTAGTAGTTAAATTAATCAATTGAAATCGTTTTGAATTACAATAATGCACTTAAATATTTACATTTTAAAACGATATTTAATTACATTTAATGTACTGTTAACGAGTTATCAATACAATTTCAAATTCAACTTTTTATTTGATTTTAAATATTTTTTAAAATTTTTTATTGAATTTCCATTAAGCGAATTAGATTTTCTTTCCAATAAAAAATAATAACCTTTCAAATGTTATCAATAAATCAATCGTAAAAATCAAGTTTGACTAAAAACTTTATTAATCAATGATGAATAGATTGTTTTAAATATTGTATGTAAACAGATACAATGAAATAACTTTGATAATGTCTATACTAATACCAATAATTCAAAGCTAATCTTTTGAGCGCATTAAGGATTAAAAAAGAAAAAAAAAGGAATTCTTCAATAGCCCTTGTATAGTCGAGTCAACCGCAAAGGCAAAGAACATATGAATTGGCTGACGACTTTCAATATAACATATCCCCAAGTCTCATTCAATGTAACAATTGTCACCTGGAAAACATATTTTCTCCTTCGATATTCTTTCCATTCTTCGCTTAAAGTTATGCAACAGGAAGACTTTTTATTATATATATTTTTTGATTCCCGCGTAAACACACGGTTTTTCTACAATAAGCATATATAATGCACCTCGTGTCGTATAAATACCGTAATACGTTTAAATTCGACGAAAATTTTGAACGGCTCTCAATTCAAGCGCGCGAGGGTGTGCAAAGAAAAAAGAAAATAAAGAAGGTTTGAAGTAAAGGGACTCTTGGCTTTTTATACCTTGACAACTCGTCAAAAGGAAAATTTGCACAGTTAAACGGATTACAGATGTTTTTTTTTTATTTTCGTTAAAAGATGAAATGTCAGATGATCATCTCTGTCCTTTGCAGTGCATCGGCCGTCGCAATTTCTCGATTTCTGTCAAAAAAAGAAAGAAAGGAAAAAGGAAATAAAGGAAATAAAAGAAAAATAAAAACGAATATAATGAAAAGAAGGATATAGGAGAAAAAAGCAAAACGAGAATCTACGCTGGAAATAGAAGAAGCTTATGTAACTCTTGTATGAATGACAGACATATTCCACGGACGTGTGAATATAAAATCCACTGCTAATGCCGATGGACCCGCTTTAATTTCTGGGCGTTTTACGTCGGCAATAACAGCTATAAGGTTCAAAAGAAACCAGCACAGATTACGTTATTTTTTCTTTTTCTTTTTTATTTCAGTTTCGATTTGGTTTGCTTTAACTAACTCACGCGCTCGTTGTCAATGATTTCTTTTTACGCGCGCTGTCTTTTAAAATAAAGTTTTTTCTCTTAGATTTCTGAAATTTTGTAGCGTACGTTTTATTACAGTCTGAATATCATTTTATATATAATGCTTCAAATGCGCAATATTATTCACGTTTTTTATTCTGTTTTAAAGTGTTTACGTGCGAGATTTTAAGTGTAAAGTGTGAGAATTGAATTTTTTTTAGTTTGATTGAAATTTTTACCCAATTATTTATGACCATCGACTTTTACTGAATAATAATATATATTTATGAATATCGTAAATTAAATTACAATTATTATAAATATATTTGCATCTAGTTTAATATTATAATTATGAAATTATAAAATTAAACACGGCGAGTGATTCAAACAGAACTTGTTTAATCAATTTTATTCAATACTTTGAATCATTAAAAAAGTATAATTTTCTTTGTGAATATATTGTTACCAAATATTTAATGAAATACCGCAAAGTTTAAATCGTAGAATCATGTAATAGAATAAGTTTTACTGTAATAAAATTAATCATAATTTGAACGTTACTCTATAAATTTCAAAATTCACCAAATGAAAATAAACTATGGTGTCAAAACTAATCTAGCTGACCACAAAGAAAAATAAAGAGACTTATTTATAACACCGATTTCTCAAGGAATTCTATATGTTATTGATAATTACAAATAAAAGCTAAACAAACAGAGGCGTGTGATTTTAAGAGCGTGCCTGCGTTGACAGGGTCATTGCTGGGAAACGAAAACAGGAAAGACATGTAAACGCTGAGTGTTAGGGATAAAGAAAGAGAGAAATAAAAAAAGGAAGAAGAAAAAAGAAAGAAAGAAGAATTTGGGTCCTGCATGCATAGTATGTAAAGAAGTTTGCATCGCGTGGCACAAGACCGGCCTCTGATGCACTTGTTCGAGTCCATTTAACTAAGGTATACAGCTCAAAGCCCCGTATATACGGCCCTTGACTCTTTATACCGATGTCAGCAATGGTCCACCCCCAAGAATGAGAAAGAGGATCAAAAGTGCCGAGGACTATTTTTTCTTTTTCTTTTTTGTTTTTATTATCTCTTTTGCTTAAACCACTCTGATGTAGATCCCTTGCTCGAGATGTTTGTTTGCTTGTTTGTTTTTTTTTAAATCCAAGACACGAGCATCCGTATAGGGCTGCTGTTTATATGCATAGTTTTTCAATCTTCTTTTTATTTCCGTTGCCTCTAACTGTCCGCTTCTGTCTTATCTGCATCTCAAGCGTGTTTCTTTATGTATACCTACACTAACAACTTCTTACTCCTTGGATTGATAGAGGTGTGTATACTAATCGCTTGTCTTCTTTTATATACTCCTTTTTTGGACGCTCGATAATAACAAAAAACCGAATTAATTTATTCATACGTATGCTAAGTGAAATTTAATCAAATTAGTACATTATATTAATAAGCACATCTTTTAAACGTGTATTTATTAATTGATACATTAAAAATTCAAAAAAGGTACTTATAAGAATTTAATTTTATGTAGCTGAATCAATTAATTAATCAATTATAACAGAAAATTTAATACAACGAAAAAAAACAAACGATATTAGTACTCTTATAATTGTACAAACCAAATATTAAGATAAAAAAAGTGATAAGTAGCTCTCGAGTCACAAAGGAATTTTTTCCAGCTACACAATGGAAACATTGGTGTTCCGCAAAAAAAAAACGAAAAAAAAAAACGAGCAGGTTGCAAGTTTCACTCTCTCGGCGCGCGCGTAACCTCGCTCTCGTGCAGAAAGCCACATCATAAAAACTTTTTCCTCTAACAATCCCACTTATAATCAAATGATGACGTCAAGTGATTTTCAGCCCCGCAAAGTGCTCCCCCGAATAAAAAAAAAAGGAATCTCGAGAAAAAAAAACGCAAAACAGCGCGTGTAAAACGCCCTGCCATGCAAGTATATACGTGTATAGAAAATGTGTACGTGTACATGGCTAAATGGTGAATAGAGCGACAATATACAGTATACCTAGTTCTCTCTGTGTGAACGATTGCAACTAGGACGTGGGATAAATAGTTATTAGGTAAACACGAAAAAAAAGGCTCAAGCTCTGCAAAAAAAGGGCTTTTTTTTTAACTTAATCCATGAGCGCTGCGCGACTGATTCCCGACCTTTGAATGCTACGGTCACAGTATTACATGGAGAAAAAAAAAACGTACGAGCCCTGAAGTTAGAAAAAAACGTTGACTCAAGGTGCGTTTTTCCTCTTTCCAAAAAAAAAAAATTTAGAAAAAAGAAAAGAAAAACACTATTAAGATAAACGACCCTATTAGTGGCTAACTTCTGATTTATGACTATTTTCCGTAACACCAAATATACACAAGTTTCTTAACTAACCAATGTTTATTTATTTTCTTTTTTTTATTATATAAATAGTAATACAAACCGCATTGCTACCTAATTAGTAATTCGACAAGCACGTACATCATGTATAATTTTGTTTTTTAATCTTTATAGTAAACTGAAAGAGTTTTTTCAATATAAAATAATAAAGCTATTATAAGACAATAATATTAATAATAGATTGAAATTCCTACATTTCAGATAGTAAAGGATAATTTGCCATATGAAATAATATTTATGTTTGCGTTTGTTCGTACCCATTCATTTGTGAACTCAATAAATCTTAGATAATTTTTTTCTTTCATTCCACGAAATCAATGTGGAATAATGGAAAAGAACATGGATATAGATATATGGAGAAATGAGGTTGGCACGCGCTCTATCAAAGGGTTTTGAAATGAAAAAAAAAAAGAAAAAAGAAAATAATAAAGTAAAGAAAAGGATCAGAAAACACACATCGCGGTAGCCGATCGCGTGGCATAATCGACTATATAACATACCGAGATCAAGGGACTTACCGAGGTCGAAGCCCTTTTTTTTCATTATTATTTTTTTTTTATTCTTCATTCTTATTTGGTCGACCTTTCGTCGCTGATCGATCAGCTTCTTTTCCAAACTCCGTAGGTATACAGAAAGAGCGAGAGAGCGGTTAAAAGAAAAAAGAAAGAAAGAAAAAAAAAGGAGAGCATAGTTCTTTGATAGTTTTCGATCTGTAACACCTTCCATTCTAATATCGGCAATGCACACGCGTGCGCGGCTTTCGTCAAGCAGGCGTGCGCCATCAAGAAAATAAAATAAAAAAGCCTTTTTTTCAAGTTCCCCTCTCTTTAGTCCCCGAAAAAAAAAAATTTTTCGAACGACGAGCTCATAGATCGTGTTCTATATTTTTCTCTGTGTATAAGGAGTTGAAGGGCAAAATAGAGTATTGTAGTAGTTTAAGCCAATCGAGGCATTGAACTGCCAATTGAAAAGGTCGAACCCTTTTGCGGCACACATATATTTAAGCAATAGATTTTCTTCGATAGTATTGTCCTAAAATATAGGGACCTTCATATATTGAGCTATCAAAATATTAAGGCCCGAGGCGCGCGCTTACGCACGCTCTCCTATAGTATTTTTTTCCTTTTCTTTTTCACTCTCTCATGTACATCAGGTGCTCGATTTTGCGTTTGGTTGTACCACTGCTGGAGAAACTTGTATATATGCTTTCCTTTCTTTCATTTGATACTATTTAAAAAAAAAGGGTAACTAGTTTTGAAAAGGGGTTGACGCGAAGTTTGGTTGAGCTCATTGATTGTGCGGTATCGATCGACTACGACAGTGATTGACTTTTGGCCTTTTTAGTGTCGGCTTTCAGCGCCTCGCCCTCTTTCATATTTTTACATGCTTATTATCGCGTATATTCTTTTTTTTTATTCTCTGATCTCATATCGTCTCTTTCTCTTTCTCATAGTTTACCGTAATGCAGGTGGTATTATTGCAAAATGGTTAAGGGAAGAGTAATGTTTCGGGTTATGACGTATTATATTATTTCGATTTATATATAAGACGATTAACATATTAATCTCACCATAAGCATTTTTTTCTCCTTGTAACTCTTTTATTGATCCTTTCATATAACCATAAACAGTTGTATTCTTAATATCCAATTGTAATCTTGAGTGTGCTGAATCATGCTCCTATACGAACAATATATATTTTTGAAATTTAATGATTAATTAAAATTAAAGATTTAGGGATATTTAATATAAATATATAAAGTTATCATTGCATTTAAGTTTAAAAATTTCCTTGTAAAATTGTAATTTTCTTTACTTCAAGCAACAGATTCTTGTTGTCAAGATGTATAATATATGAAAAAACGGTCATATTTTTTTTATACATATTCAAAATGTAACCGACACCGATAAACCGTTTGAATCTCTCTATAATATATCAACTGCCCTAAGAAACGGATGCTTAAAAAAAAAACGTAGAAAAAAAAGTCACTCGAAGCAAATGTGGAAGAACTGGCATTAACATCCGTTGCCTATTGGACCGCATCATCAACACCATCAGTAATACGGTAAATCTACATATTTGGGTTTTAGTTATTGCCAATTTTAAGAAAATCCGTTTAAAAATTCTCGCATCTTATTGTTCGTTGACAGATGGACCGGTGCACCTAGTATGAACATAATATACATATATCCCTATATTTCGGGTATCGGTCATTATTTTCCTTTTTTTTTCTCATCTCTCGGCTATTTAAAACGCAAAACTGAGAGAAAAAAAAAAGATGCAGGTTTACATGTTGATATACCGGTGTATGCAAAGAGCAGGAATGAGAAAAAAATAAAAGAGGAGAGTGAGAAGAAAGTTGGCGGGGTCACCTGGCGCGTCCATCGTGACGTAAGCATAAAAACACAACCCCCGATATAAAGAGTAAGAGAGAGAGGTGCATTAGCAGGGTGACCCCCTCAAAAAAGTCCAAGCGCGCTGGACCCCCATGGGTTCCCATGAACGTACAAAGTATATACGGAAGGTGCGCATAGTGCCTGCCTCTTTATGTATGCATACTCGGCCCCCGTGCAAAAAAACTATAAAAGAAGGGAGAGAGAGAGAGAGCGAGCCTTCAAAAATATGAAAAAAAAAACTTACCCTAGCCAATATAAGTTTTACGCCTAGCTTCCTGATTCTCAAATCGGAAGCATCTCTTTCTCTCGATTATGCAAGATAATATACGTGAAACCCTCTATGTATCGAAATGCGACAGGACCGTGAGAGAAAAAAATATTTTTAAGGAATTAGGAAAAAGAATCTCTAAGCGCTGATGATTGAGTGGACGAGAGAATGAAAAAAAAAGTAATAATAAAAGAGGACAGCCCTTAAAACCGTCACATATACTATATATGTATGCATTATATATTCAAAGTAGCCGTTGGCGATTTCACCGGGAAAATTATTCAAAAGGACATGCGGGCACATTCGAATCTCATGTACTCGCTAACCTATCCCTAAAGCACTCTTGCGCGATATGTACGATGTAGCAGGTCTTTTTGAACTATACGCTTTTCTACGTACTTCATCTCATTCCCAGTCAAAAAAAATATAAAAGATTGATTTAAGTAACTGGACATTAATGCACAAGGCTATGCAGTTGTGCAGTTAAAAAATATTATTTTTAAGCTACATAAATCAACGTACAAAGTGTTTCATTTGTACAAAAGTAAATGAACATCGGAACGACAATACATGAATTATGAAAAATTCCTTCGATAGAATATCTAAACTCACATATTTTAACAAATGTTAAGGAAATGTTTTTTCGGTTATTAGAAAGTAAATTTAGTAGTTGCAGTTTATGCCAGTCGACTTTTATTCACTTTACAGTCATATACATATTGCGCGCACACGTTAATTTTGTGGATTCGAAAATACGTGAACGTTTTATGTGTACAGTTTTATTTACCTGTAAAATGATGTGCGGATTTTTGATCGACTAGGAAAGAACAGTCTAGTGACCGTCTATAGTGAAAATTTAAAAATTGTACGCTAAAATTTTACAATACTTACGACACAACGGAATCATTACGAATCATCTTTTACTTTAATGTAAATCATTCTCGCACTTTTGAAGTTGTTTCAATGAGCAGGTAAAATTTGAAATTCATTTTATTAATGCATATTGTCAATTTATTGATTAACGAGAACAATGTTGAATGAGTATTTTCCCAAAGAGGTCGTCAGTGGCTCATTCGGTAGAACGATGGATTCGTAATCTCGAGGTTCCGAGTTCGATTCCCGCTCTCAGCGGCCGATTGATACAGGCACCACTGTATTACGATACATGTGCTTTGTTCACAAACACACTGACCACCTCCGTCGCTAATTAGCATCGTAATCATTAGCATAAATATAGTGACGTTAAATAAAATAAAAATGAAAATAAATAAAATGGACACCAGGTGAATTTGATTTTTTTTTAAAAAGAAGAAATTTTCAAAATATTAATCTTATTTTGCATTGTTAAAAAAAATATTAAATTTAATGTAAAATATGAAACTAGCTTCCAATGCGTGTTATTAATTTTAAAAATTAATTCTTAAAATTATGATAAAATTATTAATTTTCATGCAATTTTCTGGTAAAATTAAGATAAAATAATTAATTCTAAGAATTTATTTTTAAAATTAATAACACGGATCGGAAGCTGGTTTCATATTTTACATTAAATTTATTATTATTTTTAACAGTGTGATTTTCATATCGAAAATAGGCATTAAGTATTAAATTTAGTTTATACCATTTTTATCAAAGAATAATTTAGTGTTAATAATATTCAAAGTTACATAAAAATTTAAATATTAAATGTTCAGACGATAACACAAACAAAATATGTTTATTGAAATCTGTTTGATTGGATTAATTTTTAATTAAAAGTATTTATATTTATTAACATAAATTATTCACTTATATACAACTTTTGATACAAAATGCATATACATATATACGAAATGCAAAGATTCATCAAACAAAATCAAAAGTATTATACATATGATATTCATTACTTTTTGTTAATAAGAAGCTTTTCTTTAAATTTTACCAGAGTCCAAATTATGTATTTAATAAAATTCATAATTCAAAAAATAAATAAATAGTTTTAAAATATTTATTTTTTAATCACGCTTTGTAAAAAAGTACTATTTAATATTTTATTAACACATAGTTTACGCACACTAAATAGTTTTAATAAAAAATTTCAATTTTCAAAAATTAAGTATTCTTTTGTTTCAAAATTTTTTATTTGAGCTGCAAAATAAAAATTAAACATTATCTTTTTACTAAAAATTTAATACACATTTATTTTATTATTTATTCACATATAATATTTTTTTAAACATATATAATCAAATAAAATTTGTCTCTTCTAAATTTAATAAATCAAAAAATCAAGATGATTTGAATCACAATGCAATTTTATTAATATTAAATTCGAAAAATGAAAACATTACTAAAGAAATAAGAAGATTTGTAATCTTAGTTTTAGTTGAATCTTAAGGAAATAAGATATCGTAAAAAATTAGATAAGATCGATTGTTGGAAAAAAATGTGTTTTCACTTATAGACATAAATCCAGCTAATTTAAGGGTAACATAAAAAGCTTTAGAAAAGGAAAATTTTAACAAGTATAAATCAGAGTAAAGTAAAAAGGGAATAATTAAGAGAGAAAGAAAATAAAAAGAAGAAGAGAATTGCATGCCAGTAGCAGAAATAAGAGAAAAAAAAGGGCCTGGGCTTTTAATCTACAATTGCTTGGATTCAAGCAAACAATGGGCCAGTACGTGTGGGCCCACCGCCGCTAAGAATAGAGGTCCCAATAAAACTTTTACTGTTTTACCGCTTTGCTTCGACTAAATTAGAGGGGAGAGCCAAGAAAAGAATAAAAAGAAAAAACGAAAGGGTGTATATATAAGCGGACAACATAAACGCCGGTCTGTCCAGCTTTCAATTCTATATCTCCCCTCTTCTTTCATTGCTCCCCTGCGAAGAGAGCACACGAGCACACGCAAACTGCCCCACGCACCTTTTTCTTTTTTTTTTTTACTCTATTCTTGTCCTCGTGCGGCTTAGAAGCTTACGAAAGGATAATCCTTTAGTTCCCTCGTCCTGATCACGATGACGGACTGTAGTATCTCTATAGGTCTCGTGCTCGCGCACGACTCTTCTCTTTATTCGTTAAGTTTTGACCAGGCTAGTTTTTTTTTTCAACTTTTTTTTCTATACAGAGCATAAACGTATATACTACAGACGAAAGGATTAAAGAAAAAAAAAAGAAGATGTAGAAAAAAAAAACGAGGGCCAACAAACGTAAAGTGCCTACGGTCGCATCACAAAGTGAAATTCGGCAATAAAACCTTAAACGAAACGAGCGGAAGGAAGATAGCAAACTGCAAAGAGGAAGCACGAGAGCCAAAATAACCCTTTCCCCTCCCTTTAAATACGCGATTTTTTGCTAGCATTTTTAGACGGTCAGATTTTTTTTTCTTCTTTTTCGTTCAATGACTATAATTTGAGATATATAGCTACCTAGTCAATCCTTTAAGTTCTAAGGTTCTATCTGCTGGAATTTATTGAAAAATTCTGACTCATTTAGCACTTCCGTCCTTCCATCTGTGCACGACCCTTTTTTTTCCAAAAGTGTTTTTTTTTCCAACATTTTTTTTTCGTTCTACAACATTTGCAGCAACCCATAACTGTATTTAGAAAATTTAATGTGATGAACAATTTTCATGGATGAACGTTGTGTTTGCCGAGTGATGGAAATCAGTGTGGCATGTCTTGACGACGGACAAATTATATTTTGCTAAAAAAAAAAGGATGTGCTCGGCTCAAGTTTGCCGAGTGTTAATTACCTTACTTATCCCTTTGGTCCTCGCCTAGAGTTCCATTAAGAGTATACCACAAACAGGACAACGGGGGGGAGGAGAGAGAGTCTTGCAAAGCTTGAATAGATCTCGGTATAATTCCCCGTCGCTTGCTTTACTCGACACGGTAAATACTTTCCATAAGTTGTTTTTTTTTTTTGTATTTTCGTTTTTGCGAGCATTGTACTGGTGTCGCATTGTTCGCTCATTTTATGCAGTGTATATATACAGCAAGTATCTTGGAGAATTTTTCGATTTCTAGTCTAGTTTACATTTCACTTGCCGCTTCAATGCTCAGCTAGGATTTTAATGTTTTTCTAGAAATTTTTTTTGTTTTTTTCGTTCATTGTCATTTCTTTGAAAACAAAGCTTTCAGGTGCAGTTACTCCCATTTTTCATATTGACATACAAATTAAGCATCCGTATTATTTGTAATAATGGATTTTTAAAAGTCTTATGCAAAAAAAAGGAAAAGGTTAATATACTTTCACCTTTTTTATACCGATACCTCATTATATGAGTTCAAGTGTAATTAAATTTTATACATTAAAAATAATTTGTAATAAAATATTAATATAACATTATAAAAATATTATTAATTTTTTTCCTGATTCGGCTTCAATTGAAGTAGAAAAAGCTGTTAACAAAATACTTAATTTTTTCCATTACTTTCCAATGATCGGTGAAATTAAACTAATATTAAATTAAGTAGATTAATAACTAATTCATATAATTTTTAATATTTTGATACTATTATACAAATTGTTACGCGCAAAAATTTGAATAAAGTCAAACAAAATTTTTTTACCTGAAAATTGGAATAGGAAATAATAAATTTGGTTTATCCTATTAGCAGGTAATTGATAATAAATTAAAATTACAACATACAATCATTACATGGTGTAGGCGTTGCACAATCAATGAGATATAATTTATTTTTCTTTGCAAAATATTAAGCAAAAATGAAATGAATAATAAAATGTTGGAATTGTATTGGAGAGAAAAGGCTTTGGGGCAATAAAAATAAAGCCTGCAATAAATTCGTAAATCTTCAATAAAAGCATATACATCAAAATGCATAGTGTTTGGTTAGCCACAACAAGCAGACCTTAAAAATATCGAAGTTCGTAACGGGAATAAATAAATACACACGCAGATTTTAATACCTCGTATTTCTTGCCCTTCCCAATAAGCTATTATTCACCAAGGGCTTTTTCTTCGGGGTTTTAAAAGTTTTATAGCATCTTTTAGGTATACGTAGTAGCCGTTTACAATTCAATACAAGAATGTTTTAGAAATGTCATTTCCTTAGACTTTTTTTCTCTCCTCTTTCACGGCCTCCTTCTAAAATCGACCTCGCGCTTCTTATTTCTTTTTCTTCTTATAAATTACATATACTTTGTATGCTGTATTAGAATAGAATTGTTTTTTCAATTAAGGTGACGGCGTATTAACCAGCCCTTCGTTATTTTGCACTCTCTCTCTCGAATCCTCGATCGAAATGATCGACAAGCATAAAACACTTACGAGGACACGGTCAGCATACGTGAGCGCTTGTCCTTCATGCTAACTTGTTGATCTTTCAACGCAATTTTCTCGTTTGCGCGCCAATGCATTTCTCAGTCGTGTCCCTAAATTCGTTATACTATGTTTACTAATATTTTTTTTACAACAAAAAGAATATTCTTATATTTTTATGTCAATTATTTAAATTAACGTTTATACATGCATAATTAGACATCGCGTTAAAAAATTTAGTTCAAGTGACCATATTTATCAGTATATTGAAATTACTATTATAAAATGTTGAATTATTTATTTGAATCATTGAATTTTAATTTTAATAACTTAAATTATTGTTGAACCGCTCCGGAGTATATTGTACAGTAAAAATTTTATTTGTTTGAAAAAAAAAACAATAAATACAAAAGTATTGAGTTAAAAGTTTTGAAAAATATTGCAAACATAATTTTCTTGCTTAAGTGTAAGGAGTACCGTGTTTTAAAAAGTGCAGAATAAAAAAAAGGCAAGCAAGCAAGTAAGCAAGCAAGCAAGCAAGCAAGCAAGAAAGAAGAATAAAGAATAAAAAAAAAAAGAAAGAGTGAAAAAGCTGCAAGTGGTGGTTGAAAAATTCCTTGTAAATAAGTCATTTAAGTTGGAGCGTTCGTAAAAAATAAACGGTTCAAAGAGTTAAGCAACATAAAGTAAGTGCGTAAAACATTTGCTCTTATAAATAATAAGCTAAAATAAAATAATGATTTGGAGTTTGTGCTTGTAGCCGAAGGTGGCAGTTGCAAGGGCACACCAACTCCCAAACCCTGTTATTATTCTTTTTCTTCTTACTTAACGCACGCGACTAAAACATATCCCGAAACTTTTCGCTCAGAATGCGTAATGTATATAAAGAGAATAAGGTAAAAAGAGAGAGAGAGACGATTATAGGTCCTGAAAGCGTCCAAGCGCTTGTAACAGAGCCACAAACGTTCTCTCTTAAGGAAATTACGGGGAAGACGCAAGTAAACCCTGTTATACACAAACTCTCTCTCTCTCTCTTTCTCTTCTTGCAAAGAGAGCGCGCCCTAACTTTCGCAAAACTTCCTAATTGAATAATTGAAGCGCGAGAGAGAGAGAGAAAGAGAAAGAAAAGGAGAAAGTAAGAAAACTATATATACGTGTGTACGTACAAGGTATAGACACTGAGAAAACGAACACGAGATCATCAAATAAGAGTCAGCCGCACTTTAACATTCGCATAATAAATACTTATATCTATATATAGATTTAAATTTTCTCCCTGGCCGTGAAATAAAAAAAAAAAATTGACCAAGGTTAATTCTCATTTGCTTGCTCTGCACGTGAAAATTAGAAAAAAGCTTGCTAAATTTATGAACGAAAAAGAAGAATCGATCCTTTTTCGCTGTTATACGCGGCGACGTTACCTCTATATGGTTAGCTCTTTTTTTCACCAATTTTTTTTCTCTCGATTTTTTTTATGGAGTTCGAAAGTAATAAACGGAGCTATCTACTTTTTATATGTATGGTATCAAACCGTTTTGCATTAATAGGCTTAACATTACTTTCTACAAATATACAAGCATGAATTTCAATAATTAAATTATCAGCTATTGTCTTGCAATTGCAACTTAATGAATCTTAGTGCGTTAAGGTAGTGAACGATAAATCGATTTAAAAAAATGATATAAAATATATTGGATTATTAATGATAGCTCGAATTTTCGTACTCGAAGCTACATTATTATACTTAAGCACGAATCAGTTGACGAGTCTCACGCAGCTCTTAAAGTGTAACCGATAATGCTTATTATATGCGATACACCAGCAAGTATAACAATAAGGCGTGCTCTTGAATAATAGGCTTGTCAATATTATACATACGCGCCTAGGTAATGTATTCCTTATAATAAAGGAATCGCTTATACATAAACTTTCTCACCTCAAGATTTTCGCCCCTTTTCAAGAAAAGTCATTAACCATTGTTAAGATTGAAGCGCGCACGGAAAAGCCGAAAGAGAAAAAAAAATTTATTTCTGCTGATGAAAAAATACGTGAACGACAGACAGGTCTAATTATCATAAAAATCTAAGGGGTGGAGAAAAAGACGATCAAAAACTAGTGCGATACGACGCGGAGAAAGTTGAAGTATCATAAATCTCGAGACAATTAAATCAGGCGCATATACACATATACACACACACTGCTAATTCCCAAAGTTGAGAGATGAGCGTGATTGATTATCGAATAGGAGCAATTAGTAGTTTGGGTGTTCAGAGTTATATTATAGAGAAGGTTTTCTCGTATACAGCGTCAGGCCAACACAATCTTATAAGTTTCCGGTCCAAATGCCAAAGCACATATAGCACGCAGATCTAGAAAGAGAGAAATAGAATATCCCACGGTGTACAGCATCCTGCCTTTCTCCCTTTCTCTAATTCATATATATATACTACTTTCTTCCCTTTCTCTCCCCACCAAAATATATATGTATATGTGTATATATAAACGTTCTCGCTTATATAGGAAAATTTCATCTAAGCGCCATATTATAGAACTATCTATCTGTCGTTTATATATATGTGTGTGCTTACACACGTGCATAATATACGGATTTAGACGCATGTGAAGCGCGTTGGAATAGGAAAGCGCACCCAGCGAGAGCTATATAAATGTGAGTATGGTTGACGACGTCGATCATTAATCTCCTTGATTTAAGTAGACGATAATATTTGCATATCGGGTTGCGGCCTGTTATCCTGCAATTTCTTACCACTTTTGATCGATCATCCCGACAACGTTTTCCCGATGCGCTTGACACTGATGACTCTCAAACGAAATGGAGAAGGAAGAGAAAAGAAAAGAGCGCACGAAGAAGGAAGAGAAAGTTAAAGAGGAAGAGTAAGAAGAAAAAATTTTCATCTTAAGAGCTTTTTTTTATATTCTTTTTAGCCCTTCGGTCATATTGTCATTCAAACGACTCTCGCGCAACGAGATCGGACGGTTTGAAATTAGGGCGGCCGCCCTAAGTCTAAAAACTTTAGCTTTGGCCGGAAGAAGAGAAAAGAGACGAAAGACAAGGGAGAGAAGTATAAAACAGGGAGTATAAGGCTGTTAAACAAAAAAAAAGACGAGGACAAGGGGATAGATGCTGCCGGTAAAGCGACCTGGACCATATGCAGATTAGGCACACAGATGCTTTTATCGTATGTACCATGTACTACTACTACGCTTGCAATACTCTAGCAACCGTTCAAAAAATCCGGTTCTATTTTTTTTTTTGCTCTTACAACCTTACACTCGCATAAAAGAAAAAAAGAAAGAGAAAGAGAGAGTGTATGGCGAAAAAAAAAATATTCATTCAAGAGGGAGAGAGGGCGGTGCGTCCACTCTGTGGCTGATCACCCGGTCGGACAATTACACATAGTTACTCGTGTGTACGTATATACACTAAACAACATTGCCCAGGTGCCAGCTAGCAGTATGAGGGGTGACTATACCGCAATGCTTATGTTACATCTTTTTTTTTTAACAATCAAAGCTGGACTTTTTCTACTTCTCTCTTTCTCTGTTGCGTTGATTCTGTAGCACTCGGCGGTGACTTATTGTTTATCTTTTCAATATGTTGTCCGGTAGCTAGAATTTTTTTTCTTATACCTTGCTGGGCTGCAGCGTTTTTTGAAGATCGTCGATTTATTTTTTTCAAAGAGCTTTAAGATTCCATTGTGAGTAGACTATGAGAAAAAAGTTATAATGTTTGGGGCTACGTTTTTTAGGATATTTTTTATCTTTTAACTTGTTACTTCAATATAAATACAACACGATATCTTATTTTATATTTTACACCAGTAAAAAAATCTTTTTTTTGCAATTATTAACTTAATAGCACCTTATTTTCAATATACACCACTTTTTATAATAGGGCAATAAATATTATCATTATCATCATTATTTGTTATGATAATGAAATGATTTTGTTAAATCTCATTAAAATTCTATCGGTGCACCATCCTCACCCAACAGATCAATAGAGACACACCTGTCGATACAATAGTATTTCCTATGCATTAATACATAATAAGATACTTTATTACGTATCGAGGCATTAACATTTCGACTCTATAGATTTATTATATTGTATTAATACAGTTGACTTATGTTTGCGTAATAAAATGTTATATGTACGCTTGTTTGAATAAAATTAATAATTCGAAATTTTTTTGTGGTATTCACAATAAACAATCGATCGACTGAATTTTGTGAAATATTCTCAATAATATAAGAAATAAAAGTTAAATTTTTTTAGTTATGTAGAAAAATATAGCCTTTATTTATTGAAATTGAATATCCGTAAGATAGAGCTTATATAAAAACCATAAAAATAATAAAATATCCAATTTATTTATTTTCCAAAGTACAGAGGAGCTTTTTTTTAAAATAAACAAAATATTTCATAAAGTTTACGAAGTCGAAGAATACAGGGTAGAATCTCAATTACAAATTTCGGAGCTTGGAAAAATTGTTTTCAAATTGAGGAAACATTCAAAAATTTTTCTTGTAAAAACAAACTTTTATTTGAACGTGCGCGCACACGCACTCGGTACGTATATATGGTATAAAGAAAAAAAAATCTCCGCACGAGAACATTTCAATTTTTTGAAATCGAGCCATATTCACTTCGTTTTTTTTCTTCGGTTACCTAGGCAAAACCTTTTTAAAAAGTAACTACCAAGACTTACGAACAACATTTTTCTTCGATACACACATCTCGCAACAGTACATATAAAACGAAAAACACAGAACTCATATTCGAAATTGCTTTAAAAAAAATTGAAAATAAAAAAAAGAAAACGGAAATAATAATAAAAAAAAAAAAGAAATTGCAACATAGATTGAAGCAAACGAATCAATCGAAGCAGAATGTGTAACAGAAGTGGAGTGGTGAGAGAATACAAGTTCGGTTATAATATTCCAGTGGTAGCTGCGGCGACGACGTGTAAATTTCATGCTTTAAAGTTACGCGGGTGTGCGCACATGCGCAAAACAAAATCAAACTCAATGTATATACGTATATACACGGACCGATCGAGGCCAGGGGGAGAGAAGAGAAGAGAATATCGGTATAAGGACTTTCAAGCTAAAAACCGCGCTCTTGCGAGCACGTGCTAAAACGACCAAAATCGAAATCACGCTTCATTGCTTTTCAGTATTGGAAGCTGATGTGTAGTTTATAAGGCTACCGTAGCAACGTTCTCTCTCTCGCACTACGTGATATTCAGCACGAATTTTTTTTTCTCTTTCTTCGTTCTTTTTATTTTTTACCTCTCACTCTACCCGGCAACTCTTTATCTCACCTAGCTTTTCTTTATGATTTTTTTCAATACCCATAGATCGTTAATACTATCGCATATATGCGTACACCTATTGGATCTGTACGTAGTTCCAACGAATAGTCTCGTTGCGAGGTTTTCTCGCACTTTTGCTTCTTGTGCATGTGTACGTACGTGTAAGGGAACTTTGATTATATAGATATAAGTTGTATCATAATGTATACTCGTTTTTAAAGATTGCATATATGAACGGCTTGGTGCGCCTTAAGTTTCTGTATATACACAAGTATGGACGCGGTCCACGCTTGGTTGCTCTTAATCATAATAAACGTGCCAAGGTATACCTAGTTGAGCGGTCACCTTAAAGCCGATTTCTATCTCCAACTTTATATAGCCACCGCTAATGTTATTCCTTCTCTCTCTCTCTCTCTTTTAAAGAAACACCCGCCTTCTTTTATTCCCTTTCTCTCTTTTCTCGGCTTGCTTGTTTCGTTTGAGAGAGAGGCCTGTTTCTCTCTCTCTCTCTCTCTCTCTTATTCTTTTATTATTCTATATAGCTTCTTTTCTCCTACCAATATTACCCGAGATATTACGCGGCGATACTTCGCTATAATGACGGACTTCTTCTTCTTATGCTTCTTCATCTTCTTACGGCAGCGCATGATCTCGATCTTGTCCCTTTCGTAGCCACAGCAACCGATTTAGTTTCCATTCTCTTCTCCTTTTTTTTCTTGCACTTTATTTTTTACATCAGGAGGACTTCTTCGCTGCTTCGTTTGCTAATGCAATGCAATCTTGCTCTCTGGACCTGTACTGATATTCCAAAGTATGGCATAGCAGATGTCGGAAAACACTTCGATTGTCTATTTGATGCTTAAGCTTTTCCAAGAAAACTCATCTGCGGCTCTTTATTTCTTCCTTTTTTTTTTCTTTTTAAAGTTTTTTATTCTTTCTTATTCTCTTTGTTGAAGTTCATTATGAAAGCGTTCGAGGATTCGCGCGATATCACGCTGAGATACCTCGGAATAATAATGCGCTCTTTCAGTTCCAACTTCGCGATTTTGCCTTCTCTTTGACGCTTATATACCAAGCTGTGTACAAACTCACAAGGGCCGACGGATAAAGCGATATTATATACGAGAGCAACAGTAGGCCAAAAGAGCGCGCCAAAAAAAGGGACGGACATATGGTTAACGTGCTATATATGCCTTATTTTTATACTTTCTCGTTGAGTTTTATTGATGCTTTCCTCTTTGAAAAATTTTATTATTTTTTTCCTTGACTTTTACAAAGACATATGATCTATGCTAATGATTTAAAGAATTATCGTTTTTTTTTTCTTCATATTAACCAATTGCGACATACTTATGTTTAATATGTATATATCCTTTTCGTGTTTTAATGTTTAAATCCCAGTGTTTGATGCTACACTTGGATGATAATTTCTGAAGGTTCCGTAGGTATAATTAGACGGTCGATTATTTTGTCATTTTGAGTTATAAAAAAAAGCAAATCATGGATAGTTGGTGAGCATCACAACAGCCAAAAAAAAAAAGAAAAAGGATCCAAAAGCCCGTGCTCATGAGACAAGAAAAAAACAGAGGAATATACAAGAGAAAGAATGAAAAAACTTACCGCAAGTGAAAGACATAACGCGATGAAAAAAAAAATTTTTTTTTTATATCTATTTGGGTTTTTCATTTCAAGATCAAGCGATTTCGATGATGCTCCGCTATGTAACCTGTACGGGATGTACATGTTAAGAAAAACAGGCATGAAGAATCGGAAGAATTGTGTAACTGTAAGAGAGAGAAATTTTTTTATACTTTTTTTTAACTAATCGACCGTGCAAGTATGTTCACCCCGTTAAAAACACTTGATTGGAAATTTCGAACATTTTAATCCTCATATCCTGTATTAGAAAACTGGCAAAAAAACAAATCAAATTTAATGATCACTGATTCAGCTTCAATTGATATCGGTACACAAATATTTAGACTTTTATAACATGAAACTTGCAACGTAATTCATGAAAATATATCAGTAACGTACCTAATAAATGAATAAGTTATATTGTTTTGAAAAATGAGATATGTATACATATAAATTTTTTCTGACCGGCGCCTTACAGCAAAAAAAGACGCAATGTTTTCGCTTGAAAAAAAGACAAGTTAATGTGCCAAAGCCTCTATAGTTTCTCTTATTTCTTTTCTCGCTACGTTCTTACGCTCTCCCTTATAACTATAATGCCGAAAACAGAACCCTTCGCAAAGTACTGTTGACGAAACGCGCCCCTTTTCTTTTCTCTTTTTTTTATTCTTCTTCCTCTTTCTCATTCTTGCTTTCATTTTTTATTATTCTCTTTGATAAAAAAAAAGAGTAACTAACTCTTGTATATACGTGCGCGAAAAACTGGTTAGTGTACGCGCGAATTCACTACTTGTTGGGCCACAAAGCTAAACGAATAGATTGAATTTATAGAAAAAAAAGGAAGAAATAACGCGGTCACGTGGATGCACTGACAAAAGAAAATTTTACACGTTTTTATAGAAAAAAAAGTAAAAGATTGCATTCTAGGGGTAATCGAAAGAAAAGAAGAATAATCCGTAAAAGGGGAAAGATCTTTATCTATGAAATGAGAAAAAAGAACGACTTTTGACGCGTTTCTACTTTATTTATGTACAGAAAAATGTAAAACGATATTTATAGAAATAAAAAAATAAGAGAGAGGCAGAAAGAGAGAAAGATGAAAAAAAAAAATAATAGAGGAGGATTGCAAAAGAACGGAGAAAATTGTTTTGTACGAAAGGGTCTTGTTCTATCTGTTGTTGAATTCGGTAAGCTGCAAACATACCTTTATGAAGATATTACACGGCTCTGTGGGCATCTGACAAATTTTCTCTTTGACTTTTTAAAGAGTACCGAAATTTCATCCTATACACATACATACATAACGCATAGACATGTGTTTCAAAAATTACACTGCAATTTCAGAGCTACATAGTAGACGAAGCGCTCGTGGCGCTTAGAGAGATGCCAAACATTTTCATCGTTCAAGAGGCGCAGAGAACGGATCGTGCCAATTTTTCTAAAGGAATCGATGCGTCATTTTCTCCATTGATTGTATAACAGATACACACGAAGCTATACCTTCGAAGATCGTTTTGTCGTTCTTTGAACATTACACGTATAATAATACAAATACATTATTTTTTTTTTCTTTTTTAAACTCGAGGCCGCAGAAACGACTTTCGGCTAAGCAACATCTCATTCTCCATATTTATTCTCTCTTTGATTTTTTTTCTTCTTTCTTTCACACTATTTTTTTTCTTTTGTATATAGAGTGAATGACTTCCTATTTTTTTTTTTACTGAACGATACCATTATACCAAGCTGACTTGTAGTGCGTGATTCAATTTTTTATTTTTTTTCGTCATTTGCTTTTTTGCTGTTGCATCAAATAAGCTAAAAAATAAATAAGTCTATTTAAATTCAAGATCTTAAATAATTGAGACTAAATTTTTAAATTATAAAATTCAAAAAAATTCTTAACTTTATGAACGTTATATTATATGTGAAAAATATTGATATTAACTTGAAAAAAAAATATGCATATACATGAATTCGACGTCTCGTTGAAAATTGTCATATATTTTACAATTAATGTTGTTCTTTCAAAGCTTATTTGAGTATTTAATATAAAATTTATAAATTGCTATACTAAAAATAGTATATAAAAGATGACTTCGAATACTGTTTATTTCTTTCGTCATGATCATTCGTAATGTGCAAGGTCAAAACATTGATAAAAATAGCTATATGTAGAGAAGAAAAAAAAATGGAGGCGTTCATCCGTTTATTTCCTGTTTCACTTAAAGACGTGAGCAACGCTCAAGCTCTTAGCTTTTTTAACAACGAGAAACTATGGAGCTCTCGCGCATCTCGGCAATCAAGATTCTTTTTTTTTACTCGTTCTTTTTTTTTCTTTCTCTCCTCTCTCCATTATATTTCGTTTTTTTTTCCCTTTTCTTTTTTTTTGTTCTTCCGTGGCTTTAAAAAGAGCACTCGCTTAACTTATTACAGTAGTTCATTTTAGGTGTTATAAGATCTTTTCTCAAGTTTGGCTCGATCCTTCTTTTTGGTCTTTAGTTACTTGACTTTTCCACTTAAGTCTGTCTTTCTCTCTTTTAGTTTGATCTCTTGGTACATGCGTATCGAAGCTTCTCTTTTATACATGTACGGTCTCTCTCTCTCTCTATCTTTATGCCTTTATAAGTTTAAGCAACATAAGGCATCCGGGTATGACGATGCATTTTTCGTTGGACCGCCGATCGAACAAGAGTATATAACTATACGTATGTATGTATCGTTTCAAGAGTCACGCTTCCTTGGGCTTCGTTGCGCCTCGGATACACATTATCTTATACACTTCTTTTCTCATCTCTTCTCCTTTCCCCGCTAAAGAAATTTTCCCGCCTTTATAATAAATATATATATCTATCTATATAGAAAATGCGATCGCGCTGTCCACGCTTGCGCAATGCCATCTCAGCGCCGCGGCTAATTGTCTTTTCTTCTGCCTTTCTGTCTAATGCACACATACACTCACGTAGCACGTATAAAAGAAATGTATATAAGTGTAAAGTAAGCGCCGTGATGCTGAAAAAACCGTACCAGAAGCACTTGGTATTTAGAAGAAAAAAAAGTCTATAGATAATGCACCTTTGTCGAAATATCGTCTAATTTACTTTTTTTTTCTCTCCTTTTAATTCATTTTGATGCTCTGGTGATGACAAGTGCTTTAAAATTATGGTAGTAGATATACTGTTTGGATTTAACGTTTTATTCTACTTTAATATGTTATTTATTGGACTCGAATTATAAGCTGAGAATTACGCACTAATTGATCAATGTTTTTTTCCTTTTATTATATCATTAGTTTTTCGTTAAATATAGATAGTAACAATTCAAAACAAAATTTAAGTAAACACGTTACATAGAATTATTACCAGTCGTCAAATATATATTTTTTTAAACTAATCAAACTAAGAATAATAAGTTTAATAATTCAATGCGTTCTTTGAATTTATGAATATTTATATGTAAACCGCATTTAGAGTCACATGTTGTTAATATTTTCTCTGTGCAGCGTGACGTTCATCCGTCACACCTTACATCGGTGTATCAGCAAAAAAAAAAACGTCGTAAATAACAAGCTTCAGAAAAAATCGTTTTTCAGTCGCACGAAATCGGGCTCGATCCGAAACGAGTACCATGACCCTCTTTCGAACTTTACCGAGTAGTTCATGTGACTTTTTCTTTTTTAGCCTTTGTTTTTTTTTTATTCCAATTTCGAGTCGAAAAAAACATTGGATCACGATTTCTTTTTTTTCGTCGGCTAACTAACTGTGTTGTGACTTCGGACTTCTTTTTTAACACTAAAAACTATTTCAATTAAAATACTAATTTATAAAAACGAAAATTAAAGTTTAAAATTATCATCAATATTTTCAGAAAATCTCCCAATGGTTTTTTGCGACGAAGAAAATAAATAGAAATAAAAGTTATTGGAGCTCTTTAGATTTTGTTAAATAAAAAAGTAATGCATTCGATGTTTAATATTTAATTATATAGTAATACAGCGAGTAAAAAATATCATACATAATTTATTCTCAGCTGGCAAATTATCATCAAGTCACTTTTTTCAACTTCTTTTTTTCTTCATCCTCGCATATGAATAAAATTATTTATTATCTTAGAAATACAATTGCCATGATTTTTGCTTGTTATTAAATTGAAATGGACGTTAATTATTATTTCAATAAGCGAATCTACATTTTTAGATTTAAACTAAATCTTTTAAGACCTTTTTTTTCAACATTACTTTTTACTCCGACATTGCGAAATTTCATTCAATTACTTTTCTTTTAACTTTATATTTTTACTCTGATGGTTATTAAGATAATGGTTATTTGAAAATTAAAAGAAAAAAAAAGGGCCAGCAGAAGTTGAACTCGGTGAATTAAAGATGCTCGATGCAAATGCATTATATTTCTTTTTTGTTATTCTCCAAAATCATAGAAGCGGGATAATGTATTTAAATATTTGATGCAGAAATATTGAAAAATCATATTTTTAGCTTGATCCTTTATGTTTCTTTCTCCAATTCAATTAGAAATTTTTAGTTTTTCCTCTGCACTCTGGATTTTTTTGGCAGGAGCGTATACACGTTACATATACAATTGTCTAAGGTAAACCAAAACTTTCAAAGTGCTTTTTTTTCGGTCAGAAAAAGTTAACGTATACGTACAAGTAAACAACGTTGCTATTTTTTTTTCTCTCTGCATGCGCAACGATAGCTTTTCAATCGCGGCTATACCATTGATTCTTCTCTGGTCGAAATTGAAAAATCAGCATTTTGGTTCTAACTCTCACGAGTCACGAATGTAATACACACACGTATGTAGAAAAAAAAACAAGTGGAAGAAAAAAAATCATACATACGTATCGGGCATAGCTATAGCATTACATTGTATTACAGCGGTATTTTTTTTTCTCCTCTCTCGTAGCTCAACAAAACATCAGAGAACAAACGCTCGCAAGTCAAACAAGTATTATAACGCAAAAATGAATGAGGCGCATGCATAAAAAAAATGAGTGAGAGAGAAAAAAGAAATACTAAAGTCGCCAAAGATTTGCAAACACACATATATATATAGATGCATATACATACATTAGATACTTGCGGCGAACGCCCTTGGGGGCTAACTATCGTTGCGGTCGCAATTCGCGTCGCAACACTGCGCAACCTTATATACTAAATGCTGCATCTAGAAAGTACAAGGGCACATATACATTTAGCACCGTTTAACTTTCTATCGTTTTTAGACTACATTGCACTTGTACCTACCTCCGTCTTATTATGTTTCAACGGCTAAATTCTATAACCTTTTAATACCAATGGTTACGGACTATTTAAGCTTAAAGTTTATGCCAGGGCCGAATTTTTTTCTAAATCATAACTTGTATTGATTAAAAATAACTTTTCTCGATGTTAATGTCCAGTGAGCATTGGTAGAAGAAAAAAAAATGACGTTTCTTCAAAACTTAACCAGCCATTATATTTGATTTTAATTACATCTCCCGAATAGCAATTAATAAGTGCACCATGACGTTAAAGCTTAATGTTAAAACGTTGTATAACTTAAGGAATATATAAAATTAACAGAGCACGTATAAATTTGTAGCTGAGATAAAAAATTTGGAGAAAAAAATTAATAAAATCTATGCATTTAAAATTTTATGCGAATAAAAAAAGTTGACATTGCGCATCTGTAATGCTCATTAAACGCGGCAATATATACGCTGCGTTTTTGTTGCTCAACGAAGAAAATATATTTTGAATAAATTATCGGTATTTCCGTGGCTATAGCTCGAAAGATAAGAGAGAGGTTTATATCCTTATGTATGTTGTGCATATGCAAAAGACGAGAAACTATAACAAGTATAGGTTTTGTTACTCCGAGAGAGAAAGAGCGCGATGTGAATGGCTTTTGCAAAGTCGCGCCCTAAAAATATATATCTCTATATATATATGTATATTTCTTTTACCGGCGCCTGAACTTGTAAAAGAGAGTATGTATATATATACCGATTGTTCGTCGAACGCAAACCGAAGAAGGAAATCGAGGCTGTATACTAGAATGGTGTATAAGAAAAAGTTCTTATTTTTTTTTATTTTTTATTTATTTTAAGCCGCCCATCGTTCGGGGGAGGAGATTCGAAGACGAAGCTCGTTAGGAGTGTACCAGCTATCTCTTTCTCTCTCTCGCGTTTCTGGTTAAATCTATATCGCGAAATAAAAAAAAATAAATAAAAGAAGCCTGTTTACTAATGATTACTCTGCCATGAGCGAGTACTCCCCCTCCCCCTTTTCTTTTTTTGCTTTTTCTCTGGCAGGCAAGGCTTGCGATTTTTATGGGCTTTTGCCTTTTTATGTGCCTTTGGCTGCAGGAACTTGCCGTTTTAACAAAATTATTGGGCATTTGTTTTAGCGGAAATGTTAAACATTTCTTTTGGTTTTTCATTGTCTTGGCAAATTTTTCATGTATTTCATAGCTTTAACTTTTTTTCCTTACATTTTAATTTCAATTGCTCTATGTATAAGTGTTAAATATAGTAATCGATTTATAAATCATGTATGCACACAACTTTTATAAATTTAATATTTAAAAAAGCATATAAAATTTGATAAAAGGAAAAAAATGATGAATAAATTAAACGGAAAATGTGATTTTTAAAAATATAATAATGTAAAAGCTAATATAGGTGTAATATAACGTATAGAATAAATGTAAAAAAAAAGATAAAGTATAGTGAAATAATCTACTTTTACATATTACACTTTTCTTTATTTTTCTAAAATATGTAAAGTATGTAATGTATATTTTACGCATAGCTGCAAGAAAGAGCGCGTGGAATGCCTCTTTATGAACTTTATGCAAGCAGCTGTCACTCGTTTACCTTTACTAAAAGATACGAGGAATACACGTGGAAAAAAAAGAGCTTGTAATTTCTTCTTTTTTTTCGCTCTTTATAATATCGCTATCGCAAATGTTGAGCAAACAATTTCGACATTCGTTATTACATGATTTTCATTAGTTATTTTATTGTAATGTTTGTACAAGAATTTTTCGATAAATAATATTATTTAACTATTTTACGTTAGTTGTAAATGATCATGTGAGAAGAACATTAACTATACATGAATTTAGTTGCTAATTAATTATTCAATAATAATACTAGACAAATAAAAATTTTCATTAAAAGTTTAACGAAATTATAAAATTGAAGAGTTAAGAGAGGAAATGAGGAGCTGAACAGAATGATTCGGCGTATAATCGATTGACAATGAAGACTTGTCTTGCCTGTATAACCGCACACCTCCGAAAAGCAACACCCCTAATTTCACCCTCGACTTTCCCTTCTCTCTCTCTTTCTTTTATGCGGCACTTTCTCTTTGTCATATAAACCTCCCCCTTTAGTTCTAAGTTAAGTACGTAAAAGAAAATGCGTTTCGTCTCGCGACAAGCTATGTATATAAGCGACAAAAGCCGAGAAAAGATCGAAAAAATTAAAGGGGCCAGTTTCTTTTGTGTAAGCTTGGCTCTTTAAGATTATTCGACATAGCAACCCTTTTCTTTTGCTTAGGCTCTTAGACTTTGTTTATCATTTTGATAAAAATAGAACTTATGTGTTAAAATTAATGCACCTATTTTATTTGTATATTTTTATATGCATTTCATTAATTATAAGCTGTAATTTTTGTTTAAGGAGATTAACTTGGTACTGATAAGTCATATCTACTGCTTTTTAACATTGATTGTGTATTTAGTTAAAAGTATAATATATTTCATTAGAAATGGTAAGTTAAACGAATCTTTTTAATAAAATTAATGTATCGCTTAAATTATTTCATTGTCTCAAAATGCGTAGAACAAAAACTTATTTTTTTTTAAGTTATGTTTGTAAACCTTAAATAGTTTTGAAAATTCTGAAGTGGCTTATTGTAATATTTTAAAATGATTCGCGATTAAACATTAATTCAATACTATTAATTCGATATTAATCACATAGTATATGTTTTGCGTTTGAAAAAATAGTTTAAATTTTTAAAAAACAAAAAGCTTGTGGCAAAAATAGTCGATCATTAATTTGTTCAACGATAAATCATTTTATAATTAGACAGTAAACAAAATTAGGCCATAAATTTCAAAATCTATTAAAATTAATAGACACGACTTGAAAAAAAAAACGAGTTTTTTTAAAACAGTCAATTTTCTGTTTTGCGTATACCCTGGGATACAGAGAAAGGTTTAAGCTGATACACTAATTTTAATGTGGAAAACTATTTATTTTAATCTTTATTAACATACACAACAAGTTTTAAAAGATAAAATAACTTTTAATTTAATAACATTGATGTTAAAGGAATAGTTAGAGTTTTGATTGGTTATCTCTGGATGAGTCTCCTTTCAAATCCAAATGTTTATTTCAAAGTATTAAATCTGTTTTAATAGAGCACGTGTGTCAGTAATGAAGTATTAAAAACTCTTTGTAAGTGTTTAAAATGATGGTATTAAATATCAAAATGATTTTGTTTGATAGTTACATCGGGTTAAACGAACCAAGTTTGATTACAATGTATTAATGTACAAAATTTGAGAAAAAAAAAGAAGAAGAATGTTACAAAGCGCATATAATAAAGCAAGAGAAGCGATAATGCATTAGGAGTACGAGAATAAAAAAAAAAGGAGAGAGAAGGAAAAAATGTGAATCCATGTACTTTAAAGCTCGTAGTAAACTAGGGTGGCAGCGAAACAACCCTTGCCTTAGTTGTATAGTTGAGAGTAGTGTATAGGGTGTGCGGCAAAAGGGTAAAGGCGAAGGCGAGTTTCGCGCCCACGCTATATAGCCGTACGTATATATACGTACAACAAAATCCCGATGAAGGATCCTCTCACTGCTTTAACTTGAAGTAGTAGGGCTCTCTTTTCTCTCTGTCCTCGTATATATAATGCACACTAGGCATGCGAGTAGCAAAGAGTATCCGATGTAAAATAAAAAAAGAAAAAAAAAAGATGAAAGACAAAGACAAAGAGAAAGAGAGTAAAGAGGAGAGATAAAGATAAAGGAGAGAGAGAGAGAAATAAGCAAGAGAAGGAAAAAAGCTGAAGACGAATAAGAGAGTATGGGGGAGTGGAAAAAAGGAGGTATTGCATAGTAGTGGGAGAGTATAGAGGAGATACGCGCGCTTAATTATCCCCCGGATTGCCTCCCATCCCCCGCTCACTCTATTTCTTTCTTTTTCTCGTCGTTCTCTTGAAGTTAGCTGTCTGTGTGTGTGTGTGTATGTGCATGTATACGTATGTATGCGCGAAGCGAAGGAAGCGCTTATATCGCAGGAACAGAACGGCAAGAGCAAAGCGCCAGCCTGCTACTGCAAACACACACGCATTTACCCTTCTCGTGTATGCATGTTTCGTAGGTACGTATAATACTCGCGTGCGTTAGAGTATAAAAGAAGCGAAAGAGAGAGAGAGAGAGACGGATAAATGGAGTGGGGCAGAGCTTGTACCCATATCTACTCTCTGTGCTCTGCTCGTCGTCTACACTGAAAGAAATTTCGTCTTTGGGTATCTCGATATTTAGAGTCTATTGATTTCATGAAAGAAACAACATTTCATAACTCTACATTTCGTATTATTTCAATTCGTACAAGCGTATAAATAAACTCTAAGAATCCTCGAATACATGCAAAACGAAACTGAACTTGATCTTACTCGAAATTCGTGAATATGGAATTCGATGAGTCCTCGCAATAGCGCAAGCGCACGGCCGAGCTAACTTAACTCGGCTCTCGGCGTCTGAGACCCCGAGAGCCGAGATTCTCGATTTCTGCAATACCTTTGAATAAGAGACTCCGACGCTAGCGAATCAATTTAACACAATTATTGAAAAGTCTTTATCCCTTAAGTCATCGACATCTCCAAAGGCAAAATTTTTTTCAGTGTATATACTCAACTCTTGGAAGGAAGCTCCCCGCATTCTCTGGAGCTAGCTGATGGGAGGGGGGACAAGAGAACGCGTGAGCAAAGCCCCAAGAGCTCGAGGATTTTCCAAGCAGCAGCTACAGCAGTAGCAGCAGCAGCAGCAGGGGTGGGGGTATACTCTATTCGCTTTGCTCTTGTCTGGAGTAGGGGACGTTTAGCGTCCTTTTTTAACCAATGCTTTTTAACTCGGATCTCTCGTCTCTGTCAGTCACTAAGGTTTTATAGTACTCCCTCTCGCGTATGGTTTTGTGTTGGTGCGCGCGCGCGTAAGAGAGCGAGCGAGACGGGGCGAAGGAGAGAGAGAGCAAGAGACGGCGGGAGCAGCGCGGAGTGGCGCAAAACATTCAGTCGGCAAAAAGTAGCCAAGGGGTGAGCATTGCCCCGGAGCTGTAATAATCCGACGGGCCCCACGGACACGGTGCTCGCTCGTTTCAACTGCCCAACTAAAAACTGTAAACACGCAACAATCGAGCCGTCTGTCTCTTCCTATCATTGACAGACCTTCAGTTGTGTGTGTTATACAAAACTTTAAAGTACAAAACAGACTATTTTTCAAAACAAGTACAATATTTGTGTGCATGTGTGTTATATACACGGTGACAAGTTAGCACTTTTGCCTTCGTTTCACTTACGCTCAAATTTTTTTTTTCCATTTTCATCGCGAGAGAGAAAGACAAGGAGAGAAAAAAACCTCGAGCTTTTTTCGCCTGTAGTAATAAAAAAGAAACGCCCAAAAAAAAGAGAGTGTAGAAAAAACAAAAAAAAAAAGAGTGTTGGAAGAACGTAATACACGTGAGTGTGCACGCGCACGCTAATTTTCCTTTAACGAGCGCACGTCTCGCGCCCTTTAATTAGAGGCGAGGGAGACGTTGGAGAAAGAATAAAGAAAAGAAAAATATATATAGGTGCATATCCATATATATATAGAGACACACACGTACGTGTATATGTGTATCTATAGGCAAGAAAGACGGGCGCGGAGAGTGTGAGAAAAAGACTGAAACGAGTGCTCTTAGTTGAAAGAAGGAAAGTGTAAAGAAAGAAAGAAATGTGGACCTGACAGAATTGGTGAAGCGCGCGCGCTCCATTCGTGCTTTACAGATATAGATATACAATACATATATGTATATATGTATGTACGTATATACATGCGCGAGAGAACACGTGTTTTGCTTCAAGGGAATCTCGACTATTGAATCGATCGCCAGTCGAGGAAGATAAGAAAAAAAGCTTCACTATTTTAAAACTAAAGCAATTTTAGTTGAAACTTTTTTTAGTTTTTTTAATTTTTTTTTTTAAATTAATTGGTAAACTCGTTGACGAGTAAAAAACGGCCTCAAACTGGTGTACTCGGGGATTGGTACCAAAATGGAGGTGAGAGCGATGGAGTATCGGCCGGTGGTGCCGACGGGGGTCGTACCTGGCCTCCAAGATTATCACGCGGCGATACCAGATTTAAGTCCACCAAGGAGTCAAGGTTCTTCGACGGGCGGCGCCTCATCGTTAGGCGATTACGCGCCTAGAATGTACACACCACCAACGCCGCCAACACCACACGAAGACGAGAAGGTAAATATACGGAAAATTACTCATCCATCTAACGATTTTTAACTTTGTTTTTTTTTTCCCTTTTTTTTTATCAACTTAACCTAGTTTAACCTTGATTCGTCGATCGTCGATTTTTAAAGCGATTTGACTATATAGCATTGCGACTATTTAATTTACCCACCATTTCGACACGTTTATTCTTTCGTTTGTTTTTTTCATTCAATTGATTTTGTTGAACAGTTGAAATTCTTTTAGCTCGTATATAACAATCGTTTTTTAAAACTATTTTATTTATTTAACCTATCCTCGATTCATTGAATCACTTATTTTTAACGTGTTTTTTATACGACTTAAATTCCATTTTCGTATTTCGCTTACAAGTTAGCAATATTAGGTTAATTTTTATAAATTTACATGTTAACAAGAAAAACTCAATTTGATCATTATTTCAAAGAAGATATTTTATTTTAATAGTAATTTAATGCGCTGTATATGTTAATAATATGAATTTATTTATTTTTAACAAATTTCTATTATGCATACTTAACTAAAATATTCTGAATTCTGATCTCGATGATTTTAAAAGTGACATAAGATTTAATACTATTCTTTATTCAAAACAAAGATAGTAACATAATGCTTTTTATCAATTATTATTAGATACAGTTTCATATAATCAATATTTAATCTTGAATGACTGCAGATAACAATTCTTGTCATATTTTTGTCAATGAAAGTTTAATCATATTATAATTATTAGTTAATCCAAATTAAATAATAAATATTTTTAGAGAAAAATAAATAACATGATTTTTTTATGTATTTATTTTTGGGCTTTAATTTTAAAGTTATTTGTTTGTATTTAACATCGCATATAAAATAAATAAGACATTAATAAATTATATCATTTTTAAAGTTTTTAATAATTACTTATCAATATTTTTATTTAAAATAATATTATTAAATAAATAGGAATGTAAAAACCTTTTCTAAAAAGAATTCTTTAAAGACATTAATATTAAAACTGCTAATGAAATACATCAATTTATTTGAATAAAAGTATTTGAAGCAAGGTTCAAATGAAATTTTAATATTAAATATTATCTGAAACTGGACACTAAAAATTGAATACATTGTGATTTGTATATGTGCTCGGAGTGTTTGATTCAACCTAGAACAATAGTTGATCTCTGGAAAGTCTAGGGGTTCGACCCCTTCAATCAATTCTTACCGCATTCGAAACACACTCATACTATATATGTATGCGCTCATTGTACAATAGTGCTTCTCCGTTTTTTAAAGTTACTTTCTTTTTTTTTTCTTCTCTTAAAGGGTTGATTTTATCGGTGCATCGGTTACAATAAATTACGATCGCTTGTTATATGCGTTTATACGGAAAATTTTCATCCAACAGGTGATGAATATTTTGATTTACTTAATGATGAGCTTTTAATACGATATTACTTTCATATCCATAACATACATAAATTATATTTTCCTTTTTTTTTTAAAGAATTAAGTATTTTTGAAACGTGTAATTATGAAATTAAGATAGTATCTCGAAAATAAAGGCATGTTATTTTTTATTAAAAGCTAGGAGGTAGTTTTTGTTTAAATAAAAGTTGTGTTTATATAGATATAAACCCATTTAAGGATATTCTCCTTTAGTAATTATAAATACTACTTTGAGAATTATTACTTTGGGAAGCCGATTTTCTTTTATGTACCTGTTTTTAATCTAATTATAAATATTAGGAGGGGCAAACCGCTTTCATAAAAGGAAGTAAAGTAGAGCAAATGCTTATGCTGCTGTTTAAGCTTTCATCGTTTATTTTATGTTTTTTTCGTCTTTGAGTAAAAAAAAAAATTTCAAAAATCTTTGTTTCACCTGATTTCTCCGTAATCCGCGCACAGTCCATAAAATACGAAAAAAATTTTTCGCGCAATAAATCCACTTACACGTGTCACAAATGAAAAAAAAAAGAAAAATAAAATCTCTAAAACCTTAAATAGTTTACTTTCGGATTTTTAAGTTTAAAGCAAACACGTCAAGATAAATAAAAAGAGTAGTCGAATCGAAGGAAAAAAAGAAGAAAGAACGAAGAAAAAAAAAATGATTAATCTCGAGCGTGTCTTCTTATCGGTTGCACGTTGTCGCAATTTTAATTTCCAAGTGCCCGTGGCCACGTAATAAAAGGTCGAAAATCAAACTAATTGCCAGTAGACATATGTATAAAAGCGATATGCTCTTTATCAAAACGAAAAAATACATATATACACGACGCGTGTGTATAAGTATTGTTGGTATATAAACTTGGAAAATATTTTGTTCATTATCATTCGCGCGAAATTCGGCATGCGTGTGGCGACGTTCTGTATATACAAAGCGAGAGGAAGAAAGAGGGACGGAGAGAAAGAAAGAGATGGGCGATCATCAGACTATTCCAGAGGGCCGCGTGGTTACGGCATATATATGTTATACGTGTATATATATACAGTCTAACACTATCAGCGACGGCAAAACTTTGGAAATTTGTTTGTTGATGTCAAGTTATAATACTAATTTAATTCTTAAATTCGTCGCGTTCCAGTTTTGTATATGTATACACATAATAACGATGTCTTGTATTATAGCGAGCATAACACAGCGGGTCTGGCAAGAGCGGGCTTTAGGCTTAAAGAGCAACACGCGCCAAGCCGAGAGTGTCTTCTTTTATTTTTTTTTGATAAAGACGGATTTTTCCTAGGCACGTGTAGCGTCGTGCCGTCGTTGTCGTTGAGCTTGACTTCAACGGTTCAACGAACGCGATAATGCAGCCGCTGAACCTTGACAAAATAATAAATAAGTTAAGCTAAAAAATAATAAGGGAAAGAGCCAATTCAAACGCTCTTTTTTTTATTAATTGTTTTCAACAAAATTCATGGATAATACATATATTTTAACTATTACAAATTCAACTTTATCTAAAAACTGAGAAAATATTACTCTTCAAACACATTTATTATAAAAAGTCATTTGTAAAAAAAAGTAAAACATTTTTACATGTTTTAAGATAAGTAACATCTTCCGAAAAAATAATTTCCGTGACATAAAAAAATAAATAAAAAAACTAACTGTAATAACTAAAAAGAATTGTTCTACAGCAGTTTACATAAGAACTAGTGAATAGATAATTATATGAGTTTTGTTTATTGTAAAGTAGTATTTTAATTTTCGATTCGCATACGTTATTTTACCAAAAACATGTTTTTGTGTTAGTTTTCATCTGATATACATTTTGTAGCTTCAAAATAAAACAAAGTATTATCACACATTCACAATAATAAACTTGAAATATTTCTCCTTGCAAGCAATATAGAAAAACTGTTTATTTATTTTAAATTCTTAGAAGGTAAATAAATATTATTCTTTTAAAAAATAAACATACACTAAACAATAAAGATAATTACATAATCATTTTAAAAAAAATATTCCATTGTGACTGGGCATTTAATTCAATTGTTAAATATTTTATTAAAAAATTAAAAAAGTTTTGCATTAATTGTTGAACGCATAGCTTAATTAACAATAATAATAATACGATACGTCATTATTATCTTATTTGAAGATTCTATCAGGTAAATAAAGTTAATCATTGTACTTGAGCGCAAATGAAAATTTTTCAATTAAGGAAGATTAATTGATCCGTCAGAATTACGTATCATATGGGCTATCCGCATGAAAGAATAGTAGTATACCGAAAAAAAAGATCGACATACAATCGTCGTTCTATACTCGAAAGACAAAGAAAGACATATTATATAGCATATAAAAGAGAATCGACTTTTAAGTGGAAAAGTCAGGGGATTTCTAGATGCAGGAGACCCAATTTTTTTCCTTTTTTTTCTTCCTTTTTTTCATTCTAGGTCCCGTGCGGCAAAAGTCGATCTCTTGGAGAGTCGCATTTTCATTTCACGCTCGATCAAGTGCGGATCGTAGTAAACAAGCGGCTAATTTCCAAACGCTTCTCTAATTCTATCTGTCTGTATTTTTCTCTCTCTCTCTCTCTCTCTTCCTCTCTAGTTCTGTCCCTCTCATTCTCATTTACTGATCGATGACCCGCTAATTCTTGTTCTCAGCATGAGCTCTTTTTCTCGGGACGCAAAAGTCAGTAGTCGTATATAATATTAGGAAGAAAAAGGTATATAGGGTGTAAAGTTGTCTATCTGTATATACACACACCAGCACGTAATCATTATGTTGGAAAAGCCAAATGTATAGAAGAGAACCGAAGCAAACACACTGACCAAAAGCACTGACCCATCTTTCTTTCTTTTTTCCTTCTTTTTCTCTCGCTTACACGGCACAGTGCCGTGCCACAGGGACTTCCATTATTCGTGCGCAATTTTCCAGAAGTGGACGACAAAAGCCATGTTGTCACAATAACACGAGCGCGCGCCCTTTTACTTACCTTTTTATTTCTCTTACCTTAGAATACATAATCACGTGTATACAATATAGATACATTTTTCTTGCAAAAAAAGAAGAATAAAAATAATGCCAAGGAAATGATCAGCTGGCTTTTTTTCTCTTTCTTCTCCTTCATTTTTTATATATTTTATGTGTGCGTACGTGTACAAACGAAAAAAAAGCGATAACATCACTCGGTTGATATATAGTTTTTTGAACATTATACACAGTTGGGGAGGGAGAGAAAAAATAGGTAAACAAGAAGAATACCGCATTGTTGTAGAAGAGACTCTTCTTCCTTTTTAGCTTCGATAATTCTATTTGTGCTTTCAAGATTTTGTAACTTGACCTGTTAAAAAGTCCTTTTCAAATGATATCCGCCATTTGTAAGACGAGGCGACGACAGCCAACACGTAAACTGCAACGAGTCGAAAATAAAAGAAAGAAGAAAAAAAATAATCTTGTGTCTGAAAATGAGGATTTTGAAGTTTTAGAAATGATATTCGATTGTCATTTTTTTCAGAGCATTCTTTTAGTGATGAGCATAGTAAAATTTTTCATTATTTTCTTAAATCAGTATTTTAAAATGGTTATTCTTGAAATTACTTGTCCATTATTTATCCATATCAAAAATGTTTTCAATTTTCGATACATTTTACATTAGAATTCAATCCAAAATCCATAGTAAATTTTTCAAACATAACTGATTTATAAAAGATTAATGTAAAATTGTAAAAAAAAAATCATTTTAAAAATATCAAAACATCTATTATTTTTAGCAACTGAAAAATAATATTTTCATAGAAATATTTGAAATTTTTTCAGGAATGTATCTTGAAACATAATATTAAAAAAAATGAAATATAAATGCATAAAATAATATTTAATCTAAGCGGGAGGTTCCTCCAATAATCTTCGTAAAACAAATAAATTTGAGCGGTGCGTTTAATTTGTGAAAGAATTAACTTATGTCATTAAAGGTCCCTTTTTTGAAGTCGGTGATTAAGAGTTCCGGGATAAGAGTGTAATCAATTACGTTTAGTAAGCTTCGAGGAACTTTTCATTATTACCATCGCCGAGCCAATGATCGAGAGCCTATAATACAAAACTAGGGAGGAAGACAGCGTTTCTTCTTCTTCTTTTTTTTCTTCTACGAGGTTTTTTTTGCGACCCTTCTTTAAAATCGCTCGGGGAGTTATATAGCACGCGACGTATTTTTTTTTTTTTTTTTTAAATACACACTTATAAGAAGTTATAGTGTTTCTATTATTCGGCACCCTCTATTTGGTTGAAAAAATTTTTTTTACGCGCGATTTCCCTTTTTTCCGGTATTTTCATCGTTTCGACTAATTGAGAAACAGTAAAAAAAAATGAGAGAAAAAAAAAGGAACGAGATCATCCCGCGGCATATTCCAAAATAAATACATCGTTCTCTCGCGTAACTTTGGCCCAAGCTCAGGATACCATATTTCTTCTTCCGTGTTGAGAAAGAAGAAAAAAAAAGAAGAAATTTACCGTCATATCGTACTCTCCACCTCCCTCTGTCTTTCCTTCCGTTTTTTTCATCATCTTTTTCTTTTCTTTCTTCTGTTTCCTCGGCCCCCTGACTTCTTTTTTTTTCCTTCATCTTCCAAGCAAGCGACGTTAAAGAAGTAGAAAAAAAACCGGGCCGTCCTTCTATTCTTAGCAAATAGTCAAGACAAAAAAATAAAAGAGTCAAAAAAAAAGTTCATGTCTTCCTGCTACTGTCGGGCAGCCGCGAGCGCGGGTGGAAACGTTTTGTCGCTCACAGTCGCGAGAAAGATAGAGTAGAATGAACAAAAAAAAATAGGGAGAAAGAAAGAGAGAGAGAGAAAGTCCCCCCCGCTCGAGGGGGTAAAAACGGCTATATATGAGCGTTGAAACGAGCTTACAACGCGCGCGCACGTGCACGCGACGCCCACGCTTGCAACCGTCGTTGAATTTTTACATGTATGTATATGTATATATGTGTACGGCACTTTTACCTCACGGCATATCAACTCGACACAACTTTCACCGACAACGCATACGGTGAAAACGTTAATCTTAACTTTACTTATACAATAGATTACGTTGAAATTATTCGTTTCTTTTTTTATTTAATGTACGTATATAATAATTCTTACAACTTAACGTTATGATTTGTATCACGAAATTATAACTTATTGAGATATACTTTTGACTTTGTGTCTCTTGGATAAATCAAATAATTTTTACCTAGTTATTTTTCTAGTAAATGTAGTATGCATCAAACAATTTTTCTTGCGATGAATATCGCTTGATTAAGAAAAAAGGTGATTTTAAATAATGTACATATCTTATGTTATATTATGATTTGAATAGTATAATACTTTAAGAGTTAAAAAAAAGAAACAAATGGCAAGAATTTCCTTTAAAATATGAGACAATAAAAATTTTTTTAGGGTTATATCGTATTACATCTTGTAGCGAATCGCTTACTATGAAGATAGAGAGAGAAATGAAGTTATAGCCCAAGGATATTAAAAATTAATATGAAACTCTGTACTCCGTTAAAGAGCATAATAACTGGCATTAGTAACAAAAATTGTACGTCATTCGATCGTATGTAGTTGCAAAAGTTGCCGTAGCAAAAGATGTGCTTATTTAATTATCGGTCGCGTAAAAATTTGAATAATGGATCTCTTAATGAAATTCGTCTTGTAATTCTTCTCCCCTTACACACTCGCACACATATATAGTGTTTTATACTGGCAACCCCCGCCCTCAATTTTCTCTTTCTTTTTAGACTGCAATTGTCATCCCTGCCTTTAGTTCGGCTCACTTTCTCTCAGCTTAGTTTGTTTCCCCTTATCTTGCCAGGCAGTGCCAGTCAGCGACGTAATCATTTTCAGCATCGTAAGCTCTTTCCCCTCTTTTTTTTTGTCTCTCTTTCTCTCTCTACAGTCTGCTACCTCGCTTTCTCTCCCCTTGACATTATTTTGGCTTTTTTTCTTCTTTTTTTCTGTTTTTTTCTAACTAAAATCGTGCGTTTTTTCGCTTCTCAATATCTACCGTTTTTCCGTATATTTTTCTGGATACATATACACAAACACACACGAAAACACCACATACATGGACAACGTTGTGGTATTACTCGAGGCGAGGGAGAAAGAGAAAGAAAGATAAAAAGAGAAAGAGCTCGTGCAGATGGTCTTGATCTCTCTCGTTTTCTCGGGGTGCACTGGCTGCTGCTGCTGCTGCATATATATACGAACGAAACACCGTCGCTTAGTTGCAAAGATATCTATGTATGCATGTACACAGAAAGAAGTTATGGTTGTAGTATAGTTTTGTATACGTGAAAGTGTGTATATATGCATTCGGTCGCGATGAGCGGGGAGAACTCGGTATTGGATGTCCGCATAAAAAAATCCTCCCCTAGGACCACTCGCGCTCTGTTGGCTCAGTCAAGGGATATATAGACAGAATCCCAACGCAATATACCCTTCTTTCGCTCTCTTCTCTTGGATATATACATGCTTTACCCCTCTTTCTCTCTCTCTATCTCTCTTCTCTAGAAGCCCTTACCACTTCACGAGTACGAATTTATCTAGCGAAGCGCACGTAACTCCCTATATATACCAGAGGATTTCTTCACAAATATACTCTACAGAGTGGAAAAACTAACTAGCCATTCGATGCGTATTTACTCAGTAGTATATGTATAGCAGATAAATATATAGTGTACACACACATGCTCAAATCTCTATATATATGCGTGTCTAGGTATATATTATATCGCGGTCAAAAGCGCCCTAGAAACAAATCCTGCCGAATTCTCTGTATACATTAGCTCTATATATTTTTTTAGATTTTTTGAGATCAGCTTTTGTTAGTTCGTATTAAAAGTGGTTTAGACGGTTGATTTTTTTATTCAAGCGATTCTGATAGTTCTGTGCAATACTAAAAATTAATTTGTTAACAAGTGCATGCAATACTTTTCCTTGCTACAACAAATTTTTAAAATTTCTATGTAAAAAAAATCGTTTTCTCCATTTAAATTACAATTAGTTAGAAAATTTGTAAAAAAACATGATTTTTTTCAGTTTTGTAACGCATCAATATTAATTTTATAAATTTAACTTTCATATAATTATTAATCCGCGTGAGTATAATTTCTCTTTTTGAAGATGACTTTCTATTTAATTAATCTTTTCCAACAGGCAGCTTATGATTAACTTAAAAGTAAGAAAAAAAGCTAAATCTCTTAATATTGAAATTCATGCTAAAAACATGCCTAAAATTATTGATTAGCCAGCGGATTAAATTGACTTTAGAATAGTAAAGTAAGTCGATCAACGTATAAATAAATGAGCCTAAATCTCGCTTAAAGTCCAACTCTGAGAAATCCTTGCATTCTAAGGTTGTAAAAAAAAGGCGAGTGCAAATAAGCAAGTGCGCGAGCAAGTGGAGGTAAAAGAGAGAAAAGAGAAATGAAGCAGAGTTAAAAAAAAAAGAAGAAAAATACGAAAGAGGCAAAACTTAGCAATAAGGCCTTTGGTAAAATAAGCAGCATAAAATAAATCGACTGGTGCTCGTCAAAGTTCCGTGCTCGTATATATGTAGGTAAGCGCGAAATACAAAATTCAAAGGAAACGAAAATCACTCTAGTTGAAGCGCGCTTCATCTCCTCTCCGTGCTCGGAGCGACGTTTTTTTCCTTGAGTTACGTCTTTTTTAGTCTTCGGCCAACAACTATATATTCTCAAAGGAGCCAAGGTAAGAAGGCGCGCATCATCTCTCCTCTCTTCCTCTTCTCCTAAGAAGGACTAAGTTGCTCGGAGTTGTGGTGTGCTGGTGCGAGGCGGGACGTTAGGCGGCGGCTAAAAATGCGGGCAAAGTAATGAAAATAAGAGAGAACGAACGATAAAGAAGTTCGAGAGAGAGCAAACTGTTGAGCGAGTAAAAAAGGCGTTTGCCAGAGAAAGAAAAGTGCAGTCAAAGTAAAAAAAAAAAAAAAGTTTAAAAATTAAAAAAGAAGGAACAAAAAAAAGGTAACATGACCATGGAAAGGAGAGCAAAGAGAAAAGGAGGAGCGATAATGATAATAATTTTGTACCGATGGATTTCCTAGGCAGCACCTTTTAACGGCCTCGCTCTCGGGCCCCAAGTGCGCCAAGTGCATGGCTTAATTTTCAAGCGAGCAAAGCGATAACGCAAACGCGAGCGAGCGAACGAGCGCGCGCGCGCCCAAGCAACGTTTGCGCTCGCGCAAAAAGCCCGAAAGCCCCCTTGAAACCGATCATTTAACTCTGGTGCCTACGCAGCAGAGCACGGAACGAGGCTCTTTGCCTCTCCGCACTTTTGTACAACGAGCCCGCAGGGAGTTTGACTTGAAGAGAAGAGACGAAGCACAAAAAAAATCCTGTTTTATATTTCAATCTCGGGCTCGAAGCACAACGAGCAACTAACAGAGAGAAAAAGACAGAGAAAGAGAAAGCGCACTCGCGCGTTTACGACGGGTAATTGTTGCCAGTCGAAGGCATTCCTCGTCGAGTCGTTCCTCGGAAACGCCCGGGAAAAATGTCCGTAGGCGATTTTGCACACAGCTTACTTTGCTTGCTCTCTTTAAAAAAAAAAAAAAAACTTTTCTCTCTCTCTTCTTTCTCGCACTCGTAACTTAAGACTTTGGCTGTTTATCGTCGCTCTTCTCTCCTCTGCATTGGCCACTATGAGTCTTCAGCATAGTTCTTGCTCTCTTGGAATTCTAAATAGCGTTGCTTGGCAATTCTATGAGTAAAAAAAAATAAAAAGGAAAGATATTGGAACACAGCTTCGATGTGCTGTATTTATATATAGATATTAAGCAGAACTACTAAACGGTACAATAGTCCGCCCCAAGCCACTCGTCATCCTTCTTTTACACTCGACCTCCTGTCATTTCCGCAGGAAATTTGCGCAGTCAATCTCAGCTCTAATACAGGATATGGATCGCTATACGCTTATCATTGCATTTTTGGCGTACCTTCAATGAATCTCTCTCTTTCCTCCCATCTATAATACACATCATGCGGGCTAAATTTTTTCCTTTTTTCTTCTTTTTTCTTTTTTTTTTTGATTGACGTCGCGTTTCTTACTTTTAATTAAAAATTTAAAACTTCAACCATGGTTCGTATATACATTTTTATTCTTCCTCTGCAATTTTTCTAGATTAGGAGAATTAAAAGCAAAAATCCATAAAAATCCACGATACATAGATATATAATGTACGCGTTGATAACAAAGAGCACCGATTCTAAGAAAAGACATTGAAAAATTAAGTTAACAGCTCTTAGCAATTACGCAATATGCTACTTCGTAAAAGTTAATTGTCATTCTGTACATGGTTATTATATCATTACGTAACATTTAATTTATATATTGTATCACGAATAGAATACGATAATTATTATAATATAATGACTTCGATTATAATTAAAAGTCAAGGTTTATCACAGAATGTAGTCTTTTTTTTTATACGCATGCTTCTGCATACTCGCGAATTTATGATTTTTTAAAACATAATTAGAACAATTAAACAAAAGAACTCGAAGAAAAGAAAGAATATTTTAGAAAAATCTTAATGCGAACGCAATTAATTTTATTTAAAATAATAACATTGTACGTTTAAAATTAGATATCATTTAATATAGCTGTACCGATACATAAAGTACCTAGAAAAAAAGAATTGAAGTCTGCATTTAATGCGCTTAATAAAAAAAAAGAGAGAGAGAGGTAAAAAAAAAAGGTATGACGATAGGTTGGAACGGTTTTTTTTTCCTTCATCTATAAAGTAGGAGATTTAGCCTCGGGCTTTTACGGAAGTTTGCGATTTTCGCGAGTGTTTAGCGACCCAAAGTCTTGGATGCCGGTAATTGGTGGATTGTGTTACGACGTCTGACGCGCGCTAGTGCACTTCTCTCTCTCCTAAAGCCTATAAGGTTCGCTATATATACACAGGGTGAAAAAGTTTACTGTTACACGCGAAGAGCATTCATAACGTTTTCTCTCTTTATTGTCTGTTGTTAATTGCATATTTATGGAATGAGAAAATGGTCGTTAAATTTTTCTGGATGCTGACTATTGCAATAAATAAAAAAATAAAAGAATAAGAAAAGAAAAATATATATATATATATTCTTTAATTTAACTTTTCTTCTTATGTAAATTAAACAATGAACTTGTTGAATTCAATCTTAGAATCGCTCATTAATACGTTGTTATTCTTAATGAGTAACTTTTTAAATAAATTAATTAAATATGAAGTACGATTCTCATTTAATGATTGAAGATTTTCATATGTTAAACTTATTCACGCAACTTTGTTACAATGCCTTTTACAGAGTTTAACTTTTAATTCAACTTTAAATTACACACGTTTTCCAGCATTTAAACTTCTTTTAATAAGAATAATACATAAACTGAATAATACATTGAAATTTATAAATATGCTTTTTCTACATTTCTGGTTATTATGATCTTCTTATTGATTTCCATACAATTATAAAGATAAGCTTCGTGAAGTTAAAGCCAAAAAGGCTTGATCATTAAAGCAAAGTTGTTTTCACCCATAAAGGTCGTATAAAAGCCAATTATTCATTCCCATTAAACGTTATAAACTCAAACCGCCAAATCAATTCATCATTTCTCGCTTCCATTAAATGTCGACATATAATTTTAGAATTCTGAAATATCACGTTCAAGACATTTGTCTATATTTATACATAAATATATGTACACTTTAGGTTTTTTTTTTCGCTAAAATAATGCGCAACATTGATTAATCCACTTAAATTATTAAAGTTCTTCGGGGATCCGTGAGACTAATATTAATTTTAAATTATTAATGCCAGTATTGATACGTTATATAACCCAAATTTCTATATAGAATCCAAATATAGATTTCATAATTCAACTAATAGACTAAAAAATAATCCCTCGTTTGTATTAGTTATCGATTAATTTGTTTAACACGAATCGGAAAAATGCTTTTTATTACCGGACTAATAAAATAAGTAAATCAAGCTGATAATTGAGTTATTTCTACAGTGCTCTCTGATAATTTTCACAGATTAAAAATTGATTAAGCATTTCAGTAAAACCAGTGGTATACAGACAAATAATTAAAATCAAGTTACACGAGGCAGACGTCATCCGTGTGGTATAAGCAAAATAAAACTTTTTAATACAAATAAAAGATGATAAATGTTTGTAAAATAGATAAAAGGTTTAGTGTTGTTGCTTTTTTTTTATTGGCCGTATATCATAGGAAAAACACGATATTACATCATAAATGGTAGCTAATATGTACGACATGATGAAATATTTAAAATAAAAAAAAAAGCTTCCTTTTGTAGTCGCACTCGAGAGAATGAAAAAGAGAGCCGAAGATTCGTAGTCGAGATGGTTTGAGCGTCCAAAAAATCTCAATCTCGGGCATATATATATACCGACGTATTTGGTGGCCTGGTATATATAGGTAAAAAGCTAACGCGTTATAAAATTTGAGGGCCCGTCGCGTGAGAGCACAAAACTGGTACACAAGATATAGGATGAATCGCACGCGCACGCTCACGTTAAAACTGGTTTTTTGATCCCTGATGCTGATGGCGCTGATGATGATGATGATGATGATGATGATAATGAGGATGATTCGGTCCTACCGGCCATTCGGCCAGTATTACGCGTATTGCGTCGCTTCTCTCTCTCTCTCTTATATAGCTACAGAATCTTCGACAATCCCATAGTACATGTATATGTATAAAAAGCTTATACCTGCGCAAGATGCTGTGGCAAGTAGTGGCCCAGGGCGAGAACTACCTCTATCTATATATATGTATATTTCACTCTGTTACGCATCTTCTTTCTCTATTCTTCCTGCTGGCTAAGAAGGGCTCGCGAACTGCTGCCGGCAGCTGGTAGGTGCCTGGGAATTCTTCGTTCTTTATCTCACCAATTATACGTACGATTCTTCTTCTAATTGCTCCCCCAGTCTCTCTTTCTCTGTTGCGCGCTTTTAAACAACTTGGCGAGCCTTTGACTTTGTTGTGTTTAAAGTTACTTGTTCCTCGGGCATCTTTACAAGCGCGAACAGGACCATTTTTCAAAACGCATCGCTTTCGAACTGCCGCTGTTTTTGCTTCTGTGTTTGATTTTTCTTCCCTCTCTTTTTTTCCCTTTATTCTCTTTTATTGTCTTCTTCCTTTCTTTTCTATACTTTGTTTCCATTATTTTTTATTCAGCCGTTCAACATGTAAATGAACGGCTATGGCAAATTGAGCAATTGCCTTTTGAAAGTTTAGATCTTTCGGTGTTCGCGCTTGAGAGAGAGAAAAAAGGATTGATTGATGCTGGTTCTTAATGAGAAATTTTGATGCTCTGACGTTTTGTTTTAGACATGTTGACTAGTAATCGTTGCCTGTTTATAAATAGGTTTTTCAATATCGTTATTGTATTGCGTACTTACGTTATATGGCCATGAAACGTAATGATCTTTGAGCAGTATCATTTGTTGAAGGTGTTATGTGTGTGTGAGTGTATCTGTGTGTGTGCTTTATGATAATTAAAATAAATTTTTTAAAGATTGTACTTGACGGACTTTTCAACTCCCATTAGTTGAGTAAGACTTATATCCTTGATCATTAAAGTTTCTGTTATTTTTTTTTTTTTAATAATCATTCATATATAATACTTTGATAAAGTATCTTACATTAATATAAATCATTCAAAAATTTACATATCTTCAAAAATATCATGCCAGATATATGTTTTTGTATTATTATATGCGCGCTACAAAAGTTACTATAATCATACATACAGAGTGTCAATTTTATTTCCAAAAGAATGCCTAATATGATCGTATAAAAAGTCAGTAAAGAGAAGAAGGGTCTCGAAGATGATGGGTCGAGATTGAAAAATAAAAGTTCCACATATAAAAAAGAGCCGACCATTTTTCCTTCAAACTGCGGCTCTTTTCCAAAAGAAGAAAGAGAGAGAAGAAAAAAAAACTGTCTCGCCCTCGTCTCTGTTCGATCCCGGCGCTACTCACCTATAACCTTATAATATGTATTATATAGATCGAATGTGTGTAACATCGCTCATAACCGTTCTCGCGTGTGTTTTTCAACAAACATATATATACCGATGACGGATGAGAGCCGCGCACGCACGCACTCACGCACATCTAAAAATCTTGGGACCTAAAAAATATAAGTGGCCCTTTTTTTATTTTATTTTTTTTTTCTTCTTCAAATTCGAAGCGATCAAGTATATATAGAGAGAAAGAGAGGCGGACAACAAGGCCCCGTTGATTTTCAATGGACTATAAGGGATCTCTCTTCTGTAATCTGTGATTCTTTTTTCTAAAGCAGCATACCGCCGCGGAAGCATCGTCTGCAATTTTTCGGCTAAGTAGGCCTTTCAATATGTGTAAGCGCTCTCTTGGCTCTGTGATCGCACTGGACCCCCTTAATCCACTTTGACGTAAACCTTCTGCTTTCCTTTCTCTCTCTCTTTCTTTCTTTCTTTCTTCTTTTTTCAATCGTCTTCCTTTGCTTTAGTCGAAACGAGTGAACATAAGAGAGAATGAAACAGGAACATATAAAACGAATCGTTGTGATCTATTGAACGCAAAACTTTCTTGTCTTTTTTTTCTAAAAAAGAAATAGAAGCTTCTTACGAACGACTTTGGTTTATACGATGCATTAAGGGGACAAATTTAATTCTATTTTACAGCATAAGCTAAAAGGTGTAAGCATTAAAAGTTATAGTGATATTAAAGATTTCGATCGGTTTACGCAATGTTTCATTGTAACTTGACAGTAAATACGGGCCAACGGTTCTGACCTGCATTCCAAAGGCAACGAGGAATGACTTCCCAAAATTTTTAATTTATTTTTGTAATATTTTCCTCGCTTTTTAAATATAAACCAAAAAAGATTAATTTTTCAATTCATTAGTTATAAATTAATACTGCAATAAATTCTCTCGAGGAATATAAATTAATTTGCCAAATTAAATGCATAATAAATAGGGGGAAAAAAAGGAAAAAGATTATTTTATTTTATGAAAATAATAATAAAAAAAAGTAATTTTTTCTTCCTTGTTAAACTAGTTTTTGAAATGACTGGATTACCTAATAGCTCATTTATAAATTTGGAAAACCTGCTCTCTCTCTCCAGAAATGCAATTTAAAATCCTAATCTGAGCAACAATAATGGCTTTAGCATGCAATATCACGAGACAGTGTGTGACTTTTATAAGAATTTTAGAGGAAGGATGAGAGTTTAGCTAAAAATAATGTTACCAAGAGACCGTGTTAATTTATCGGTCGGGCTTATAGTATACATATTTTTTTTTTATTTTTTATTTTTATTTGAGAAAACGAAAACAGCCCAGAGGTTGCCTAATAAATTCCGTGTAAATTAAAAATTCAGTGCATTAATATGAGCGTTAAAACCCGTCTCTCTTGCGCGTGTCCTCGACCAAAACTGGCTTGCTTTATGCATTTGCGACCCGGCTATTTTAATTGTCAATTTTTTTTTTTATCTTTCCTCACTCTCAATGTCTTTTTTTATTTCCTACTTTGTGACATTCTTATTCCTGATATATCGAAAAAAAAAATATTGAGGATAGAAAAAAAAGATTAAAATAAAAATAAGAAATAGCAATTCTTACGTAAAAATCCTGCTCGAGAACAGGATGCAGGCATGTCATAGAATTTTTGGGCAGGTGTATACGCGAGAATTCATCGCATTATAAAATTACAAGTTTGTAGTATATGCTCATATTTATTCTTTTTTTTCGGGAAAAGTTAGCATATCAACAGACATCGTGCTAATGCCACAGACCGACGTCATCCACCTTTAATGCGTTTTTTTTTCAAGCGGCAAAGTATGCTCACTCGTGACATCATGTTGTCACTATTACAGTAGCCAAATTGTGCATCGCATTATGTACGGAAACACCGCGAATACAATAAAACAACGAGTTTGCATCAACCTGACGACAATTTATTTTGCGCACTTCTTTTTATACACCCCGTTTTATAGTAAGATACGAAATTGCAACGATCTTATTAGTTTATTTTAACAACTACTTGTCACTTCTTAAGATTCTTATAATTTATAAATTTTTATCTATATACACCATGTTTTATGATAATGGAACAATTTTAATATCGATAAAATAAAAATTACAAATAATATTACAAACTTTTAGAGCAACAAAACCGAGTTTTAATTTTATTACGTCATAAATATAAAATTAATTATCAGAAATAAAAAATAAATATAAAATCTCGTTAATATCAATAGTTTTTCTTTCTTTTTTTTTATTACAAAAACGTCACTCGTAACATGAATTTTAAACGAGTTTTTTTTTGTCGACGAATGAATCTATAGTACCAATATCATAGAAAAATATTACGTGTGACGACAAAACTGTTAGAGCAGAGCCGTTGGGTATAACATATACACACATGAGTGCCACTAACATGGTAATTCCGGTGACGTTTTCAACTGAAATAACTTACTTTTCTAAACGTGATTAATATATATAGCTATACGAAATATGCTTCATTATTTGTGGGCTCGCAAATATTTTACATGTTTATCATTAGCCGCGCCGTCGGAATAAACCTGCTAGATTAAAACATTACCATTTTTCAAAATTAACACAGAAATTGATGATTTGCAATTCCATATGAAATTGACACTTTATTATCGTCGACAAAAAAATCTCGCTACCGTTGAACATTAAAAGATTTCTTCTATACCATACGTGAATAGTAATCTATTTCCTTTTCTGCTCGCAATTTCAGATAATGTAGAGAGAAAAATAAAATGTAATGAAAAAAAGGGATATAAAGAGAAAGAAAAGGTAAATTATCGTTGTTCGCGAAGGCTAGGCAGCGACGATAAAAGCTTTCGCGACGATCTTTGGCACGGGAAAAGCATCATCAACAGGTTGGCGCTGCTGACTGTCTCTCGCTTTTTGGTCTTCTCTCGTTCTCTCATTTTATCTACACTTTGTCTCTCTCTCTTTGGCGTTGAATTCGTGGGCCGTGTTTCAAGGTCAGGGACCGCTTCCATCTCACTGCTTCTTGCATTGCATCAGAGTCTTTTTAGTCCATCTCTTTCTATTTTATATACGCTGTTATACTCTCTCTCACACACACACACATATATATACTCTTTGATTTTCGAGGGAGCTCAAAAAGCTTTGTTAAGGGCTCCTTGCTCTTAAAGTTCTTGGTTTGCTTCTGGGCTAATTATCTGCTTGTGGAGGGTCCGGAAACTCCTTCTCGTAAACGCCGCGTAGCAGTTCTCTCTTTCTCTCGCTTGTTCGTTTCTTACGCTTTTATATATACATATACACTAGTCGTTAAACGAACCTTTTTGGAAATTTCGCTCTCTCTCTCTCTCTCTCTTCTTTGCCTTGTATTACACGCTCAATTCTGTATGTACACGAAATTTTAGCCAGAACTTGATGAAGATTGCTTTTTATAGTGGATATGTATAAGGAAAAAGGGGGGAACACTTTCAGATGGTCCAGGGGAGAGATCCTAAAAATTAATTAGACTCACCTATATATAACCACGCTTCGCCGAGTACATGAGTCAATTCTTTATTTGAATGGTCAGTGCTTTCTTTATTGTTTTTTTCAAAATTACGCATTTTCGAAATTTATAGTCATTGCTGTTTGTATACCGAGACTGGCTTTTTTTTCATTATCTTGAACAAGTACATTATGGGTTTATACTTATTTTTTGTTTTTTTCCAACAATTTAATTTTAGTTATATTAATAGGTATTCTTTCTGTATATAAAAAACCTGTATATTAAATTACGTGTTTTTTTCATTTATAATAATCACCATCAAATTGAAGATGGAAAAATTTGATGATGATCAATAGATTAAACCCAAGGAAAGATAATTTATCAACTAGAAAATTTCATTAATTCAATTAAATTGTCGGAAATGATTGTATTGAAAAGTGTTTAGTGTATAGTTATCCTTGAATTAGGGCCGAAATGTAATAAAAGTAAAACTTGAATATTTTTGGCGTGAAATAATGACGATTTAAAAGGAATAGGATCAACAAAAGAAATCAAGTGTTTTCGACAATCTCATACTCGAACGGCTGATGAAGGTTTTTCGTTGCTTAGGCGTCCGCATATAAGCCTTCACTTCCACTTGACTTGGCCAGTCTCTTTTTTCTTTCTCTCTCTTACTCAACGTGCTCTCGACTGTATACCTAACACTGTTTATTCATCATATATCCCAATCGTGCATCTCTCTTGTATACCTAAGCTCGCACGTTGCGCCTAGTAATACATTCTCTCTCGCTCTATACATATAATACAACTGATGTAAGCACGTATAGGTATGTATATATAGGCCCAAAAAATAGTCTCTCCTTTGTACTCTCAAAACTCGTACGGCAATGTCTATATATACTTGTGGATGACTTCTCCATCATTCTTACTAGATCTACACTATGTGACCGTGACTCTTTGAGTTCTTTCCTTTTTTTTTCTTCTTCCATCTCTCTCTTACGCTCTTCGAAGTCGATTCACGGACGGTCATTAAGGTCGCAGCGAGGCGGGCGAATATTTAAATTGAATTTACGAGTCCTGGCCCGGGGCCATGCGCAATCGTTTCGACCTGTCTTTCTATCTCGCTCTTTCTCATTCTTTATTATATACGTGTATATATATGCGTGGCGCGTATGTATTCAAAAAAGCAAGCGAGAAAGAATGAATCGAAAATGAGAAGAGAGAGAGAAAAAAAAGAATGTATAATAATAACAGAAGTGAATAAGCGCCACAGATTCCTCGACGCAACTTCCTTACGACTAATCGAGTGGACTGCAGAACTAGGATTAAACGTACCATTATAAACGTGTGTATGTGTGTATATATATTTATCACAATTTGCGTGTGCCAATTAAAACGTCCATTTGCATCCAACGATGCGTAATGTCTAGGATTAGACACATATAGAGGCCCGCGGGAGACTCGATTCGACTATGGTATAAGAGAAAGAATTTTTTTTGTATATCTGTATAACCATATAAACTATATGGTTAGACAGTAGTGGTAGTAATGTGAGCTCGATGCACAACGACGACCAAGTGACTTATTCGACCGTTGGGACCGAGGCGAACGTGTTTTCTCTTCCTATCGATTCGATTTGGTAAACGAGGACGCATACTCAAACTATCTCTAGATATCTCCTAACTTTCCACTATTCCACTTGTTTCATCCCTTTTAAAAAAAAAAATCTCATCTGGATAAACCAAAATTGGTTTACTTTGTCGGGACAATTATTACTTAAGTAATTCACCTTTATTTAACAATGTATTCAGGTATTATCCATAATTTGATTAATTAATTAAACAACTTTTAATTTATAGGTTAAATTTTAGATTAATACAATCCTCCTTAGGCTAGTTTATATAATGAGCTTGATGACGGTATACGGATATATAGTATACACTGCGTAGTATATATCTATATATTTTCAAAACAGTTAAATGCAAAACATTTTCACTAAACTCGAAACTCTTTCTCGTTACAATGCTCGCAGAATTGCGTTGAGGGTGTCTTTGTTATAACAGCCCCATGCCTTTTAAAACTAACCAAGAAAAGCTTAGCAAGTTTATACAAATATTACATAAAAAAAAGGTAGACTTTGTACAAGCAATGTTAGTAAATAAGACAAAAAGTAAAAGGGAAACTAATGGAATTATAAGGCAGTTTTAAGCGAGTTTCCAAGTCATGCTACATGACTTTATATTCTTTACTTCGATTTAAGATTATGAGATAACCAATATTTCGTTCATTTATTTGTCGAATACTTTTTTTTCAAAGCACAATATAACAATAAAATTATAAATTTGAAAAAACAAAAAAAAAAAAGAAAAATGAAAAATCTCAAGCAAGATAACGAAACACGAGTTATTTAAAAATGTGATAAATGATAATAAATACTTATTAGGCAATATTTTTAAAAATTCTTCATTTATTCAAGATTAATTAATAATCAATTGAATTTGCATTTTGGTCATTAGATTGCGCGGCGAAGAAAATTATTTATTAAATCATCGTTCCTCTATTAATCATTAAATAGTTAAAATAAAATAAAATGATGTACAACAATTTTTCACGTTGTTAAGAATTTGATATTCATATTACTATTTAAAATTAATACATTCGATATATATGTTGATAATGTAACACTTTGGCATGTATTAAAGTTAATGTTATGCGTTGATTTTAAAATCAACGTATAGATATGTCTCAATGTAAGATAAATAGATTAGGCTTCTCATGTGCGTGCGTATGTGTATAAATGTGTGTGTGAGTTTGAAATAAAGAATTTTTTTTTCGATCGTATAACCTCCACATGACATTCCGCTTAACGACAAGAGATTTTTTAACTTTATAGATAAATATATTTATGAATCAATTTTCATGCAGTATACCTGTGAAGGTAAAATTCCACTCGTTAAAGAAATTAATTTAACAATGTTTAATGCTGGTCCTTTTATTTTTTATTACTTTTTTTCTAAATTACATTGCTAAATATATAATTAAATAAATGAATGAATAAATAGATGTTACTGCTTTTTTACATAAGTTAAATTTTAAAAATACGTGCGTCTAGAATTAAAGGTATTTTCAACTCTGTACTTTGGAGAGAAAAAAAAATATTCTATTCTTCCACGTATTTTAAATAAAGCTTTCTCTAAACGTTTTCTGTCAAACATAATAACAAACGTGAGATTTTATGTCTTAACAGAGAAAAAAATATGTTAATTTTGTTGAACGGTGCAAGTAAGACGATTACAATGGCGTTGAGTTGCTTGGCAAAAAAAAGGAAAAAAAAAAAAACGAGCGCAAACACCAAACTAATCGTTGTAACGGCAAAAAGGCATGAGCTGGCTCTCTTTCTTTCTCTCTCTTTCAAGTAAAGCCAGCATCAATCATGCAGAGCGAAAATTAGTAGCCTACAACAACATTTGCAGGCTTCGAGGCGCCTTTGCGTTTATTGCGTCGCCTTCGACAAAATTGTGCAATGGTCCCCTCCAACGAGTTGGTAGTAGTAACAGCAAAAGTAGCAGCAGCAGCAACAGCAGCAACAACAATCTTAACTACTCTGAAACTAAGCAGGAACCAAAAAGACAGACTTGTGTGCGCATATAACATAGCCGATATATAGATTGCCGTCCGCTAAGCAATAGCATGAACTTGACATCGACAAGGACGCCTTTCGAAAGGAGGAAATACAAAAAAAAATATCTGACTTAGGCCCCGTTAAAGGAAGTACTTGCCTCAAGCAAACCCAAAACTTTTAAACTCCTTTGCCACTATTACTATATTACATTGGCTGCTGCTGTTGCTGTTACTGCGTTATATACCTCTCTCTTTATTAGTCGCTACATAAGCTTTAATCTAGCCAGTGTACCTGCCCCACCGTCTTGATCAAAATCCGATATCATAAAATATAGTTATATATCGCTCAGCTTCTTACGTAAAAGATCTTTATCGTCATTAAACAGTTCGTGAATTTGTAATTATTTTTTTCGAAGCTTTATTTCTTTTTTTAAATCCATCTGTATAGTTAATCGACCTTTTTTTTCTTCTCTCTTTTTTTTTATCTTATTTTCATTGTTGTTTTTTAATGCATGAGAAAATTCAGAAGTAGCTCTAATGAAACGGGTCATCAAGGTTACTATTTCGAAATAAAAGACTCATTTTAAATGAGTCAATAATTTAGGTCACGTTACTTATATTATTTTATATATGCTTCGATGAAAGTCATTTATTAGGATATTTTCAATTTTTGTTAATATTTAGTGATAAATGCGAAAAAAATTTTTTTAATTTAACCAACGATAAAGAATAAATGATAAACTCTTTCGCCTTTTCACCGCCGCACATGTGAATAGGTCTACAGAATTTTTTCAGCTTAAAAAAAAAATTGAAGAATGTCAGGAGTCCGAGTAACAATAAAAGGGGAGAAGATTTTTTTTTAATGCAACTTTTCTGATGTACGAAGTTTTATCTGGACGCGACGGCACGTGATGCTCTTATGATTGGTGTGTCGACGCGGACTTTGGCATTCCCTGAAACTTATGTAAAGTTTATTTTCTTTCCAGTATGGATTGTATTCTTCTGTCTTTTTTTCTCTCTCTCTCTCTCTCTCTCTCTCCTGACGTTTCACTTTTGACATTTCGACAGCAATGCTTCATCTTACTGGTTTTCGAGTTGTTATTTAATGATCGCTCATTTTGCATTCTGCATCCTCATGGTCAATTCGCTTGGCATGACTTTTAGTGCCTAGAAAATTTAGTATAGGAAAAAAAAAACATTTCTTTCCATTTTACAAATGACGTAACTCCACTCATTTCAATGACGATTCTTAGCTAAGAATTGTTAATAAAAATTTATGATTTTTCACTAAATAAATGAAAACAATTAAAGACGTGAAAATTCTTATCAATTTAATTGATTTCCTAATTGTTTATTTTGCTTCATTACAAATCATTAACTCTTTCCGTAAACAAATTTTTTTTCAAATTCATCTTATACACATTACAAGCAATTTGTCAGTCTCCGGGCCATCGGCTAAAGTGAATCATTTACCCTTTGCAAAAAATAAGAAGAAAAAAAGTAAGTAAACGCAGACAAAAAGAAAAAAAAAGAAACATAAAACAAGACAAAGTTGACTCGAGTTTAGATTATATGGGCGCCCAATCAGTATGTATAAGAAATACGGAAAAAAAAATGTCTGCAGCCTTTCGTCAGTCTCTCGGCAGTGATAAGACAAGCCAATGTACCGGCGGTAGCAGCAGTATAGCTTACAACGTTACAGCACCTGCAATACACGCGTTCCACTCGACGTTAGCCAATCTCTTAACATACGATTTCACATGTACGTGTATACATACATTGTAATCGTTAACGTGCTTTTCTCTCTTTCTCTGTTCACACTCTTTTTTTTATTATTCTCTTTATTTCTTCCGTCTGGAATCAACCGGATCGTCGTTGTTGATTACAATTGGCCGGGTGACCCTGTACACCGTACGGGAACTATATACTGCTACAAATGAGCTGGCTACAATTTTTTCTCCTTATTCTCTCTTTTTTTTTTACGTAACGCAGTCTATAACGCCGAAAAAAATAGACAGTTAAAACGAAAGAGATGGAGAAAATAAGGAATGAGTATAAAGTATACAGTCTCACGCTGTCTTTAACTTGATGATCTTTTAGACTGAACTATGCTAGATGAGTTGCTTAAAAGAATTTTGGAGAATGTTATAATAAAAGAGTTGATATTCTGGCATGATCAAAAAGATCATATATGTGTATACATAAGGATGGAATCGCTCGATTAATAGTGCCGGCGCGACTATAAGAACAAGTCCTTGGAAGATATGCTGTTGCATATGTATATTACAAAGTCGACAGACAGGATAATACTAGTTTTGTAGGAATAGGATTATTTAAAAAAAAGTATTTTACTAAAAATCCGATGGATTTGGCACTGGACTGTTTTAACAGTTATTTTTTGGGGCTATGAATGTCAAGTGCTTCTGTTAAAGAAAAAGATATACGTTTCATGGCCACATTGAAAAATTATAATTTTTCGTTTCTAGCTCCTTTCGTCGTATTCTCTGTTTGCATAATGATACGGCAGAAAAAAAAATATATCTTCAATCCTCAATTAGTGAACCAAAAAATTTTTCTTTGCTATAATTATTTTTAATATTTCATTTGCGTCATTAAATGCGTAGATTAACAACATAGTTGTCGGTAATTTATTGAATATCTACATAGCAAATATTTCTTGCATTCGATGTAAGAAGATAAAATAAATAAAATTTTGAAATTAAAACGGGATATTAGTCTAAAATAAAAAAAAAATCAATGCAATACATTTGGATCAGTATTATGTATAAATACATAGAAAACGACAGATTACGATAGAAAACGTGAATAAAAAAAAGAGGGAGAGAGAGAAAGAGTATCTCGCATAATCCGTAGAATCCGAGGATCTCGTGACTAGGATGAATTATTTGTATTCTCCTTGGTTTATGATCGAAGTAGGCGAGAGCCAGAATGAGAGTGAAAAAGATATATAAAAGAGCGAAGGAAAGATAGAGAAGGAGGAGAAGAGAGGCTCAAGTCTGCCAAGTGGAAGGGAATGAAGTGCTGGGTAGGCGAAGAACTGCAGAGAGTAAGAGGAAACGAGCGTATAGTAAAAAGAGAGAATATATCTGCCTTTCTCTCTCTCTTGCTCTCTCTGTTTCGATCCAGTCAGCGCTAGAATAGTGGAGATCCCTATGCGGTAGCAGCGTGCCAAGCCAACTTAGTCAGGTATAGCTCGAGGCTATGCCGTCATAGACAAGGTCAGCCTCTCCCTGCTTTTGCTACCGCTCTGTGTGCTGTGTGCTGTGCTCTCTGTGTGCCGCCGCTGGACCGACACAAACGAGCCAAGTCAAGTGACTGCCATTCGCGTTTCTCCTTTACATTTATTTATTTATAAATATACATATACTAGATTCTTTTCTGTTTCCCCTTGGTGCTTATATATATATAAAATATAAGAGCGCAGATATTCCATTGCGGTGCGGTACACGTACAACATATTAAAAGCCCACAAGAAGAAGGCTCTTATGGCTCTTTCTGCTGCTATGTACGCGAATGCTTATAGAGCATGTCTTTGCCCGACACGACAATGACGATCAATCCTTTGGGCTTTTAGAGCGATGCGTCTCGCACACGCACACACGCGTACATTCCTATACATGTACATCAAACGTGCGTTATAAGAGGCCGCGCAAGTCTCTCCGAGCAGACGCATCGATAAATAAAGATGACGCGCTCGCGACTTATGAATTTTAGATTATCACCATTCCCGCCGACGTTTATGTACCTTACATCCTTCTTTTTTTCTTAGTCTCGCTTTATCATTTTATACTTTTTAAGCGTTCTTTTACTCAGAGTCCACCGACTCTCGTGATTACGGAACTTTTCCCACTTTGCCGATGGCTTTTAATTTTTCACAATTTCAGTAATAAATAAATCATATTCCTCATGGAAAAATATAATTTTAAAAATATTTTATGAAACTTTGACGAAATGTAGTTAGACTAATGACAAATTGTAATTAAAAATAATATGATTCTTATATAAAATAAACAACATTCATAAAAAATGAATTTTTTTAATAACGATTTTGTTTGTTTTTTTGTTACAGATCTTTGGAAGTAAAGCGGACCTGCAGCTGCACACACAAATCCACATGCGCGAAGCGAAACCATACAAGTGCACCCAGTGCACGAAAGCGTTCGCCAACTCGTCGTACCTGTCGCAGCACACGCGCATTCATCTCGGTATAAAACCATACCGCTGCGAGATCTGCCAACGGAAGTTCACGCAGCTGAGCCACCTGCAGCAGCACATCCGCACGCATACGGGTGACAAGCCATACAAGTGTAGGCACCCAGGCTGCACCAAGGCCTTCAGCCAGCTGAGTAACCTACAGAGCCACTCGCGCTGCCACCAGACGGACAAGCCCTACAAGTGCAACTCCTGCTATAAATGCTTCTCCGATGAGCCAAGTCTACTTGAGCACATACCCAAGCACAAGGAGAGCAAGCACCTCAAGACCCACATCTGTCAGTACTGTGGCAAAAGTTATACGCAAGAGACTTACCTGGCGAAGCACATGCAGAAACATGCCGAGCGCACGGATAAACGTCCACCGATCATTGGTACGGGTTTGAGGCCCTCGTTGCATTCGATGGCAGCGGCCGCGCACCACCAGGCAGCCGCCGAACACTACTGGCCCAAGGTCAGTCCGGATTCGGTGATCAGCGACTTGCACGACCGATTGCCGCATCATCATCATCCAAGCGAGTATCACCAGGGTCAAAATGCGGGAGAAATGTTGCTGCCACCGCCGCCGCATTCGCATCGAGAGTCCTTGGAGAATGACTCGAGGCAACAGACACCGCAACCAGGACAACCACAGCCAGGACAGCAGCAAGGACATCCGAATCATCCAAACAGTAGCTCAGCGTTCACGCCAATTTCCTCCATTTCCATAAATTCGATCTCCTCGATGCAGCATCCGCTGAATCCACTTAATCACCTGCATTATCCGACCAGCCATCATCCGGCCTCCAGGCCCTACCTCTACGAAGCTTTCAATTCGCAGAAGGCCTCGCCGAACTCCTCGGCTTCGGCTGTAAGTTCAGCTGGACCGAATAACCAAAACTCCTCGTTCCCCAATCAACTCATCAGCCTTCATCAGATCAGGAATTATGCGCATCAACCGAACCTTGGTAACCTGGGCAACTTGGGAAACTTGAGCAACCTCAGCAATTTGAGCAACCTTAGCGCTAGTATGGAAAGCCACGCGCTCCTCGGCGGTCTCAAGGACAAGCAGTAAGGAACCGTCGGCGGCCAGCCGCTTACTTTACTTTAAACTGAACTCGCGCGCGCTTAACTGCGCAACTTTAGGACAAACATTTACCTACGTTTTTACTTATGTAACGGTCCTGCGCCATGCCAGAGAGAGACAATCGTTGTTAGTTCCTGTTACTGCTGTATCTAAGCTGTGAGCGACCAGCTGCATAACATTGCTCTAGCCGTTCACATCGACTATCACCTATCCATTCACTATTCTAACTTTAACTATTTCTTTTCTCTCCCTGTCTCTCTTAATCTGTCTCCTTCTTTTTCTATATTTCTATCTTTATCTTAATCTCAATTTTCAATCAGTCTTATACCTCTCTGAGCGCGAAGCCGCGAGCCAGGACCAAATCTCATATTATACTTAACCCGACGTCCGGTTTTTATCTCCTTGATTCGCCTGCGATGCCGAGTCCAGAGTGATGTATCTTTTTAAATGGCTAAGATATGGTCCAGTATTCGGCGACTAGACGAAAAGAAGGTAACGATGTTAAATTACCTTCTCTACCGCGTGCGTTACAAGCTTAAAAAAAAGGATGGAAAGTCGGTCATGGCAATACCGAATTGTGATCAAGGGCCTGACCAAGGAAATCGGGGCTAGCTAAAGAATGAATAAATGAAAAAAAAAAACTCAAGCGTGCGTTATTATTATATTTCAAATGCCCGATCACACATATATGTATATGCCCCGATTGGCCCTTAGTAACTTTAGGATACTGAGTATACATTGTTTGTATAAAAATTATTTAACAATAATCAATTGTTTTTATTATTGTTAATATTAAGATAATGTTAAGTTACTGAATATGCATTGTTTATAATAATGATAATATACATTGTTTATAATAATAATCTTCATAATATTAAGGTAATAAAACTATGCATTGTTTATAAAAAAAATTATTAATTATTTATCAATAATCAATTGTTTTTATTATTCATTAAAAGAATTAATTGATAGAGTATGTTTCACATATATAGAGCATTCTGTAGTACTTGTATATAAAAATTTAATAAAAAAAATCGTTTAAGATGAAAATAATTGATTATTGAAAATGTTAACTTATTTTTCATCATCGGAGATTTAATCATTAAAAAGCTTGGAACTCGTATTTTGATCGTATTTGATCATAAGATTTAAAATGGCCTTTTCTTTGGTATAGAAAAAAAACATCGTTAATATAACAATGGGACTGTCATTATTATTTATTTTTAAAAAAATGCTTCTAGTTAATTATCATCGTAAAAAAAAGGATAAAGTGCAAAAAATTTGTTTTCTTTGTCTTTTCGGGGGTTTTATAGGTGCATTATGTAATTAAAGGTATAGCGTTAACAGCGCAAATGTTACGGTTTTTTCGAGCGCTTCGTACAATTTGTATTGTCCAAAAATATAAGAAAAATAGTAAAAAGAATAAAAAAAAAACGTCAATTACAAAGCCAAACTTTGAGTTTGCCAAGTGAAAGTATAATAGTTATATGCTCATTATAAGTAACTCAGAATAGGGCCCAACTTGGCCCACGAATTTTTTACTTTTATTTTTTTAAGCTCTTTTAGGGGACGTTCTGTCTATAAACGTATTCGACTGTTCAACTACGAATAAGAGATATCTTATTATATTTAGTTCAAATAAATTTTTACAGATTACAATTATTCTAAGCAATTGGTTGAAAAAGTGTCTTGTAATTTTATTTTGTAAATGATGTTATAAAAAAAAATTCAAATAATTAGTTTACGAAGAAAGCTAATGAAAAGTCGGAGAGAGACCATGACGTTAAAAAAAATAAATAAAAAAACCTTGTAAAAATGTTTATTGAATGAAATTATAGAATAATCAACGAAATAAAAAAAATGTACAGAAAAGGATACCAATTAAAGTTAATTCCACACTTAAAAACATGTTGCCTCTCTTTTATTTTTTATCAAAACCCAAAATTTTCAACCTATAAAACCATATTATTTTAGAGTTTCTACTTGAACATGAATAAAATAAAAAGATATTCAATGAAATTTTTTTCAAACGTTTTTCAATTAAAACTTATTTTATTGCTTTATTATTAATTATTGTTAAATTAAAATTTTCTTTTATTATCATACTTATTATTAATATTATTCGAGTTTAATGTTATTGGTAATTTATTCATTAGAGTTAAAGTTTTCAGATTAAACTTTTTAATATTTCAGCAATTATAATATATGATTTTAGTAAGTATATTGATTTATCAATTGTGAAATAAAAATTAATTAATATTTTAATTACTTTCTTTTTTTTCCATCTTTTCAAAAGATATTGATAAACTTCTATTTTAAAGATATGGTTATTAAAAAAAATTAATCTTTATGTTTGCGTGCATTTTATAGTTTTTATTTATTGATCAAATATAGAGCATGTATATTTTTCTTACTCCAGCTTACGTTACTATGATTTATTGAAATTTTCAATTGAATTAGGATAATATTCTTAATATTTAAAAACGAAATTAATTTTGTTACTTAATTTTTTCGATTATATTTTTATATTTAAGTAGCTTTTAAGTAACCGTTCATACAATTATGCTCGAAATACGATTAAAATACAAATTCCAAGTACTTTACGATCTCTCTAATTTAATAAAATAAATTTATCTAAAAAGTTTAGTTGAAAAGATTTGTACATTTATAAAAAAAAATGATACTTATATGTTGTAAGTAGATACAGGATTATAAAATCTATATTTTAAAATAATTATTTTCTTTATTTTTTTTTCCTTCTGATGGATTTATTAATGTGTATACATTGCCAGCAACAATTTCCTTGGTCAAATCGCGATCGCATTCACGTTAGTATTTCTGACAAGTTTTTATCTTGCGAAGTATGAGAAAAAAAAGTTTGTTTCTTTTCTTTTTTATTCGAGACGTTTGATAAGAGTCTGGCGTTGATTCAAACGAAAAAAAAAATCTATATATATACATAAATTTCTGAAATTTAATGTTTCACTCTTGGCTCGTCATAAATATAAAAAAAAAAAAACTATACACGTAAATCTCTATATAGTTCATAGTTATGTAAAATATTATACGTGAAAGATAAATTTGAACGTTCAGCAATTTTTAAACGTAAAACTCTCGCGACTGGTGTACTTAGAAACCGTCCGTTTCGCATGTGTACAAAAACTTCTGCGTACGCTAGTTTTTAAACGCGCTCAACAAAGAACAAAAAAAAAGAAAAAGTTGAAAAAAAATTAAAAAAAAAAGAAATTAAAGTCTCGCATTACTCAATAGTCATTTGATCATCTTGGACTGTGCATCGAAAAAAAATAAAAGACAAAAATGAACTGTAATCGTAATAAGCATAAACATGAAAATTTTCAGTTTATAACATTTAACTGCGTGATGATTGAAAGCCAAATTTTCAACCGTATACAATGAATAATTATTACCTAATGCATATACTTTATTCTTTTAAGTACTTTTCTGTAAAATCTTTTTGTAAATAAAGTTGCAATACAAGCAAGAACGTCGAGAACGTAATAAAAACAAAATAAAAAAATTGTCAAATTTTCAAAGATCTTAACGTTACTTGCGCAATTTAACTTTTTTGTACAACGTTAAAAAAAAATAATAAAAAATAATAATAATCGAAACTCACCAAAGCGACGATATTTTCGATAAAATTGACGAAAGAAATCAATACAAAAATGGTCAATGAAACGGATGGTGCGTGAGAAAAATAATGTTATCTTTTAGGATTTTAATGCGAGAAGCCAAGTCGCGTTTTCAATGTTTACACGAAAAATTTAACAAGAAAATTCTAATTATTGATTACTGTAGTGTTATTAAAAAAAAAAAAAAATAAAAATATAAACAAAAAATGAAAAAAGCGAAAGGAAGTGATAGCGTAAAAGCGACCGTGTGTGAAAAAATGATAGCGCGTAAGAGAAATATGAAATAAAAAAAAAAAATAATAATTTCTAGATTTAAAACGTAAGGGGAGAAACAATATAAAGCGTGGTACGAACAGAACTGTGATATTGTTATTGTATAAAAATTAAATAATGGAAGAGATAAAAAAATATGAAGAAAATCTAAGGTAAAAAAAAACAAACTATACCGTAGGGATGAATTATATAACATTGTATTTTACAAGAAAAGTGCATTCTTAAGCGTTTTAGCGCGGTCGTGCGAAAAAAAAAAGAATTTGTGAAAATGCGAGTACGCGAGAGTGTGAAAATGTGAGTATAACGAAAAAATAAAAATATTATTAATGGAAAAAATATTAAGTAGCCCTATGAAAATTCAGTGGTTTTTTCAAAATTTAAAATTCAGATTTGGTGCTTGTTAACAAAACAATTTTAACAATTGAAAAAAAATGAAAGAAAAAGCTTGAATTTCAAGTAGTAATAAACATAATATTCATCGTGAAATCGAAAAATCAATCATTAAAATGTTAAATATTTTGCAAAAAAAATTAAAACTAAAAGAAAAATTGGTAATTTAGAATTTTCAGGGTTACTATATTTTTTTTCCATTTTATGCCAGTTCTCAGGCACCGGTGTTTAAATAATTTCAACTACTTGTAAAATAAAATAAAGCTGGAAGTTATTATATATGAAATGAAAATTTTTCAGAATATAAGGTAATAAAAAAAATGGTGATGTTCATTATGAGAAGCATATGTATACATATTATAAATATATTACATTGTACTAAATGTTTTGCCACAACAAAAGAAAAAACTCGATACGATATATCGAACCTTTTTTAATATTAAACAAGAAATGATAAATAGAGAAGAAAGAGAAACGAAAAGAAGAAGAAAAAAAATTGTAACGATGAACGAAACTAAGATGAGATATGTAAATTGTATCTAAAGGACAGTTTTTAGGGATGTAAAGAGACAAAAAAAAAATAATAAAAAAAACGGCATGCGCGCACGAAAAGAGAGATAGATAATCTAAGCAAGTCCGTAAATTTATTAGATAAATGTATACGTGGCGTACGAAATCAAGGACAAGCGATTCCTTTGTACTTGTGGCGAAGTCGTTTGTCCCCCTTTACCCTCCTTTTTCCCCCCTTATATTCTCTCACCTCCTCCTTCTCTCTCCTTTTCTATAAAAGACAAAAAATAAAAAAATTGAAAAAACAATTTTTCGCGAGAGTTTTTGATCTTGTTTCCTGTGAAACTTACATACCACGACTTTACTACTTATAAACGACGACTTTAAAAGAAAAAAAAAATTATAAAGACGACGGATGCAGCGACGGCTTAGAAACGTCTCTGCCCCATGCGTCAATTGTGTATTTGTCAAGCAATGTGTGTGATGCGTGTAAAGCGAGTGTGTATAAAAAAAAAATGTTCTCTTATGTGTATTAGCGTGTGTGTGAGAGTGTGTGTTGTTGTGAAACGCGTACACGCCTGAGAAATTCACAGTATCGGGGCACAGGAAACTTTAATATGTTATAAACTTTATATATAAAACTTTACTTTCGTTTATTTCTTTATTTTTTTTTTCCACGTTTTCAAGCAAATGTTTTTTGTCGGATATCGATTTATTTGAACTGTTCAATAAAACCAAATTAGCTTTCAAATGACGTTATTGCTAATTTTAAGATATACATCCCTTTTATTATGTATCATATTAGAAAAATTCATCAAATTATTGATCACTATGTGCAAGGTAAAACAATTTTTAGTTATATTTTCGTTTATTTCATCTTGAATATTAATGTTTCAACAATTTTATGATCTTATTAATAAACTTAAAAGGAATGTTTAAGCTTGAAAAATATTGATATTCACGTGAGGTGTTGAAAAAAGAAAAAAAAAATTTTTAAATAAGCACTACAAACTTTGCATATTCCTCGTTCCCCGAAAAATTTTCCCAATTTTCAAACTCGTGTATGCATAAGAATTATAAACTTAAACTAAAATCGTCGTAGATAAACCAAAATTTGAAAGAATAACTTTTGGTCTTACTAAATAAAACTACACTGATTCATCTGCGAATCCCGAAGTCTTCTGAAAATACATAATAGAGAAGTAAGGACTTGTAACAAATAATTTGATTTTCTAAGACTTCGGTTGGTAATTGTTTCGACGTATACGATAATTATCGTTAAGAAATTTAAAAAAAAATAGATGAAAAATGATTTTTTATTCTGATTATTAATGAATTTCAAGAGATAACGAATCCTAAATGCGCAAAAAGACATTTTTAAATTTAAATAAACGATCCAGGGATATATTGCAATAGTAATATGTATAATGCAAAGAACGTTTGTGTTAATAAAAGAAAAAAAAAGATCTAAACTAACTTCAAAGCAGTCAAATGCGATGACTTTGAATTGAAGAAATGCAAATGTTTATAAAGTCGTTCTACATACCAGAATCCTATAGAGCAAATGATTGAATAAATTAATTTAAAAATGTCAATAATTGAAAAGCGGTATACATCGAAGCAAATACTCAAGCGGATGTCGGAAAAAGGCGCGAAGAATTATAATTCTAGATAGGTATATATATAGAATATAGGAAAAAAAAGAACTAAAAATTATGAAAAATCGGTGCTGCGCGCGCGTGGTATTTAAATATTATAAGTTCGGCTGAAAAAAAAAATCGAGAGGCGAGTCGCGAAATAGGCTCGACCATACCCGTATACATTGGTGGCAAGTGCATCGTTCGTTCGTACGTTTAGTTCGTTCGTTCGGTGTGGCGTAGGATTATTCTAGGTATAATAAACTTTACGAATTCGTCCTTGAATGTCGCGCAAGTGACGGTAAGCAGAGAAAAAGTAAGATAGATGTGGAGCAAGAGCGCAAAAGAGTAAGAAAGAGCGCTCACACTTAATACATTTATTTATATATATATACATATACACGCTAAGGAGGGAGGAGCTGCGGAGTTGCCTGCTTAGCTCGCGATCATTTTTTTTTTTTTTATTTTTTCGTTTATTTCTTCTTTTAAGTTAACTTCTTTCTTGCGTTTGCCGCTAGCCGCGAAATAATCGCGTTTCATTCAGAAACGCACTTATAACAATAACAAGAACCGAGCAAGACCTATAGCGGCCATAACGATACACAAGAAATGGTAATACTTAAACATGACATTATACGGCTTTTATGCACGCTCTCGAAAATTTCTTTCCTATTTAATATTATACACAAAGTTTATTTAATTTTTCTAAAGTCTTTATACCTCGGGCTCTATTTTTGATTTTTCGTTTGACCATTCTAAGATATTATATACGCGCTTTAATAATACAATGAAATTTAAATTCTTATTCTTATGAGGAAAAAAAACTTCGCCACAATTTCTAGAAATAAGACCATCTTTTAGTTTCATATATTTGTTGTATTTAAAAAAGAACACGAAACGAGAAATAAAAAGATTATCGTTGTTGCCATATATACATGAGAAACAATAGATAATATTGTATATTACAAACTAAATAATTATTATTGTAATTAAAAAAAAAAGTTATTGTAAATTGAAGAAGAAAAAAAATACAATTTTTCGCCATTTACTTAATGAATTTATATATAAAAGCAATTTATCAATATAAAATTTTATACAAATGAAATACAATAATTTATTATGAATGATACGTTCCAATTTACAAATCACTATACAAATATTCTTAAATCTATGGTAATTAGTGTACAAAAATTTTCTAAATTCCATGCAAAATTTTTTCATTTAGTAAGTGAATTAAAAAAACTTACACCTACACCTTCTAAAATAGATAATGTAAATCTTGCTATTAAATTAAGTATATTGAAAAAGCACTGTAAGCTATCCGTAAATTTAAAATTTATTTTTTCTTACATGAGTATAGAAAATTTTTGTACATTTCTAAGATTATACATGTGTAAAAGAAAACGACGTTACCGTAAAATTGTGGAATTTCGATTACAAATATAATAAAAAAAAAGTAGAAATATAGTGATTAAGCAGGAACTACCTTCCTCTTGTATTATTTTTTATTTGCTTTAACTTTTACGAAAAAAAAAAGTTCTTTACCGTTCCCTCTTTTTTTTCTCAAAACAAAAACGTCATGTCGCGTACAAAGGCCAATAAAAAATAACAGAAGCATGCACGTATCGTGTATAGAATGCAATTCTTACTATTTCAAAGGATTTTGATAATTTAAAGCGCCTTTTTTCCTCTTTTTTCTACTCCCATCTCTTCGTTAGATTACAGAAAGGATCAGAATGCAACGGTGCTCCGGTATACGATGTTTGAAGGTTTTTATGTCAACGAAAATGATTAAAAAAATAAAATAAAACAGATTAGCTCAAGTTTTACAAACTCGGTGTATACCTAAAATATTGGGTAAAATTTTATAAAATTAGTATGACCACGTAGAGTTGTCTGAAATATTTTTAACAAAACTACTATGGAATAGTTATAATTTTAAGAAATAGCGAAATTCATTTAACTATAGTTTTACGTCCCATATTGTAGCTTATTTCTATTATTTTCTTTTTGGTAAAGAAACAACTTCATGAGATGTTTTTATATTGTATAAGAGCAAATAAAAAAAAAATCATTTTTGTTACTTAATATTTAACTGTGTTTTTTATGGAAATAAATAAGAATATTTAAATCAACGTGAATGTTGGTTTTTAAGAAAAAAATATATGTTGTTTTTATTTAGAAATGTACATTTTATTTCCTTTTATAATATAACAATAACATTACGCATATTATATCTTCATTTTGAATATTAATCAAAAACCGTTTCTTTTTATTTTAATTAATTAGATTTTCAGTTCTTAATATTTCTAAAATTGAAATATTATTTTCATAATATTGTTATTACAATACGTACTTGTAATTCAAATATTTGTGTTTTCCAAACAGTGAAAAAGAAAAAAAAATTTTCAAGTATTTTTTCAATTGATAATTTGATTTAGTATATATTATTGTTTTTTTTTATTTAAAAAAAAATTATTACTACTGCAATGTCAAGATCTAATTTTTTTTTTTTTAACGTCGCTATATTTATGCTATGCTATTTTTGCTATGCTAATCAGCGACGGAGCTCGTAAGTGGGTTTGTGAACAAAGCACATGTAACGAACAGTGGTGCTTGTATCAATCGGTTGCCGAGAGCGGGATTCGAACTCAAAATCCCTAAATTGCGAATCCAACGCTCTACCGAATGAGCCACAGACCGACTCGTAGAATCAAGATCTAAATCTCATGTGAATAGAAAACTGAATTAATAACTACGTCAAACGTTAGAAATTTTATTAAATTTAAAGCATTTTTTATGTGAAAGAAATTATATAAGTTTAATCCTTTTTCTAAGGGATTATCCTGTTGTTGATAGAAGAAAGATTTGTAAAAACTTTGATGGTAAATTAAAAAATAAATAGTTTTTTTATGATTAAAGTTATAAAAGAAATGTAAAATTGAAGACCGATGGAACCTTTCAAGACTCTGCCAAGAGATGAGATTTTTAACTCTTCAGACTCCAACATCATTAATCCATATTTTATAACCTTGCATTCTTTAAAAAGTAAATTCATCTTAATAACATTGTTTACACTAGCTTCAATAAGAAATACTTAAAATAAAATACTTATTTGAATTTTTTTTTGATATAACGTTTACTTGAAAATCATGCTTTAAAAGATTTTATTTTGTATTTATTTTCTAAAATGATTTTTTCAAACAGCACACAATTAGATTTCTTTATATCTATTCATATTTTTTGTTTGTTCAAAAATTAATAAATTATTTAAAAATAAACAAATTATTTTTGAAATTTTAATTAACGAAGCCTAATTGTTAGTAAAATGTATTTTTAAACATACAATTGATGCGCATTTGTTGTACTTACCGTCGAAGCACAACGACAGCACTTTCATAATATAAATTATTATGCTGAAACACTTGGTGGATTTGGAAATAATCAACGTTTTGGAAGAATTATTGATATTATCACCTCAATTAATAAATTGATTTTATGTTATTCTTAAAACTATGATTTTTAGTATAAAAATGTTGCTGAAAAGTTTGTTATTAGTTTTTATTTAAAAGTTAACGACGAACCAAACGTGTCTTAAAATTACAAGGAAATATAAAAATCTCAAAATTTATTAAACTTCTTATAATTATAAATATCGATTGATTTTAAATAACCAAAATAATTCAATTTTTTTGTACAAGCATTCTGGCGAATCTTTAACCGTATGTTTGTAGCACGTACCCTAATAATAAAGTTCGTTGCATTATTTACCCTTAGACATCTTTTTAAAGAAGCATAAGTGCTAAAACTTGCTAATTATAAAGCAGTTTGAATATATACTCGAATGGACAAAGTGTCGTGACATGCGACTTTTTTTACATTTTTTTTTTAAGGAAAACTTGTACTCCGGCGTTACAGTCGTCACGCGTCAAGGATTTATAGATAGAAAATAAATTTTATAGGTTAATTATGCACGTTTTATGCAATCGAAATGAGGGGCAAGTAAAAAAAAATGGCTGAAGTTACACCGCTGTGTGCGTGTTTTTCCATCCGTAATTTGAAAATTACACATTTTCGGTATTTAATGACTTTTTTTCTTAAATTTAAGATTATTAGCATAAGTTTTGTTTTAAACTTCTTTTTTAGGCAATAATAAATATTTTTTTTTTCAATTTATTATCAAACTAACGTCCAAATTTAATTAATGCATTGACGACTTTTTGTTCGGTCAAAAATATCAATGCACTCATATATTTTTTTACATTTAATAAATAAAATCTTTTTTCTTAATTCATAATATTAAGATGTTTTATGTTGTTCCTGATTGATTTAAAACTCAATTAAGATATTTTTTTTATAATTAAATATAATATTTAAAACGTTTTTGACGATTGGCTAAAACAAAATTAAAAAGTACGTTAATAAACGGGCTATAAAATCCATATAAAATTTTTTTATGATAAATATTTAGCACATATCAATCTTTACTTCAGAAACTTATTTTAAGTTACCACAAGAACACGAGCTTGAATCTATATAACTCAAAATTTTATGGAACAGTTTTTCTATTTGAATTTGTTTGCATTTATTAATTGATAATACTGAAAATGATATTTAAATATTTTTAACTATATAAGAAAACTAAAATATATCATTTATTAAATATAAATAGTGAATAGCGTCTTTTAATAGTCAAATTCATTGAGATTAAAAAAATCATAAATTTCACAAGCCGATCATCATGAAACGGTCAGCTCATACATTAAAATAATAATTTTTTTATATTTCAAATGGACAAATTACAACAAAGTGCGTTAGTTTTATGTGGACTTTGGAATGTTGATTACGATACATGTATTTCACAAAGTTATGAAAAAATTTCTACGTACATTAATAATAATGAAATAATTAATTATTTCATTCTATAATGAGTATATGTTAAACTAAAAATTAAGTGTTTTCGCGATATCATATCTTAATTTAAATGTAAATGAAAATTTTTTACGATAATTTCTACACCTAATTCGTTTTGTAAATTCTTCAGAAGTTAATGCTTAATAATAAAAAGTGTACAATGTCATTGCACAGAATCATAATATAATTTAAAAGTTGAAAAAATTCTTTGATAAAGAATTTATATAAATTATATATATTATAGTACAAAAAAAATATTAGTGATACATAAGTATTATTAATATTAAAGGTATAAATTTAAATAAGTTTTAATATATAGATAAATATTTAATGAAGCTAAAAATTTTCAATCGTTTAATCAACTGTATAATTTTGTATGTAAAGAAGTATTTTTTATGAATAATCAGAGATTATTTTAGTCGATAAATACTGTTGGTTAAAAGTAAAACTACATCTATTACAAAGTACAATCTTTAAAACGAAATCTATGTAATTTTATTTTAAGTATTCATAAATTCTATAAATTGATAAAAAATAACTATATTGTAAAAAATCTATTTTGTAAAATTCACATTGATATTCAAGAGAATGTGAATTCTTTCTATTGATGTTAATAAATTTTAGAATAATTTAAAATTATTTATAAACAAGTAAAAATATTAAAATTACAAAAATAGTGTTAAATTTACTGAAAGAACGATGTTTCTGAAAACATCATCCGCGAAACTATTATGAATGATATATTATATTTTATATTAATTGGCATTCAGCATTATCTATTTAGTAATTAAATAAGTTCGGTTGATCAATCGATAATCCTTTAGTCGTCAATAAAACAGGCCTCTCAATGATTTTATTCACGTGTCGCAATCATTCATTTTGAAATTTACTGTCCAGATTATTAATTTAATGTCCAGAAAGACTTTTTAACAAACTTAAATGAGCAGAGATGTGCAAACTCTAATATTCTTTTACACTTATAAAAATAATCCTGCTTGTTTTAGCTAATGAAAAAATGTCAGGGAATACTTGAACCTGGGTCTTCGAGCACGATTTAAAAATATATTATTATATTTCGTTTTTATTAGCCTTAAGTTTTAACTATTTAGCCATTCCACAAATTAATTTTAGTATATCGATCATCCTTTTATTTTATTTTCTCATTCAGGTGTCCAGAAAGACTTTTCTTATAAAAAGGGACTTTTTTACAAGCTCTAATAATTCTCTAAATTCTTAAAAATGACCCCGGTTAAGTTTTCATTTCTGAAAACATATAGGTCCCTGAATATGTTTAGTAGGTAATTTTGCTAACAATCAAACGTAAAGTGTTACGCTTTATGTTTGATTGTTATTGGTATTTAGCGCTCACCTATTCACGGTTGATTCATTGATGATCTTTCTCTCTTCGATGAAGTAGAAGATCCCTCGATGACTTTTATTTGCATATTTGGTTGTTCAATGGGACTTTTTCTTACAAATGTAGGTGTCCAGAAGGACTTTTTCTTAAAAATTTAGGTGATAAAGAGGACTTCTTTAGATACTCAGGTGCTCAGAGGAGATCTATTGTACAAACTCCGATTATTATTTCAATCTCATTAAAATAGATCTGATTAAGTTTCTACCCTTAAAAAAAGTCAGTGATTGGGACACGAATCCATCCCCTATCAGGCAATGTTACTTGTCCATTGAGCCAACGCGGCTCTTTAAAATATATATCAAATTTTTTGACGATTAGAGACATCTAGGAAAAATTTTATCAAGTTTTACTTGGAATTTCAGATTTCAGTCGGTTAGCAGGTTTCTGTTATGTTATTCTGAATCATAAGTTAAAAATCACGAATGTTGGGTGGATTCGCAGAGTGGTATATACACTGTATTAAAAAAAATACAAACATCCTTTAATTCATTGCAAAATAAATTACGATTTTTCTTCCAATGACTCGATAAACTTTTAAGCTTCGACGATGGCTTTTCTGGAAGTAAGTTATTATTATTTATAATTTGTAATTGTGTTTGTTTTTTTTAATTATTGTAGCAGAAAGTTCTAACCTATAATATTTATCATTTGAACTGATAAGTGATTAAAAACAATTATTAAATTTAGAAAAGAATAAAATTGCAATTATTATATTTCAGTGGCGTCGCTTTAATTTTTTCGATCTTAAAAAGGACGTCGATTCCGGAAAAATCGCCGAAGCTCTAGGGGTAAGTTTTATTAAAAATTTTCTAAAAATTATAATCCATATTTTATTTATAAAAATTTTTAGGAAGCTCGTGTCACAGCTGCTACGAGTGGTAATGGATACTTAGTATTTGGCGATAATATTGGAAACGTCCACTTAGTTAATAGACAATATGAAATTGTTACATTTAGAGCGTATGAAACTAGTTTAACAGCAGCTCAACAAGTGCAAAATTCCACATTTCTCTTCACAATAGGAGTAAAGTATTTTATTATACGTTTACATCACATATTATGGATCTGTATATATAACTTATTTCAATGAATTACAGGAAGATGAACCTGGATGTAATCCAACGATAAAAGTATGGAATACAGCGAAAAAAGATAAGCAAGGGTACCCCACTTGTGTTCGCATCAGCAGAGCTATTCCTAGTTATAGAGCAGTACCAGCAAGTGCATTATGCGTTCACTCAAGTTTAACATTGATGGCTGTTGGATTTGAAGATGGCTCCATTATGTTGTACAGGCAAGAGAATATTTTTTAATTATATTTTTTACTGTGTTTAGAATTATTAATTAAACAATATATTTCGTTTAGGGGTGACCTGACTCGAGAAAGGAAGAATAAAATAAAAGTTTTAAAAGATAGTAATTCGGTAATAACAGGTCTTGCAATAAAAACAAGTGGAAAGCAAACATATTTATTTGTAGCAACTACCAATAGTGTTTATTTATATAATATTACAATAAAAGATAAAGAGTTTAAGTCTGCTTTGGATAATATGGGCTGTTCTAGAAAATGCAGTATTCTTGCAGAATCTAAACAGGATAGTCATTTTATGATTGGTCGTAATGATGTATGTCTTATCAATATAAATTAAATTTAAAAAGTACATTTTATCCTAATTCTTTTGTAAAAAATATTTTCAGGCTATTTATTGTTATACCCCAGATGGTAGAGGGCCTTGCTATGCAGTAGAAGGTCAAAAAATCATGTTGGAATGGTTTAGAAGTTATTTAGTTATAATAGCTAAAGATACAGGAAGCATTCATAGGACTACAACAACTGTATCAGCAAAACCAAGGTATAATTATTTCTATTGAATTTAATTTAATTAATTTTATTAATATCTAAAATAATTATAAAAATTTCAGTACTATAGAACCTATACCTCCAGGAGCTGATAAGCATATAATTACAGTACTTGATATTCAAAATAAATTTATTGTATTTTCTGCATCAATGTTATCAGTTCAAGCAGTTTTATCAGAATGGGGAGGTTTCTTTATTTTGAGTGGAGACTGTAAATTGTATCATTTAGATGAAAAAGATTTGCAGTCAAAGTTAGCTTTACTTTTTAAGAAAAATTTATATGATGTTTCAATTAGGTAATATTATTAGTTATTTTTAATAATTTAATTTTCTCAATCATAATTTTTACTTATAAGAATATTTTTTTATAGGATAGCAAAAAATCATCACTATGATGCCGAGGGTCTTGTGGATATTTTTCGTCAGTATGGAGATCACCTTTATTCTAAAGGTGATCATAATGGTGCAATAGAACAATATATTAAGACGATTGGAAAGTTAGAACCATCTTATGTTATCAGAAAATTCCTAGATTCTCAACATATAGATTATTTAACTACTTATTTACAAGCCTTGCATAAACAAGGTCAAGCAACAGAAGACCACACAACATTGTTATTAAATTGTTATACAAAACTAAATCACACAGATAAATTGAAAGAGTTTATCATGGTAATAATTTTTTTTCAAACTAACAATTTTAATAAGATTTTAAAAAATTATTTCTAAATAAAATTAATACTTTGTAGACAAAGGATCGAGAAGTAGATTTTGATGTTGAAATAGCAATAAAAGTATGTCGGCAAGGTTCTCCTGAAGATGCATTATTATTAGCGCAAAAACATAGAAAACATGAATGGTATCTTCGTATTCAAATTGATGATAAAGGTGAATACAAAAAAGCTTTAGAATATATAACTACTCTAGATTTTGAAGAAGCAGAAATGAACATGAAAAAGTATGGAAAAATTCTTATTGAAAACGTTCCTAATGAAGCAACTCAGTTTTTAAAAACACTTTGTACAAATTATACACCAACTAATAAGCCATTAGATAAGGTATAATTTAAAATATGTGTAATTTTTATTATTTTACTTACATTAATCAAAATCACTTCTTTATTTAGGAACAGCCCATTGAAAAAGCTAATCCTGAAGATTTTATACATTTATTCTTGAATAATTCTGAAAGGCTTGTAGAATTTTTAGAACATTTAACTAAAACTGATAGCAAGTAAGTATTATTTACTATTAAATATATAATATCAATTAATATTCAATATTTAATTTCTCCCAATTTTTATTTACTAGATGGAGTACACCAGTATATAATACTTTGGTTGAACATTATTTACATGTATGGTCTTCTTTAACTGATGATATGGCTAAATTACAGTATGAACAAAAAGTAGTTCGCCTTTTGCAAAACTCAAATGCTTGTTATGATAAGGACCAAATATTAATTTTGTGTCATCAACATAATTTCAGGAGAGGAGTGCTTTATCTCTATGAAGAAAGAAAATTGTAAGAGTTTACATATTTTGGACTTGTCACTTAGTTTACCCGTGTCTTTAGATAAAATATTTTTTTTAGATTATAATTTTTATTTTTATTTTAATAATTTTTTTGTTTTAGATATCAAGAAATATTACAGTACCATTTACGTGAGGGAGATAGTGAACAAGTTTTAGCCACATGTAATAAGTTTGGCCGACAAGATCCAAATTTATGGATTCAAGCTTTATGGAGTGTGGCATGGAATAAAAATACACCACCTAAACTTTTATCAGATATTCTTGAATATATTGGTAAGAAAAACAGAATTACATAAACATATATTTATTATACTTATCTTAATAATACTGAATCATTAATCCATTTTTTTTTACAGCTAAAGAAAAATTATTATCACCACTTATGGTTATTGATGCTCTTTCAACATCATTAACATGTACTTTAGGAGATGTTCGAAACTACTTAAATAGCGTTTTACGCCAAGAACATGAACAAGTACAAGCCGATACCGAATTGACTGAAAAATATAGAGCTGATACCAAAAAGTTACGAGAACAAATAGAAACTATAAAAAATAGTACCATAATTTTTCAAGGGTCTCGCTGCAGTGCATGTCATCATCAGTTGGAATTACCTTCAGTTCATTTCATGTGTCAGCATTCTTATCATCAACAGTATGTACTCTACAAAAAATATAATAATTACGAAATTTTAAATAACAACTATTAAATCATGAAAATAAATTTAATTTATTTTTGCAGTTGCTTCCAAAGTTTCTCAGAAAACGAAAATGAATGTCCTGCATGTATGCCAAATAATAAAAAATGGCTAGACATCATAAGAGTACAAGAACAATCTAAAGATCTTCATGAAACTTTCCACAGTTTATTAGACAGAGCAGAAGATCCATTTTCGTTAGTTGCAGATTATTTTGGTCGAGGTGTTTTTAAGAAACTTATGGTTATTGCTGAATGGCAACAACCACAAGCACAAGCTGCTAAACATCTAATTAAACAAGAACAAAAACCAAATTATAATGTATACGGACCAGGTGCAGAAGCTAAGATACGGTTGACTGAAGGAAAAAATACGACACTAGGTAATTTGATATGATTTATATTTCTTAAAAATTTTGTAAGATTTATAAAATATAATTAAAGTTTTGCATGCAAAAAGAAAGACAATTATTAAACAATTATTATTATACAATTATTTTTGAAATTTAAAAACTTAAAAACACAGAAAAATATTGTCTATATAGATAAAAAATTTTTCTTAAAATAAATACATTTTTATATTTTATTAAAAATAAATTTTCATTTAAATAAATACTATTTTCAACTAATGATCTTTCTCCAAAGGAAACTTAAAGATATATTTAAGGTTTTAAAAATTCTACAGGTTTCTCTTTGCTTATACAGTGCCGTCCATAAATTCGGGATCACTCAGAGGAAAAAATTGCTGGAGAAAAATCGCAATAACTCGGTAAATATAGGTCGTATAGAAATTCTAAAAAAAACGATTTTAAAGTACTCCTCAAGAGCTTTAAAAACGCTGTATTATATTATTTTAAAAGTTTTTTTATGGTATTAAAAAAATTACTTAAAAATAAACATTTTTTGCCAATTTTTTAAATTTTAGATTCGCTCACACCGTTTTTCGAGTATAAGATAAAAAAATCTGAAAAAAATATAATTTAAAGTACTCTAAAAGAGCTTTAATTTGCATTTTTTTAAAATTTTTTACAATGATTTTCCGTCAAGATATGAAGTTTTAAAGTTGGGCATTTTTGGTGTTTTTGCAGAAAAATGGCCAATTTTCTGAAAAAACATCAAAAATGCCTATCTTTAAAGCTTTATAACTTGACGAAAAATCATTGTAAAAAATTTTTAAAAAATGCAAATTAAAGCTCTTTTAGAGTACTTTAAATTATATTTTTTTCAGATTTTTTTATCTTATACTCGAAAAACGGTGTGAGCGAATCTAAAATTTAAAAAATTGGCAAAAAATGTTTATTTTTAAGTAATTTTTTTAATACCATAAAAAAACTTTTAAAATAATATAATACAGCGTTTTTAAAGCTCTTGAGGAGTACTTTAAAATCGTTTTTTTTAGAATTTCTATACGACCTATATTTACCGAGTTATTGCGATTTTTCTCCAGCAATTTTTTCCTCTGAGTGATCCCGAATTTATGGACGGCACTGTATATTAAATATTTATTGATAAAATCAATCTTCATAGGAAATATTTTTTATAGTTTAAGATTAATTTCCATTATTCCGCCACAATTTTAGTTTATAAAGTATCACATGGATTCATCTTTTAGAAATTGAAACATTTTACTTTTACTATATTATACACAATGTTCAATCTTTAGTAATAGATGTTAAGACATAAATGAAATTTTGAATTTATAAATTTTAATTATTTGTTCCTATTGATACAACTTTATAAATAATAATTGTTAATGCATTCAGGTATTTAATGTAATATAGTAAATTTTAATTTACAAATGTAATAGGTCATTCATATTAACTTTTTTATTTTTTATATAATATATTAAAGTAATTATAACTCTAAAATTGTTATTAATAAATAATTTCATGTTTTTTTACAGTCAAAACAGAACGTCGCGCAGAAAATTCATTCCCATCTCAGTCAACAGCCGGTGATCTTTTGCGTGCCCTTAAACCAGATGTTTATTCTTCTTCGTTAGAAGCTAATATAAGTGACAGTGGGTTTTCAACTTCACACACAAATTCAAGGAAAGGATCTCCTGTACCAATTCGAGAAGCAAGAATCATAAATAATCCAACTCCAAAGTCTTCACCAGCAGAAAAAGCATTTATTCCTCCCAAGACACCAATAGTGCCATCAAATCCCTTCAAAGAAGAATATGATGAATCCAAAAATCCGTTTGCAGATGATGATGATGATATGAATAATCCATTTAGAGATGACTTTGATGATGATTACGACAAAAATTTAAATCGATTTTCAAATTGATTTTTTAAATACTCGCGCGCGTGTATAGTACAGTTTAAAACTTTGTAATGCTGGACGTTCCTCTTTTAAGCTTACAATTTCTTTTTTGATATTGTCAATAAGTTTCTTTATAAAACTATATGTAATTTTTTACTAGTTAAACATATATGAATCATTTTATGTCAAATTAATCATTCCCCTACCCTTTCTTACCTAGAAAATCAAATTATTTTTTCTATTTAAATTAAAAATTTTCAAATCATGTAATTGTTAAATAATTATATTATTGATATTTTAAAAATAAGTTAATTAAGAGTAATTGTATTATATTAATATTGCCAAATTATAATTTAATACTGTAAAGAAAATAATTAAATTTTTTAGGAAAAATTAAGTTTTGCTTGGCATGATTCATAAAAGGCTTTCATATTTGTATATATAATTGTCAGGAAAAATTGTATAAATTGAAAATAAAATATAAAATACAATCATTGTATAAAGTATAAAATATAATTTCAGTCTTAATTCACTAACATTAAAAATTATCTCTAGACATTTTCCATGTATATATTTTGTTACTTATAGTAAAGGCACTTAAAGTATTAACACTAGTTGGATTCATTGCTATTGGATTGGCCACTGTAAAATATTGTTCTGTATATTTTGGATTATAAAAATCAGTCAGCTTAGGTACAATGTCTTTATTCCGGGGTTCTGGATCTTTACTACGCATAAGTCTAACTGGTAGTTTATCATCGTGCACAGAAAGATTTATCAAATCTTTATATACAGTTTCATAGGGTCCAAAATCTAATGCATTTGAAACCTAATAAATAAAAAACAGTTTCTTTATTTTTAATAATAATAAATAGTTAAATACTAAAAATTTTTATATACCTTGCCATATAAAAGATTTTTATACGATGTTGGTAAATGTTCAATGTCAGTAATATATTTTTCTTTTTCAATTTCTTTTAATTTTTTTATTACACAAATCGTTGAATTATATTCTGGTCGCGATAACAAATTTTTAGATACAATATTCTGTCTTTCACTAAGTTCTAAATCATTATCTGAATTTTCATCATTCATTTTTTCTTGTAATATTTCTGGTTCTACAGACACTTTTCGTTGGTTTCCAGCAACATTGAATACAGCACTCTTTTTTACTTTTGTTTGTGGCAGTTTTTCTACACTTTTGCTTTTAGTCAAAGAAGCTAACTTATACTTAGCACAAGGCATTAATTGTACTTTCTTTTGAACTTTGATTGGTTTTTTTATAGGATTACGTTTTACAGTCATAGAAGATGCACTATTTGCTTCTTTTAAAATTTTTATACTTGATGCTGGTAATTTATCTTGGACTTTATTAGACATGGTAACCTTAGAATGATTTTCTTTGTCTTCCTTTTGAGGAGTTTTATTTAATTTACGATTGTTAATACTTTTCTTCTTACTATCAATATTATTAACTATATTTTTTTTCTGTGTATTCTTTAATTTTTTAGAAGTATTAATTTCCTTAATAATTTCTATATCATTATTTTCATCACTATCATCACAAGTTATGCACGGTACATTTTTTTTATTTAATACACTTGAGCTTTTATTATTTTTATATTTATTTTTTTCTTCAATTTTTCTAGCAGTACTTTTGTTTATTGAATCTTGAATTGTCATCCGTTGTAGTTTCTCAATAGAATCAGAAATAGAATTATCATAATTTCTTTTTTCTTTAGCAGTTTCAGGAAAACTTCTTCTGTAATTTTTGTCAGTTAAAGTATCTGAACTAGTAGTACTCAAATCTCTTGATTCCATTAATGAATCTTCATTATCCGATACATAAATGCAAGGTATATTAGATGAGCTACTATTTAATGCATTTGAAGTTTTTTTGTCTTTCAGTAAAATTTTTTTACCATTTTCTAAAACTTTAAAAGGAATATTTATTGGTACAATACTTTTAACCTTCACTTTCCCTTTATTGATGTTTGTACTTTCAGTTGGTTTCTGTCTAATAACTGAATCAGAAGTTTGACTAAACCTTACTTTTGGTTGTTCCATTATCACTTTTTTTTTCACATCTACTTTAAATGAAAACGCGAATATGTAATTAGCGTTACATTTCAATTGATAATATTTTCATTTAATATAGAAAATTTGTTTTTCAATATTCAAATCAAATTTGTCGTTACATATAAATATAGTGAGATTTAAACTTAACCTAATCTAATCTATATTTTTATAGCTAAGGATAGGTTAGGTATTATACAGGTACGATTACATTCGAGGAAAGTGGCGCCATACATACTGCAACTGTAGTAAATTTAAGAACATTTTTTTATCCGGTAAATTGTTTTTTTTTGCACGAATGCATGTTTGTCACTTGACATTTCCCAATTATTTATACTATGAATCATATTTCTTCTTCTGAAGGCTCTATTTTTAAGGTAATACACAATTTTTTTAATTATAATTTGAAATATTTACTAAGGTTATTTGAATATTTATCCCAAATATTTTCATAACTTGTTGTAAAATATGTTCTTAAACTATTAAAATTAATCTTGAATTTCTTATTCAGAATCCAGAGCATAAACCATTGGAAAAACTAAAATTGACAGTACAGATTGATGGAATCAAGCACACTATCCCTGCTCTAGTAAGATTTGATTATAAATAAGATAAAAAATAATATTGCTTTAACTTATTTGTATTTGAACGTTTCATTTGATTTTAGGATGAACATTGGGTTGAAAAACGAACCTTCTTAATTTATGAGCCACCGCAATTAGTAGATTCAGATAGAAAAGATATTATTGGTGCAAAAGAACGGTGGTTAGAAGTTGCAAATTTTATGTTAGATGATTTTAATTGGTTACTTCAATTACCTTTTTATAAGTAAAAATTTACTTGCTATATAAATATTTATAATCAAATTTGACATATATCATTATAGATGTAAATTGAAAACATAATTGTTTTTTAATTTTTAGATTTTGGTCTAACGTAGTTTATAATCCAGGAATAATGAATTCAATTACTAGTTTTTTACAAGAAGCACCAACTTTTTATACTATAGAAAATTTTCCTAATGATTATGATATAAGAAATCTTTTCAAGGGAATAAGGCGAGTAGTTCTTGTTATCTTTGCCAGGCTTGTAACGCATAAAGAAAGTTCTGATGAATATCTTACTTTATCAATGCATGCTGAGTTACTGTATGATAAATATATATTTTCAATACCCATTTTAATGGATTTATGCCAACAATATGGTCGTGATAATAAAAAAACTGTAGAAAAAATTGTAAACAATGTATTTACTGTACAGCATATGTATCAAAAAGATCTTGAGAAAGCTAATGCTTACGTTATAGAGGTGGGTAACTATATATTTAAATTTTATATGTACAATAATTTTTAATATATTATTAAATAAAGCGTTTTGGTTGTATAGGCTTTACAAAATATTGAAAGGAGATTTGAGGATTGTCCTTACGATAAAGATGGAAAAGCTGTTCCACTTGCAGAAAGAAGCGGGAATATGGAAATAACTCTAGTTAGTTTAGAAGATATAATATTGTATTTACTTGACATAGTATCTACTGTCAATATATTTATAGAAATTTATCCACCTGTTGTAAATAATTTTAAAAATGAAACGTTTTTATCAAGGTATGTATAGTTTTACATAAAAATTACAAATATTAAATAATCAAATAATTAAGGTATTATTACTATTTCCAGACTGGTTTCTGTATATAACAGTACAATACCAGAAATGTACAAAAAATTAGATGAATTAGCATTAAAAGATGAAACCATAGAAAAATATACGCAATTAAAAGAATTAATAGATGTCATAAGAATAGAAATTTTAAATGTTTATAGAATAATAACATATAAAAATATTAAAAATATTAAGGAAAGCGGGTAAGATTAAAATCATTTATTAAACTATAATTATCATTATATAATTCAAAAATATAATTTTTTTTTTCTTCTTAAAATAGAAGCTCTCATTCTGAAGTAGGAGAAATTGTGGATGATTTTCTTAATTGTTTAATGCAAACTTTATCAGGAAAAGAATTTATCACTGATTATAACAATATTTATCCAATTGTTGATGATTTTGAAATTTTAAGTAGCATTTATCCAGATATGTATCCTTTTATAAACAAATAACGCTTTCATTGAAGAAAAAGAATTTAAATGCTATTAAAATAGATTTTTATTTATTTAATTTTTACAGACACTTGTTTGTATAACAGGTTTTAAAATGTTTACTTTTCTAAATCAACTTAAAGTAAAAAATTTCAATGAAATTATACAATTATGATAAAAATTTTTAAATGGCATTATGAATCTTTTGATGGAAAGAAATTTTAATTATAATATTGCTAAAGTATTACAATTAGTGTTTATTTTCAACTTTTATTCATCAAATTTTTAACAATTTTGAGTATAAATAATATTAGTTCTATTTATGAGATTGTTATACATGCGAGCCTATATGTTCATCTTTAAGGAATTTGCATTGCATATTATTTGATTGAATTTATTTTTTTTTTAATATAACGTTTTAAACGCTTAAATACGTTCTTCAAGCAAAAAAGTCAAAAACAATGTTAAAATATCATGTTGGGTCTGAATGTATGCAATTTTGGTCAAGACGGTCATCGTTGGACTTTAATTTTAATATTTGAACAGCGGTTGTCTTAATTAAAATTGCGTTTACCTAGATTCGACATAATGTTTCACATTTTGTTCTTGAATCTTTTACCTAAAGAAGAAGATTTGGGCGTTCGAAATGTTGTATTAGAAAAACAACAATAAATTTACTTCAACACTTAAGTAATTGATGTTCAATTATTAAAATTAAATTTTTAATTCCAATTGCAAATAATACAAAATAAAGAAAATAAAAAACGCAAATTGTAATTACTTTAATATTTTTTAGATAATTAAAAAAAATGTTAAGTAAAAAAAATATGCAAGGGCAATTAAAAAATTATTTTTTACACTTTCACAGAGTTGATATAATCTTATTTTACAATTATTTGTTTTTATTATTTAAAAAAAAAAGAAAAATAAAACTTTGCTATTGTTTATATATTCAATGTAATACAAAAATGGCTTCTTAAATTTATAAAATAGAACGACCCGAAAATTTTTTTGACAATTTTACTTTAAGTTATGTTTAAATGAATAAATTTATTAGAGATTCATAATCACATTAAAGGAAATATATAATCATTTAATTTATATAAATAATATTAAAATACAATTGAAAATTTAAAAAATACGATTGAATTAAAAGCATTGAGATTTTTAGCGGCTCATTCGGTAGAGCGTTAGACTCGAGCTCGAATCTTGTTCCCGTCCGGTTGATATAAGTACTACTTTACACTCAATGAACTTTCTCACAAACATGCTGAAAACGTTCATTGTTAATGAATGTCGCAATTAAAGTATAAGAGCACCATTTAAAAAAATGAAAAAAAATAAAGCTATTTCACCTAATTTAAATTTTAATTATTCCTTAAATTATAATTAGAGATTTGATCAAATATAATTTTATTACCGAGACAATTTCTTCGTTTTTGATTGAATCAATGTCTCCAACAGTCAATAAAATTAAGTCTAACAAAATTTCTGTAAGTAATTTCACACAATTATTCATTATAATCTTATATTGATTAATAATAATTAAATTAAATATAAATTTTAAATTTAGGAACCAGTTGCTGGATGCAGCAGTATTCAAAATAATAAAGTATTAGAGATTAAAGATGATAACGTAGCTGGATCATCGAATACTAAAACAAAATCTGAACTTGAATTAACATTCCTTATTTCAGAAGTTAAAAGTATTCTTTGCGATCTTGGTGAAGGATTTATTCAGGTAAAAATAAATTTCTTATTTCTTTTAGACTCACTTATTATTTATTTTGAATTCAGATAAATAAAATGCTTTTATACTTTTTACTTATTAAATAAAAGTAAATGAAAATATATTAATCTTTATAATGTTTCAGTATTAAACACTTAAATGTTTTCATTAGCCAATTCTTAATTCTCAAAGCATAAATATTACGATTAACATTTTTAAGTGTTGTCATAAGTTTATTTAATAAATAATGATCACCCTGTTTTATTTAGTTTGATAAAAAATTTACTGACATAAGGTAAGTGTACCAGTTCTTGGACACCTTAAGAATGGTACCACCCAATAACTGGACACAGGTAAAATCGCGATTTTATCAGTTATTGGGTCGTACCATTCTTAAGGTGTCCAAAAACTGGTTCACTTACCTTAATCGACGTAAATTATTTATTTTTATTTCAATTCATTTCATTCATCAATTTATTTTGATAAATTTCACTTTTCTCCTTTTTGTAACGCTGTACTTATTAAAATGTTGTTAAAATATTTACATACATTTTCATTTTATAATATTTAAAAAATTATCAAATTACTTTAAACTTGCAGAAGTGTCTAACTCATTATAACAACAAACCAGAATCGGTTATAAATGCTGTTTTAGAAGATTGTTTGCCACCAGAATTACAATGTTTGGATCGAACACTTCCGTTCATTCCACCAGATTCAGATGTATGATAAATATATTTAGATTTGTAAATTAAAAATAATTCTTTTTTTACTATCTTTTCACATCAATGTAAAATTTTCAGGAAACTTCGGCTGCGGTCGATGCTGCAATTGGAGTGCAAAGGTTAAATATTTATGATAATGACGAGTTCGATATTATGACTAAAGATGTTATAGACACTTCAAGGGTACACAAAGGCAAAAGGTAATATATTAATATTAATAAATATTCTTTATATTCTTTTGTAAAATATTTATTATTATTCTTTTCTATGCATTTAAATCAATACATAATTGAGATATATATTACGAAAATAATTTTTTTTTAAATCGCGTCATTTTTAGGAAAGACAAATATAAAAATTTGAATGACCTCTTAAACGATAAGTCTCACATTGCTAAAACAAAAGATATTTATAACAAATACAGTGTGGTAACAAGTGAATATGATGATGAATATGATGATACTTATGACGATCAAGACATTGGTCCAAGTGCTCAAGATGATGTTGAAGTTGACGCCAGACCTTTTACTATACCGAGGGTAAGAATTTTTAATGACTTTACAACTAAATTAGACATTTGAATGATAACAAATTTTTAATATAAATGTTTTTATAGGTACTTCGTAAACAAGAAGTAAATGATTATTATGAAGATGACGATGAACAAAATGATGTAGATCATTCATCAGGTTTTCAAGCAAAAAGAGATAACTTTGTTGAGGATCCGGCTGTATTAAGAGCGAAAGCTGAAGAAAGACGCTTAAATAAACACGGAACAAGAACATTCACCGCACAAAATAAAAATGTCATAGGTAATTCGGCGTATTTTTTTTTTTTTTTTTTGTAAATATGTATTAATTAATCTTTCTCTTAATTGTTAATATTTTTACAGGAAATCCAAAAGGCCAAGGACAATCAAAAGAAGTGACGGATAACAGAAATCAAAAGAACAAAAATAAATCAGCGAAAGCCAATCATAATCGTCGTGCTGGATCACAGTGGAAAAGAAATCATGGCATGGTTCCATCATGAAAATGTATTTAATACATAATGTTGAAACAGAAACTTAAATCGCACTGAAAATCGTTTTAATAAAACGGTTTGCCAAATTCATTTAATTAATTATGTTTATTAAAATAAAAATGTTTTTAATAACAATGAAAATTACAATAATTTTCTTATTTGCATTGAATAATAAGTTTATATTATTTATTTGGCTTATTATTATATTAATATAAGTTATTAAAATTCAAAATGAATGCTTATAGATTTTTATAATATTATATTTTTTATAGACTATTTTTGTCTAACAGATATTAACTGCCAATAAGTAAGGTTATTAAAAGCTTTTATTTATAAAGTTTTTCGAAAATATTTTATTTTCAAAAAAAAATTAGTGCATTATTTATACATGTGTTCATAATCACTCATTAATAAAAATATTTCTATACAATTTTTTTTAATACTAAATGTAAAAGTGTTACAATTTATTAATGAGTTGTAAATACATAGTATATGTAATCCTAACGTAGAAATAAATGAAAATTATTTTCAAAATAAATTTACAACATCTAAATCCCTTTAATTACAATAATTCGTTATCAACATTACATAAGATACCCTTTATTAAGATCTATGTAAAAAATACTGTAAAAATACTATACTTGTCATTGTATAATCTTATTTATTATAATGAAGTATTATTAGATAACACTTTAAACTTAGTCTCTCACTTAAAATAAAATCTTAAATTTTACTTTCAATTTTCACACTTATCGAATCGTCATTAATAAAAGCTAAGTTATCAAAGCCATTATCATAAGCGTTGTTATGACTTTCTTCATTCACCAAACTATTCGACAATGACATGTTTGTATGAGAAAACTTGTCATTCAAATCGGCAATACTGATTTTTCTATTCGAGTTCATAATATTTCCAACACTTGGCGTAATAGGTAATATAGGAAGATCTTGATTGATCGGCGGCCAATTGTGATTCCTATCTAATTCGCACTCTAATTTCAAATAAAGTTTTTTAGATTTTTCAGGCTTATAAACTTTGGGCTTAATTTTACGTTCGATAGCCCATTCCACGAGAAAGTACTCGACGCAAAAGCAAATGATGAAATTAAGAAAAGCCAAGCCAATAATCGTAAGTCTCCAATTGAAAGATGGTGGCATCATTAGTTGAAGCATATTAACAATCCATTTAGCTGGGATGAGAGTTATATAAACGCAAACAGCAACCATTATTATTAAAGACAAGATAAAACTGTAATTTGTGAAAATAGATTTTCTATAAGGTTTGCCACGTGAAAAGATAATAGCCAAAATGATGTATTGGAACATGGAGGTGCAGAATACTGAATAGTTTTCGTAACAGCTGTAGCCAAGCTCATCCGTCATGACGAAGGGAGTAAACCAGGGTTGAAGTTTTACCCAGTAAAAAGCCGTTGCTTGGAATAACGTTATGAGTAACATGTGTACGGTCAAAGAAAAAAGTGGCGTGAAACTCAAGAGACTCGTCATCGGTGCTTTTTTTGCAAGCTTTCCCATATAAGCTTGAGTTTTGCCGAAGAAAAAAGCAAAGTTTACGGCAAGACCAATGTCGATGAATAAAAATTCAAGATCCGTGAGATTTGAATCGATTGAATAAAGTATTACGGTAGAAACAAATTCTGTTAATGAGTAGTTGACCATGAATTTGAAAATGCCAAAAGATGTTACTAGGGCTGCTCGGCCTTGTTGGATCACTGTCGGTACACATCTTATATCCGGGACCCGAGAAGTAAATGGACTGGCGACACTGAAAATTGAAAGTTTGTATTGTTCTTATTAAATTTCCCTTTTTTTGTTTAAATAATAAATATTTTTAAAAATTCATTACTAAAAGTCTGTTAAATATCAAATTTACAGTGATTGGTTCTACTGTCAAAGAAAATTCGAATTTATTCATTTTTTAAAATTATAATACAGAATTTTATTAAGTATGAATTTATATTGAAAATTACTTTTTTTTGAGCAAATATTTTTTCGAGAAACTGGTTTTTTTTTTAATTTTGTAAGAAAAGGAATATTTTAAAATTTTTATCTAAAAGTTTCTTAATAGCTTTAAGCTTTTAATGCAAAATTATTATACACATACATTATATGTTTATTTCTTTTATTTTTTAAAAAATTTATGTTAATATTAAAAGAAATAAGGATTTTGCAGTATATGTTTTACCTTGATTCAGCTTCAGATAATGAAATTCCTACATGAGCTGCTCTTAAAGCTCCGCAATCGTTTGCGCCATCGCCACACATTACTTGATAAATTAAATTAATAAAAAAGTATTAAAATTTAATTTAATCATCACAAATATTAAAAATTATTATGATTATGTTATTTTCTTACCAACGTAATAACCAAGTTGCATTAATTCTACTACTAATTGCTGTTTTTGATCGCTTGTCATCCTGGCAAAAACTGCACCTTTCACACAAATTTTTGGTAGTAACTCAAAGTAATGCTCGCGTAATAATTGCCACGTATTACCGGTCAAAGCAAATCGGTAATCGTTTACTTTCAAACCCTTCTCTATCGATTCTACTGTTGCTCCTGACCATTTTTGTTTCTGAAAATTTTTAAATATGTATCAGTAAAGATAATTGAATTTATTTAATTTTAAAGCTTCTAATTACCTTCGTGGAAGTTAAATTTTGTACATTAAAGTATAAATCAGGTCGATCGCTATCTTTTCCTGGTACTATATTTACATTTATCACAGTTTCATGGTGTGACAAAATTCCACACTCTTTTGCTACACTTACAGCAGTTTGTATATTATCACCTGTAATTTGAGAGTTAATTTAGTTTAAAAATATATTAAAATTATTCTGTAAAATTTTTCTTCACTGCACCTGTTATCATAATTGTTCGAATATTAGCTTCCCGCAGTTCTTCAATGACTTTAATAGTGGGATTTTTCAGCCGATTTTCCAGTATTATTAAACCCAAAAATTCTAAATCTTTTTCAAAACTTTCTCTCGATAAAGTTTGAACCTAAATTAAATAAATATTTTTTAATATAACTTGAAAATTATGATTTTTTTATTTATTATGTTTACCTTATTGTCGTCAGCATAAATTTCTGAATACCCAAGCGCAATAACTCGGTAACCCTGTTCCGTGTACCTTTGCAAAGTAATTGCTACGTCATTAGGAATACTTTCTGGTTTACTTAAACTTAAAATCATCTCCGGTGAACCTTTTGTGTAAGCTCGAAACTCATTGGAGCCACGTACCCGGGCAATCACAGACATTCTTTGTAGTGTACTTGAAAATTGATATTGTTGTATTATTCCAACTTCGGAAATTTCATTCATATTTTCGGTAAAAGTTTCGCTTTTTGGTGGTTTTATTATTGCCATTGGTTGGAGCCCATGATCAGATTCGTTTATTTCTGGTTCTTCGAAAATCCAACCAGTACTTTCAAACATCTTAATTAATAAATGAATTTATTATTAAAATGAAGATTTTAACTTTTCATGATTGTTGATATTCATATTTATGATGTTTCTATTTGGTATTATATGAAAGTTTTTTAAACATTGCTGTTCTCAAATCCATTTTAAAGAAATATATGCAATGCAAAATCAATAAACCATAAAAATAAATATCCTATCATCATTCGTTTACAAATTATAAGATGCTGTATAAAATATACCTTAACGTCGAGAGGATCGCCACCAAGTTCACCATCAATAAGTGTAAGACTATGACAAACCAACATTCCTTGAAATATTTGATGATTTTTTAATTTTGTTGTGCATCTTTCGGGTTCACCAAGACTATTATTTTCATTTGGTACAACTCCCATCATATCTAAACCATCTTCCGTTAATGTACCAGTCTGTATCGTAAAATAAAATGAAAATTAATCAACAAATATTGAAATATAAATATAAAGCTTAATAATATTAACCTTATCAAAACATATACAATTAATGCTACCGGATACGTTAATCGCTCTTGTGTTTATACAATAAATCTGCTTATTTTTTAACCTAGATTGAGCATATAATTTTCCTACAGTCATCACAGCTGGTAAAGCTGGAGGGATTACAATTGTAATGATATCTAACGCTTTAGCAGCAATACTCCTAGCTGACATTCCTCTGGAAATCTATTGAAATGATAACGCACAATTTAATTATTTAACGTCAAATATAGAAATTTTTAGTAATTTTTATTGTAAAATTAAAAAAAAATACCTTAGATATTACGGTGTATAGGAATCCACCTAATGCTATGAGAGAAAGTATAGCGATAAATTTATACGAATCTTGATCAAATTTAAAATCTGTTGGTGGTGGATATAAAATAGCAGCCACCAAAGCTCCCTTGTTAGTCTGCAGACCCGTCTTAATGACTTTGGCAAGCACGGGTTTATCTCCATGATTTCTATTTGAAAAAAAATTTGTGTCATTTATATATTTATAGAATAAAAATATTTTTATTTCATTTTTTGTTTTTTAATTAAATTTTACGTTATCATTTTTTTATGAAAAATTTTTTAATTAATCTTTTATTTTAATAAATAAAAATATTTTTTAAAATTATTAAAATATTTAAAAAAATAAGTAATTTTACTTCGTTTGAATGATGGTAGTGCCGCAAAAGAGCGTGTGATGAGAATATTCTTTAGAATCGTACAAAACTGGATGTGGTTGAAGTGGAGTTTTTGTAACAGGAACCGATTCACCTGGCAACAAATTGACAAATTATGATTGTTTGTTCGTTAAATCAATCTCAATTGATGTAACAAGTATTTACCAGTAAGCATGGATTCGTTAACTATGCAAGTACCAGTTAAGAGTACAGCATCGCAAACAATCATCTTTCTATGCCGAGGTAGTTCAATTATGTCTCCTGGAACGAGTTCTGCGCTCGATATGTTTTCGTAATCTCCATTACGCCTTAATACTTTAACAGTTTCGGTTGACGCTACTGTATTCCGTAAGCTAATTTGATTCTACAAAAGTGCGTATACATATAAATTTAATTTTTTAAACTTAAAGTTATTGATAATTAAAAATTAATTGATTGTTTTCTTATAAATTCCAATATGCAATATATTAAGTTAACAAAAGTATTTATTAATTACAAACTTGAAATACAATTTATAGTTTTTTTAAATAATTAGAAATCGTGAATAAAACTAATTTCATTTATGTAACATACTTTTTTTCCAAAAATGAAACAATGAATGTAACTATTTTACAGTACAAATTCATTCAATGTAAAATAGTTAAATAGCGTATATTTATCATTTGCATATGGTAAATTTTATCATTATATATTAGATCTATTGTGAATTTGTGTTATATAAAAATTAAAAATCTCAGAATAATATTTTTAAAATTAAGAAAAAATTAAATTTTTAAACTCTGAAGTGATTTAAAAGGGTAAAATCAAGTTTTTTTATTTTTCAGTACCATCTTGATGCAACTTGAAAATTTAAACGTATGAACTACATTTTCTATTACGCATTGATTTTCATTTCTTTGACTAAGCTGGAAAATTCTCTTTATAAATAAAAAGTTTAAACAAGCTTTTTTGTTGACAAATGTATAAAAAATTTTTTTGCATAATTGGTAGACGATTATTAAGGCATATATTAAAATCTCGATTACTGTATCATACATATGCATGTGATTCATCACATTCACCAAAAAATCTCCTATCGTGCGTCACTGTGCACGTGTGTGCATGCATGAAAGTTTAAGTCTATGTTTGCACAGTGACGCATGATCTAAGATTTTGCATACTGTAAGTGTGATATTATGTGACATTATGTGTGAACATAATATTTATAAAATAACTATAAAAGAAATAATGAATATTTTTTAGGTCACGTATTAAAACTCTAATTATGACACCTTACATATGCATGCATGAATATATTATATTTATCCAAACATTTCCAATCGTGCGTCATATTAATTCTAAAAAAAAATTATAGGATCAGTTTTTACTTTCATAACTATAAAATAAACTTGTCGTAGAAAGTTATATAATGTAGCATCGGAAAAAATAACATTAAAATTCATGAGTTCAGAATATAATTCTTTTAACGAAAATAAATAAAAAAAATAATTAAAAAATTTATATTTAATTTTTTCAATAAAATGTTTGTTTGACCATACCTTTCTCGTTTGTAAAATGGAACTTGCAATGCCAAAAACAGACATACATACTATTGCACAGGAATAATATATGTATCCTTCTGGCAACCATACAGCTAATGTAAATATTTGAAATATATAAAAAGGATTTAAGATTTCGAGAATTAACAATACTCCGACGGATTGTACAGGGACAAGTATCTCATTGTTGCCATAAACAATACGTCTGTAAAAAAATAAGAAAATTTAAATTAATCAATAAATATATTTTTAAATATATAAAAATTTTAATAAGTATATAAACTAACCCTAAAATTTGTTCTTCTCGTGTAAGGCCATCATTTTTATCAGAATTAAGATCCGAACAAAACATGTATTTATCCAGACCCGTGAGTTTTGAAAATTCACATTTCGTCGTATCCCATATGTAACATTGCTTCTTACACCAAAAAGCTCTATACTCCGGTACGTAAATTTTAGTACCATTTTCTAAACTAATTTTGAGATCTTTACCTCGAAGTTTATCGATCAAATTTTCTTCCACAGGAGTGATCGATGAAAAAAAACTTTTCACACTAAATAGTTTAAGAAATTTTTAATTTGTTATATTAAGAATCATTTCATTTATTTATTTATTTGAAAAAAATTTACCTTAAGTTTTTAGTAGATATAACTTTGACATTCTTGACAAAGTAAGATTTGTACTTTCCTTGGTAATCATCCTATATTATATAAATTTATTAATTGATATAATTTTATTTGTGAGATTTTTTTATTTAAAAATTAAATAAGATAAAGCGGCTTTAAACGCCAGAGAGAAAAGAGGCCATTTGACTACTTTTCCTGTATTTATGAACAGATGTGAACGAGAGTTTGATTTCAAACTTATGATTATTTTCAATCCAGTTTAATTCTTAATTTAATTCAATAAATGCGTGTTTATTTATTTTTAAGATTTTTTCTCAAAGTAATTTTTTTTGCCAACACTTGACATTTTTCTCATACACGTGAAGGGTGTGCCACTTTTACATGATATTTGTTTATTATTTTAATGATTAACTGATTAAATTGATAAAAAAGTTTTATTCAATAGATTACGATCGCGATACGAAATTCAATTATATAAATTTGATTTACTTAATTCCTGTTGTTCCGATGTAAAATTTTCCCTTAAGTATGACGTCTAGCCCTGCTTTATCTTACATCAAAACATACTTACGATAATCAGAACTTTTGTTGCTTCACCTAGCGAACATTTTCGGTACGTCGCGTAAAGATGAAGATGTGGATACCAATGAAAAAAAAGTCGTAGGCATCCCGCCGTTAAAATGTAAGCAATTGAAATTAAAAACGTTTTTATCCAACTTCTTGTATACCCATAAGCTTGCTAAAAAAACGTTCAATTTGAATTTTAAATTTAATTGAAAATTATAATTGTAAACAAAGTATTTGCATTTACAAGTTTTACACGTTTTACATATTGCAAAAAATATTATTAATTCAATATTCTGATTATATGTCTTTGTGAATTATAGAAATTTAATGACTCACCATGTCTTCATCTTGACCAGTGTTGAGTTTTTGATTTTGAATGTCAGACTGATTAAAATTTTTCGACCCTATAAATAAAGTAATATTTAAAAAAAATATATAAAAAAAAAATTCAATGAATATATCAATCATCTAAAGCTTTTTATATTTCTCATGTTTTGTTTTTAAGAAATACGTGATTTGCGTTTCAAAATAAATATACATTTTAAGTTAACGCGAGTATGAATAGATTTGTATTCATAGGTAATTTTCTTTTACTATTTTTACTATTTCCAATTTAAAATATATTTTAACAACTTGGCTAAAAAAATATTCATCATTCATTTCTAAGAAAGATGAATATTTTTAAAATTTAAACATTAAATACATTTAATAGAATTTTTTTTAAATATTTTATTATTCACAAATTAACAACGCATGAAAATATTTTCTGTATTTAAATTGTCATTGACCATCAACATACAAACTATAGAAATTAAATCACTTGTCAATTATTTAAGCGTTATATATTTTACCGATGAACAAATTTATTTACTTGATTATTCACAAATTTAGATGCAATTATTAAAATTTTGATAAATTAAAATAAAAATGCTTTGACACATGGCTTACCATCTTTATTGGTCATTACTTCTGCAGATTGCCGAATTCAATAAAAGTCGCTGTTGCCGATTCTTTGAGTCTATTAAAAAAAAAGTTAAGGCAAAATAAAATATCAATAAATACGAATTGTTAAAATTTAAAAAATTCTTAACTATTGTCGTTTTTATTTTATCAGAAAGAAATTCAAATATTTAAATTTTACATATTGATCGAAAAAACTACATTTAAATATTAATTGATTAAATTCCATTAAATTGTTAATTGTTCCTATAAAAAAAATGAAAGGGTATAACATGCATGAAAGATGCAGAATAGATAAAAGTCGGCTGGATCTAATTGCTTATTAACTGCAATTCGTATTTAATTGCAGTACGTGTTCAACTAGCCAATTCAATCTTTCCTCTTTTCAATTAATCGGAAGCGCCCCGCGACTATTGTATTAGCACGTGTTTCCTGCCGTGAATTTGTCCATATATGCATACGTGAAATTGCATACAGGCCCTACAGTAGACATAGAGACAATCGTATTCACAAAAGCATATTTTCTTATTAGTTAACTTTAACGATACAGCATATATCTCTACTCTACATGCTCTACGAACTTTACATATATAGAGTGCGTATATATACACCGTTGACCGCCAGACACTTGTTACACCGCATCTATATAATCTTTGATATGAATCCACGATCATATTTCTAAGACAATAATAAGCATAGACCACACGAACAATATTTTCTCGTGATTCAAGGATCAGTTTAAAAAAAAAGAACCTTACTTTACCTTATTATATTATATAGGTTAATTAAGCATCGTATATGCTTATCGATTGATAATTTGTTTTTTTTCCTTGTGTAAGAAATGAATTGCTTAATTTTATTTTTTTTTTATACAATTTTATTCGTTATTATGCTATTTTATTTTTATTAATTGTTTTTATTATTATTAATTCTCTAGATTAGACAGTATAATTGTAGATTATTAAATTTACAGTAATTTTTGTAATTATTTCGAATTGAGATTATTAATCAACGTATTTAGAATTTTTCATTGAAAGATGTGAGGTTTTTTTTTTAAATTTTATGCATTTTCTATTGTTTAATCTTGTCCCATACTATTATTTCTGCTTATCGGACGTTTTGATTGTTCCGCTACTTCCTGCGTATTTGAATTATTCTCCTTGAACTAGCGGAATTTAAGTTTGGATTCTTTTCAAAGCTGCGTATACTCATGTGTTTAAACTAACGTTAAATTTTAAACACAAAAGAAATTGTTCTCAGGAAAATTCGATAATTTTATAAAAGAACGAAAATTTTCAAAATGATTTTTGGGACCAAATAAATGTTATGAAAAATAAAATACAATTTACAATTTACAATAAAATAGTTTCATTAGATGTACTTTAACACTATAATTAATAAAACTAACTTGGTAAAAAAAATTCAAAGTAATAAATGAAAAAAGAATAATGACATTACTCAAAAAAGAAAAACTAACGTAAGATAATTTGTATTCCTACACACGAGCTGTATGATTTTGCAAACGATTAATTATGGAGAAATGTACTTGGAAATCGAACTCAAGGATTTTATATCATTATAATCCGCAAGTTCAAAAACCTATGCGAGAAAACTTCACGTTTAGTAGTTTTTTTTACAATAAGAATTTTCTTAATGATTAGTTCGCATAATTATTTAATAGAGTTAATCTTTATGTTGAAACTTCTGAATAAAATCAAATTATTCGTCATTATTTGTGATTTGATGTATCTGAATGAAAAATTAAAAAAATTTTCAAAGTTTCTCATTGACAATTCGGTACGCGCACTTTGTGCCGAGCGTACAATAATTTTCTAAGAGCAAATGTTACACAATTTGTTACCACCATCATTTGACGAGTCTGGATCTTATGCAAGATTTGCATTATTTTGGTCGGCATAGTACGTATGTATCTCGTCACATTTAAATCTGATGACCGAATTACAGAAAAAAAGAAGATAATGTGCAGTTAAAAATTAAGAATTATTTTATGTTCCTTAATAGGAGTTGATGTTCTATTAAAATTAAATAAGTTATAATATAATTACTGAATATATTTCGAGATTGGAAAGTCATTAAGTTTTACTTTTTTATTTATTTACGTTAATAAAATAAAAAAATTAATAATTTTAGATATAAATCAAAAGTTTTGAATTTGTAAAGATTAAAGACTTATGACAAGTGTTTCAACATAAATAAAGTGAAAAATGATATAATCAACGCCAATTTCTAGAATTTACAGATATATAATGATTAACATCTGAATGTAATGTAAGAAAATTATGAAATATTAATCATTAAATGAATAAACGCTCAATTATTAAAATCAAATTTTTTTTCACTCGTCTAATCCTCACATTTGCGAAAAGATTTAGAACACAAAGTATACTTAATTATTATTCTTATTGCACATAAAATATGTAATAAAAAAAACGTGTAAGCTTCAAGGACATTTTATACAGTACATTAGAGAGTTAATTATTTAGCTTGCTCACGTTTCTTGAAATGAATCGGCTAAGAAAATTGTGTACTTATAATAGCGTTAGCGCGTTACATATATAGAAAAATTTCTTTTTTAAAATCAATTAGAGCTTATAGAAAATAATTTAGAAATTTTTTTTTATTTAGATCATTGTATTAAAAATTTAAGCGCGTAACATCCATTTAAAAATATAAAACAGCTTTTAAAATTTATCGACGAAACCTTGCTTTTTCGCAAAATTTAGATAGTCCTGATAAAGATAGTTTATAAGCAAAAGTTAAAAAAAAAGCGCGTGGCATATGACACACGTGTATGCAATTGATAATAGCGCCCGTGAACTTGCGATGGGTATAAATGCCCGAAGGTAACTTATTTAATTTACGCAGTTCAAGTGACCGAATGCACTTGCACTTCAACACATAATTGACATTCATCTGAAATACAGTCATTCTTTTTTTGTCTGTAAATTACTGAATACTTCAATGATAATGCACACTTCACACCGACTGCAATTACATTGGCAATTATTTAAGATCATATTTAAGAATGTTTTGAAGAAAAAAAATAACAAAAATTATCATTATTGTAATTATATTGCTCATCGACTTTAAATATAATAAATTAAGTCTTACATAAAAGTTGCCGGAAAATGTCATGAAAAATAAATAATTCAAATAAACATTAATAAATAATAACGAAATGATTAGAATGTAATTATTATTTAATCGTGCTTTTTAATATCTAACTATACAACATTGAAATTAAAGTTTCTAAAACGATAAATAAAAGTTTACCGTTTCAGCAAGTAGCTTTTTTATATAGAAAAAAAACTATCAAAACTACTTGTTGTAATTATAATTTTTAGTACTTGACTATATAACATTGAAATTCAAGCTTTTAATAGAAGAAATAAAATTTTACTATTCCAACAAGTTTCTTCCTTATTTTTTAAACAATTATTGTTTATTATTAATATATAATTAAATGGTAAACAATTTAAATGAAATTTAATGGCTTTATATTTATAATGACGCATGTCTGGTGTAAAATAAACGAAACAAAAGCGAGATATGTATAAAGTAATCACCACGAGTGACACTCACCAGGAAATTGACGTGTTCTTATCACTAGTATTGACACAATAATTTACGAACTTTCCTTCGAATTTTATGCATTCCCAGAGTTTAGAAAAAAAATTTTCATATGATATTTCAACGCTTTCAATAATATCGCTCGATGAAAAAAAAAAGTTATATTTATTTGAATATCACCAAATTGAGATAAATTTAATCGTTAAAAATTGAAGTTTAATTCCTTTTATTTGAAACTCAAACGAGGAATGATATCATAAAGTGTATTTATTTATCATTTTCTGAATATTCAAAGTTATAAAAATTAAAAGCTATGAAAAATACGTAAAACCTGCAGCATGGAACGAATTGCCGCGCGAAACTGACATTTTAAAGTAACTGCAACTGTTTGACCGTCGTGTTTCAAAATTCCCCCACCTTTTTTAAAGACCTACACACACACATACACGTATATATTCAATTACACTAAACATCTTAACTTTAATATAAAAAACTAATAAATCTATTTAGATGACGCGCGATAACACAAATTGATTTTCTGACAAAAAATTTTTTTTTTACTATATCGTTTAAAGGTCTTTTTAATTGTTTTTATTTTTTATCTCATTGTCCTTACTACAAATAGAAACTTTCATAATACAATATTCAGAAAGTATTTTTAAGCAACAGTTTATTTAAATAATTTTAAGAAAAACTAAATAAATATGCAGAATATATGTTTAAATTTTTTTTCGCTTTCTTCATACTTTTTATAATGCAAAAGTTATGACCAATGAATAAAACATGATAATTATTATATTTATCAGCTGTAATATCAATATTATTATTATTTTATGAATAAATTTTAAATTGATGTAACAAATTTTTTCAAACATATAAAAAAAAGTTAAATCATATAAATGATCGTAAATAGATATTCTTAACTTTCCATTAATTGTTTTTATTTAAAGTCAGATAGATTCTTAAACCCACAAATTTTTCTGAATTTTTCAAAGATTTCAATACGAATTTATCAATTTCAAAAGTTCTTTTTTTTGGTCGGTTTGATCATAATACCAGCCGTAAGGAACTTGAACTTCCTCATATTCCTCCTGCAGCGTGCTTATTTTTGAATTAGTGTTATCTCGTTAAGCGATTTACATACCGTTCAAATGACGTTCAAGTTTAGGGTTACGTTTTAAACGAATAGCTAAGATTAGCATATTGTAACAAAATCATTTTCATTTTATTTATTTTATTATTGCAAAATCGCAGTTTACAAAAAAAGTTAAAAAAATTATATGTGAATGTCATTTGCGAGGTCATTTACATATCCGTAAACTGATTAAAAAAAAGCCGAGATAAAAAAAAATCTACAAATATTCTTATCGAATATTTTCATGACATTTAAAATTATTAGAATTTATCCACTGAAATTTGAGAGTGTATGAAAAACGGACGATTCGAATTTATCTATTTTCGATAAAGTTTTAAACTAAAACTAAAAGGAACTCAATAAAACCCAGAATCATTATACAATGTTTAAATGCCATAATTACTGATGATAAAATAATTTAAAATAAATTATAAAAAACTAAATAATTTCTATTTAAATCTAATTAAATACTGAAATGATATCGTTACTAAAGACTCGTTATCGGTTTCAAATGAACCGGTTTCATTAAAACGATAAAATAACTTGTTTTTTAAACATTTGTTTTTAACTTTATAGTTGCATTAATTTTGTAGATATCAAAAACTTTCACAACTTCGCTTAATCTTCGTTACGTTAATAGCCTAAATATTACTATTACAGTAGGTCAATGTGACAAAAGCATTTCAAGATCAATGAAGATAGAAAGTTTTTGCGATCATCAATTTAAAATATACAATTATATAAACCCAGAGATTACAAAAGTAGACATTGAAATGAAAATTTGCGAGGAATTCAAGGTAAAGGAAAACGTTTACGTTGAAATTTGTTGGAGTTTAATTTTTTTTAACAAAATCTAAAATGTAACATTGTAATTACTTTATTCGTAAATTTTATGGTTTCGAATTTTATGTACTCCTGTTTGGAGTACAATTATTTGTTGTATAACAAGTTCGTAAAAAAAAGTTTTCAAAAATGGATGGTTATATTGTCTTAGACTTTCATAATATATAATTATTTTGTGTGCCACTAAAAAAAATATACACATTTTTTTATTAAAAAACTATAATTTTTTAAATAAAACAAATATTGTTTTTACAAAAATTGTTGTAAAAAAAATAGTTACATCATAAGAAAATTATATACAATGGAATACTTCTAAATTTGGTTTGCAATTTTGATATAGCGTCATAAATTAGTATTAAAAATTTTCGAACGTGGATCGATTTTTAAATTACGATACAATACATCTTGAGAGCAATTTCAATGATTTTTATTGTATAAAAATTAAAATTTCGAAATTCAATATTAATTTTACAATAGCTAAAAGTTTTAAAATTATAATTGTCTATTTATAATTTTATATTGAAATTGTAATTCAAATTTTTCAATATTGTATGATAATAAATTTTAATCAATGATCAGTAATCTTGATTTAGTTTTTAATATGAAATCTTAAAAATCTAATTTCAGATTCTATTAAGCTGAAGGCAAATTTTTTTCTTTGTAATTTTGCTTACGACAATGTAGTTTTTCCTTTGTAGTTTCAAATTTAATCAATCTTTGCAGGATATCATAAGAAGAAAACTAATTACCTTCCATTTCTGTATGACGTTTTTAAATTTCAAATGTAAGTTTTTTTAGGTGAAATTCATTAACTTTTTAGTATTGATAAATAATGTTGGTATAATTTTGTTTAAAACTTACTTTTTTCTTGAGTAATTCATTAGTTCTGAAATAGGATTCATACTTAGTAGTAATAAGTTATTTTTATACATAATTACAATAATTATAAACTTGCATAATTCGGGAAAAAACGTTTATAACGGAAAAATGATAGTAAAAAAATGGAAAATTAGACTTGCGTACATAACGCATTAATCAATTTCAAATTAATCACTTTTTAAAATTATTTACATTGAATATTGATAAATATTTTAATAGAATTTGACATGCAAAGATGAAAAATTGCGAAATTGTTAAATAAAATTTGTAAAAAAAAAGTTTTTATATAACTATACTCCAGATTTGGATTCACATAATTAACTAATCACATGAAATTTGTTTAAATAAACTTTTTTAAATAACCATGCTTTCTGCATCTCTATATTGAATCATTAAAAAATTTATTGATCCACTTAGTTACATCATTATTATCTATGGATTTAAATACACGCGAATTTTGTTTACTATCAATAAAAGTATATCAATTGAAGCACGTGTTTAATATCAAGATTCACGTATATTTTTATCTTCATTCACGAATATGTTGTGTTTATTACGTGTTGAATATAAAATTGCGTTTTAAATGGACACTTTAAAAAAATAATTTATTGGTGTAATTCTTGGTATAGAATTATTACAGTTCTCATTATTTACTATTGTAAGTTAGAATGATGGGATGATAATTATGAGTGAAAATAAAGAGGTTTGATTAGAATTTAAACGTTTGTTTAACTTTTTTACAGTCTAAAACTTATTGTGTGTAGATTTTTCAAATGAATTTTAAAAAATGTTTTTATCAGTTACAGATCTTTTTTTTAAACATTTAGTCATCATATTTAATTCGTTTTCAACATCTCGTTAAATACGTGGAATTTTGATAATAAAGAAACCTTCAAATTTGAAAAAAAAAAAAAATTATCACGAATTTTGACGTTGTTTGCCATGTAAACACACAAAAAAATGTATTTATAACTTCAACATGTAAATATCATTTAACCGTAATATTTAAACATTTTTTTTTCATTCATTATCATCATTTATTTGTAAAATCTAAATTTCACAAAAAGTGCCTCACATCACTATATAATATTGCACTTTTTCATTCAGAAGACGATATAAAATGTTTTATCTACATATTCCTATTCGGTAAGAGATTATAAAAAAAATTTAAAAGATGTTCAACAATTAATCTAAAGTTATAATTTGTTAATTTTTCTATTTTATTAAGTTTATATATTTTTTATATATTAAATAAAGACTATATCTTCAACAAGTAAATTCAATAATAATTTTTATAAATATTCTAAACACAATTATTTAAATTAAATTATAAGAAATCAGAGCGATCCAAGTTGTGCTCGCTAAAAGACATTTAATTTGTTGATTTTAATTTTGTAAATTATTTTAAAATTTTTAATAGTATTTTAGTTGAAAATTTTAAATAATTTTAAAAATTTAATAAAATTTTTTAAGAATTTCAAGACCTTACACTATTTGAGAATGCAGCTCCTGTGATCCGAAGTACCAAAGATCTAAAGAACTTAAGGTATACTAAAAGTGATAAATTCGACTATATGCATGAAATATATCATATATGAAATAATTTATCATAACCATATCACTTCACATTAATAATAAATTGTAATTTGAGTATAGGACTCTTGTATTTTGCGTTTTTTATTAAGTTGAAATTCCGGTGTTTCTTTTTTTTATTGAACGTCCTTGTGCCACTATTTTATTTTAGCAAGGTTTTTTTTCATAATATCAACTTGAAGAATATATAATTCGCCATTTTCAAATGATTAGGTGTTGAATGTTCACAGAAATTAAATATTTTTTTCTTAGTTTCGCAATTTTATTTATCATTCACGTTGAACAACAGTTCGTTTGATAATCAATTGAATAATTAATAATGAAATATTAATGAACATAAAAGAACTAACGGCTTATTAAGCATTATAACGATCTTACTCTTATTTTCAGATACAGTGCTTCCTATGAGATTAACATTTTTCATTTGCATAAACTTAACATGATGTAGTAAAAATTACTGGTATTACAGTAGTTGTGAGACGTGTAGAGAAAAATTACTATGATTTAATATTAAATTTATCAGGAATATAAAAAAAAATTGATTATATTAAAAGAATAAGTCAACATGTAACGAAAGTCTTATAAATAATATTATTTTATTTTTATTATATTTTTATATTTAATAAAATTAATTAATTTTTTTTGTTATTTAACGTCGCTGTAATTATGCTATCATTGAGATGCTAATTAGTGATGGAGATCGTCAATGTGTTTGTGACTAAAGCACATGCAAAGTACAGTGGTGCTTGTATCAATCGTCTGAGAACGGGATTCGAACTCGGAACCTCGAGATTACGAATCCATCGCTCTACCGAATCAGCCACTGAAGACCTCTATTATTATTTGTATATAATTGATATAATTTTAAATATTCAATGACATCTTATGAATTTCAAAAGTAAGTATGAAATATAATGATGATTCTTCTGCAGGATATTTAAATGTTAATTTAAATTTAATTTAATTATTTTTAACTTCTAAAATGTAATAATTAAAAATGGAATAAGATGAAGAATATTTTATAATTTAAATATAAAATTAAAATAAAGTTATTGCTAACAGTTCGGTATTCCGAACGTTTCGAAATTATATTGATCAAGCTCGCAATAACATTATTTAATATTAATTTCATTTTTTCTTCTTATTAGCTGCGTTTTACATACAAAAAAAAAGTCAGGAATCAATATTCAAAGAATTATAAAAATAGAATGTCGTTCAAATGATAAAAACTCGAGGCTATTGCTGTTTTTTTTTTATTTTATAAAATTAAATAGTGAACGTAAAATAAATTAAAAGTATTTATACGTAGAATTACAAATGTGATTTATTATCTTTACATGATAAATTCTTTTGAAATTTTTAAACTAAACTTTAAAACGATCGTTTGTATGCATTTTTTAAAGAAAAATATTTAAGTTTGTCACATAATTTAACGTATTGCGACGCAGACTCGCTTAAAAAAATGTTTTAACGAATTCGAAATTTTAAAAATGTTTGTCTGCTGAAGAAAAAAAAATTCACGAAACTAAATAAAGCTTATACTTATACACCGCGGTGCTTATCATTGAATTGCATCACTGAATGAGCTTCAATGATGTAAGATAATTTGGTATTAAAGAACATACCTGCGTACTAATAAAGTATAGATATAAGTTGAGAACATTCGCTATAAAATTATTCTTTCTGTATTATGTAAATACAATTAAAAAAAAATCCACCAACAATCAACTTGAAATTACTGTTATGTTTGTAAATTGCATGTCTCGTGATAAATAAAACTGTTCATATGTTTAAATGCGAAAAGTGTCTAAATTACATCGATTAAAACTTTATTACGAGATACGTTAAAGCAAATTGTTGATTTGTTATTATTATCAGAGATGGATTATAATTTTTTTTTCCTTTAGATAACAATTAAAATGTGGATTTTTTTTTATTTTAATTTCATACAAAATTTAATACTAGTGTTGAAGAATTTTAAAACGAGTCATAGTGAAATTATATACACTGTACATTATTCATCAATGATACAAATGCATTCGCGGTAGAATATACAATATTTTTATTTCGTGAAAAATGAAAATTTAAAGGAAACTTTTTTAAAAAAACAATCTCAAAAAGAATTTTATTGCTGAGTTGAAAAATCTTTTTTAAGCCATTATTTGATTAACGATATGGTGCCATTAAATGATTTTGATAAAATTAAAAATTGTGCTAAAAATTTAATGACTATATGATTTATTTAATTTGAAAATAAACATAAAACAAAAAAGTATTTTCAACAATTGATACATTAATAGTAAACGGACTATTATAGAACGTATGTATAATGAGATCGTCAGTGGCTTATTCGGTAGAGCGATGGATTCGTAATCTCGAGATTCCGAGTTCGAATCTTGCTCTCGGCCGATTGATACAAGCACCACTGTATATTACATGTACTTTGTTCACAAACATACTTACGATCTCCGTCGCTAATTAGCATCGCAATGAAAGCTGAAATACAGCGACGTTAAATAAAATAAGAAACTTTAACGCTTCATTTCGTGGTCAATTGAATAATCTTTTTTGGTTTTTGGATAACATAAATACAGCGACTTTAAATAAAAATAAAACATGTCTTTATATAATACATTAATAAAAATCTATTATAGATGTTTGAAATTTTTATTGATTAAACTTCGTTATTATTATAAATGTTATTAAAAGTTTTAATAAACATATGTTATATATTATATAAACCATTCATCTTTCTAGTTTATATTTTTTTAATTTGTTTAACATCTGGTAATGATTCACGAATATTTTTTTTAAATTTGATAATTATCAATTAGTATGCAAAATATTTAATTATTTATCTAACATAATTATAATAATAAAATACTTATTATCGAATTAAAAATTTTTAAAAAAAGTAGACGGTATTTTGTTAAAACTTAAATTTTGTATACATAGTGTCCAAAATAATAGACGAATACAAAGATTATTTTTATTTTGTTTTAATTTAACAGAACAAGAAACAGTCATATCAGTATATCAATAAATAAGTTTTTTTAAGGATATTTTTTTTACTATTCCATAAAAAGAATTACTTAAAAGTGTATGAAAGAGATAAAGTATTTTAGTAAAAATAATTAAAATTAAAAAAAAATAATTTTTAGAATTATTTTTTAGTGTTTAAAAAACTTCAATTGATCTTTACTAAGGAAATTGAATGTAACACGTTTAAAATATTACAAAAGCTGTTAACTTTTATGTACAATGTATATGCAAGGAAAAAAACTCAAACAATAATTAAAAAACAAAAAAATAAAAAAACTACTTATACCCCATTTTCTTAGAATATCACGTAATATGTACAAATATAGTTATAGATATTTTTTTTTTATCTATTGAGTATATACATCTCAATAAATAATTGATGCTGCAAGAAGAATCAGATTTCAGGTTTTACATGATTACATCTATGTATGCAAAAGATGTGTTATAAAAAAAAAACAATTAACGGGATTTTTAGCTAACTATACGTCTAACTCTCATTACATCAACCTTGATCCACCCTGATGCGATCTATTTTATCAAATCATCATTATCATACTTCTACCCATTAAATCAACCTTGATATATCAGCTACTTCAGAGCTTTATATGTAATACCATTGTTGTCACAAATCTTTGCTTTTTTTATCAAAAATGTAATTTTCTATTTTCTCGAAAAATGAAAAATTTCTATTTTTAAAAATTAATCAATTTTTTCTTATACTTATTTTGAGAAATCATTGAAAACATTTTTTTAGACCGTCATAGTGTTTTTTAATAAATTCAAAACTAGTCAATAATCTTCTTGATTATATCAATAGATCTGTATTTTCCATTCTAAAATTTATTTCTATCTTTAATTAAAATTATATTTATATTATTGTTTTTCATAAAATCCAATTCATAAGAAAATAAAGCAATTACGGATGAAAATAATTTATGTGAAAAACTGGAAATAAACTGTAAATAATGAGGAAATTTATATAACAAGTATTTTTCACTTATTTACAGATTTCTACTTATTTTCAGTTTTGATTCTACCGAAAACACGTAATAAACAAGTGCTAGTAATCTTCTATAATTGTTCTATTATATTTAACAGTTAACTTTTTACATAAGATTAAATTTTTTTTTTTAAATTGTAAATCAGTTTAAGAAATCGTAAATAATTGTTATCAATGTCTTTATTCTATCCACATCTACTTACTTTCAGTTATTTGCAAAAATTTTATTTTATTAAGGATGAAAACAAAATAGTTATGCAAATTTATAAAAATAAACGTATAATACATTTTATTAAAAATTTATTTTATTACAAAATTAAAGAAAAAACTAATTACAATAAATAGTACAAAAAAATTCTTTTTGAACATTTTTAAATATATTGTTTGATAGAAAAACTTTTACATTTAGTACGAAAATTACAAAAATACATTTTAGTAATACTATACATCAATGAAATATATTAACATTAATTAACAACTAAAATATTACGTTAGTAAAGCTCGAATTCACAAACAAATCTTAATTTTGTGAAATTATCAAGATCTGATTTTAGAAATTACATGTTTTTCAGTATTTCCATTCTCTGCTCTTAAATCTTAAGGCTAAATTATATGAATACTAGAAAACAACTCATTTCTGAAATTCGTTCCTCAAAATTAAAATTTGTCTACAAATTCTAGTTACACGTTTTTCATATAAATACTTTGTACCAGTACAAAGTTTGATCTTTCTCCAACTTTTTGTAAAGTACTATAAAATAAATATGTTCATTTGTTTGCTCGATTTTCTAGATAATCAAATTTACAAAAACATTTCTAAGTTTAACATTATTAAATATAAGAAGCGGCAATAGCATCAACATCTAATTGAGATAACATTTCATCATCAGTATCATTGTCATTACTACTAAATAAATTATCATTAATAGTCCCTGATTGGTTTTCAGTACTTTTTTTTATATCACATTCTACTGAAGTCTGAAGATTGACAAAAGAATCTGTAATCGATGAAATTTTCTCAGTTTCATGAGTTTCTTCGACAGTTGGTTGTGATAATGCATCTTTATGACGAAAAGCAGAAAGTTTCATTCTCACAGAACTATTTAACTGTTTAGAATTTTGCGAATTTTTATTAGATTTGTTAACACTTAGATTATTAGTTTTATCTTCTGTATTTGTATGATCATTATTTACTGGATTTTTTATACTGCAGCTATTTGTTACATGTTCATCAAACTGTTCTGTGTCCGAGTTTTCTAATGTAGAATTTGGTGATTTTAATTTTGGTTTCACTTTTGGTTGTCGAGCAAAACTTTTTAAAGTTTTGGAGATATTCTCATTTTTTTCTTGAAGTTTAGTAGTTATTAAAGTTTTATCTTTTTTATTTTCTTTATGAACTATCACTTGCATTTCCTTATTTTTTTCTTGAAGCTTAGGAGATTCGTGTTTTGTACTTTCTTCACACTTATCCATAGGCGTTGATGATGGAAATTCATGAGCTTTAAAAGAATCCAAATCAATATTAACTCCAAGCCAAGAATCATCTTCATTAAAATCAAAATCATGAGCATCATTAATCTGTTCACTAATTTTGGACTGTTCTTTACAGTCTACATTTTTGTTTATATTTTCTGTAGCCATTGACTGTTTATTTTTTTTATACTCGTTAATTTTAGATAAATTTAAACTTGGCTTATCTTGTAACGTTTTTTTCGGTTCGTGATTACTTTCATTTTCCTGATTTTTTGAAGTAGTCTCTTCATCCAAAAGTGAGGGAAGTCGATGTATATCTAAAAGATAAAGTTAAAATACTTGATTATTATTTGATTTCAATATATTTATTTGTTAAAGTTTAACATAATAAATCATTACATTTTAATTCAGAATTTAATATTAAAAAATATAATTAATTATAAAAGAATACTTGTTTGAATGATATATTTTTTATATTAATAAACTAATTTTTATAAAAATATTATTAATAAGAATATACTATTAACCTGCATTGTGCTTTTCAGCATTATTCTCTTCACTTTCTACTTCATCAAGGATACTAATCTGTGATCCATTTACATTACAATCAGCAGCTACTAAATTTTCTAAATGAGAAGTCTCAACCAGTCTTGCTTCGTCAGAGTACATACTTATCAAATTTTTAGGAGAAATTATTACACAAACATATTTTTTACTTGTAACAAGAAGTCCTACATCTTTTGCCAATATAACTACATTAGTACCAAGAGCATTAGGATACATTTTACAAATACTGTGATGAATACGTGCATCTATTTTACCAGATAAATCCTTAAGAACAATATGGGGATCATTTGGTTTGTAATCAATGTATTGAACGATACCAGCAAAATAAGGCACTTTTTTATAGGTTTTGTGGTACTCAAATGCATTTTCTTTTATAGTTGCAATATCATGGAGTTCAAAATCTGCAGGTAAATCATCTGACATTAATTGCCATGCCCCAGTGGTGAATAGATTTTTCGTATTTTGAGAACACACATTAGAATATTTATTATTTTTATTTTTATTTTCATCTAAGTTATCCAAGTCAATTACTTCAGAGTCATCAACATCATCAGGTAAAAGTCCTGCAGGTCCAGGAAACTTTCTAACCACAGCTTGTTTCAACTGTTTTAAATTATTTTTATTTGGAGATCTTGAATTTTTCGAAATTTTTCCATTTGGAGATTTTAACAAATCTAATAACATTTTCTTTCTAGAATCATTTGTACTATTTTCATTTGAAACATTGTCTTTTGCGGATGTTGATGGTAGGACATCAATTTGTTCAAAATTAGAGTTTTTAGTAGATTTTGTGGATGATTGATTTAATTCAGAAATACATATTTTCTTAGCAGCATTTGTTTCACTTACACATTCTACAAAAGCAACATTTTTTTTCCGCTTTAGTTTATTTTCATTTTCAATATGTTCGTTAGGTTCAGAAATTTTTAACACAGATTTAATAACTGGCACAGGTTTCAAAACATTATCGTTAACACTAGATTTTTCATTGTCTTTAAATACTTGGAGTAATAAATTTTTTTTAGATTCAATAGTTATTTTTGATCTAGAACTAGGTAGTTGTTGCAAATTGTTTGTTTGAGATTTTCTTTCATCTTTTTCTTTTTCATTTGAATTAAATATATTAAGAACTGCAGTTTTTCGAAAACTCGTATCAACAGCTTGAGAATTTCTATCATTGTTTGAATTTTCAAAAACACTGCAATTAAATTCTAATCGAGAACTGTTAGATTTTTGTGTCTCATCAACGTTTTGACTTACAGATGATTGTGTTTCTCCCTGATTATCATTTTGAAAACCTTTCACTATTTCATCAGCATTAAAGTCTTTCAAATAATCCTAAAAAAGCAAGAAATTTAATTTACAAAACTATATTTTATGGTAGTAAAAATCGTAATGTAAAAAAATTTTTTACCTCATCAATATCCCAAGCGTCATCTTCAAACATTGTTTTAAAAAACAGTCTATTTAATTATAAATTTTAATTAACTGACTAATTAAAAACTTAAATAACAAACTAAATAATTCATGAGATATTTAAATTTATTTACACTTCATTCAACAAGATAACCTAGACAATAAAACGCGGTATTCTATAATCAAACAATATGTTAAATAGAAAACGAACAAGAAACTTTACACTTATTGAGTTTAAACGATACACTACAATGATTATTTATTTTTATTAAACTATTTTTTTTTTAATTACAAAAATAAAATGTAATCATTCCTACAGTATTCAAGTTCTGATCTATTTGATGGTTTGTTTTCAATTTTAAAATTAAGAAATGAATGAAACTTTCATATTCCTTGTTCCTTCGATCCAAGTTCATAAAAATATACTCCGCTAACTCGCCGTAAGGAGCGCTACCGCGCTGCCTGATCTCTCTCTTTCTTACACATGTCAAAAAAATTTCTGTACAAGGCATTCAAAGAGAATATGATTAATTTGATCAGTCAAATTCAACTCAAATTGGAAGAAACAAAGCATAGATACATATTAGTAATATTAGTATTATAAAAATGATATATTTAAAATATTTTATAATTCATTTAACGGAAAATGTCGATAAGGTAGAAAAATATTAACATGGATTAATTTTTAAAAAATTATTTTTATAGAATATTTCTTTTTGTTATAAATTTTTTAAATAAAAATATACAATATTTTAATAATTACATATTAATAACTAAACTAATAATTCTGTACAATGATAAATGTTACATAGTAATTTAGTATAAAGACTTATATAGTAATCAGTTCAATGTTTACATTGCAACTTTAAAATAATCTGTAATTTCCTAAACAATTAGTATATTTATATACAAAATTTTTTAAATTAGGAAGCTCTACGTTTTATAGAAATTTTCCCTCTACTTAATTGAGAAATATAAATTCGGACTTTGGTACTATCTGATACTTTTTTCACCCAGATCTAAAATATTAGAGAAATGAGTATTAATTATAAATAAAAAGTTTTGAAATGAATTAGATAAAAGTTCAATCTCTAAGATACTTACAGCTTCTGTTCCAATTGCTGAAATATTTGCTGAAAAGCGTGACATATCTTTCCCTTCTACATAAACTGGTTGACCTCGATGAAACCTAAAAGATATTAGATCATCATAAAATTTGAAATGAAAATTTTAAACATAAAAGTAATTTTAAGTAATTTTATTTACCATCTTCTTTCATACAATAGTTTACCATCTTCTATCCTTGTTTCTACTAGTTGTGCATCATTAGAAATTGGAATGTGTTGATTTGTGATATTTGTTGCATTGTAATGTTGCATAACAACTGAAATTCAAGAATACTTTGTCTTACAATGTTTAAATATTTAAATATTTTAGGTTAAAATTAAATTGAACATACCTGGTTTACGAACTGTAGTCAATACTTTTCCTCTGCTAATAGCTTTGAGATCATTTTCAATTTCTTTTTCATCTAATAGATAATTTAATTGTGCAGGAGGTAGTTTTCTTCGCTTTTCAACTTTTTCAGGAACTGGGTCGTTAGGTCTTCTACGCAGTTTTCTAGTCATTACAGGTTTTACCTAAGATGTCAAGAAGTATATAAAAATTGAGATACGAAAATTTTGGTGGTACAATTAAGAATTAAAATACTTCAAGATAATAAAATATGATATTAAAAAATATTCAAACCTCAGTTGAATCTCCGGTCAATTCCATTGCATGTCGATCTGATTCAATAAGTTTTCGTTTCTCTTCCATATCAGCTATAAGATTTTCTTTTAAATCAGCTTTCTTTTCCTCAAATTCTTTTACTGCTGCTTTTTTATCCAAAATATAATCTCTTTCAACACATTCAGTCAAATAATCTCTGTAAATTATATTCAATCTAAGTCTTTCTTTGTAATGCGCTTCTAACCTTTTGACTTTACGATTATAATCTGGATGTGTGCCATCTTTTAGCTGTTGCAATTGCTTCTTCAAGCTTGCTAATTTATCTTGATAAATTCTAAAATTAATAGTGGAGTCATATAATTTCCATTCATAATTGTTTAAATAAATAAAACAAAGTGTACTAACCTCTCTTTGATTTCTGTGAATTCCTCAGATTTACCCATATCGGTTTCACTAGCCTCTTCAGTATCTAAAATAATTAAAAATATTTAATGAAAAAGTATAATTTTTTTTAAAAAGGTTACAATAAATATTTTTAAATACCTTCGTCACTTTCATCGTGATCATCAAGATCACGATCATCATCCATAAAGTCATCATTTTCGTCATCCAAGTCAAAATCATCTTGTCCACAAGCTGTGGAATACGGTGAATCTTGATACATTTTTATAAGCATCAATTTATTCACTAATTTTATTTATTAAAATTATAAGTTAAACTAAAATCAATAGTCAAATGACAACACACGTTCGTGATGACAACAAATCAACAAACTTATACCAAAGAAGATAGATGCTTCTTATAGAAGGATTCTTCTGGGTTACATTTTTCGTCCAAAAGCCTGGGTAACACTTTAGCATTGTTTGTATATCTATACATATGAAAAATATGCTATATATATATTATATATAGATATAAAAATTCATGGGATTTGGTGGCGCCCCAAGTAGCTGGGTAACAGAACTAACTCATCTTTGGACGAAATTCCAGATTTAAAAGTACGCTTTCCTTCCATAAGCGTCTATATTCGTTGCTTATACGATGTTTTAATGTTGTTATATTACAGACTTGCTTTTATTAGCAAACGATATTTTGTGTCCTCTTAGTGGTAATATTGCAGACTGACGCGCGAGTTTTTGAATACATTTTCAGTTTAAAACTTTTGTTCTTCACTATAATCGATCTATTTATTTTTTCATTATACAGCTTCATAATTTTTTATGGATTTCTAAAAAATGATTGTGAAAGCTTTCATTTTAAATGAAACAATTTCATTTTATGACATGGGCATACTATACTTACAACATATAACAATCGAATAAAATTTATATAAAACTCTTTGTTATTCAATAAACTTCATAGATTTAACATAATAAAAATATTAAAAAAACTCAATTTTATTAATGATAAATTAGCACCAATTCCTCCGTTGTTTTAGATTCACTTTCTAACGAATAAAAGTTTCCAAAATTTATAATATAAAAATATGACTGGTGGGACAAAAAATTTTTAACACTTAGCTCTTTAAGAGGAGGTCACGTATCTCTGTCCTTTTCTAATCAAAGAAATGATTTTTTCACAAAAATTAATAACTTTATCAAAAAATGAAGAGAAAGCCGCATCTTGTATCAAAAAAAGAAACATTTTCTTTGATAAGAAAAAATTTATTTTATTGCTTCGTTTTCAAGAAAACCTTGAAAAACCAAATTGTCCACCCTAACCTCTATGATTTAAGTTTTTCAAGGTTTTCTTGAAAACGAAGCAATAAAATTAATTCTTTCTTATCAAAGAAAATATTGCTTTTTTTATTACGAGATGCGGCTTTCTCTTCATTTTTTGCTAAAGTTATTAGTTTCTGTAAAAAACTCAATTCTTTGATTAGAAAAGGACAGAGATACGTGACCTCCTCTTAATATTAATAATAAATTTTTTGTTTACTTAAAACTTAATTTCAAATTTTTTTAAAAATAAATTTTAACGTTTACGTTTACGGTATTAGTGTACATTGAAATGTAATTTATATTTTCTTGAACTGTATATGAATAACTTAATGACTTATTTTTATCTTATCATACAAAAAACCTTTTAAATATAAAATCTAATTCTATCAGAATAGTACATTATACAACAAAGGAGTAAAATCAATCATTTCTCCCGTGGAATTTATGGCTCAAGCGTGTGAAACGATTGTGATCACTTGACTATTCTCCCATGTTACGTATAGTACTTTTTATAATTTACAATATAATTTTGTTCATTTTATTTACTTAAAAAAAGGCTTAACATCACGTATCAAGGATGATAAACTTGAAATTCAGAAAAAAAACAGATTCTCATTTAATAAATTAAATTCAAATATTAGTACTTATATTAATGAAAATATTTATACTATTTATTTAATAATTACTTAATTTAAAAGAATTCCAATTATTTAATATTTATATTTATTAAAATTCTATGATTTTTAAAGTACGACCCTAAAAGTTTGAATTACAAATGTAATTTTATAATGATTAAAATTTGAAATTATTTTTTAAAATTATTTATTAAAATTATTAGCGCTTATTTTACAAATAACGATTGCAGCTGATGGGATTAAAGTTACAAATAATATGAACTTAAAGCTTTTATAATTTCTATGTTAAAACTTTATTTTAGTTAATATCCAAATTAGTGCGTTTATGTATTTCTAGATCAAAGCATGCTTGATCTAAGTGTTTATTTATTCATTGATTTAAGCACGTATTAAAATTTTTCATATGATATACAATAAATATAAAAAATAAACATACGCAAATGTACTCTTACACGTCAAGTTGTGGCAGCTTAATAAAATTTACTTTAAAATTTAGTAAAGAGATGCTTTCTTTACAAAATTTTTATCTATACACATAAAGTGATAACGATGTAATTTTGTATTCAAATCTTTATTTAATGATTAATGTTAAACTCTTATTTAATTTTTAATATAAAAATGTATGTCAAAAGTTTGAATTTTCATTCTTATTTTTAATTTGATATTTGATTTTATTTAATTTTAATTATATTTTAAATTGTTTAAAAATAGTTTCGAATTTTTCATTATTTTAATATCAAAGATTTGTTTACATCTGCTCGTTCATATTACATCAATTTTCAGTATAATTAAAAACGTTTAAAAAATGGATATTTATAGCAACAAAATGATTATGTGTATATTTAAAATTATTAATAAACGCTTCATGATAAACATTTCAAATTTTTTGTAAGCTTAAGCAAATTGAAATTGTTAATTTGCGCAAGCAATATATGTGGCTACTATAAAAGTAGCGTAAACAGTCTGTAAGTTTTGTTGATTTTAATCAGTTTTTTTGTTTTGAGCTCATTTCTTTCCACGTTGTTTATAATACATTGAACGGAATTAAAAAGATGTAATAAAATATGCAATTTAGGGAACTTTTTCAATTAAAATTATAAATAAAACGCTGACCGATAAAATAATTCATTTAGTATTTCATAATTTGTAAACAACAAATAATAAAATTATTTTTTTCATTTTAAATAAACGCATGGAATAGCAAAATATCTTTGTTAAAGTAATATACCCAAAAATAAACATTTTCATTCAAACATCTGCCGATGTTATAATCATGCTCCGAATATGGAAGCTGTAAAACAAAAAAAAAACAAAAAAGGGGAAGTTTTTTGTCGGGCCATCTGAGGCAAGAAAGAAAAGAAAAAACAAGAACTCAACATCCTCTCGAATAAGTAGAAGATGAACAAAAACATTCGTTCATATGAGTCTCTTTCAGTATCTCAGTACATAAAGGCCCGAAGAGCCTGTAGAAACGGTACCTCATCGTGAAAGTCTCATGGTAATGTCGAAGAAGTACCGTCGACTCATCCGGCCATTCTACGCCCTCCAAAGCCACGCTGCATCATTATACCAAAACCCAACAGTCACGCCGCTCTCTCGACAGAGAGAGACTTTTAGTATACACGTGTGTAGTGTAGTAGGTGTACACACTAACGCTTTGCTTGAAAACTCAACTTTTCAAAGGCATCGTTTAACTTTTTTAATTAAAAACTAAACTTTTACGCTAAACAAGTGCTTATATATCAAAACCACTTTGCGTGTTAATACTTTTTTTTCCTAAAAAAGAATATTGTTTGAATCTATATCTAAAAATGTAAACGATATTCTTTTTAAACCATAAGTTGTATCACTTAAAAAATTTTAAAGAGTTAAAGGTTTCCATAATACGAAAGACATTGTATTTACCTAGAACCATAAGAAAACTATAAGCGCACAGCGCTATCTGAGAAAGCGTTGCATACACGCTCACCTTTCGCTCGTTAATACGGCGTACACAACAAGGTATATACGATCTCACGTTTGTGTTTAAAATTCAATGCGTTAAGCGCGTTCTAGGTTGGTCTCTCTGGGCTGTTGTTACTGCTGCTGCTGCTGCTGCCTGTGGCTGCTTGTCACCGTCGCCGCTTATACACGACGGCCACTAAAACTAGTATTTTCTGCGGCTCTCGTGATAGCTGTATATACTTTGCTCTCTCTCAAACATGGCACGGATGTTATCTTGCCTTCGTGGCTTTCTGCTTGGTTTCATTGTTGTCCTCGGTGTAAGTAATATTATACATCTTTTTTTTTTCTCTCTTTATTTTATTATTAATTTGCTCCTGTGAGGAATTTTAAAAAAAAATTGAAAAACCTTTAATTTTAAGCGTCTTTTGCATGCGTCGCTGATTTTCGCCTTGCTTTTTTTTCTCTCACATTTTCTTCTCCGATTGTTTGGTATGTCAAGGTAAAAAGAGCGAGCTTCACCTGGTGTTGAATACGCGTACAACTTAACGTCAAATGTGCATAACTTTGAAGCGTATAGATCGAGATCGTTTTATTTATAATAACATACGTATGTTATACTTTGTCTATGATAACTTGTTGCTTTGCATGGTGCAATTTTTTAAAGTACAGTTTAATGCGGGTAAAAGTTTTTTTTAAAGCAGATAGGTGATACGAAAACGAAGAAGAACGCGTTCGAAGCGCAGAAGCGACGCTTGAATTCTAAAAGTAGACACATTAGTCGTCGGACGATGCAAAGTTCGCCGATCGCTACGCTCTTTTTTTTACCAATGCGATGTATAATGCGACTCTTTTAAATGGCAAGCCCTCTCTTTTTATAACAATACCAATGACAGGAAAGTAAAAGAAAGAAAGAAACGTACGTATACGTCACCTGGCTTTAAGCGACCACTGTGCCGCGCGGCCCATATACCAAATTTATTTTGTTGCTTCGTTGCTCCGCTTTGCGCGTGTGTATGTCTATGCGTATGCGTGTGCGCGCATGAGTATATAGATATTTTTTTTGTATACCTCTACTTTAGGAGTTGTGTTAGTGACCCAGGAAATTCCGGTCTTACGATAGTGTCTTTTTTTTTATTTAGTCATACGAACATGTTATTTGTTTCATTGATTCACATACAAGGAGTTAAATAAAGTATCTATATGATACCATGAAAAATCAAATATTATTTTAATTTCTGAATATTAGCATCATTCTACTATTTCCTATTTTATGTAAAATCATATTTTTATTTATTTTATTTTCTCAATAATAAAAAAAAATATTTTCTTTAATTGCTTTTAAAATTGTCTATATTCTGGTTATCTAGATTGCTTTGCACCTATAAAGATTTTTATCTTTTTGATAAATTCTTGTCAAACTAAGTTGAGATACGACAATCAATCCAAAATCGATAAGGATAAAAAGCTTAGAAACAATATATTATCATTCTAAATTAACTTTAATTTAAAATTATTTTTATTAATACAAACAGACATTTGTTCGAAATTTTTTTATTTCAATTTATTTATATTATTACGTTTTTATTTTTAACTTTTTTTTCTGGCTAACATTTCTAATTTATTTATGGATTCTCTTATTGCTGTGCTGAAATTAAAAAATGACAAACAGTCATATACCTCTCTACAATGAGAAAATTAGTATTTTTTATTATATTGGTTCGTAAATCAGACGTAATTAGATTAATCATAATAACAAAAATTTGAACAAACATCTTTTATTGTAATATGGTCAATGTCCCAATTGCTACTCACGACCCTATTACTAGCCGTTCTTTGTTAAAAATTTTTTTTTGTATCTAAATAACATTGAGCGGTTAGTAATAGGTTCATTTCTAACAGCGAGTAGCAATTGGGACATTGACCATATTAAATAATATTATCTGACGATTAGTGGCCTAAATAGTCATATCTTGATGTTGGCTGTGTAGTTCTTCTTATAATTTATATATGTTATTAATTAAGGATGTTCTATGATGCCAAAGGGAGGGTAGCGGGGACAGGGGAGACATGGGTTAAAAGCATTGAAAGATGTAGAGCTACCAATCTTAGAAAAAAAAAATCAGTCTAAATAAATTACATAAAAAATAAATGTAAAACCATAAAATATCATTGGATATTAACTTTTTTAGTTTTTATATAAATTATTCATTAACTTTTTAAATCAATTATTGACGCATCACAGTCTTCCTTCGTATTATAACCTCAAAACTTACGTTCGTAAGTCAGCTGTTATAAAGACTACCAGATAAGTATATCTATATATATTTGTACGGTACTGCCAACTTTTTCATTTTTTTGTGATAGTGTTCCGATAATGAATGAAAATATAAACTTTAAGTACATTTATCTTTGCGAAATTTCCGATGAGGTATAAAAAACAAAATATCAAATTATTCCTTAAAACCTATTTTTTCATAATATCAGTTTTTTTTTTAATTCTGTACATTGCGTATATGAAAAATTCAAGACATAAGCAAAAATTGCTTCAGTCTCTCATAAGAGCAATGTTATTTGGGACTATTTTTAAACTAGATTTTTAATAAAAAAACTCGCGATAAAAAATACTGAAAAAATTCTAGCTTGTTCTTTATATGTTAAATTATCATATTTTGAAGTTTCATGCATTTCTGTACATTTTGATATAATCATAGAACATCCTTAATCTTTGATTAACAATTTTATTGCATACAATGCATACATTCGCTTAAAAAATGTATTATTGCACGTCAAAAAAAGGTCTATCTAGTCTTTTTGAAAACTTCACCAGATAATAATGCATTTAAACGCAGATTAATTCAGAAATTTTTTTAATTTTCAACTTTGTTTTGAATTAAAATTCAAAATTTATTCATAGATTCTCTCATTGCTACATGAAGAGTGAAAAATGACCACTTCTGTAATGAGAAAATTCTCTTTATTATTTTAATTTTATAACTGTTCAAAAATCGGATTCATCAATAAAAATAATAAAATTATTTTTGTATAATGTGTTCTAACGGGTTAAAAGAGTTAGAATGTGTTTTTTCGTTTTCTCACTGCTTCACGAAATAAGATTTTTTGTACCTAAAATATCTGAAATAGAATTATGCACCTAGAATAGGAAAAAAGTTAAAATAAATTTGTTTTCTTATAATATTTCTTCAACGGGTGGGGGATTTCGAATTGATTCTTGTGTTGAAATATCTCAAATAGAATTTTAAGAAAATAATTTTTTTTCTCTTTTCGAAAATACATTCTGAAAGTGTCAACAGTGTCAAAATGTAACTTTTCGTTTTTTTACTATATTTATTCCACGAAATGAGATTTTGATTAATTTATTTTCAAAAATATCCGAAATAGGATTATAAACTGTGCAACTGAACAAGATTATAAATAAACACTCTCAATAAAAATGTTAATAATCACTGAATTTGCTCGCAACAGTATCCGTTTAGAAGAATGTGGATTACGTTTACAAGTTATGTTTTACTATGAATATTAACAAATATCAAGGGTAGTTGTCGTAAATGTCCAGAGAACTATTTTCTCTCACGGTCAATTTAATCTGGGGTGTTTTAGGATAGGCTCCGCCAGTAATTTGATCATATTAGCACCAAAATACAATAACGCTTCTAGTGTAGTTTATAAATAGGTCTTAGATTAAGAAACTCTTTATTCAATTATTTAATTTTTTTTGTAAATTTCTAAAAGTATGATCATATAATCAATCTTTTTTCTTATCTTTCTATTTAAATCCATAATACTAATCTAAAAGAATTTGATAAAGAGAAGACAAAAGAAGAATTTTTTAGACTCTGGGTACTTCAATGACTGTCAGTAAAATTATGGTTCGGGATCGAAACCGCGACTGTATACAAAAAAGTCCTGTGATAGAATAATTTAAGCACAGCAAGACAGAACTTTTTTACTGTTGGGTCAAAGAAACGCGGGGAATGATAGCGCCGACGAAGCTGAGTTGAGGAATGCTAGTTTTTTTTTTATATAAAAATATTAATTTCATTAAAACAATAAATATATAAGCTTGTAGAAACGTAAATTAAATTTTTTTATGAAATTAGATGGACATAAAATGTATAAATATATCTTATATTTGTATATAATAAAACTAAATAACAAAAAAAAACTTTCAAAAACTTCTTGCAAGTAAAATATTTTATTTATTTATCATATTTCGTGTATCTATCGCTCTTTACTCGATAAATAAATTAGTTTAATGATTTTAAATAATTCAAAGCGGGACAAAGCGCCTATTTAAGACAAAAATTTTAAATAAAAAATATAAAAATTACTATAATATTTTGTTGGATATTATATAACAACTTTTATATCCATTTAATTAGTTAAAAAATCAATAAAAATGAACTTGTAAAAGTGCAGATTCTCCTCATGCGTGAAGATGCTACAAGTTAGCGAAAAAAATTAATTTAAAAAAAAGTATTGAAAATTACAAAAAATCATATAATTTTAGAACAACAATAAATCTTATGTTTAAATATAGTAGTTTTTCAACAAGCTAAACTTTAAGGACTATACTTAGGATGGTTCCCAATTATGATATCCAACCAAATCATATTTCGGTACCTTATCGTAACAAAATTTTACTTACCTTCCAAAAATAGCACTATCAGATATTATTCATTGTTGTTTATTATTTATGCACAAAATCAATCCAAAAGTAAACTATTCAAAAATAAAAATCAAACTCGAAATAAAAGTTGAAAATCGTATATTGACAACATCTAACTTTATCCATTTTCGCGAGTGAACTGAAAATACAGTCGGAATAATACAATATTTTGGCAAGATAATAAATTGATCATAATAAGATTTAAAATCAAATTCTCGTCACCATCTGTTTAAAAGCATAAAAAGTATAGCCAAATGGCACATTACCTATACTGGCGTTAAAAACCGCTTTAGCTTAATTTTTACGAGAAAAAACCATTTATAATATTTGGAAATAGATTTGAATAATTCAGATATAATATCGCTGAATGCGTTTTAAACAATAACCTACAATAATATATAATAGTTGTGCATTATAGTTATGTTATTATTTTATGAAATTTAATTATTTTTAATTTTACACAATCTTATGTTTAGATAATCAATGTATATAAAATTAAAAAATTTTTCGATTCTAACAAAAAACTGTGCATTAATAAATTTATAAAAAAATATTTGGTTTGATAAAAAAATCAAATTTATTAAAGTAGAAAAGCTAATTAATTATTATATTCAAAAATATGAAAAATGTATATGGAAAGATGATAATAGTCATTTTTTCATAGTAAAAAATATGACCAATTGTACAGTGTAACATCCTTCGAAAATTCATAAAATGTTGAATCACAAAAGAAAACAATCTGATAACAGATAAGATTACAAATAACTATTTTTAGAAAAATATAATTTCGTATATCTTGCCCAATTCATTTAAAAAGTGATTTAATTTAAAGTTACTTTAAATCATTATTATCATAATATTTATTTACTTAACATCATTATAAATTGAAATTGAAATTATTAAAAAATTCTCCAAATGTTTTTATACTTTAACACCTGGATTACTTTTTTGGAGTTAGAATAACATTATTAGAACAAAATTTTTTAAAAATATAATAAAAAGCAAAAAAAAAAATTTAACATGTATGAATTTTTTGTAGTTTTCAGGAACGATAGTAGGATCCGGGTCTGGAGTTTTTCTTTATCAATTGCACGAACATCCACTTCTAACACCAACGAGCGTTGTTGGGCCACCTGCTAGTTTACTTGGCGTGGGCGCACTTACGTGCGTTTTAGCATGGTTCATATGGCAGTTTGATTATAGCAGCAAATCACAAATTGTTTCGGTATGTTCTATTATTATTATTTTATTTAACGTCGCTACCATTGTGATTGTAGTGGTAATTAGCGACAGAGGTTTTCGACGTGTTTGTAAACAAAGCGCGTGTACTGTACAGTGGGTACTTGCATCAATCAGTCGTGACCGGGATTCGAACTCGAACCCACGAGTTACGAATCCATTGCTCTACCGATTGAGCCATCGATGACCTCAAAAAAGTTCTTTTAAATTTTATCCATAGAATATGTTTTTAGTTCATTTTTTGTTTTCTGTTTTTTATCTTTAAAATTTACATTTGTAGATAAAAAAAAGTTCTTTTATTTAACTTGCATAAGGTAAAGCCAACATATTGATTTTGATACAATATATGTTCAAAGCAAATATTATACCCTTCTATCGTATCTTAAATAAAAAAGTATTCTAAAATATAATATATACTATTTTAACAGGTGTTTAAGGAATGTGAAATACTTGGATGAAAACCAACCCTATTATAAACATAATTTTTTAAATAAAATTTTTACAGACCAAAGACCGCTTTAAAAAAATTTTATTTTCATGAAAATGTTTCAGATTTAACTATTTAAATTGTTTAAAATTGTTAATAGTGACGTTCATCTCGAAAAAATATTTCATATCTTAGAAATATGTCATCGTTAATACTATGATTAAGATAAAAGAATGTATCGGTCATTATGAGTTAATCATTTATTTTAATTTTGTTTACATAAAAGAATACCTTTGAGAAAAAAATTTTTAAAAACAATTGTTTGTGGTGATTGATAAATTCTTTCCACTTGTAATTAATTCTTATGCTATTTATTATATTTACAAAGACATATATTAATTGAAAATTGATTTAAAAATATGTTTTCTGTTTAAATTTTATTAAATGAAATCATGATGTCGATAAACTAGATTTCTTCTTAGATTTTATAATTTCTTACAACTAAAAGTTTCGATTAAAAATGTAGGAAAGATTAATTGACTGCTAATATTATCATTTCCTTATTTTTATGAAAAATTTGTATTTATAGGGACTCTAAGATAGTATAATTAAATAAAATTACCTTTTAATTTGTAGATTGAAATAAAAGCGATGACACTGTTTCACAATAAATTTTACACGTCACAAATGGAATTCTTGTTTTTCAATTTTCTATTAATCAATTTTGGACATTTAGTTCCAACAAAGTATAGAAACAGTGCAAAATGCAGTTTCCTCAAGATTAAATACTATTAAATGCTCACGTAACAACTGCGCCTGTTTATTAACTGAAAACTATATTTCAAAATCTAGAATGGGCATAGAAACTCTTGAGTCGCTAGACCTTTAAGGACATTTTTTTTCTATTTCCTTGTAAAAGACGCAGTTTTTATGCGTTGGAAATTATTATTTTACAACTTTGTAAAGAAATTATAGTAACTAAACTTGGTGAATGAATTCAGAAATTAAATTAAAAAATTAATTTTACAAAATTGAAAAAATTTTTATCTAGATTTTGTGTTTTTTTTTATTTAAAAAAAATTGTAATATAATCTTAGTAAAAATTGGTGTGACATAATATTTGTATTGAATTATATGTTTAGAGAGAAACATATGTTCAAACTTAATAAATATTTTTCCTAAAATATCACTTTTTTCATGTTCAGCTTGCTGCTTTAATAGCCATGGTAGGATTAATAGAAGCAGGCGTGGGAATATGGGCGTTAGTCCGTCATCAACAAATTTATGCGTTGCCTGATAAAGTTGTTCAAAAAGCTGCCATTGCTTTGAATGATCCCAAAAACGAAGACCTTTGGCATAAGATGCACGTTAAGGTATGTATTTAATATTTTTTTAAAAAATGCTTCTTAATATTTCTCAGTTTTAAAATACGATATTTTTTGTGGTTCAGTAAAGAATTAAAATTTTAAAAAATTGTTTGGTACCTAAAAGAAATGTCATATAGTGTTTTTTATCTTTTAATATTATAAACAAAATATTGACCTGAAAAATTTGGCGACATAGTAATTTTAATTAAATTAATAAATTTTATTTGAAATTTTCGTCATTTTAATTATCATGGTTTTATTTGAATTTTTTGAAAAATATAAAATTTCTTTCGTTAGCTGTATAAAATAAAGTAGTTAGAGTCAACTCTTTTTATCAATAACGGTTGCACCAATAAAATATGGTGAATTATTTATTTGAAATTGATTTTTATTATACAAATATTGAAAATGTTAAAAAAATAATAATTTAATCCACATCCTATTCACATTATAATTGCAGATAATGATTTTAACGGATAATGAATTTCTAAATAAGAATTATCTTTTTGATTAAAAATTATTATCTGTAATACCAGATAATCAGTTCGTTTAAAAATAAAAATGATTTTTCTACACAAAATGTAATTTATTTGAATAGATTATTAAAATTAATATAAATTACTTTAGTACGAACATTTTTTATCATGTGACTTTTTATATAAATTATTGTCAAATACAGAGATGAACGATCATCAAAATTTTTAATTTTCTATTTTTAAAGTATTTTTAAAGCACAGACTTTTGACCTTAATTTGATTCATGCCTGGCATTTAATTTATTTTTCTACAAATTAAATTTCCAAATATTAATTTCAAAAATTTTAAATTATTTCGCTAAAGTAATAAAAAGTTACAGCTTCAACCAAGTTAAAATTGAAATTTTTATTTCTGATCATCAACAAAAAAATTTTTTCCAATATTTCACAAGTTTTTTGTACAGCATGCTTTTTTTTACATTTTTTTAATTAGTTCAAATATAAATATAAAATAATAGTTTTACTGACTAAAGTAGCTTATATAGGTTTGATTAATAAATCTCTAAAAATTAAATATAACAAAGAGAAAAAATAGAATTTTTTTATAACATATCGTATCTATGTCCGCAATCTGAAAATAATCGATAAGAGAAACTAAATGGCACAAAAATTTATATTTATAATATCTAAGATATACCTGATAGTTTAATTTATTGATAATCGTTGAAGATTGAGTATGAATATGTTTTGTGTAACTTGTAATTTTGAAGTCCATAACTTTTGTATGAAATCCGAAATTCTTTATTAAAATTTAAATTTCAAATTTAAAATCAAATAAGTAGAATAAAATAATATTAAACCTTTTTTAATAATCATTTTTTTCGTGAGAATTTTAGTCATCGTTACAGGAAATATTAATCAGAACGATAATGTAATACAAAGAAGGAGAAGTTATTTCATAATTTTCTAATTATTGAAATACTTTTATTTAAATTTAACTTAATAAATTAAAAAAAAACTCATTGATTGAGTTATATTGCAAAGTTAGAATGTTCTTACATTGCAAACAATGTATAATCTTTTTATTTTAAAATTCTCATTCAGGTTAAGTGATTGAATTATTTAGGAGACTTATTTTATTATAATTATATATATTTTAAAAAAGTTAAAGAAACTCAGGAAAATAATTTCTTAAGTAGAATCTATAATTTTACCGTTGCAAAGGTTTGATAGCTCTAAACATATTAAAATTTTTAAATTAAAAATTTCTTTGAATATATAAAAATAAAATTATTTATTCCATATTATAGTACATATTTTATTACTCTACTTGTATGTACTATATCTTTACATATATAACTTGTATATACAATACATATGTAAATATAAGTTACATATTAACTTGGAGGTATCAATAAATATGGTCTATAGATATTTATTTGATTTTCTCATTCACAAAAATTTCATAAAAAAATATAAACATTACTCTTTAAAACGTCAATTTCAATGTCATGTACTACTTAATTGAAAATATTGACACGAAAATAGTTGATGATCAATGATGTATTCATTCTTCAAATAACAATATATAGATATAATTTTAATGAAATATAAACAGAGGTCTCATTATCAGTATTTTCATAACTTTTTTAATTAATAAAAATAAACGTTTTTGACACAAATTTCATTTATATTTTTTTTCAAAATTCTATGTAAATATAGGAAATATTAATTAAGACGACAGGACGTATAATTTTTTTCTTTTATAACGCTTACAAATGAGATCTTGATGATTTTTATAACAATTACAATATTTGAACAAAAACAAAATATTTTGATATACCTGATTCACAATGCTTTTGTTCTTAACTATAACACCGATTTTGTACGACCTACATTCAACTCACGTTTTATATGGAAAATAATTTATTCCTGCCACAGAATGACCAGTCGTAAAAATGATTATACCGGCGCAATTGATTATCTGAATTTACACATAAAAGATGTTGTAAGCTTGGTCAATCGAGTTTAAATATTAATTTTTAATTCATTGTCCTTAGCCTTATTAAATTAATTTTTTAAGTTTTATTTTTATATTTTATAATTAAAAGTCATTCGACCAAGGAAACAATTAAAAAACAATTTTTTACGATTCATTCTTGAAATAGACTTTTTTACTTATTTTTTACTTTGAAATTTTTAGATAGATAGATATTATTTTTATTTATATATTGTATGTTAATCTTAAACATTGGATTCACTCAATTGATCATATTAATTTTAAATGACTAAAATAACTTTTTTTTAATCATGATATACACTTCAGTAATCTGACATTTTTTACGTTTATTCAGAACGTTAAAATGCTTTTACCAATTCTAACATATTCGATACCTTATCAGCAGCCAAACTTTTGAGAACTATTATTTTTAAGTACAAATCAAAATAAGGATCTGAAAAATTTTTTGAAAGCACTTATAAAATAATAGATAAAGTTCACGTGGGGCACCTTTTGATAATTTTTGAATTTTGGCCATGTCTTTATGCTTGATCGATTGCATCGACTTATCATTATTCATATTGGTTCTACGCTGATAAAGAAATTTTTTAAATATATTTTGAATATTTATTTATAAAAATGAACAAATCATTTCACAAAAATAAATTTGTTTCTTAGTATTCCAAAAGATAAAATTCTTAGATAAGTGGTCATATATAGCTAATAAAATGAACTTGACCTCTTTGATACATTAAAAAAATTAACGAAAAAAATTAAAAATTGGTTTTATTTTTCTGTTACAGATGACTTGTTGCGGTGTCAATGGTGCGAACGAAGATTTTAGACAAAAACGTAAACCCGTCCCATGGTCGTGTTGTTATGAGCCTCAGGAAGACAAAGACGATAGCAGGAAGTGTGAGAGAGGATGTCTTCATCCGATTATTCATAGGACACAGTCAATTTTACTTTACGTTTTTCTTCTTGCATTTTCCTCCGTGATCCTTAAGGTAAATAATATATTTTTTTGTCATTTCTTTGATTTTTTATTTAATTTTATAATGCAAAGTTACTCTGAAAATAGATACTAATTAAAAATTAAAATATTAAACATTTTTTAATTTATTCAAACTTTAATCATTAGAAAAAATTTTAATTGTACAAAATTACGAATAATCACGTCTTACGTATAATAAATTACGGCTATGCATTATAAAATTACTATTTTCATCAGAGGTATCAGTGGCTCATTCGGTAGAGCAATGGATTCATGATCTCGGGGTCCCGAGTTCGAATCCTGCTCTCGGACAATTTATACAAGCACCACTGTATATGATATATGTGCTTTGTTCACAAACACACTGACGATCTCCATCGCTAATTATCATCATAATGATAGCATAAATATAGCGACGTTAAATAAAATCAATTTAAAAAAAACTATTTCCTTTTTCATTGATGTTTTGTTTCCCTTTATTTTTAGTATACTTAAATGCCCCGATTCATATTTTTTATTAGTAATATGTAATTATTTGAAAACGTTTAAACAATATATTGTTTCCTCTTAAATAATTAATATTATCACGCCCTGAATAATATTCACAAAGCAATCACAAATTCCATTCCTCCAAAATGAACCATATAGAAAGCATTTATGTGTCTATAAGCATTCTGGACGGTCAGTCATAGTCGAATAATCCTCATTTTAAGCACGAATTCTCTCTATTAAAACGTTTATGAATGCACACATCAACTCGCAGTCCAAAATTCTAAAGATGAAATAATAGAAAATTAGTAAATACTTTCTTGATAAAATTTTAGACAATGGAAATAGCTTCATGTGTAATAATAATGTCAAAGTGAAAATAATAAAAAAGCTCAAAATATATAGAATAAACTTAATAGGAAACAATTTAATTTTATCGAGGCTTCCCAGTTTATTAAGTTCGACGACCGGATTATAAACGGGAAACCTTGATGCAATTAAATTATTTTTTACCACGAAAAATAACATTATAAATTTATTAATTTATCAGAAATACTTGTTTAGTATTAAAATGAAAATTTCGTTATATACATCGCGAATATTAATAAATAAATGCATTTTAAATTTGAGTGCACTTCAAACGAATGTGCAGAACGACTTTATTCAAACCCCTCTTACTTTTATTACATATCTATCTTCATGTATTTTTGCAATTTTTCAAGTACTCACATTTGCTTAAAATATTCATATTAAAAAATATCAAAGTATTATCTTTTATCTTGTTAAAGTCATTCAAAAATTGATGCAATCTTTTTTATGATTAAATTTCATAAATAAAATAATCGAAATTTTATTAAGAATTTTCATTAATAAAGTTCAATTTTAATTCTGTTTCATCTTTACTGAACCGTCATTTTAATTTATTTTAAAAATTAGACTTAAGTTCATTGGAACTTGTAATCTATTTAAAAATTTTTAATGAAGATCATGTAACTTTGTCGTGATCAATTATACAATCACTTCAATATTAAATTCTTTCTATAAATTAATATTTCTAGACATGACATAATTAATCCTTTATATAATAATCACTCAAGTGATTTTCACAAACAAACTTATATCGCTGCAAAATATTTAATATCAAAACTATTCAACTACTTAAGCTATTTTTTAATTATTGTTCAATTATGTTTTATTTAATAAAATACGTTGAATATCTCGTCTGTAAATTTAATTGCAAAAAAGAAATCGATAAATAAAATCGTTTTCTTCAAAACACTTTAAAATAAATAAAAATTATATAAAATACTTTATTACCAAATTTTCACAGGCAATCATCATATCAATCGCGTGGTGCTACGCTAAGGCCATCGCCGAAGGAATAGAAAGAAGAAGAAAGGAAATAATGATGGCAAATCAATCGGCCAAAGCAGCAGCTCGAGCCAGCCTCGAAGATCGTCATGCAAATCTTAGTCCTCTTGTCGATAAGCCCTTACCATCAAGGATATAAAAGGCCATATGTGTATAGTGTATTAGAAATTCCGATAATTCTGCGATATATTCTATAAAACGTAACGATACGATAATGTTGTAAACCTTCGGAATTATCTATTCCACGCCTCTTTTTTTTCGGGGGGGTTTACATCATACCTTATCTCGGTAAATACTTATCTTCAAGTTTCTCTACGTGACTTCACGTGGAAGTATACACTAAGTGACTAATGCAAGTACTTAATCTATCGCAATAGAGATTGTTCGAGAGATAAAGAACATGAAAGTTTGAAAATGCATTTACTATACGTGCGTTTTACGAGTTTTTTTTTTTTCGAGACCATATACTTTTATGAAAAATTGAAAAAAAAAAGGTTTATGTCAACCTTAACCCAGATTATTTAATAATTGAGTCGGCATGATAAGTGCAAACATCACAAAATAGTTTTTTATAATACTAGTTTTTATTCATCGTAAATTTGAGCGAAAAAATCAACTTTCGACTAAATGTTTACTATTGTTGTTCGAAAAAAGAGTTGATGAATGATAAAATTACAATCAATTGCGTAATTATATTATTTTAATTAGATCGATAATTCTTATGAAATTTTACTAACTATTTAAAGGTACTTGTCATTTTAATGTAAATATATTTTTTTTTAATTTTATCGATAAGGATTATATGAGATTTGATAGAATTATAATATCAAATCGAACCGACTAATTTACGTGACGATAATCACACAAATCAATGATGGATGTAAATATTAATTATAATCAATTTTATTAATTATTTCGTCTAGATGAAATACGACAATAATGTTTTAGAAAAATCTTCTTGAGCTTTATATATACGTATATATACACCTTTATGAAATGAATATTTTTATATGTAATGTTTAACCTGTGATCAATTTTATAGACTCGCTTTGATAGAAGTTAAATTTCAATTTTTGGAATCGCAATAATGAAAAGTTTGTATATACGTGAATTTTTTATACAAATTTTATACTGTATTTATAGAAATACCGAACTAATCTAGAATGCTTGCTTAGGAACCAATTATTTACTTTTAAATATTTTCAAATTAATTGTATATAGTTTCAACTTAGATTGATTATTTTGAAAATTTATACAATTAGTTTAGTAACATCACAGCTATAAGATAAATTCTTATATATTTTTAATACCTACGGTAGATTAATTTATTAAATTCCATCTATATTTAATGTTAAATCATTACATAAGATAAATACAATATGCCATTGTACACTGTACTTAAACAAATATTTCATGTAGAAATAATTAAGATTAAGATTTTTAAGAAATTTTTATTTTAAACAAATGCATATCAATTTTTTTTTCTTTTAAAATTGTACGTTTGCGTCCATTTTACATATGAATTTGTATGATTGTACTTAAAAAAAATTAAATTAATTTAAAATAACAAGAGGCTGTATACTGAATTAAAAAATTTTATTCAATTATATTAAAATTCTGAATTTGGTTAAGCTAATCTGGTTTCATTACATAATCTTATCATTCATCTTTATTTTATAATAAAAATATTATACTCAATAAAAAAAATCTTAAGCATATTTTCCGTATGGCTAAATTATGGAGACTGTTTTTAGTTACTTAAATAAATTAATGATAAGATCACAAAGATAACTTAAAAATATATCAGGGTAATTACATTGTTGAATCAAATCAAGCTTTGGCTAACAAAAATACAAATCACAATACGATTCTTATAAGTACGTTTCCGAATATTAACGTCACCATGAAGATATCGCAAAAATGACGTTAACGTTACTCATTTATATTATTAGATATAAATCATATCATCGATTTTACGAAAACAATTGTACGTAATTAATTTTTTGCATTTTATATTATATCCAATTAAAAATTGTTCAAACGTCGAATGAAAAATATTGAAATTGTATATTTTTTAATGTTTGTCCTACGTATATCGTTATATCGTATGTGATAATGTACTTAATTTAAAGATTTTATACGCTAATAAATATCCATTTTTAGAACTAATATAATGGTACAATTTATTTAACTTCCTTCTATAAAAATAAATTAAAGGATAAGTTTCTATACAAATTTTTTTAGTACAAGCTTAGTTATATGGTTTGCATGAAAAAAAACGTTTTTAATAAGTTTATTTTCAGCAGTTCTAAGAAGCAATGTCAATTTTAATTTAAAAAACAATGAAATATATTTTAAACTCATATAATCGATATATTATTGACTTATATATAGTTTAAATTTTACAAGAACCTTGGCAAATGCATTTAAATTTTTCATCTTTTCACATCTTTTCACATTAATAATAAAGGAATACGTTTTAAAATTTCATTCATCCGTCCATTATCGGTTGATTGATTCAACGATGAAAATTTCGAAGTCTCTTACATTACAATTTCTAATTTTTATAATTTTAAATTTATAACATTAGAAAGTATTGACATTATTAGATTCATTGACTTTCTATCATCATTTTAATATTAAAAAATGTAAGGCACTTTTATAAAAAGTTGAAAACATAAAATTGGATTTAATAATATACTAAAAATTCTATATACGAATGATGTTATTTTTTTTGTAAATATTGAGATAAAATTTTTGCACGCGCTTATACGTCATTGAGCTATATAGGTACTTTTAGTGGTCTCGTACGGTGAGTCATGATCAACATGTCATTATGTCGCAAGATCCGTGCAGTTAATGAGCCTCTTCAGTTGTATTTCGACGTATATATCTATGTATTGATTTATCGAATATAATTTTCTTATTTAATTTTTCGGGAAATTTCCAAATTACCATATATTTCATGTATTCCATGAATTTTTAAGCTAGATAATTTTCATGTTTTGAAACCAAATATATGATACATTGATAAATTTTAATAATTTAACTGGAGGTTTTTACATTTTTATTGAATTTATTAAAGGTTTTATATTTTATAAAATTCTAGAAAAAATGACGCTGTAAAATATAGTATTAGTGATGAAATATTTTAGGATAATTTAGAATTTGATTTAAGAATATTATTCATACAGAGATAGAGAAATTTTGTTTCAAATTATTTACCTTTTTATTCATATTATTTTTTTAATATTTTATTTATTCTATTAATTATTTTAATCGATGATAAACATTAAACAATCAAAAACAGTTTCAAATAATTCAAAGATTTAAAATTATTTAGGAAATCAATGTAAGATTAAGAAATAACTTTTGCGCCTTATTTAGGTAAATTTATGTGAAAGAAATATAACATACACGTATAAATACAATAAAAAAGGAATTTGATAGTAAAATAGTAACCCATAGACACGGCTGAGCAAAACAAAAAAAATATTAGAAAATAAGCCAAAGTGCACGTAGACAAGGGGAAAAACCAAGGGGGAATGGGGAATACACATAGAGTTATGGATTAGTATTAGACCTAAAGAGGGTAAAAGAACGGTGTACTTTTATATAAGACATTTGTTTACATACATATACACACGAAAATACAATAAGTGCATATGTACGAGGAGAAATACTATTAAAGGTAGAGCGTGTCCGAAACAAACGTTGAAATATAAGTCTAAAGCGTCAGTCGAATTCGATCCTCGGTACCGCGCGGTCGTTGCCGTGTGCGCAGAACTCAAAGTTAACATAACCTGTTGAGCGTCGCTCTTCTACACTATCATTCTCCATCTCATTCTTACGTTTGTTAACTATTATAGTGTTCTCTCTCCTACTCTTTAATTTTTTTTTCTCCAAAATAGAATATATAGTAAAGTGCGCTTGCGTCGGCCTTTCTCCCGCGAGAGCGAGAGGTGCGCTCTTATTCATTGCGTGTATATACTGCGTTCTGTTCTGAGCTCAAAACTATACTTGTATACAAAACCCGCGCCAGTCTTAACTTGCGATCAGACGCTCGTGCATTTCCAGAGGTTTCGTAACCTGTTTTTAAAGGAACTTTTCTCATAAACACTGCCAGACCACAGTATAATACCGTCCAACCGGCTTTTTTTTTCGTCTTTAAAACTTTATATATTTCAACCGTCGTCGATATATCCTCGTCTCTTTTTATCTGATACCAAGAGGCCACGCGACGCCTAGCGTCCTTTTCTTTTTGTATTTCTTGGCTCGCTGTTTACAGACGCGCGTATTTGAAGAAAGAAGAACAAAGCTTATTTTTTTTACAAAGAAATTTGTAAACAAAACATAAGTCAACATGAATTGTGGAATGGAGTGTGTGAAGTACCTGCTATTCATCTTTAATTTCGTCTTTGCTGTAAGTTTTTAAAATTATTTTTATTTTTCTTTGTCTCTGAAGTTTTTAATTGGTAAACCGATACCAAAATTTGAACTGATTCGAATCTCAGTGAAAACGTTTGTAATCGCTTTTACATTATGTAATTAAATGCAATCAAAATAAAGTAATAAGTCAAATTTAAGATTGACGAATCGATCGCTAAAACATTTTCACTTATAGAAATGAGTAGGAATAAAATGCTTTTAATAATCTGTGTTTCATTTTAAACGAATAAATTGCGGTTCTTCAATAGCTATCGGTTACCAAAGTTTGCTCTCAAAGTAAACAAGAAACTTTATCGTTTTCAACGAATTGCCGATAGGTATATGTAACGTATATACATAAACCTTAAACTTTTGCGATATCGTAAACACATTATATAAACTAAAACGTTTTTAATTAAAAATTTTCAAAGAATTAAACTTGATAATTTATTAATTAAAAGTGTAATAATAGCAGATATGCAATAGTGCAATTTTCGCGTAAACAAATGACTCATATTTCACTTTGTAATCTTATCATTAAAAAAAAAAATTCGTGTTAATTTAACGAAAAAAAAAAAAAAAAATTTTTTTTGCAATCTAAAAATGTGCTATGATAAATAATTATATTAAATCTAAGACTAAAATAACGAATTACATAAGTATTTAATTTTGAGAAATCAACTTGATACGCTTCTGTAATTTGTACGATTGAATTTTTTCGCAGCTGCGTGAGCTCTGTTTTTTCTCGCTCATGATACCACTCTTGTTCTCAATCTTAACGGCCTTGTACAATAATGGTGCGCTCGTAACGCCCATAAAAAAAAGAATTATTCTTGGAAAATTTAATGCCATGTCCATTATGACACGTTGATTCTCGGCTTCCTATTATAATTATAAAGTAAGGAAGTGCTTTTTTTGTTTTTAATTATTCAAATAAAATAATTTCTATTATTACGCTTAATTTTAATTTTAAATAAACAGTTTTATCTAAGGAAGCAGGTATTAAATGGCTTTAAAAGTCTGAAATCGTCGAAATGAAATGGTTTGTCCGCGCATCTGTCAAACCGATGCACTTACGCTTTAACATCTGAAATGTCAACGATAATTTTTTTTTTATGTCCAGAAGGTAGAGATAATAGTTGTTTACCTGGAACGTTTACCAGCTTTAGAATGTTATTTAAAGTTTTCAGTAAAGTAATAGAGCTTTTAATCCTCCAGCGTGAGGTAATAAATTAGCATGGAAAAGACAAGGGAGACGATCGTCAAGTTTAAATGCGAGTCGGCGACGCCCAAGTCTACTGGTGCGCGCGCGATCGCGAATCACAGTAAGTGCATACGGGAGAGGAATAAAGCTCCATGGCACTTGGCTTGTGTCATAAACAGAATACAGGGATACCATACAGTTCACCATGATGTCTTATGTGTATATATACGTTTAGTTATATATGGTGTCTTCTTTTTTCGCGTTCTCTTTATAAGTCGGAGGTACAATAGTTTTTTAAGCACATATACGCTCTTAATGCATTTCGCCTTGCTAAGAAATCATGATATGAATAGCGCTTTTCAACGAGGACAAGGACTGACTTGGAAAGTTTTTATTATTTTTATTCTCATTTGCGAACCTTCCCTTTTTTCTTAAATTAAAACAATATAAGAACGATTATGCATTTTGAATGGCGAGTTTAAATGCCAGTTGTCTTTTAATGAAATAATAAGAAATTAGGTCAATTGATTTTATTTTGAATTTTTTTCATTTTTATTGCGTTCTTACTCTCAGAAAGCTCAACGCGCTAGAACTCACTTAAGTTGAACCGCCGACTTAGCTGGCATGTTGGAAGCTTAAATGTCCAGTCTACTATTTTACTTGCCATACTTTTCTTTTCTGTTTTATATCGATTCTTCTTGATAAATGCAGTTTTTACAACTTATGTTTTTTTTAACTTGCTCGTAAGAAAAGGACGAGTAGTTTTCGTACAATTTACTTATCCTTTGATGACACATTTAAAACGTTTTTTTTTTCTAAATTATATTTACCTTTATGAAATTACTTTTTTATTCGAGTTATTGCGTGCTTTAAAAAAATTGTACTTTAAAACTTAAAACAATATTTACTTAAAAAAAATTGTACTTTAAAACTTGGGATAATATTTGCATAAAAAAAAATTGTTTTAACTTTGAAACGTCCGATGATTACATTTAAAATATTAAATAATGCAAGGGTTTCTATAAAATCGATTGTGAAAAAATGAAAATTTTTTTTCTCGTTGCAACATTAATTAAAATTGTTTCACATGTAACATATTTTTTTATTTTTAGTTTAAAAAACATGGAAATCTTTAAAATTCAATCAATAACAGCTTCGAAGTCGCAATTTTCGTACACACTGTAGCAAAAGTTTTTCGTTTCAGTTAAACTTTTAAAGTAAAACAATGTTATCTCCAGGTAATTAATTCCTGTGTATTTACATAGATACGAACTCTTGCATAAATAGAACGATCTATACATATGGACGAATTTTCACGTCTAGTTGCTGGTTAGATTTATTTAACAAATTAAATCACTGTCGAAGTGAATTATTTGAGATTTCATTGTATACTTATTTTTATAATAGCGAATAATTTGCCTGTGAATTTTTCCTCTTATATAATGAATTATTTTAAATTACTCACGTAACGCAATTCGAGAACAAGGTGACTTAACTTACTGTTTTGTTGTTAACATTATTTCTTTATTTTTTTTTTTACATCTGGTAAAGTAAAAATCAAAAAAAAAGAGACGCAATAGACTGTGGACAACGTAATTATAAAAAAATGTTTAAAGCTTATTGAAAATGAAAAGCATTTTAACCTCGTACTTTTAGTATCTCGTAAAAGCGTGTTTTTTTCATGGTATGGATGTATATATACTTGAAAAGTTTACTTTTATGTTTTACACCTTAAAAATAATATAGCTTATTACAACATTATTTAAAATAGAAATTGATTTTTAGTCATTACTCACTTCTGTTAATATTAAATGTATATATTATCTTTTAAAAAACTTATGATAACATTAATTATCGTTTTATTTAAAAAAAATAAATTTTTTTCAACTAAAAATTTTTCCTTTATATTTTAAAAATTCATTATCTCGTGATTAAAGCAATAACGTTTTAGTTAAAATTGACACGTTTTTATACGTAAATCCTTAATCACCTTATAATAAAGTTTTAAAGTTTAAATAACAAAGAACGTAAAAAAACCATTAGCTTAATGTGAAAATTAAATTGATGTATAACTTATTTCGGCATAGTGATAACTTTTAATCATGAAAATTGTCATCTTTATACTCACTTTTAACATTTCTACAACAATGAGGTGCAAACTTATGAATTCTATAAATTGAGCGTTAAATAAATTTTTTAAAAACGAATATTTAACTATTATCGTTTATCAAATTTTATAAGAATCAGTTCTTTCAAGTATTTTCAATAATTAAATTAACCTGACCCACCAAATCTTAAATCATTTTATAAGGAAAAAAAAAGGTTTATAAAATCGTTTCATCTTTTTTAAACTCCTTTACCGCCAAGCGAGCGACTTTTATGATGACTAATTGTGTTATATTTAATAACCTGCTATAAGACAATGTTTTATATTTAGACGTTACGCAATTTTCCGAACAATAATAAGATATCAAATCAGTGATTCATCGTATTTCTTCTTAAGTTAATTCAATAGCTAACGAATTGCTACAGATACATACACGATAAGAATAAATTCTTTCTTTCTTCTTTTCCTTTTTTTCAAACTTGTAGTTTTTTGTACTAAGAAAAATTAATATACCGTTGCCTAATTCGTTGTATATACATTTTAATGACATGTCGAGTTCATGAACAGAATTTTACGATCGCGTTCATGAAATAGAGTAGAAGGTTAAAGATACTTTGTATTTTCTGCACGTTGATATTTTTTTTTTTCATCTCTCACCTTGTTTCTATTATATATAACGTAAACGTAATCCAACAATAACAACAAAGCTCTGACAATATCAAAGTAATGTGCTCTACACGAGGTCAAAATCATAAATGTAGAAGGTATATTTTTCTTACTTGCAACAAATCTATATTAGATTTTTATTTTTTCTTTCGTATGGTTTTATTTGATTGAATTTTTTTTAACAAAGATTATCATATGTCAGGTTTATCGTATCATTTAATATTTTCGGAATTTTTAGTTATGACTTATAAAAAATAAATATATTTATTATACAAACGTGTGCTAAGAAAAAAATTTTGTTTAGAAATTTCATCATTAAATTATTATAAATTTTATAGCATGGTAAATTGAGAAAGTCTGTATAAACACTGAAAATTGATCAGAATTTATCCTTCGTATTTGCTCGTATCAGATAAGTTATCGTTTATTCTAATATTAGATAAGATAAAGATAACACATCAGATCGAATTATTTTATGTTAACTGCAAATAGAATTTGCTGTATTCATTGATTTAATTTATAAATTCTTCGAGATAATTAATATCCCAATTTCGTATTTGATTATTTAATTACATATGGTATAAAAATAAAATCGAACATTTTTGAAAAAAATTCCAGGATTCGATAAAAAAAATTGGAGAAATTAGTTATCTGATATTGATTTTTTTTGTCTAACTTGACTGGTTTTATTGACATTTCACAAAAATTTTATCACATTTTTATGATAAAAATTTTGTACGAATGATAGACTAGCTCACATTTATCAAATATAATATTAATTTTTATTACTTTTTCATACATGGATTTAAAAAAATGTATTATGATTTAAAGTTTTTTAATATTTATACTTTTTACAAATACATATGTTTTTAAATTTTAGATTATATCATATTTATATGAAATTCGTTTTTTTATTCACAATCGGCTATTAAACTTGTAACTATTGTTATTTTCAAAGTTAATATTTATTTCTTTCAAATATTGAAATTGAACATAAAAACGAATAAAATATTGAACATTGAGGTCAATTTAAATTAAAAAAGAGGATCATAGTATTCAATTTTATTATGTAGTGCGTTGGCTTAATAAAAAAGGTCAGATTTTTTTGTAAATCGTTATTGTTAGATATGATAACAGTGAAATGTCAAATAAAAAATTAACATATAAAAAACCAAAATTTAACGACAAATGTTGTTTAATTATATACTATAATAATTCATGAAATAATTTTAATGTTAACTACAAAAAAATTTGAATATCCCGTTGTAAAAACTTCTTTATTATTTGTCATTTTTAAAAACTCGTATGTGGAGTAAAAAAAAGTTTGAAACTTTTAATTTGAACGGCAACTGCCAACGTTGCAAAGTTATTGTTATTCTTTCTGACAAGACTATAACAATCTAGTATCAAAGGTTCGAGCTGTAAAAATAAAAGTTTTTATATTTTTTTTTTTCAGTAGCTCCACGCTAAAACTTTGTTTATTATAAACATTCGCTCGGAGAGTTTTATGTACTTTAGTCGATTCACCTGACAAAGGACGATTTAACATTCTGGTTTAGATGTATAGTTTAACTTTATAAAAGGGCTAAAATTAAACTTATTATACCATTCAAAGGATTAACTAAAGTTAAGTGATATATTCAATAAAGTTAATCAAAATAGACAGAGTTCTAGATTAATGCAAGTAATGCATCTAAAAGAAACATATATGACTAAAAAAATTTGGCTTACATAATATTTATTAAATGAAACTGTAGGAAATATTAACCTTTTAAGGATCAGCAATTTCACTAAAAAGTTGTCTTTTTTGTAGAAAATTTGTCTATTGTATGAAAAACATATGTTTTGTAAATTTTGAGTTAGTTAATAGCTCCTTTCTAAATTAGCGTAATTCTTAAAAAGTGCAAGAAACGAATTTTCATCGTTTATTTTTAATAGTTTTCTTCTTTTGTACTTTTGCTTGTTAAAATAGTTTCACTGATAACAATGTTCCTGGTTATTTGTTTACTTTTCTTTTAACTTTAAAATTTTTCAAATAAAATCATATAATAACTGTTATTATTAAAAATGGATATTAATTTTGGATCTTTAATCGTCTTTGTAAATGGCACTTTTATTAAGGTGTATTAAATTTTAAAAAATAGTACATATGTGTCATATTTTTTTATCAGAAAGTATCACAAGATAACTTTAAAAATGTTAAAAGTTACCTGACATTTTCTATCCTCTTACTGCGAAGAAAGAATCAAAATTTAGTCTTAGTATGTTTACATTGATATGAAAAAATTTGATCTTTATTTTTATTCCAAAAGTTCTTTCTATTGTAAAAATTTATTAAAACTGTTCACCATTAAAGTTTTAGAAGTTCGAAAATAATAGTAGTAACATTTTATAATGGACACAAGACTTATATTTTAACAAATAAAAAAAATCTTTGCCTCGTTAATTCATAACTCGTTCGTTCGTTTTTTCGTTCCTCTTCATTCCGCCATTCTCGAGCATTTTTCCGGAAAATTACTTCTTGGCACATTCAAATTTATAAAAATATGTCACAATCTTTACAATACTATATTGTAGGAAGTCGAATTAATCATCATTCATATTTACGATGGAGTCTTGTTAATTAATCATCATTTATTTTACATTGTATAAATACAATAATAAAACCAATGAAATATCGATAGCTTTAAAATGAAATAAAAATTTGAAATATGATTTAGAATGAAAATAAAATTAAACAAGAAAATTAAATTAAAGGCAAAAAAGCGAGGCTTGAGTATATCGCTCTCGGTATATAGTCAGCGCAGCGATTGTATTATAGTACGCACCTACGTGTATATAAAGTAAAGGGGGTCGTAGAGATAGAAAATGCTAGAGAAACTCTTTATTTTATACGTGAGATAGAAAGAGATGAAAAGTCACAACACTCTGTGGGCTGTGGTGTATTAATGTCGTAGAGGAGAAGGCGGCGGCGTCATTCTTCATACATGTATATATATATCTTTCTCATTCTCTCTTGCGCTTAGATCGCCTTAGTCAATTGACGTTCCGGTTTACTGGCACTCTCGTTGCTCTTTATGCCTGATATATACCATTTATAACCAAGGCTTGACGCGCGTTTGCTTTAACTCTTCTTCTTTTTTTCCGGTGTATTTCCTCACCTTTGAAACTATTTCGTTTTGACTTATAACTTCTTGGAAATGCTTTTTAAATTTAATGAATTTTTTCTGCATCTCTCTCTTTTGTAATTTGGATTTGTCGGGGTTTTTATTTACTTTTTTAATATTAATTCCGCTAAAACATAACTTTTTTTCAGACAAATGCAATTTCTTAAGTCAATCGCGGATCTTTTAATTTTTCTTACATTGCATTAGAGAAAAAGAATAAGTAAAAAGTAACGATTATTTTTTATTTAAAAATATATACTTTAATTAAATTACATTCGCTTCCAGTCATTTTTTTCTACGAATATGGAAAAAACAACTACATAATTTTTACAACTCATATTTTTCATTTTCATCGATTTTAGAAAAATTTTTAGAATGACCTCAATTTCTATTTCCATTTTGAACACACTTACCAACATATTTTACGTGATATTATGTATATATGTATTAAAATTAAAACATTTTATAAATGAATAAATCAAATTTATATTATTATTTTTCTCTTATTAAAAATGGATTAGTTACATTTCCACTTCAATTTATAACATCGGAGTTACTATATTGTAAGTGAAATTATTTCCCGAATATTTCATAACAATTAAATAAATAAAAAAGAATTTGCAATTTTATTTTAATAAAAAAAATTGACTTTTAAAACGGTAAAGGATCTCGTTTCTATTAAATTTTCTGGAATATTAAAAAAATTTGAATTGTATAAATCTATTTACATTTAAAATACCTATAATTTTGTTATTTACATTAAAATATTCTTACATTTTATATTTTTATTATCAGAATAAAAAATTAATTCATTGATTTACCTTGTCAATTATTTTAGCAGTGTTATCGCGTGCTTGTTAAAAAAGTTTGAAATAAATAAGATGGAAATACCAAGTAACTCGAGCGTATATTTCACGTAACGGTTTAAGCATGTACACAAATGTTAATCAAAATAAAAGGCAAGCTAAAAGTTTTAGCTTTGAAATTTAGTCTCGTTCATAAGGTAAATGGAAGAGAACTTAAGTTACGTTGTATTTTATATACTACTTTGTTTACAAGCAAGTGTCATATACATTTGAACATGTGAATCCTTTTTTTTTTACAGTGTTTAACTCTTTTGAACGTATGGGTAATGTAATATAAGTGTATCCAGCCGTCCATCGTATATATCGACTTCCTTCTTGCTTGAGTTCGTTCTCTGGGCTGTTTGTTATTTCCCATATACATTATACCCGTAAGCATCATGCACATGCATAGACCTTCTACATCTTTTCTTCTCTCTCTGTCTCACATGTGCACTCGGCCGTTCTCCGTATACTATAGCCAGCCACTCACTATACGCTTTATGGGTGCATACGTACTTGGAGCACGCCAGCACGGGTACATTTATATATACGTGCGTTCCTCGTTCTTTCTCTCTGTATATTCAAGTTAACACTAAAAGAGCGAAAGTTGTATTCACTATTGGCTGTATATTTCTTTCTCTTTCTCTCATTCTGTTTCTTCCAACTCTCCCACTTCTTGTTTCCTTGCTTTCTCATTCTTTCTCTGTTTTTCTCTTTCTCTCCTCTTTACCGTGGATCTCCAATTCTATTCGTATATTATACTATACGTGAGTATGCGTGTGTATGTATCAAGTGTATAGTATAGAAAGAGAAGAGGACTTCAGTCGTTTCGTGCTGAGCACATCGCTAATCTGCGCGCGAGCCGTGTGTGTTTATGCAGTAGTTTGCCGTCTGCGCTGCCAGCAACAGACAGCATTAAAAACAGTGTTGTGGTGATTTTTTTAAAAAATTCTGTGCGCGCTCTGTTCCAACTGTTTTTTTTTTCTTCTTCCTCGATTGAAGAAGAATAAAATCACTTGTTGACCACCTGTGTTCGACTTTTGTGTGAAGAATTTTCTATTTTTACAATTTTTATTGTTTTTACTCAGCATCGAAGAAGATTACAAACGTATAAAGATGAGTTGCGCTTCGAGTTGTATCAGATGGCTCCTATTTCTCTTCAATTTTTTCTTCGCCGTAAGTTATATCATAGTTTTAATTTTTTAATTACAATTCAATTGCAATCGGTTATGATTTTCCGCGAACGTGATTAATTTTCCTTATGTTCAAAAAAATAAAAAAGAAGGCGTGTTCAAATGGAAAATTATGAAATTACGCACCTAATGATACCTTGTAGTTAGAACACGTATGTACTTTATCATAATCGGCATTGGTATTTCAATTTTGTAATCAGCCGCGTGGCAAGTTATTTTTTTTCTCCTCTAAATTTATCGTTCAATTTGAAGAGCCGCTAATACTGGAATGATAATTAAAACCGAAAAAAATATTTCTCTTTATTTAATCATATTAAAATGAAACTTGGAAAAACAAAGAGTATAAAGGCACGCTATCTGCGTAATTAAACAGAGTTATAATATATCGTGACACTAACTTGAATATTTAATTTAAGTTAACATTAATGTTGAAACGATTGCCATCGTTAAACTTATAACAAACGGAAGAATATTATTATTCATAAAGCTATCTCGTAACATCTCCTTCTCTTTTACGTAAAAACTTTAATTACGTCTTGTTATTGAATGGTAAAAGTTGATTCGAGTCGCACATAAATTAAAAGGATGTGCATTTTTCAAAATTCTCTGGATCATGGGAATTTTTAATAATGATAATACAAATCTAAAGATGCGTTTAAATTTACATCGTTACGAGGAAAAATCAATTACGCTGTGTTTTGACGCATACAGTTTAGACGATACAATATAGATAGATCTGATGTGAAGATTGAATATTTATAAATAAAATATTCTTAAAAAATCGACAATATATACAAACATAATGAAATAAAATTTAGCTTGTTGTTTAATATAAAGTTTTATATATATAGTCAAGGCGTTTCCCGCTTTACTTTTATATATCTCTCCCTCCTCCGTTCAGCCGGTTTCTAAAAAAGGCTGGAGTAACGTTCGGAGCACAAGTTGTTTTTCGGCCGGATAAATAAAATACAGGTGGCCACGCAGAGGAGATAGTTTCTTTTTTTTTATCCTCTCTCCTATCTCCCCAACGTTCGATCACTTTAAATTAGTATTTCACAATTGGAATTCTTGTTATTATAGAAAGACTGTGCCGCACTAGTCGGTAGTCACCGCTGGTGTGTGTAGATATTTAAATATATATATATATATATATGTTGTTTGTGTATATATATAAAAGCCCTTGGTGTGCGCTGATTCTAGAGGCAAGATCGGCCGCTTCAACAGAACCCGCGCGCATTCCTTTCCTTTTCCTCGAGATCAAGAAGGAGAGAGAAAGAGAGTAGTAAGTATATGTATATATACTATCTTCGCAGTCTCCTCCTCCTCCTCCTCCGTATTCTTATAGTATATATACACGAGTGTGTTGTGAGACTTGACAACGCCGCAAAGAAAGATAGAATGATCGCCGGTCCACGAGCAGAGTATACAGAAGAAAAGAAAGAAAGAAGCTCTCCTTGCTTCTCTTTTTTCTTATGGTCTCGCTTCATTTCCACGCGGTCTTTTCAGAATGTTAAGATTTTACTTCCTTTTATTCTCTCTTTTTTTTATTGTCCTTTTAGTTTATGCGCCCTTGACGAAATTGTTCCAAGTACTTCCTAGTATTTTCGGTATGGAATCGTAATACCTTTTGTTGTAATTGCCAAGAAGACAATGTAATAAAGAAGCAAATGAAGTCTGTGCAACGTTACAAGACGCACACACACACATACATACCGACAAAGAAAACAACAACGGCGCGTCTTCTTTCTTAACGCTCTTCTAATATACTATATACGTCAGTTTCTTATATCTCGTGGAAAAACCCAGAGGCTATTACAAAACTCTCCCCTTTGTGTCAAGGTCTTTATTATGGCACGAGGAATTCAAGTATAACGTCATTTCGGGGCTTTCCACCCTTCTGTAAAATTAAGAAGAATTTTTCTTTATACGCTCGATGCTGTATGGACTGATACAGCACATAACTATTTCTAAGATATATATGTACGCACATAGTAAGTCACTCGCGTATCTGCTTGTGTACAGAAACATTAGTCGATGTGTAAACGTATATATGCGATCTAAAAAAAAATCTTTTGTTTGGAAAGCTACAAGTTTGAACAGTTAATGAGTTTGTTTGCTTTGAATTTTAAATTAAGCATGCTTACGAGAGATTTAAGGCTAAAGTTATAGAAATTTTTTATTTGGAATGAAAGCGAAAGAAAGAAAGGATTTCGTTATATACACGTCATTTGAAATGGTAGTAGAAAAAAAAGAAATTTCTTGTTTTTCTTTTTCGGCAGAAATTAATGGCGCATTACCCGTTACAAAATTCCGAGGGAATTCTAAGCTATTTAGAGGTGGCCGTGTGTGCTTCGCATCTCTCTTATATTCTCTAGAGGATGTTGAGTGTTAAGAAGGCTCTTTAAAGTGATATATGGAATGATATAATTGTATATAGTGGCCAGTTTAGTTTTGTTATGTGCATTTAGAGACTTACAAAACTACTTTATTATATTAAATTCGCTAGAAAAAAAACACTTGATAAAGTGCCTTTTTGAAAATTTTTAAAAAATCTGAAATCATCGTGTGTAAACAATTTTTTATGAAAATTTATGATATGGACGGATTCAAGCTCCGATATAATACGCATTGGCTGCGAGCAAATCATGAATTCAAGGCTCGCTTGAATTAACTTACGGACTAAGCATACGCGGTCATAATAATACGCATGTACAATTATCTAATTTATCAATAACGCCAAAAAAAAGTACACCGTGCCGTGTCACAAATTATAGAAAAAGAAAAATAACATTAAGGTTATTAAAAATTATTTTTTAATGAAATTATTAATCATACGATTAGTCGCATTTTAAAAGATAAGGATGATTAATGTTTATAATTGAAAGAATGCTTAAATTTTAGTTCAAGTGTTAACCCGACTACATTTGAATAATTCATTGATATAACTCATTAAAACTTATTATTAATGTTCTATTTAATCATTGAACAGGAAAGACATGCATTAATATTAAAACAAATTTTAACAACAACAACGTTATACTAATGATCGTTATTGAATTTAGAATTTAAATAATACATTTTATGCAAAATAGCAGCAGAAACTTTTGAATAATTTAACTAATTTGCTAGAGTATACATTAGAAATAAATAGAGAAACGTTAAGTAATGTGATATAAAAATCGATATTTTCATTACTAATGAACGTTTATTGTAAATTTCTTAATCAGTATTTGTTAAAAAAAGTCTTTTATTTATTTATTTTCACATGAAAGCGCAAATTATTTTTCAATTCTGATCAATCTTTATGTAAAAAAAAGTCCTTTGTTCGACAGTATTATTGATAACGAAAAAATTTTTTTAATACCCGTGTACGCGATGCGAATAAAATATTAAAAATTCGATTAAAACATATGAATTTTGTTAAAATGCAATTTTAATATAAAAAGTTTAATGGAATAATTTAAAATCCAATGCATTTTAGTTTATTTCCTTATTTCCATAAAGTCAAGTATTTTTCATATTTAAAAATATTCCCACGAACAATTTTTATAGCTTCGTCGGCATAATTATGACATGAAAATAAACTTGACCATGAAAACATCATAGTTAAGATAAACAATAATGCTAAAAATATGCCGATGACGGTTTAAAATTTTTCATTTAACAAATTTCAATATTTACTTTAAATTTTCTACGGATTCGTTTTATTCGATGATACATTCGGTATTCATTGTTATTTAAATAAAATTTAACGTCCACTTATCAAATGCAACAAATATTTTATGCAAACGAAATTCATTCTTGGTAGCGACATGTGTATAGCATAAATAAAAAAACGATATATATCTACTGTGTTTAATGACAACATTTATATAAATAAAAATCTAAACAATCTATCGATGTCCGTACAATATTGTCTCGAGTTGTTATGTTAGTAATAAAAACTAGCGTATGCAAAGCATCATTCGCGTGTATACACTGGGAAGAGCTAATGTAAACGACGCGTTGATTCAGAAATTTTTTTTTGTTGCGATGACCGCCTGAGTGGGACGTGTAATTATTTTTTTTCCATTTTTGATATTTTTCACGTCTTTTATATTCTATAGCGTGTAAATAATAGCGATTTGAAAATAAATTTTATCAGTCATTATATAAATCTGAGTTGCTATTTATTATTTTTAAAGTAACTTTAAAAAACTCACGTATTCTTTGAAAATATTATCAGATCATTACATTTGATAGATTTTATAAAAAATAATAATTGCTTTTGACAGTTTAATTAATTTTGAACAATTTTAAAGAAATATAGTATTGATATGTTGTTTTCGAATAATTCTTATAAATGCTTTTATAAAAATTATTCTAAATATAAAAGATAATTGCATTCTATAACTCGCAACTTACCATTTTACACGAGTACAAATTTCATCCGTTATTGGAAAACCAGAATGCTGGAATTACTCGATTCACTGCTTGTTTTTATTGCATGAACATTTTAATTTGTCTATCTCATGAGAGTTGAAAAAAAATTTTTTTATTTCTAGATAAAAGAGTTCTACTTTGGTTAAGTTTCGTTTGCGAAAGCAATAGTCGTTAATGTTGCTCCATTAATTAACAAATTGCTAACATAATTATTGCTAACCAATTGCATTTATAAATCTGAATACATTTTCCCTATTTAGAGTTCAACAGACTTTTAAAAAAGTGCATATAAATTGTTTAATTAATTGTATCACGTTTATTATGCAATAATTAACAATAATCGATAAATTTAAATGCAAAAATATAAATAAACATTGATAATTATTGGTGTTATATTTTTAAAAAAATATGTTTTCGCGGTTACCTAATCAGTCTATTTTTTATACGACAATATTTTTGAACAATAAAAAGATCGCAATGTCTAAAAGTTTATTAACATATATTTATTACGTATGCATTCATGTATGTACATTGAAGTAATATTAGCTTCTATTTTAAATGACTTTGTATCATGAATCAATAAATTATAATTTTAAATCACTATAATGTTTTATAATATTAAAATCAGATGGTAAGAAAACAAATATCATAGCTACATATTAACATTAATGTGTACTTTTATCTTTGATTTTAATAATGTTATTTATTTAAATATAATCGCAAAATTTTGCCATCATACAACATCATGTGAAATTGATAAATAACATTAACTTTTTGTTACTAAAATATTATTTTACGTTACACTGAGTTGCAATTATGATTTATTAAATATGCTTTTAGTGTTACATATGCACTCATATGAAATTAAATACATTTCAAACAAATTTGAATTATTCAAATATTTATTATAAAATATTATATCTGTAAATGACGTGATTTATAGAGAGTTTCGATGTAAAAATTTGTTATCTTTTAATTGATATAAATTAAATTTAGCCAATTAGGTAATTCATTAATATTTAATTCAATTTAGCCGTTTATTTATTTGAAAAAAATACTTTATTTAATAATAGATGCAGTAGAATACAAAGTGGAGAGAAAGAGAAAAGGTCGCATAAGTAGTTGGTCTTTATTGAATGATTTTACAGATGCGGTCATCATCAGCGCAGAGCGAGAGAAGAATTAGTTGCGTGAGCCTCTCGCGTGTACTAGTTTCTTTTTGTAGCTTAGCTACTGATGTAGTAATACAGCTTTTATTTCTATATCTACTTTTCAAGTGGCGCTTGATTTGTTACAGTTGCTGCTTCTATGTATATATACAAGCTCTATATATAGCTATTTCTCATTTTTATTTTCTATGTAAAGCTGCCAAAGTCACAGATTATAGTTGACAAAGTGCCGATTGAAAGCAGAGCCTTTGAAAAACTTACCAACTTTTTCTTGCGTTGTTGTTTGTCCGACATTTTTAAGTGCTCGCTTGTTAAACTTACGTAGAAGCCCGAGTTATTCTGGAATATTATTCTTCAAACTAATATTTTTTTGCATGCTAAACTTACCTGTCACGAACATTTCAAATGGAATTTGAAAATATTATTTTTCAAAAATATTTTTTTTCTTTTCCAAGACTAACCTTTACTTTTTATCTTAAATTGGATCTAAAATAGCTCTAGTTTAGAGGCGAAAATTATCTAAAATTTTTCATTAAAATTACAATTAAAATTCTTATTATTATAATTAAAAACTTAACTCTTAGTTAATTGCATATATTATCACAACAATTTAAAGTCACAGATAAAAATGCTCTTGTTACGGAGAAAGAACGAGATAATTGCAAGCGTTAAAAATAATATTTCGTCAAGGTTTTTATAATACGAAACTCCACCAGAGTTCAGAGAGAACAAAAATCATAAAGATTCATTAAATATAAAAAAATAGCGTAAGCTTTAGCTGTCGAAAAAGTTATTTTATTTGTTGTTGACGGCACAAAGCTATACGCGTACAATATGCCAGTAGAAGCTTTACGGCTAGCGTGTGTGTATAAAAAGAAAAAAAAACATACGAGAGTAAAAAAAAATATATATATATAGCGAGACTTGGACCTGTAGCTGCAGAACGGTTATACCACCTATATGCTGACGTGTTGCACACACTACACATATATAGCAAGCCGGCTCGATTCGTATTATGCAATTGATCCGGTGGATGTCTATATAGCGAGCAGTCTCGCACGTACCGATTTTTCTCTCTATCTCCCTCCTTCTTTTTTTCTCTCTCTCTCTCCCGCTCTTAACTGATATTTATCTTCGTTCTCTGGATTTGTGGCTAATTCTATGTATACATCATACGTCTATGTATATATGATAAAAAAATATATATATATATATATATATATTTTATATATGTATATGTGCTGCCAAGAGTACATAAGCAAGGTTCGCGTGTTTTTTTTTCTTTTCCATAGAACGTACAGTGCGACGGCACGGAAGTCGGTTAACGTGCCAGCGGATGAATTATTTGCACGTGAAAAGAGGGAGAAATCGATGGTATATAAGGGACCAACACAACTCGCGTGTACCTTTTCTAGTTTTACATTATGGTATATAATGCCTATGTGCACGTGTGCATGTATGCATGTGCAAAACGATATAAACGCCAGCAGAGAAGTTTATATCTGCGTTTGAAGTTTGATTTTTAAAGTTAATTCAACCGATCCTTGTCTCTTTGTTTGATTATTTTCCAAGGCACAATCTCTGCGTTTTGTTTGGAAAAAATATCGATTCTCTTTTTTTTTATTATTATTTTTTTTTCCGTTTGTTTTTTTTTTATTTTATTTTTTTCTATTAAATTACCTAGCTAGCTCGCTGACAAATTATTCATGGATAACGTCAACGTTTTATTGCAGTAATATCATGTGAATATGAGTTATTCTCAGGAAAAAAAAATAAACGCGAAACTTTTTGTTTTTCAATCTCTTTAAGCATGAAAATTCATAGTTTTTTTAGCTTTGAAAACTGACAATGAATCATCAATGATTCACGTATTTGTTTGTCAAATTGCAAATTGATTTATCCTCTATGAATGCTAAAAAACTCATATATGTATTAAAATTAATTTAATTTGTTTCTGCTCTTTTTATTTAACAAAACTTACGTAAGACGTCCTTTATACGTAATATTATATTTTTACCGCTCATTAAACGAGTGCTAACCAAAGTACCATTCTTTTCTTTTAACACTGAAATTAGCGTAGATGTATACATTTTATTTTTAAAATCAATATTCATTTTTAAAAACGTAAATACTTAATACATAATATATAATTTTAATTTTCACATCTGTTGAATGATTATATTACGTGTATAACGTTGCACAAGAGAGCGTAAGATTACTTTTTTTTCTTCCTCTCTCCATTCCACGTTCGTTTAAAGTTTTGAAATCTTGCAATTGAATCGTTCAGCAAGTTTGTTTACGTCACGTAATAAATTTGAATGATAGCGCGATAGCAGACTGGTGTAAGTGCATAAAAAGTTATAAAATTAGTTTTATGTTTTTATCTAGGAAGCGTTGAACTTATTTTGATCGTTTCATTGACCTCATATTATCTATGAGTTGCATGATCGATTGATACCAGCAATTACGTTTTATACTATAGTATATCCTAGTTTATAAAGCTTTATATACGTATCTATAGTTTAGTTTAAGCTATAAGCTGTATTAAACTTCGTGTCTAACATAATAAGGAGAAAGTTATTATATCTTGGACGTTAATGAGGTATAAGTTAAATGGAGAAACGAAAGGGGCGTTGACAATATTTTAAGGTGCGTGTGCGAATCGAGCGAATGGAAAATAAATAAGATATATTCGGCCAAGGACTGGAGAGAGAATCAAGCAGCTCTCTTTAGGCTTGAATATATACATAATATGTGTGTATGGGACTTGGTGTTCTTCGCGTCAGTTTGCGTCTTCTTACCACAAAAAAAGAAGAAGAAAAAGAAAAATACGTACTATAGTGGGGATGAAATCGATAGCTCCTTGGACTACTTATGTGCGTCACAAACTTTCGCGATGAACGAGAGGGATAACAAAGGACGAATTTTACTTGGGATAAAAAGCCCTTGGACTCGCTATAGAGTCACGAGGAACGTGATGTGTATGTTTTGGTTTTTTTTTCGACCACTTTCTATCCCTTTACTTATTTTCTTATTCTCTCATGTTACTTGCCTTGAACCCGAAAAATATAATATGGAAAGCTTTTAACAATTTTACGAATAATTTTGCTTTAAATATGATCATTGCGTGATCTTGAATAGAATATTTGTATTACACATTTTTTAAGTGACTTCAGAATGAAATAGTTGACATTTTCACGCTATATTTTTCTTTTGTAGTTGAATGAATTTCGACCTCTAATGTATTTCTTTATTACTTTATTTTATCGTTTAATATTACTAATTAAGAAAAGTTGAATTCTTATTAATAAATACATTTGCTTTCCTTATAACGAATTTATAAATTTAATAATAAAATAATATTTGAGGAAATTTAGCTATTGAGTCATAAAAACATGAGTAAATACATGAATGGAAATTACACATACAAAAGTTTTGAATGACAAGTTAAACAGAAGATTCAAAGAAGTATCTCTTGCGAAACGTGAGTTACTTAGTCAAATGCATCTTGAAATACTCGGAGGAAAATTCTAACTTTTTACTAATTGTAAGTTATTGCATTAGATACATGTAAACATATTATGAGAGATATTACAAGATTAATAATTCTATATTTAAACGTTAATCATGAAAAATAAATGTAAAAAAAAAGAATTTGTAAAAGGAAAAAAAAGTATTTTGTAATAAAAAACAATATGTGCTGTATGGATAGGATTGTAGTATTGTTTTTTAATGGGATTAGTCATCGGTAGAAAATGCCAAGGATATACGTTTTAAACGATATCAGTGCTCAAACATACACATAAAAATTAATCGATGAAAAAAGAATGAAATTTAAATATATATATATGACTGTATAACAGGTGTTAAAATAAAAATTATTAAAGATAAGTGTATACGGCATGAAAAATTATGAGAATTAGCACGTATACAAAGTTTGCGAAATACTTTCAACGATATACAGGGACAAAAGAGCGCTTACGTTACATGTGTTTATATACGCGTACAATGGGGAAAACGTTTCTGCGCATCGTAATACGTAGATGTGCGTACATACATATATTCTCGTTTTTCCCCTTGTATATGAGTCACTAAAGAAAAAAAAACAGAGAAAAAAAGACTCACGTCATACGAAGATTCTATATAACACGACAAGTATATAAAACGTAATATAGCGTATATATTTATTACCTGTGCTACCAGTTTATCTGACTTGTAGAGTAAATCGAGAAGTTGCATTTATATATACCTGTACACCTAGATAGAACTTGTACGTATCCCAATTAGGCTTTGTACAGAACTGGAGAAGAATATCATAGTTATGTGGAATATACACAGATATATAGAAAGTAAGCTTTAGCTTAGCTTCTCTCGCCTATGTGAATATAAACCTAAAGCAGCAACCTCTTTGCTCGTATGCCTTCTCTACACCCAAAGCATAATATACGTGCTCTCGATGATGTCATCATCGGGGTTCTCTATGTACTAGCGTATATGCTTGCCTCTCCTCGTGTATATATAGCTGCTTTTTACTAAGATAGTGAATATACCTTTGTATACAGATACATCCGTTGACTTTCTGATATGGCTAACTTATTACACTCGTTTTCTTGCGTTACTCACTGATATGCTTTTTTCGAATTAATGTATCGGTAGATTTTTCTTTTTAATTTTATTTTACGACTATATTTAAAGTTTTTTTTTATGGTAGACTTGACTGAAAAAAATTAAACGAAATTAAATCTGTTTTTGAGGTCAAATATATAATATACACGTGTAAAAATTATCTGGTTAGTTTTAGTATGAATATAGAAAGGTTAACCAGAAAGTATAGTAATTTTTTCGAAGTCTGGCATGACTAAAAATTGATGTGTATTGTAAAATTTTCTTTATTTTCGGATTTTTATTATTAAAAATTTAATGATTTTGAAAAAAATATTAAGATAAATATACCAATTTCCAAGTTTTGAATTTTTAAAAAATTTCTAAAATGGTTTTGTTACAATTTTTTACAATACCGTTGATTTTTTATTTATAAATCTTTTTTATTACTTTATAATCCTTATACTTATTTTTTCAAAACATGATGAATTTCCATTGTGCTATATTATTTATAACTTTTAGAATTCGAATATAAAAAATATGAATTAATTTAAATTTAAAATTCAATTGATTAGTTTATAAATTTAAAAGTTAATAAACAATTTCAATACTTTTTTAGATAAATGTCAATTTTATTTATTTTAATTGTCGTTCATAATATTTTTAATAATTCAGTTTTGATCGAATTTTCAAATTTAATTAAAATTAGTTTAAATATACGAATAAACAAAAATAATTTAAAGTATACATATACATTGGTATTTTGAACGTTTTCTATAAAAATACTTCTTATACATATTATAAAAAATGCGAAATGTTAAAAGTGTGTAATTACAATCGTTTATTAATAACTAAAAATAAAATTTTTTCTTAACAAAACTTCAAAAATTTTAATCAACAAAGTAATATAAGTTAATCATTAAACAGCACTAAAATTGATTTTATCTTCTCGTTCCTGAAATTCATATATAAAAATTCGTTAAATCTTCGGCTTTGACCTTGAATAGAAAAATTTTATTATGCCATGCCAGAATTGTGAGTCGTAAAAAAAACGTTTAAAAAAAAACCAAACTACTCATTAGGTATATACAATGAATACTTTGAGATTGATGATGTCATAAGATTAAATCACATCATCTCCAGTACGCGTGCCGAAATACGTTGGAAAAGAAACTTTTATGATTTTAAACAGCGAATGACAAGAGTATATAGATTGAAATTTAATACTTTGTATTAGTACGTTAAAGTTCAAATTTTTTATTTTACTTCTGAAAGAGTGTTTCAATACGGAAATCCTTGAGTTATAAACAAAAAATTATAAGTATGAAATTTGAAAGTCGTCTTCTTATGACGTAATAAATAAGTATAATAATTTTAAAAATATTGCAATTTCAAAATTTCCGATTTAAAAAAAAATATTTTTTAAAAAGTTCGTAATTATTTTTCCAATGAAAATTGTAGTATTTGCAATTGCATTGATACTTACAATGAAGTTATCTTCATAAAATTATATTGGTATAATACGGCTAATTTAATGATACATGCTGTAATTTAATAATTATTTAATAAATTTCAAATTAAAAATTTAATTAAGCCAGTTATTCATTTCTATTCAGAATCCATGATCTGTAAACAAAATATTCGTTCTATACAACTACAATCAATATCACATATTTTCTCATTAATTATAAGTGCATACGTTTCTATACGCGTATAAATAAACTCGTTACTCTATTTTTGTTATTTACTGTCTAGTAACAAAAATAAAGTCGCGAATTAAATACTATAAAACTTTATATAAAACTAAGAGACTTACCGTGCTGATGAGCGGATAATTAATATTAGTTAATAATAATAAAAAAAGTATTCTGTTTTCATTAAAAAATTATAATTCATATTTTTAAAATAATTTATCTAGCACATTCTTCAGTTTAATAATGTCGTGCATACGCTTAAGCACGTATACATGCCCGTAGGCTAAACAAACAATATTTCAAAGAAAAATAATTTGAAAAGAAATGATAAAATAATTAAATTTGTCCCATTTACAAACAAATCATTTTAAAAATGATATTATTAAATAATTTAATGAATCATATACAACGTAAAATTATATTACAATAAAAAAATAATTGAATAAAATTTTTTAAATAAATTATTAATTATGAAATAATTTTTTCAGCTTGGAGGATTGGCACTGCTCGCTCTGGGTGTAATTCTTCACTTAGGACTAAATAATGTTGATTATTTGTCCACTGTGGATGCACCACATGTTGGTGTACCTGCAGTCTTAATGATTATCATTGGTGCCATCATTTTCATTATTGCCTTCTTTGGATGTTGCGGAGCTATTCGCGAAAGTCACTGCATGATTATTACCGTAAGTACAACGATGTTAATGACTTTAAGAATTTAGTTATTAAATAATTTGATATTAAAAGTCTTAAAAAGTAATTTTTTTAAAAATATTTCTTAAAGAACATACTTAAATTTATTTTTTATTACTTATTTACTGATTGTTTAAATTAATCAAGAAAATTACTTTTATAATAATAAAATATTAATTTTTTCAGTTTGCTTGCTTGCTGTTGACTCTGCTCGTCATTCAAGTTGCTATTGCTATTTATGGATTCGTCGTCCTGGACAAAGACAAAGTTAAAACAACCATACAAGATGGCATTGAAACCTCTGTCAGAAGATACTTCGACGAAAGCAAAGACAAGATCAGTGTAGATTCCATTCAAATCTTCGTAAGTCATTTTTAATAATACAATTTTATTTTAAAATTTGTTTATTATACATAAGTATAAAAGTAGATTCAAACGTAATTGCCAAAATAATCCATGCCGTATTTCTTAGAATAGTTAACTGAAATTATATTACACATGCGCGCATGTATACAAAACTAGAGTTTTATTGTTCAATATTATTAGTTTTGGAATTTAATAGATCAAATATTTCAAAGTAACAATAAAAATCAGTGGCACTTTGAATTACTATTTTTTACTATTAGTTGGCTTTATATTATTAAAATAAAATCACTTTAAAAGATAAACAAATTTTTTTTTTAAATTATAGATTAAATTTGCATTTTCTAAAAATTTGTTAAAATAAAACAATTCAAATTTACATATTGATCATTAAATAAAACTTTAAATAAAATTTTTAAATATTAACAATTGATAATTTTTATTTCAGAGTAAATGCTGTGGATACAATGACTACAATGATTTCCTAAATAATCCAAGAAACACAAAACGAATCATTCCATACAGTTGTTGCGGAAATGAAGAAGGCAAAGCATGTGATATATCCCATGTATACCATGACCCTTGCAAAGAGAAGTTTTGGGATAGAGTTGAAAAATATAGTCATGCTTTAGGAATCTTAGCTATCGTTATTGCTGTTATTGAGGTATATAAACTATTTCACATACGTTTTTTAAAAATAATTGATAACAAATTTTTATTTTATTTATGATCTTTTTTTTAAAGATTATTTCAGATATTTTTAATGATTGCTTTGAAAATATAATAAATCTAAAAAATATATAAAGTTATTGTTATTATTTAAGATCTATTTTAATGAACATAATTTATTAAAAGCTAGATTTCGTTAATTCATGAACATATATTAAAAATTAAAGCAGTTTAAATTACATTTTATAAATTTAAATTTCTAAAAAATCATTTTTTAATTGTAACTATTTTAAAAACCTTAAATATTTGTTAATTTTATTTTATTTTATTTCCAGTTGATTGGCGTCATCTTCTCCTTCTGTTTGGCGAATTCGATACGAAATGTGGAACGTCGAGGCTACAAAGTTTAAAAAATTAAATAAAAAAGCGTATAGGCTTTAATTCCGTTAAACCAAGTTTTCTACTTTATTGTAATGATAAATTATCGAGTGAACGTGAATTGAAAAAACTATAAGAGCTAAGTTCATGTTTTTCTCAAAGACATGTACCTGCTACTTGTTGTAAAAGTAAGACTCTAATATTTACTAAGATGTCTCAAAAGTGGTATTGTTTAATGCAAGATTTCTATTGTAATGCAATCAAATCACTAAAGTTGCGTTGATTGCATATAATTATCAGATTTTTACGATTGAACACTAACTGTTAAAAAAAATTAACAATATCGTTTGACCATACAGTATAAATATTTAGCTTGTTAAGAAACACGAAGCTTTACCTCATTTAAATAATCTTTATATTACAAATATAATTTTTTAAAGTATTTTCATCTTACAGAAAGTTTCCTTGTATAAAGTAATTTAATTATTCACATTATTTTTCAGATTAATTTAAAGCTTATTTTTTATGAATTTTACTTTTATACCAGATACAAAGTGTTGAATTAAAAACTATTTTGGCGCACTAAATCATTTAATTATTCAATTGAATGTAATTACTTTGTTGGTCTAATAATATTTTTTGCTAAAAGTTTTAGATGTAAGGCCTTATGTATTACACAAATAGTTGATAACCAGTTAACTCAATACTTTTTTAATACGAATATATATAAAGATATATAGAATTATACTTGAAAGTATAGGTATATTACCTGTTTCGTTTTGTATTATGCGATTATTCTCACATTTGATCAGTTTAATGTTAGTCAACAATTTTGCACGCTTTAATAAAATTATTTTGTGAAAAATGTTGTTTTATTTTTAATATTAAAGATGGTCAATAAACAAAAAAAAAACAACCAATATCCAGTATATTGTCGTTATTTATTAAGTTTAATATAAGATATAACTTACAGTTGTTCTATATTACATGCTATTTACAATTTCGTTCTTCACATAAAATACTAGGTACGTTTGAAATAGTTTCACTTAAATTAAAAATGATTTCTGTATTTGTGTCCATTTTTAAATAAAATAATGATCGATGTATATAATATTGCATTTTTTTTAGAAAACTTGAGATTTTAGGCAACATATAAGTTATGGAGGTTGAATATTTTATAATTTACTCACATTTGTTTGAGCAACTCTCATCTTAAAAAAAGGGTTTACCAACCCACAGCCTTTATAGAATTGAATATCTTTTTGATATATTTAAAATACGTATTGTATCTAACATGTAGTGTAAAATAAGTATCTCGATCTCCATTAACTCACAGTAGTATGAGTAAACAGTAAACATTATATAGTTGCTAGTGACATTACTCTAGTAATTTGACCAATTCTAAATATTTTTCCAGGTAAATTAGGTCATTTTCTTGGATAGTACGGAACGTCTTACGCACATTTTCTTTATTCCTCCTTTTCTCATTTTGTATTATGTTCTTTGCACTAGGACACTTACTACTGACTACAAATTATTATTTTAAGAATACGTCGCCGTTAAATACTTTTTAACTCGAAATTTGATTCGTATCTTACATAGTTTGAAAAAATATACAATTCCGAGTGTCCTTCGTATTAAGTGTATTGAAATAGAATGAAATGTTTGAAGGACAAGGCTCGAAGAAGGAACTGTCCTTGATGTAAATTCAAGGATCATTGCAGGGAAATAAAAATCCTTCATAATTCATTTACATAAAAAAAATTGATGTTTAAACTACAGTCTTCATTTCTTAAGCTCAAAAATTGATTTTATCTGTAATCTTTTAATAAATAAAAGATTTATTCGAGCCTTCACTGCGACATCCATCATTGAAATAGATTTTCATAATGCGCTGTTTATTAGTTTGCTGTTTGAAATAACAAATTTCATTACATCTATTCTCTAAGAAAAAACTGTAAAACGAACTAAGAGTTTTTATTGAATTCAATCTTAAAATTTTTTTTTGTAATAAACTAGCTAGTAAAAACTTAAAAATTTTAACTAATATAATATAAAATACGTTCTTAAATAAATAGATGAATGTATACAATGAACAATAAATAAATGCATATTACGAGTTTTATATGCTATATTTTCTAGGGGATAAAATTCAACCAATTAGTTCGTTTTACATTTTTAATATTCTTAAGTAATGTATCTTACAAATCGTTGAAAAGTACGATATTACCGCACCTTAGTACAAAAATTTTCTTTCATTCTTGCACACACTCGATCACGAATCGAATTTCGCGCTCTCATTCTCTCGTTTATCTTTCTTTTCAAATGTTCTTATTTTTTTTTGGAGCTTAAGAGCCATACATATTCCTTAAAAATGAAAAAAATCACAATAACGAATCGAATTGGGAGGCTCTTTATTAATTTTACAGCGGTGAGACTTTCATACGATCGATGTTGTATTCGCCTGCAGGTGAATCAATGCGACCCAGAAGACTACTGTTCGTGCGTTCGGATGAGGCTGGAGATCCAACAATTGAGTTGCTTAGCTGCTGTACCGAGGCCGTAATGGGAATGTCATTAAGGAAGTCAAAGGAGGCGACGGCCTCGCGTTCCTTGTCACCATAACGCACGAAGAATTCACCACCTCGGCCGATGATCGAGGGCCTTGCTGAACCCCAGTTAGAAGGCAATCGCAGCACTCGCTGAGCCTGAGCTGCCGATGCTGGACAAACCAATGTGCATCGGTCAACCATGCGCCTTTAGTTTTTTATACGACTAATTCTACCCATTCCCTTGAAGACTTTTGCTTTTTTTCTTCTTTTTAATATAATTACTTATACTCTATTTATTTACAAGTAGAAGTTGGCAATATTTTATTAAGTACTTTTTCAATTACTTAAGTGAATTATAAATTTATGTAAATGTACTACAAATCAGGCAAAGATCACTATAATCGATAAAAAAATTTAGAAGTTTACTTTAATTATGATTAAACAACGATTTGTATAACAAATTTAGAATTAAAAATGAGTTTTAACAATTTTTTTAAAAAATAAATCTTTTAATTAGATAAAAAAACGTATTTTTAAATACATTTTTAATTATACTTGCCAACTTCTATATAGCAATAGTAAACACTGAATAGCTTGGCTTAGTATTCTTACATAGGTACATTATTTGTCTTCTCTCTTTCTCCATAATCTACTAAAATTTTCGACCAATTCTATCCAATTGTTCCTCCACGGATGTATCTGTCAGTTAGGTCTCTCTCTTTGTGTTTTAACCTGTCTGTTTTTCGAACATTTCAAAAAGAAAAGAAAAAAAAATAAATTTATGCATCAAGATTCTGTATCTTATAATAAAAATATTCATAATTATGTAAATCTTTATCAAATACATTTTATAATTTTTAATTAAAACTTTATTTTAAATCAATAGCTTAATTCGAAAGCATTTGAAGGTAAAATTAATATTAAGATATACTTTAATATATTTTTATCTAATACATCAAAGAACATCTTACATTTATTATTTTTATTTAAAAATAATTATTGTTTGAATAAATTATTTTAAAATCTTCAAATGCTTTTTAAGCTTTCCACAGTATATTCAATCTACGTGGAGAAAGAGAAAAGAGCATAGGGGGATAAAGAAGTGATAGAAACTTTTTGGACTAGTGTTTCACGTTAAGTGAAGTAGATATAATAAGAGAACAAATTTAAGATCATTTTGATCACGTTTAGGAAGGTAGGTTGGTATATCAAAGGTAATATATTATTAATTATTGATTAGGATATCATTACAGTTAATCTCTAAAAGATATTTCCAAAGAAATTTTCGCGAAAGCATTCATTTAATCAAAAAAATTTGTTTTTGTACTTCAAACCCAATCCTTAAAAAAAATTTGCTTCTTATTTAGTAATAATTCATATTTAAGTTAAGTATACATCGATTCCAAATTATTTCAAGATCAACCTAAATTACTCGAGGGATTAAAATTTTATTAGTGTTAATTATTACCGAAAACTGATCGTGACTAAGCCAAACTACTTAGTTTTGATTGTGACAATCAAAGCTCACCATATAATATTTGTTATTTCAAAAAAAAGGTAAGCACTATATGCAGCATCTATTGACTAAATAGCAATAAACTGGCTCTACGATATTTTGTAAAAAAAATGACGAGCTTATTGATATTAAGATATTATAAATTTGCATATTGGGTTAAAAAAAGGCAAAAGCGTTAGTTTTGTTAATTATTAGCAATGAAGAGGATACTCGAAGGATTGAAGAATAATGACTTAAATTTGACGATAGATATCTATTAAATTTTGTGACTAGATAGAGAGGATGAATGATTTCGATAATTATGATAAGGTGTAAATGGAGAATTCAAAGGATTTCTTTACTCTGTACGGCAAGGATAGGTACCTTTCTTTTGGCGTCGGTAACGATGTAGTCTATGCAAGTGTCGATAATCGGGTGGTTCGTCACCTGAATCACTTCCAGCCGAGCCACTACTCGAAGTCGCCGATGAGCTATCGCTGCTTGCTAACATCACGTCGAGAAGATTTGCTCGAGCCTGTTAGTTAATAGATAAATATTAATTTATTGTTAAAAAAAATTGTTTTTGATGAAGTATAAATATTTAAAAATTCTAATTAGCAAAGATAAAATAATTTGAGAAAAATTGGATGTTTTAGATACCTTTGGATCAGTAAAATCAATGTCTCGTTCGACATGAACCCAACCAGTGGGACAACAGCATGCAAGATCAAGCTTTTCCAAGGCCACATGGGAATCCTGTCTAGCAGGATTATCGTCCCCACTTCTAATCATTCTGTTCAACTCATCTATCACATCCTTCGAAGTTGCGCGTTCATGAAAACTTAATGTACGGTCTCTGCCTTCAATTAAAACAGATGCTCGCGCTGGACTTACCTAAAAATTTATATTAATCATTTAGATGCTTATTTTATTAAATTATTTTTTTAAATAAAAAAATAATTGATGAACTTACAACTGTACTGGGCGTTGATGAAGTTGCTGCTTCTTCATCTTCTTCAGGAACAGCACCGAGCTCCGAAGGTGCTACTGTTGTATATGAAACTCCCCCGTTACAAGCAACTGCACTAACAATCCTTTCTTCGGGAGCTAAGGGAGGTACTGGTATTTCATCTAATAAATCTTCCGTTGATTTTTCCGAATAATTATTTTTTGATTCGTCCAAAATTTCATCTGAATCGCCAGAAAAAGCCTCGGATCCACGTTTGTTACTGCCAATCTCTAGAACTACAATAAAAGATTATTAGCATTTTGTAATTTATCATTTTTGTAAATAACTTTAGTAACTTGCTAACTTAAAAGTCATTAGAATTTGCATAATTATTTATGTATTTTATTTTTAAAGATTTTTTTAATTACTTTTATCTATTCATAGATTTAAGATAGTTTTGAAAAAATATGATGTTAATAGGAGTATATTTATGTTACATCCAACACATTAAAAAAATTTATATCAAATATTGTCAGAACACAAAAGCTTTAACTATTACATCGGTTACATATCAAAGAAAACTTTAAGTTAATTTTAAAATTTTTTAAAAATTTTGATTCAGTTTTTTAAAACTTTATTCGCATGATACATAATCAATATTTTTTTAAATTCTCATTTTTTCGTGCCATTTATAATTTCGTAATATTTTATAATTTTTTACATTATCATTTATAAATAAACTTTTTACAAATTTATATTAATTAAATAAAGCAAGGTAATATAATGGAGTATATGATTTGTATATAGTTACCAACATTGCAGTTTCTTGAATTTTTTATCTTTATTGAAATTTTTTTGAAATACCTCTATATAAAATATTTTAATTAGTTAAACAGGAAAGGCATAATATAGAGATATTTTAAAAATTATCAAATTAGAAGTCAAACATTTAAAAACCTGTAATGTCGGTATATTACATCCATTTGAATAAAAACAAAATGAAAAATGGACCAAAAATATGTAAAAAATTATAAACCTTCGGTCGAAAGAGGTCGGCTAATATTATCCATGGCATTATTCGGATGTTCGGCCAAGTACATTTGTTGTTCAGCAATGAAGGAAAGTACGCTTTGAAGTGCTTGTTCACGATCCGGTAAAGTTTTGCCACCTCGCGAGGAGGTACTCGCTAAACTCTTGGTACTTTCAAATTTAACAAGCCTATAGAAATCACGGGTAAAGTCAGTACCAATGGATGGTGAATCTGGTTCATCGCTACAACCAGATAAAGCTGCCGACGAACGTTTACTTGAATTGTTATCTAAAACTCCCTCTTCGCTACTCCATGATGCACCCGGACTAGAAGCGTACGGCCATGGGCCGCCCGTTCTGCTATCCATTAGCAATGCAACCTAAAAATTTGTTCAATATTTGAGTAACATATAATTAATAATAGAATTTTTACTATTTATTAGAAAAAAATATATTCTTATTTTATAAAATATCAATTTAACTAACCAATTCACCACCAGCACGATCGACAAGATAACTCGCACCATTCCATAAACATTCGTTTGCATCTTCTTCAAGCTCAAGATTGTTATGTTCCTTAATTGCAGGTAAAGCCGGTGTAACAGACGGTTCTTTCCAAGATGTCATAGTCGTACCATTTTCATTGGCAGCAAGATCTTCCGATGACAATGAAAAACTCCAATCCTCTAGTTCTGCTCGGTCATATTCTAATTCAAGAAGATCCCGATGCTGCTGCGCGCTCCTCGTATCGTCCAACCTAAAAATATACGTAAAATATTTCAGATTCAATTTATCTTTTTCTTGAACTTTTTTTTTCTTTCTTATACTTGATGCAAGCTGCATTATGCAAGATAAAATTGAAGAGGTTAGAAACGGAGAAGAGTCCATAAAATGTATAGGTATATAGTATATAGATAACACTAAATTCGAAATTCTTGCTGAAGTGCAGCAGCAAACTTGATGATGTATGTATATAAGGCTGGCGGGATTCAAGGACTTTGAGTACTTTAGCAACTTGAAACTTCTTACTTCTACTGCTTGAAACTTTGTTCAAGATTTATTTTTAAATTTTTTAATAGAAAATATTTCAATTGCATTCAGGATTACTGTTTGACTTGAGATATTGATATTTAGAATTTTAAATTCTTATGGTAATTCAGAATAAATTTTACTAAGTTATTTATTATTTTAGGTAAAAATTGTAAAATTAATAGTTATATTATAAAGTGACATTTTATTTTGTATTATTTTTTTCTTTGCAACTAGAAGATAAAATTAAACGTTCTGAAAGTAACAAGAACAATCGTGACTATGGTTATTTAAAAATTAATTTTTACAAGTAATTAAAAAAATTTATTTGAAAAGATTAAATAAAAATTGAGTAAAAATATGTAGAAATTAATGAAAAAATTGGAAAAAAAATTTTTTATCCGTACAATGCTTTCTCTATGAAAAAGCAATAAGAATTGAATCAAGTAATTATTTCAATGTTTCTAATTTTATTTAACGTCGCTGCATTTATGCTATTAGTGAGATGCTAATTAGCGACGGAGGTCGTCAATGTTTTTGTAAACTAAGCACATGTAAAGTACAATGGTGCTTGTATCAATCGGCTAAGAGCGAGATTCGAACTCGGAACCTCGAGATTACGAATCCATTCGCTCTACCGAATGAGCCATTGACGACCTCTTTACTCAAATCATATTAATGTTGTAATTAGTGTTAAGAATATAATTGTTATCGTTCTTTTATTTTTACTAATTTTTTCTTAGGAAATTTTTTTGTTTATATTTATTTATGTCGTTTTATGACTTTTTAAAAATAAAATTACAAAGTCATTAATAAACAAAAAAATATTGTTTATAGTAGTATATTTTATTAGCACATACACAAGATCGTTAACTTTGAAATCATATTAATTTTATGTTTTATTTTTAGAAAGCACAAAAATTTCAGAATGTAAACTTACAAAACATTTTTGCAAAATATTAAACAATTGACTCTCAATAATATTAGACGGTAAGAAATTTAATTAACGAGCTGAAAATGTTAATTAAACTCTAATTATTTAAAAAAAAAAACGTTTTTTTCGAAACGAAAAAACATTTTAAGTTAACTTGGTTTAATTGAAATCTCTGTTTGCTTTTAATTAAACCACTAATATAAATCAAGAATAATGCGTCTAAACTTTCAACCTTATTTCGTGTATTTTTTATGAATCAAAAATTATTTAATCTTTGTAATCAACTTAAAATTAACTATTAAATTTAAAGTTATAATGAAAAAAATATTTTAAATATTGATATTTTCTCTAATGATTATGGAATTTGGAGCTTGTTCTAGTCACGAATATTTTTATTTAAAAATTCTAACCTTTACTAGTTGATAAAAAAAAACAAATTTTGAAAACGAAAATCAAAATAAATAAAAGCTATTTAACCTTAGCCATTGCTGGACATACTCGGCATCCCAACCGTCTTCTTCAACAAGCAGCAATGAAGAAGATCCAACCGGACTGGCCACATAAGGTGTAATATTAGCTGTAGCGGTAAGTTTGAGACAAAGATGACTATCGCTAAAACTTCGCATAACGTGTTGATAAGGTAAAAGATCTTTGGTCGGTGGATAGCTGTGCCTTGGATTAAGTCCTACTGTAAGATTTAACGGTAAAAATAGTACATCTGGATCGCCGGTATCAAGACTGACAAGACGAGCATCCGGTGAAACATCGGTCGCCTCGGTCTCGTCGCTCGCTTCTTTTAAATCTTCTAAACCACGTGGTGCTTCTTGCCTTGCACCCTCACCCTGAACGTCACTTGACATTGTCGAATAACCTTCATCACGATTACCACTTTCTGGACTTTCGCTGCCCTCTTCTTCTGACGGCTTTTGACCTATGAGAATTTTTTTTTGTTTAGTTTTTGTTATATACCAATTCTAACACCATTTTCGACAAATTTTGTTTAATTTGATGAAAAATTTACCAAAAAGCTTTTAAAACTAATTTTCGACTATCAAATATAAAATTTCTATTACGCAAAAGGCTTTCTATAAATACTTTATTAAAGTCACATGTTGTCTAAATAAATTTAAATTCGTACCTAAAGGTCTAGCCCTACGGCATTTAGCCGTTGCCATAACAGGTATCTGAAGATTTAAAGATCTCGGCCTAGTAAGTGGTATCCAAGTTGAATCTAAACCAAGAGCCGCAACCAATGCCGCTGGGCCAGCTTCTAATATACCTTGAACAAATTCACTGGGCGTACCAGGACTTGCGGCCTGTGCCAGCAGACCTGACAGCGCCCTGTTTTGTGCCTCCAATTCCCGTATGCGCCTCTGAAGTGCGCCAATCTCTTCTCTCAAACCCTATATCATTGCATACATATTTATTAAATTAAGTATTTCAATAATGATTAAATTTTTTATTTTCAATATATATTGAAAAATTTGCAAAAGCTTTCATGCACTGAATTGCGAAAATAATGTTAAGATGTGTGAAGGATTGTTTTGGTTTTAATGAACATTGTGAGAGGAATTCGATTTTGAACACTATTAAAAAGCATGCCTGTAACGGTGATTAATGATGATTTTTATTAATCTAACTCAATGATTTACGTGAATAATATTAGTAATACGTACGTTATATAGTTTATCATATTAATAAAACTAGACAGAATAAATAGATGTTATTATTTTTGAGTAATTTAAGTGTTGTGAATACTAAATGTAAATACGTTAGTAACGAGAGATTTAATTATGCGAATACAATCACTATTATTGTTTATATAAATAAAAAGCTTCTGTTTATATTTTAATTTTTATAGAAATTTCTGCATTCAACAATATTTGTTGCAAGATTTTTCTACGTATAATAATGTTTGGTAAACAACCATGCATACATTGTTTTTTTAATTATTTCTTTTGTACAAAGTATTGCAAAATTTATAAATTTACTTTGTAGAGTTGTTAATTAGATATTCAATACTATTAGAAAATATTAGGTAACATTTAATTAGTACTATATTTATCATGCTACATGTACTGCAAACAGTATAACAAATTAATTACGCTTTGATACATTTTAATGACTTTCACAACATTCCCAATATAAAAAAAAATCAATTTAACATCATGATGTTAAAAAAACATGTGTTATCGTGTGCGCGTAAGTGCAATAACAATTTTAAATAAAAAAAAAATAAACTTATAAAACTGAAGAGAACAACGATAAACAGGATAAAACATAAAGATGATAAAAATGAGCGGGAATGAACCTTTTGCGATAGAAGCGCTCGAACCACCTGGTTGGCAACGTCGTCAAGACAACGTTCGTATTGTCTACGTTGAGCATCAGCGTCACGTGCTAATGCAACATGCTCAGTCTCTAATGTAGCTAATCTTTGGACAAGTGCAGCGTGTACCTCGCCCGCACACGCAACTTCCAATCCACGTAACTGACCGCGCATCGACTCGTTTTCCAATTGTAGCTTTGATATTTGACTCTGGTACTGCTGGATACGGGCCTGAAATTTTATTTTTATTATTAATTATTATAGTCTTTCAATTTTTCATATTTGATAAAATTATATTAAAATTTTATTTTTTTGACTAATTAAAAAAATTAATAATTAATCATTTTATTTTTCCGTTCTTTTTTTTAAAATTCATTGAGTAAAAAGAATGAAATGGAATTAAAATTAAATTCTTAATTTTATTGTCTAATTATTCAGAGTTTTTATACAAGTTTTATGAAATAATTCCAAAAATTTTAATAGCAAAGTTATGATTAAAATATAAATTTTTAATTTAACGAACATTTTAAAAACCATTCATTAATATAATACCATTCGAACATTAAGAAGTAGCTCAAGAATAGATTTTTTTTTATTCCCTGAGAAAATTGGATGTCATTCAAAAAAAGAGAAGAAAAAAAAAATAAAACAGATCGAAGCAATTCGCACAGGATTTTTATCATGCGTCTTTGTCAAAAAAAAAGAACAAGAGATCTTCTAAGTCTCAACTGACGGTTTGATATTCGGGTTCAACGAAACTTTTTGAATTAAGATCGATCGCGAGCTGAGTTAGCCTAAGTGATTAGTAAAAGGCATTAATCATTCCTTTTCAAGCCCAAGTATATATACACGGGGATGGACGTAATTTCCTCTTTTTCCCTCGACATCTTATAACTAAAGCTATAATAATTCATACTGCGTCTTTTCTTATATTCCACTCGAGTGTTTCTTTTCAAAAAAGAAAAATTTTCTTTTCAAATTTATTATTACTATTATTAAATTGTTATATTTGCATAAATATAGTTAATCATTAAAAATAATTTTTGTTTGAGAATAATTTGAAGACAAAAATTTTAGTATTTATTTTAAATTTTGCAGATAATTATTATTTATATAGGAATAAATTAAATTTATACTTGTGAATATTTATATTTGCATTTGTTGTAGTGCTGAAATAATCATTGTTCGTGCATTTTTAATTTTTAATTTATTCAATTACAATAGGTGTCGATATTAAATTTTATTTTATAATTCAAATACAAGAAATTAATTATTAATAATAATTATTCAAGTTATACAAAGAAATATTTTATTTACAAATACGACTGTTTTGTATGAAAAATAATAAATAATTTAGCTTGAGGCTGTATTTAAATTCGAAATGTTTGAAAAAGTGTGCGCAAAATGTTTTAAGTATTAAGTCATGCGGTATATATCTTGTTAAAACAAGTTTTTTGCACGCGCAATTCTTCAGGTTTATAACGATTTTTTCATTCGCACTATAATTAGCTTGAGGAAAAAAAATTTTGTTAACAGCTTATGCCAGGTATTCATGCACGATATATACCATAACGATACTTTTTCACTGCAGCTTCCAGTTTGTTTTTATTCAGCTGCTTTGGTTTAAGCATATAATTATACGCTAGGATATAAAACAAAATATTAAAAAAAAGCTAGAGGTGCGAATATATGGGAGGTGTATGGAAAAAGTGCGCACGTGCGAAGTAATTTAGTGACGACTAAAATAATAATAACGAGTCAAAAAATAAAAGAGTTGATTTTCCATAAAGGCACGTGGCATAAATAGTGTGTTAAATTAAAGCGTGAAAATTCATTCCGGAGTGTGAAAAAAAAAATTTTCACGCTTCTTGAACACCTGCGATTGATGAGTATAACAATATATCTATACACTGTAAAGTCCAATATTCGTCAGTTGAGTTAATATCACAGAGATGCGTTATTAGCGTTTGCGAAAAAAAAAAAATGAGAGGGGAAGAAAGGCGTTATATCAAGGCTCGCGGGCACATGTCGTTAGCAGACTTTTGCTAATAGAGGCTTGTATATGTACGCTTGATTTATAAACGTATATATACTGTAGTATAGTGCAAAGTAACCCTCTACCCCCTTACAAAAAGCAACCCTCTTCTTTTCTTTCTAAAAAGTAAAGTATACCCCAGTAATGCTTCTTGATAGCCTTTGCACGCGATTCTCGGGGCCAACTAATTACGTCATGCTCTTTTTTTATGACTAAAAATGTACACGATAACAATTTTGCTGTATCATATTTTTTGTTTTTCATTTATTTATGCGAATTTTTTGCTTTGTTTATGTATAGCGTGAATCAATTTTTTATTTATTAAAAATCAAAAAGTGTTCATGTAAAAATTCAATATACAAATTTTTGAAAAATTTTAAATTTAACTTTTATAAATTATTTCAACCATAAATATTCAAAGTAATGAAATTTCGTTTTTATTAAAAATAACCGTGGTGGAAATTAAAATTATTTGTCGAAAATATTTCAGATGAAAAATATAAAATTCACCTAGAAACTAGCAAAAAGTAGTCATTTTGTTATTACATTTTTCTAATTGTTGTGATACAATTCTGCGATTTTATTGATCAGTACTTATCTTTGTAAAATACGGCAGTTGTATTTACATCCAAACTTTTTTAACAAACAACGGATCAAAATAATCTTTTTGCACACAAATAGTTATAAAAACAATTACTATAAACAAAATTTTTAGGTTGAATTTCTTAACTATTTTTCTTAAATATTTTATAGCCATTTCTTAGATTATTGTATTAAAATTAGTAAAATCTTACTCAATTATTACATTTAGTTTCATTTCTAATTATTAAATTCAAGTATTTAATAATTTAATGAGCATTTTTAATAATTTAATTTTCATCAGAAAATTAATGTTTTTTTTAATGATTAATAATTTAGAATTTTAATCAAACTCTCAAATATTCTTATTCTTTATTAGTTATATTTATATCTTTATTTTTTATTCATACATTTTTTAATATTTTGAAACATTATTTTGTTGACACATTTAATTAAAAAACAATTTTTACTAATGGTAACGGTGAATATATTTATATAATATCAAAATATATTTGTGTATGAATAAATAGGCAACGATAAGAGGTTGACAGTGGCTCAGTCGGTAGAGCGATGAACTCGTAATCTTGAGGATATGAGTTCGAATCCCGCTCTCGGCTAGCACCACTGTATTTGATACATGTGCTTTGTTCACAAACACACTGAAACGATCTCATAATACAAAAATAATATAAATCATATAATATAAACGATATTATAATATAATCTCATAATATAAACGATATAAGAATTATAGTGAAGAATTTTGAGTATACTTTTACATTTTTGCGACGTAAAATTTAATATCTCCCAAATATTTATGTTCTCACAATTACAAAACAAATATTTTTGTAAAAGATGGAATTTTTTGAATCATGAAGAAAAACACATCAGTTTACAAATTAACATTAACAGTATATAAATCGATAGCTAGCCATGATATAAAGTTATCTAATACTTGTACAGGATATACTGTCCGCATAAACTTTTTTGTTTTGAGATATCCTACAGATTCCCTGGAGTCTCTCGAAAGATAAATTCTTTTTGATAATGTGTTTGCCCGTGACCTATATATTATATCGTACGATTTCAAGATATCTTACCCCAAGTTGAAATATAAATTTATGATCATCATATACTTTTTGATTGTATGTATAAACTGGTCAATAGAACTTTTTAAACTAGATGAAGTAAATTTCTATACAACTCTGAATCTTTTTAAGTTTTTTGATTTATATTTCATACAAAAGTTGGGACACCTTAAATAATCCATAGTTATCTATCGATTCTCGTAACATCCTTTTTTAAATCAAAACAATATAATATAACAATATTAAAAATATATATAATTTAAGCTTTTGAACAATTCGAATGTTTTAAAAAAAAATTGATTTAAATCCGAGATAAAATGAATAAAAACAGTTGATTACATAAACCTACGTAATCGAAATTAATTATAAACATACCATTCACGTATTGAACAGTCGGATATTGAATTTAATGAAACGTATCATTAGGATGATAACCGATACTAATTCCATCGCTAGCATTAAAATTATTATTCAACTTCAGCAAAACGGAAAATTTATAATGATATATATTTATCGAGGCATTTGAGTTATGAAATATATAAAGAAAAAAACGAGACAAAGGAATAATTTTAACACATCCGTTAAATTGAAGGGCGATAAAACAATGCGATTTTATTTAACACGAAGTTCAGTAAAGCTCTACATATATACGGGAAAATGGGAATTACGACGCTTTATCACAAAGCGTACTGTACATATAGACAGAGAAAGAGAAAAAGAAAGAGAGAGAGAGAGAGGGGACCAAATATGACGATCGATAAATGAACGCGACACTGATAGCGACCCCCCTTTCCACGATGTACGAGTCTTTTAGAGTGTAACCGTCCGTAAAGAGATAGCGCGCCTATTTATTGCGTTATGCGTGTATATATATAAAAGGGGTTCCATATATATATATATATGTGAGCGAGATTCGCAACAGTATAAATGTTTGCGCTGCTTAACTGTATTCGCTTTTAAAGACTCCCGCGCGACTATCTTTTCAGAGCCTATGGGCTATGGGTTTGTAAAGGCTTTACTTTGAAGGTCGCGTCCATATAAAATCCATCTCCAAACTCTCTTTCCTATATATATATATATATATACCTTCCCCTCAGAATAAAATAGGATTTATTAGACTAAATCATATTACTCATGCAGAGCTACCTTTGACATTTCGAAGCTTTTTCTTTTACTCTCCGCGTCCTCTCTTTGACTTGCAATGCTCACGGAAGCTTTTCTTCTCTTTCTTTAAATATTTGTCTTTTTCAACTTTAAATTTTTCGCTCTTTTTATTTCGCGCACACACGTACTTACACTACGCGCACTCGAGTCTAATATATAGCAATGTCATTTGACAAAAATTAAATTTTATTTTTTGGCCTTTTGTTCTTTAATTTTAATTCTACTTTAATACTTTTCATTAGAATTAAATGCACACACATTTTCTACCCTCTCGTAATTTTCATTCTCAAATATTATAATTAAAATCCGTGTTATGTAGATTTTCTCTTTTTTTATTATATTATTAAATATAATATAAAATAAACTTCATTTTTTTAAAATTTTAACATTAATATTTAACATTTTATGGACGTTATTTTCTGTTTTTTTTTTATAATTAAGTACATTTAATAATGAAGAAAATAAATCAAATATTCAGAGTTGATATAAGCTACTTTCATAATATTTAATAAAATTCATGCGTTATTCCATAATGAAATTCAGTATTTTATATTATATTGCTTTTATGACGGAAAAAAGTAATTACATTTTTTATATAGAATTTATAATAAAGAGCGCGCAGCAGTATTAAAAATATTAATGAATATACATTAATTTTTTTTCATTTTAAAATAACTTTTTAAATATTCGAAAAAGTAATATTTTTAGAGATAAAAAATAAATAAACGTAAAAATTGTAGATTTAATATAATCCATATATGATTAAACAAAATAATAATAATTTTACCTCGTAGGAGAGCGTAAGAGCGTTCTTCTCCTGCTTCAGCTGCTCTGCACGTTGCTTGTGTTGTAGTAGCCCTCTCGAATTCTCCTCCATCCTAAAGAGCAGAAAATAAGACGAGATATGTTATTTTATGTATTTTATAAATGTTCGTGCAATTATTTTACCAATTAAATTATTTATTTTACATAGTTATTCTGAAAGTTTTCTACGTATTATTTATATATTTTTATCATATGACATATTTATTAAAGTGCAATTTAATTTAGTACAGATTTCATGTAAATCTCATTATTAAAAACTGAAAAAATAAAACTTTTCATTCCGATAGCCTACAAATTTAATCCATCTCTTTCAACAGTTAATTTTTTTATACTATAAAATTTTTATAACAGAATCCTGTGCGTAAAATTAAAGCGTGAAAATTCATTCCAGAGTGTTGCTACTACCTTTTGTTTAAGTAATTAAAATATTTTTTAATTTATTAAATACATTATATTTTAAAAACCATTTTTACTTTTTTTTTTAAATTAATTAACAAATATTAAATTTGAAATTTTTCATAAAGTGTAAAGTCGTTATGAAAATATGAAAGATTCAACATTGAAATAATTTTAATTGCTATTAGTATTATTAATTTGCTTTATATAATATTAAAAAATCATTATAAGTTTGGCTAACAATAGCTAAAAAAAAAGAATAAAAAAAATTGAAATTCCGGAATAGCTGTTTCATTAATGTGAGATTATTGCGTATATAGCAGAAAGTGAGAAATATGAGGATACCCTTTCGAGTTTCTCGAGTCTGGCTATGTTACGCTCTAATCTCACAAATGACATAGCATATGTATAGGTAGGAGGATGAGTGTACACATATACAGCCAGCGTGCAAGCAGACACGAGCGCTTGTAGTTTCTATATCGACGAGTCGAGAAATCCGCAGAAGGTGAAAAGGTAAACGTATACGTATAGATATAATGCACACCGCAAGCATTATACACGTGGAAGAGTCATACTGGATGCGCATACTGTGTATTTCTCTGTCTGTATATATGTGTATATATTTTAAATGCTCTTGGAAAGGCATAAGGGCTTAAAGCTGCTGTCCGCAGACAGCAGGTTAATATTTACACACCGAGCACTGACGCTATCGCACATACATATATATATACACACATCTATACGTATTCATGAATATGCCGACTTTTCGCTTATATACGTAGAATAGTTAGAGGATAGTATGTTTTTTTTTTCATTTCTTTCTTTCTCTTATTTCGTGTATGGCGAACGTGACTGCAGAAAAGATAGACTGGATATTTATCCTCTTCGAAAAAAGCTCCGCGAGTAGTATTCGTACAGACTTGAGCTCTTTTCAAATACTGAATGAGATTAAAATTTTCAAATATAAATCACGATAAAGTATACGGGCTTTCTTATAAAATATTTCTTATTAATTTTAATATTATAAGATAAATCAAAATTTTCATATTTTGATATTAATGCACGGATATTGTAAGTGCTTGGATTAAACGAAAGTATCTAATACGTTAATGTATATCTACTATAGCGATACTATTTCAAATAGAAGTTGTGTACTTTAGTCGGGAGTATAAAGTAAATATTGTAGTACAATTGATTTAATTAAAATGATTAATATTGTTGTTAAATTTATGTTCACTATTCAATGTTCTCATATACTCTGTCTAAATCCCATAATTTTCAAAAATATGCTTTAAAAAATACAAATTATCATGAAGATTGAAATCAGGATTTACAAAACAAAAAGAATAAACGTAGATGAAATTTTTTTTAAAAGGAATTTAAAAATCCCTTTGTTCAAAGCCAAGTTCTGATTCTCTTTTCCGTAAAAAAAATAAAAAAAAAACGAAACACGTAACAATGAAATCCTCATTGCAAGCATGAAGATTGTTATGGGCACACAGGCGTTTCAAATAGCGTTTCACTAAATTGAAATTCATCCTGTAAATCCAGTTTCCTTTTTGATTCGAATTCCTTTCCTCTGTGCTTTATTTTTTAATTTAGGATCTTTTTATATATAGGAACATAATAAATCCTGTAAAATCCAATCTTTAAAGAAAGTGCATTAGAAAAGAAGCTCTTTATCGGCAATATTTTCCGTAGTGAAAAGAAAATCATAGGTAGAAAGTAAGAATGAAAGGTGGTATAACAAATAAAAAAGAAAGAATAAGTCGGCAATACGAGATCAATTTTATTCCAAAGGCAGTTTCACCGTAAACGAATAAAGCTTTCTTTCTTCCCCGAGAGGCATCAAGGCACAACAACGCACGCACACATACTAAGGTATAAATCTGATTAGGAAGGGAATACCTCTCGCCTTCCTATAGGATATACCAGAAGGAGGCCAGCAAGGCAAAGGAAGTAACGCGTAAGCTATATAAGGTTATATAAGGGACCAAAATCTCCCCCTTTTTGCACGACGAATTTCTCTCTTTTTTGGGCTTTATCCCTCGCACCGATTTAAACTTTTCTTCCTGGTACGAAGGAGGAACTCCTCGCGCTATTCAACTTATTTTCTCTCATTCTAACTTGCTTAGCAACACCCTCGGGTTATAACTAGTGCGGCTCTTTCCGCGGCTAAGGATCCCTATACACACGGATATATATCGTTGCCACGCGGCAATTAACATTGTTGCCAACTGTTGATGTCATTTTCTCTCTTTCTCTCTTTTTTTTAGTTCCCCTTCTCACTCTTTAAAATGTGCACGTAAGGGGATGCAGGAAGAGGATCTGGCTTGGTCCAAGGGTGAAAAAAAATAGGAAGTACCAAAAAAAAAGGGGGAGAAAAAAACATTGCGTTCTGTGTTACTCTCTCTCTCTGTAGAAAGGGGCTGATATGCGCAACAGAAGGGAAGCATTTTCAATGGAAAAGAGTGACTGAGATCGCGACTTTTTGCCTTTTATGACTTCGGGGGCTTCTGCCTACTTTCTTTCACAACTTTTATATATATTTTTTTCGTTTCTCTCGTTTTTTGAAATGTATACTTTATTTACTAGTAATAAAAACTGTCATTTTCTATACAATAAAATCATTATGATCTCGTTATAAGTTATTTTTTACATTAGTATTATTTTTATTATATTTAATATTAATTTTTATAAAAGAATTTTGTTTAAAAGCATTAATGTTTAAAATTTATGGTATTCATTAATTATTCAAAATTTTAATCTCATTATTCGTCTAGCTGCTTTCCATATACGCGAAGTACTTATGTGTTGCGTGTGCGGTGCACGTTTACAAAAAGCCTCGAAAAGTATATTTTCGCCATTCTGTTTGTAAATCCAGCGTCGAGCTCGATACGCTATAAAGAAAAAAAGGGATAAGAAAAAAAAAATTTTTTTTGAGACAAAGATAGATAAACGTAGACGAAGTAATAAAGTGAAAGAGAGCGAAAATAAAAGGAAAAGCATGACTATAGGACAGAGAGTAAGGACCGGTACAAAAAAAGGAGCAACAAAAGAAAAAAAATGGACAGAGAGAAAAGTTCATATATATACATATACATATACATGATATATATACATAGGGGGTTACATACTATAAGTTTGTATGGAAATGCTGTGATGGCATAGAGCAACTGCCATATTTCTCCAAGCTCTTTATCCTTCCAGTTCTTTCAGCAAAAAAAAAAGAGAGAAAGACTTCCCCTTTGTTACCGGAAGAATATAGCGTCTTATGGGGTTCTTTTTTCTTTCAAGGATGCGCACGCTTTAGAGTATATATAACCACTGACGTGGTCTCGCGCCAATGATATGAACTCCCTAACCAAAAGTAAAAAAAAGTAGAGAAAAAAGGGAAATTCTTCATTAAGGCTTTTGTTCTCTATGAAGAAAGTCAGGTGGCCGTGTGCTTGTTTCTAAAGAAAAAAAAAAGCTAACATTTCGTACTCCCTCGATCCTTTCTTTTTTTCTTGTCCGATTGTCTATTTAAGCTGTCGCAAATGAGCATTGAAATCAGAAGTTATAAATATTCTCTTGTTGTTTTTTTTATTTTTGGAAAGAACAAATTTTTGTGCTATTTTGAATTCTATTGTAAAAAGTCTAGTATATTTAATTGTTTCTTTAAATAATAAAATCCATAAATAGTATAAGTATTTCATAATAGAAAATTAATTTTATGATTTTCTTATTAATTTCAAAAATTATGATTTATGAGTTCGGTTGTTGTCAATATAAATACTCAAATATGCAATAATATTATTGGTTATAATAAAGGCAAGACTATGAATTTGCATAAATTATGTTAATTGACCAACAATCTTGATCAATCAAAATGTAATAGTTGTTATTAAAAGAAATGCTTATAAATTTCAAAATACTAAGTTTCAAAAGTCTATCCTACAAAAATAAAATTATCATCAATGATACATTGAGTAAAAGGTGTATGCATAAATAATTTTAATACCTATAAATACATCCGTATGTACAAGTTACATTTGATGTGGAAGCTGTCTATTGTTTGCATATTTTTTTCTTAAGAAACTTCTCGGTATATTGCAATGACACATTTGTTCGGCTAAACAAAAGAGTGAGCGAGAGAAAGTACAAAAATAGAAGGTAAAATTGGGTCGGTGATTTCTTTCTAGTCCTCATTAGGAATTGAGAATAAGGGCAGTGGTTTATAATAGCAGCGCTCCAATTAGACCCAAAGAACGAGCTGTAATGGAAAGAAAGAGGAGGAGAGTCACAGAAAATTGTTCTATTTTTTTTCTCACCTGCGACTATTTCGCAAGAAAAGAAAGAAGGAAAATTGGAAAAATGAACCTATACTGATATCTGAGAGTAGCTAAATTCAAAATTCTCTCTTGTTCTAAATTCCACTTTTTTCTATATATATCATAGAAAGGTAGTTATGTTGTCACTACTTTTAACAAAATACGATGGAATAGAAATAAACGAGGACATCCATAAAGGCTTATGCATTATGAGAAAGCTCGAATATATTGTACGTTCGATAAATCGATAGCTTTGTGATACATATAGGATTTATGATGTTTTAGAATAAAGAAAGATTCTTTTTCAGTATAAAGACTTGTCAGATGTTGAATGTCAAAAGCCTTTGTGGGATGTTTAGGTATGTGCAATATTAAATGACCGCAAAACTAGTAATGATGGGAATTGAAATAACGCAATTTAGGTCGTTTATGACTTGTTGAAAGTTTAATTATTAATTTGTTAATATATTGATGAAGCGAATTTTAATTTTTTTACTCTGATTATAAATATTATACTTTTTTACTTTATTAATATTTTTTTATTTTTTCAAAATTTTTACAATTAAAATCGTAAAAATTTACAATACGATTTATTAACAATAAAAGAAGTTAATATTCAAAATAAAATAAATCCATTCAAAAAATTTAATGTTTATTAATTTAAAAAGTAAACTATGATTAAAAAATAATTTAAACTTATTTAAATATCTGCGTAAAATTATTTACTTCATAAGTCTTTAAAATCCATTTCATCTTTCTAGTTTATCGAGTACTTCAAAACTACATACATCAAGTCAAAACATCAAGACTTACATATATACGGAAGTGCGGTGATAAGTTGACGATAAATTGTGAAAACTTTTTGGACCATTTACTCTAATTTTACGACCAACAAATAATGTTTCCGATCGAGACATAAAAAGTTAAACAAAAGATGCCAATTAGAATTTTCTTAAAATCGATATTTCTCTATATACGCTAGTTTTTTCTCAAGTCTTTCAATACAATGCGAACACAAAAATAAAAAAAAAGTATTCCGAAAAAAAGACAGTAAAAAGAGGTAGTGATAGCAATTACGGTCCCCTTTGAATTGCGGACGATTTTCTCATGTCCAAAATGCCATCTAAAACACATGGCATATATGTTGTATGCTACGTTGAGCTGATTTACAACTATTGCTGAAAGCGCAAACTCGATTATAATGATTCAGGAGCATATTGTGCCAAATTACACGGGAGCGTACAACGTGAGTAACAGAGGAAGACCACCCGCCAAACTTTTTCATTAAAGTTATAGTATTGCGCATATACGATCTCATATGTAACAATGTGTACACCGCAAATTGACCTCATGCATGAGTTTTAAACTTTTGTCTCTTTTTTTCATATTTGTTTGTAAAAATGATTTTTAATTTTTGTCCGAATATGGATTGATTACATATTAACTTTAGAGTTTGTTTGGTATTTTAATTGATATTCTAAATTCATCAAGTTCAAATTGGCGTTTAGGTCATATAATATTATTCTATTGTATTTTTTAGATTCTATCTTTCTTATGTATTAAAACTATTTTTATTATGATTATAAAAAACAAAATTTAATCTGTACAATAATTTAAAAAAAATTAAATATTAATTACACTTTAAAGATTTTTTCACAAATTTTTTATTGGATTGTAAATATTTGATTTTATTTATGTCTTGGTAAATTTTTTTTATTCATAAACAATGATTAAATACTTTTAAATTAAAAAAAATGTCTTTTTTGTAATATATTTTTTATACTTGCAATATATTTAATATTTTCGTAGAATATTCATGTTTTTTATAACTCACTGAATTTGTAGATGTAATTTAAATTTGAATGACAATGATGACACTCACCTGCAACAAAAAAAAAGAGAAATTTGTCAGTTAAATTTTCTATCCTTCATAATAAAAGGAAATATTATGTATATAATATTTAAAGTTGCAAATAATTTACAAGTATATTTAAAATTGTACAGTGTTTATTCATAGTCAACATTGGCAATTCGCATATGAAAGAGTTTACTCAAGCGTTTTGTGCCTGCAACCAGCAGACTGAACATCACGCAAAAGGGGAGGAAATGTTGATTTTACTGGATTATGAGAAACATGATTGCAACGTACGTAAATCATAAAATTTTCATATTTCTAGCGTATTTACAGATCAACTTTATTATGACTTAAAAAAAGGAAGGCTAAATTTTAAATTCAAATGTTTACATATATTTTAAAATTAATAAAAATATTTTTTTTTAGAATATTTACAGACGTTTAGATTATGAAGAGTCAGATTATTTATAATATAGAAAGAAATAATTAAATATAAATATGTGCAATTAAAAAATAATTCATATTTTTTAGCGCACATAAGATATAACAATTGAAATTTAATCCTAAGTTTTATAAAACTTAATAAAAATGAAGATTTGATATAAGTTCTACTCTCAAACTCAAGTATCATACATGAACACACACAAATATATCTGAATGTTTTTTTTCGACTTTCCGACCTTGGAACAGTTTATTGTCCGCGACCGTTAACTTTAATGGGAAATCGCGTGTCAGAATGAAATAGAGCATCAGCGAAATCGCAAAGAGGGGTGGAAACTTCGGCTCGCACATAAGTCACATGTATTATACGCGCAAATAATAAAGGGAAGAAAAAGCAGAAGAAGAAGAAGAAGGAAAAAAACAACATAACCGTATATATAAGTCAACGCGTAACGCGGAAGCGATAACGAAAGTGGATAAGACATATCAGTTATGTAAGCTTGCCGGTAAACTCGGAACACAATGACAAAGTGCGTATAAAAGATACGCATATATATAAAGCCGAAAGAAAGAATGGTAAAAGAGAAATAAAAGCGAGAGAGTTTGGTTGGAAAAAGCGCTAGGGAATCGCGGCTATAGTCCCATTATCATATGGAAATTGTCTGAACCACCGCGGAGGGATGAGAAAAGAGAACTTGTTCGTTGACTCTTACTCTCTCTCTGCTTCCTTCTTTCTCTGTCCTTCGATCAAACTTTCGCGACGCGCTGAAATTCCGCGAACGCGAGATCTCAAAACTAATTCCCAAGTGGGCGGAATTGAGAGTGGTACGAGAAAGACGGAGAATCGAGGCTCACCTAACGAGTCATATAAGACCAGACATGCACGATGAGAGCCGATATCATACGGTCCCTTTTGCTGTGGGTGTGTGTAACGTTAGTTGTCGAAACAGACATTGCACGAGATGTAGTAGCTCTGTGCTTTCTAATCTTATACCAGCGCTATCTTTACAAATGTTGTAGAATATTTGGCTACCGTATACGCGTATATACATTTTCTCCCTTTTAGACTTGTCAACTTGCCAATTAAGTTTTTGCTCAATCCTAATTAGCAAGCTCCCTCTCTCTCTCTCTCTACTCTAATGCTGTATGGTCGTATAGTCATCGTCGTTTCTATGCTATGTAACGGCCTCGGTCGCTTATGCTTATTTCTACCTCGCTTTCTACTTTTCTTACTTATATTTAGTAGCTTCCTACTTTCAACTTTGATTCCGTGTATTTCTATTTGAACTTTGTAATTATTGGCTGGAGCTTTTCTGAAAAATAAAAAAGTTCAAGGGGAGGAGAAGAAAGTAAAAGCTTGACTTGCTGAATATTAGTTAAAGAAAGGCAATTAAAAGTCTTTAGTAGAAATAGTAAAAGGCAAAGGCTAAAAGTTTCGTTTGTTCTCTTTGGAACTTTGATTTTAAAATTTTTATGAAACACTTAATTACTCATTATAGTATCAATGCAATGCCAATAAATTTTATTATATTTACTTAACACATCAAAGTACAAAATTTATTACATTCTTTGTTAAAATTAAAGCTCAAATCATGTTATTAAATTTTATAATGTGTACGTTAAAATTGTTCATTTATATGAAAATTTAATTTCATAGAAGACTCATTGTGGCCGTAAATTTTCCTCAAGTTCAATTACTAATAGAGAAAAAAATGCCTTTAGCTATCAAGAAAATTAAAAATCATAACATCTTTTTACCATGCACTTACAAAGCTTTTTATTAATTAATAAGGTTGTAAATGAGCACATATCGGAAGATTAATTATTCGATAGGGAATACCCAACGGCCGGAAATTAATCGCTTCGTTCTCGCGAATCCATTCTAAATGTTAAGCTATATAGATATACGCACATAATGATGATAGCGTAAGAGTTTATCTTTTAACTCGCTAACACGAACGTTTTAACTTGCTGTTGTTTTGTATCTGCCACACCTCTCTCAAGTTTCAAAGCTCATATGTGCGTATATGCGAGTAAATTTTCGCATATGAGGAGAGTTTTTTTATAAAAATTATGGTTACGTCATTACAGTTGTGGGACATCGTGAATTTTTAGCTTATTTTATAGATCTTTAAAAATTATTGAATATAAGAACAAAATTTGAAATTCATCTAATTATTTTTATTATACTGGCAGTAGTTTTTACAACAGAAGAAATTTTCACCGCAATTATTCTACAGAATTTTATTGAAAACTTTATTAGAAAATTCTTTTTGTATGTGTATTGATAATATTAAAAATGCTTGCATTTGCAGTTTGTGTTGCCAATCTGCAAGTACTTTACATAATATGAGCTTCATAGATGTATAGCACTCTGCCAAATGATAGCCTTCATATTTAACCTTTAACAAGGAAAATGTCAAGGTACCGGATCACGAATTTCGATCTAATGCTGGTATATTTTTTGTTCTATCTAAGCTTATCAAGAAAAAGTCGTTTTTTTTTAATCCAAGAACGTTAATATTTTCAAAGTTATAAGCTATTCTGTTTAATTTTTAAGTAACTATTTGAAAAATTATTAATAATGATAATGAAAACAATCCTGTAATTGGAAACTTTTAGGTTTTTTTTCTAGGTAACAAAATTTAGGCATATGAATCATAGAGTATGAATATAAAATAAAAATATTGTAAAAATTGTGTTCTAATATACGCAAATTTGATATTAAAAATAGATACGAAGGATAAGCTTTGAATATATTTAGTTTAACGTATTTATGCCTTACTTGCATGAAATATGTTAAGAACAAAAGTAAGATCGTGCCTCTTGAATAGGCGAAGACAAAAAGAAAAATAGCTCGAGTAAAGAGTTTAGAAGCAAAAGGCTATACAACCTTGAAGATAGGGAAAAAAAGCTAGCATAAACAAGTCGAAGAGAGAAAGTAAAAAAAAAAAGAGGGAGTGAGAGTAAGAGACAAGAGAAAAAAAAGGGGAAAGAATACACGTATACGCAAGAGTGGAGAAAGTAAATAGATAGTTGATGAGAAAAAGGACCTAGAATGGGCCGATAAATAAGAGAGACAACGAGGAAGCTCTGCTTACTAAAGGGAAGAGAAGAAAAAAAAAGAGCTTTAAAATTAAGTTCTTTTAACAAAGCACTAGACGGTACTTTCTTCTAAATAAAGTGTTAAAAATGTATTTGTTCTTTCTATTTTTAACTTTAAAGTACTTTTTCTTTTAAAACAGCGTATAAAAGTAATCAAAAGTTTTAAAGTATTTTCAATAATTCACTCGAAACTTTGAATTCGTTCGAACGAAGATACTTTTATTCCGTATTTAAAATTTCTATTAAAGAGAATGCGATGTTACGTTAAACAACAATTGTTATAGTTGCATGTAAGGTAAATATTAAAGGAGGATTTGCTTTGTAATAATCTGCTCTCATATAGTTTCATTAACATACACAGTTACTTCGCTTGCAAGTAAGAGATAAGTAGTCTTAGAACTTTGCTAATGATTTTCTAATGCTCAATGAAAGAGATTAGTGTCAGTATAGTTGTTAAATTATTGTTGGATAATGTTCACTGTTATGGTAACTTGTTAAAATGATACATAGATACATGTAATAATAATCAGTTTTTATCATTTTACAGTTAATGTAAAACATTGATAACAGTTTCACAGAAGAGCATAATAAGGATAAAAAAGTAAAAGTTGTTCCTAATTTTATCTCTTAAATTTATAATTGTTAGATAATAAAATCAGTTAGATGAAAATTTTTTTTGTATTACAAAAATTAAGTAAAATAAAAATATTTTTTAATTTTATTTATTGTTTAAGTGAAAAATAAATAGATTTTCAAATTAATGTCGTCATCTAAACTGTATCTCAATTTTGAAACAGCTAAAAATTCTAAAATTGCAATTCAATCAGCCTGTAAATGGATTTTCAAGAAATTTTGCTGGGCATATTTTTAAGTTTTATTATAGATTAATAATTTTTAAAACACTGCAAAGTTCGTTTTATTAATATTTTTTTAAAATAATAAGAATAGATAATCGTACGTAAAAAAAATTTAAGTTAAATGTCATAATTATTTTTGTCTAATCTTTCACCAGCTGGTTAATAAAACTTATTTAAGTTCATAAAGTAAATGAATTATTGTAAGTATTTAGTTAGAAGTTTTTCTTATTAAATAAGAATAGCTAATACTTTAAATAGAAATATTAATTTTGGATTAAATTATTGGCCCAACTTTCGTCAGGCACACAAAAAATTAGTCTCTTAGACTCATCAAGTGTTCCCCTCCACGGAAATCTTTAGTAAAAGGCGAAAGATTTATGCGTGTTATGAAGGGAAACCAGAGTGCCGTTTGGTCGCTTCGACTTCTCTTTTATGTCCTGAGCCTGCTAATTCTAATTGTAGACTTGCAAAAATGGGTAGCCACCTAGTGGATGATTTGCGCATTATACACACTGTTACAGGTAATGGCGCGAAAATTTAAAATTCTTTGACAATGAATATATATTTAATAGCGTATTAATATGATAACATTAACGTAAAACTACTATAATTTCTCTTTAGAATTTAAATTTTATCTTTTTTAATATTTAAAAATTTTGCGCATACATATGAATTATATTTTTTTATAAAGAAAAAAAATGAAAGTTAAAATATTAGGTCGTAAATGAAAAAAAAAAATGGGATTACATTGTGCTCGCTTAAATTTTGTTCATAAAATGCATAATAAATGGCTAGAGATATTTGGCTAATACAATGCGATGGCTACGGAAGCGTTTCAACTCGGTTTGCAAAGTGCATAACTCCTCTTTGCTTTGGCTCCCTACCATTACTCGTAAAGTGGAATCGTCGAAAATAAATTGAACGCGAGAAGTACAAAAGGGAGAAAGAGAGAGAAATTTTCGTCGTATAAAGTTCCGTGTGTAGGTTTACTGGAAATAACGTTTGGTATTTTTCGATAAAACATAAAATGGACAAGTTCGCATATATATACGTACAACCCAAATCCGTATACAAAAAATTTTATGTTATGCTTCGCAACCGTAACGCTCAGTCGTCAATGGTTCGCTCGAATGAATTAAATAAACGTTAAAACGTTGATTTTTCAGTCTGTAATTTCTTTCGTATATTGTCGGCATTAAAAAAAAAATGAGAAATTTAATCACCGTTAATCACTGCATTTTTACCTTTAAATCAAACAAACGCACGGTATTTCATTGTTTAATTTCAATATTCTCTCGTGATAATTAATGCTTTTTCGTGAAAAATTGCGTATCAACAAAACTGAATCGGCTTGATTAAAATTACAATGACAAATGCTATGCGCATTATGCAGTACGTTCTTTTTTTCAATTTAAAAATTTTTGCAATAGCGAAATCCACAATCATATTTAATTTTGTATGAAATAACCTGTTTTTGCATCAAAAGTTTCTTCACATAGATATTTCTTAACTTTAATTACAATTAAAACGGTAAAATTAATTAAAAGATATATATTTAATCTTTTAATTAAAAAGTGTAATTATATAAATATCATGTGAAAAAACTTCCTTATGTTCACAACCTCGTGTTATATCTAAAATCGAAAAATGTACAGTTAAATTAAATATTTAAATATTGATGGTATCTATATCTTAAAATAAAAGTATATTCTTTAAAGTTCAAAGATAAAAATGTATTCAATCAAATGCTTTCTTTGAGCTTATTAAAGTCATATCGTGTCGTGACGTTAGAAATTTATCATAACTTTTCTGCAAAGGTGCAAAACGAAGAGAAAAATAAGAAAAACCAAAAAAGAAAATGCGTCAAAAAAAAAGAAGAAAAAAAAAGAAATAAAAAGAATCGATAAGCGAAGGAAGGAATGTCCAAAGGAGCCTCTACATTGCGTACGTACATAATACATAGCGTACATAAACTATGGAGGCGTTCTTTGCGTTGCAGTGGTATGTATGCGTATAGTCGAAACTGACATAACATGATGCATTACAACGTACCGGATATGCTAGCACGACGGGCTGCCTTGTTGAGAATGAATAATCAAGACTGGTCCTTATGTATATACATTCGGTTCTCTCGCGTTATATACCCTTTCTCGCGTCACCTGTATATATGCATTCACCACCCCCTTATTCATATAAAAACTCAATGTCCATTGTATAATACGGCGATGCTCGTTTTTTTTCCTTATAGTCTTTTTTATTTATTTTTTCTTTAAATCTTTTCGCTTGGTCAAAGCAAAATATACGCATGAAAGATAGACACTGATGGAAAGGGAATAAAGAAAAGAGCGACATATCAAACTTGGACATGCGTAATCTTATTTGAAAAATCAGTTTTCGATGTTACAACAATAAAATTCCACAATCCATACTCGAGAGTTCGTTTGCGATTTAATCTAACAACCGTCTTTACAAGGACCTATAGTGCGCAGTTTTTTTTTTCTTTTTTTAATGAAGGACAAGGAACAGTTATTTTAATCAATACTTTAGTTGTTGTTCAGCATTATTAAAAATAGAAATTTTTAATTTGAATTTATGATTACTTGAACTGCGTAGTATATATTTTTAACATTTTTATAGATTTTTTTTATTCTTTCAATTATATATAATTAATAATTATTTTTAGAATAACAGTCACATAAAACTTTTTATTACGCATTAGCTTAATTAATATACAAATAAATTAATTTAAAATTACAGTAAAAAAATGTATTATAAAGTATATTTTAACTTTTTATAAAAGTATCACAATATTTAAGTAATGTCATTCAAATGGCTAAATTGATTTTCATGCGAAATTTCACGGTAAATAGAAAAAGTTTGACGATTTATTAACTTTCTAGTAGTTAAAAGCCTTTTAATTCCATAAATAAAGTCTTTGTAATATAGTTGGATAGTTGCATGCGACATTATTCATTCTAAAAATAATAGTCTCAAAACATATTAAGTAGAAATTTTCCTATATATTTGCCTCCTGTTAGCCTTAATTGAACGTGAAGGTCGAACAGAAGGATGTTAAATTCGTATCAGTTACAGCATGTCAAGGGCAGCAGCACCCTTAATACACGCTACTTCTACTCTGACATAGAAAAAGAAATAAAGTGTATTAAAGTAAGTCCACTGCGAAATCTCGATTAAGCTTAGAGTGCGAATGAGTTTTTCAGCTGTACCATATAGAGAACGAACAACTTGCAACGGTATATACAGTGTATACAAACAGCAACACAGAGAGAGAGAGAAAAAAAAAAGAAAGGGAGAGGGGTAATTGTAATAGGCCGTCGTGCGCGATACAAACTTTAGAGCTTTGATTATGGTCGAGTGAACGAAAGGAGAGAGAGAAAGAGTAAAGCAGACCCTTTTTAGAACTATACAACAGCTGTGGCCTTTTAATACTCGATCTCGGAAAAAAAAACGAACTGCCATGGCTGTCTCGACAACTTTACCAAGACTCGTGTATTCTATGTTTTATCGTACACTTTCTTTTGGCTATTTTAACGCTTGTTACAACTTTGTTTTTTGTAGCTTTTTTTTGCAAACTTTAATTTTTTGTTCGACTTTTGATTTAATTTAAATTGTATAAGAATTTAATTTTCATTTTTTCCAATATAACGTCAAAACTCGCATAAAATTGTTAAAATATAATTTAAAAGTTTTGAAGGCTTTGAAATCTTTCATTAAAAATCCAGCAAATTAAAGAAAAATAAACTGTAATTCCATAGTAATTTAAAATCTAGTTTAGAAGTTACATAATGACAACAATTAAGGGATTAAGTTAATTTTAGCTTTTGAAAAAGTCATCGTATTTCTTTTTTGCGGTCACTTGACACTACTTACATTCTCTGGCTCTTTATTTCTTTCAGCCCGGCTTTCCTCCTCTCGTCTAAATTCTTTCTCTTTCTGTCTCGTTTACTCGCATATAGTATAAATATATATATATATGTCGCGAGTAAACCATTTAGCGAGCATTGTTCCCCGAGTGCGTGTTTAATGGGCCGCGTGAAGGGAAAATTCAATTTCGCAACCCGGCGATGTATGTACAGAGGGATAAAAAATAAAGAACGAGAAGGACATGACGAAAAAAAAACAACACGAAGCATATATATATATATATGTATAGGTATACGTATTTTAAAAGCAAGTACTTGTATCGTGCGGCTATTCGTAAACGAGCTGACTATTACACGAACAACGCTATATACAGTGTCGACAAATTTTTAATTTCACCAACGACTCGTGTGTTATTATTGGCTTTTTTCGTCAAATACTTTAAGCTCTTTTGTTTTTATACGATATGGTTGTTTAATTTCTTCTAAAAATGCTGTGTACTTGTTATTATTGGGTTCAATTTTCGGTAATATAAATACTACTATTATTTTTTATTAATTTAATACGTGTTTCCTAAAAGAAGAAATAATATTATACACACTTTTTTATTAAGATATTAGGAATCAAAATATATTATTTGAAGAAATTTGGGTTTATGTGAAAATAAGCATTTATATAACTTGAAAAGGATGTGGTAGATTTTGATTTACAGTGATTCATTTTTTTATTATACCTTTTTTTCTGGAGTCATGGAGTAATAACTTTTACATTTTTGGTTTGGTTGATAGAATTTTTATTGTATTGATTTAAAATTTATTTTATTTGAAAAAAAATATTTGTAAATAAATTTCTAAGAAAATTAATTATTATATTATCTTTTTTTATATTGGAAATAGATTATGGTAATTATTTATCATCATCTAATTTATGGAAATTAGATGATGGTAATTATTTTAATGGTTTTTTAATATTTAATTAAGTTTATTGAGCGGTTCATGAAATATTTTTTAAAAATATTTCAGGTCATACTTTAGTAAATTATTGTTTTGAAAATTTTTATTTAAGTTTTTCAATATAATAAAAAATAAATAAATTAATGTTTTATAATACTTTTGAAAAATGTTTGATTCAGTAATAAAAAATTCAGTTTGGAAGAACAAATGATGAGAAACACGTTTTTTTGAAAATATGTAAAATAATTTTGAAATACAAATAATAAAAATTATTGTTATAAAATATATTTTATATGGTTGATTAATTGAAGAAATGATAATTTAATTTCGGTAAATAAGTGCTAATATATTAGCAAAGATTAATTTAAAATATTTTTTAAAATGAATAAAATACATGATACCCATTTCATATTATCCATGCCAAGTCCTTTTTAGATCTTTTCACGATAAACAATACCTTTTATAAAAAGTCTTTACAACATCGTAAAAAAAAAATCAATCTCAGTCTGAAATTTATCTTTCGAGTCATTTGGCGGCACGTCAAATATACGGCGCATCCCATCTATAAAAGCCTTATCATACTGATAAAACCAGGGCTTTCATTTTATGCTTATAAAAAGAACTTGAAAAGTTGCGCTTCAAAACGATCATTCCTACGACGAGTTACAGGCCAATTTTCTACATATTACAGGGAAAAAATAAGAGAAAAAAGAAAAGAAAGTAAAATAGAAATGAAATGTATATATACACAATAAAAAGATACTGTCAGTTGTCTATTGGAAAGTCTAGGGATGAATTTGTTTCTGTATACGCGCTAAATTTTTTGTTGGGTTGTATAAGTTTTAATGCTGGTGTTCTCTTGCAACGAGTTCAATCAATCGGCTTGAATATCGAGTGGAAAATCGATAAAGAGCCCATCGCGTTCCTGTCACTGATGTACAAAACACGTCTGCAAAGCTGTGTGTATCGGTCGAACGCCGTTATATAGACTTGGGCTCCGGAAATGACAGTCTACAGACAGCAAATATCCATATAGCAAGTTCTTCGGCTACAAACATGTGTATACATATACCTGGTAAGTGAACGTATGTTTGGCACGTGATGTGTATATGTGACCAGCATTGCCAGAATCAAGGGTAAAGGACATGAAAGTCATATCCTTGATTCGAACGATTTCCAACGATACAGCAATATATACCGTGACTGATCCGCTTCTATGACTTCCTTAAAAGCAATTTTCCCGATGTTGATGTTCTATTTCTTTTTTTTTATTAACCCCAGCTAAAGTGAAATACGAGAGATAAAAGTGAAAATTTAATTTTCCGTGATTTTATTTTTACTGCGCTCAATAATATTGATGTTGAAGCGCACATTCTTGATTTTCATGAATTTACATACGAAAATATTGAGTTAAGCAGCTTCAGAAAAATTATTTTATTAAAATATTTTACTTGAATATTTTAAAATATTGTATATATTATTTTACGCATATAAATTTTAAAAAAATATTCATATTCCATGAATTCCGTAGTTTTAATTAATGTTTGAATAAGTATTTTTTCCAATATTTAATACTGGATTCATAAAATAATTTGTTTTATAATTAAAAATTTTTTTTTATCATATATAATTTTAAAATAATGTTATCTACGTTTTTTGTCATTTTCTTATTAAAGAATAATAAATAATATGTTAGAAAAAATTAAAAGTTCTTTTGTACTACAGAAAATTTATGCAGCATTTTTGATGATGGGTTTTAATAGTGCTACACCAGTAAAAAATGTAGGAACTTTATATGCTATTCCATTCTTTCTTTTTTTATGAGATTCCATGTATATTAATATCTAGTACCTTGCAATTAAACTCAGACGAAAACGCGAGAATCGGGAAGCCCGGCATACTAAAATTATTTTCACGTTTGGAAAATGAAATGCAATTCCACAAATAACGAGACATGGGCCAACGAACGTTCTCATTTTTAACTTTTATACTTTGCAGTTTACAACGTTGCATATCTCGCAGAAATGAACATATATATATAACATGTGATGCTTAGGCATAAGCTCTAGAAACTACGATCAGCAGATTTTCGCATGGATCTGCGCTTTTGCTTCTCGGCTATATAAGCTTGGTATATATATATATATGGATATAGCCGAGGCGTGAGCGTATATAAGAGACAAGCTATAGGTTGGATCATTGAAGAAAGACTTGACAAGCGTTGCACATTGGGGTCAACGAACGCAGGATTACGTCACTATGTCATTGGATGAAGGGCTGGCTAGATACCTTTTTTTATTTCTTTTAACAGAGCCTCTCTTACACTCTAATGATTCGTCATACTTCACGTCAATGGCTAACTATCGCTAATTAACATTTGATCGATTATTGCTGATAATGCATATTTTGTTGTTTCATATTAATATAACTATATGTAACACCGTATATATTTATCGCTATACCGTAGTCTAATTATCATGTTTTTTTATAAATGACCTATAGAATTATATAAAAGCTAATATCAGACTATTTAGTAATGAATATTAATATCTATTTTAATTTATTGGGTTATTAAAAATTATTTTAAAATAATTAACATCAACTTATTTGAATTTACAGAACGAAAATTTGCTTAAAACGTTTCAGATTTTTTAATTAAATATGCTGTCATCGATGAAATAAAATAGTTATAAAAAAAATTAATTAAAATTGATATGATTAGAACGTTAACAAGCGTAAATTGAATATTTGTTGTACAATAATAAACTAAAATTAAAATTACAAATATAGTAATTTGATTATAAATTTTTCATAAAAATTATTTAAGAGAAAAAAAAATGTTTTCTTCGGAGCCTCTGCTCGATACGACACCTAATGTTGAAGTCACTTTAATAACTATAACATTAAAGTCGAAAAATTAATAACTAAATGGCCAAGTATTATTATTTCAAATAATGGAATACTGGCTTAAAACTATTATTTTTATTTCAAATGTTGCTCAACTATTTTTAGTTGAGCGTTCCAAAAATTACCCTAACCTCTAATTGTATTTCAAAATGAAATAGCAATGAGAGAGTTTTTCTCTGACTAACACGGTTTAGACCTTCTCTTTTATGCTTTGAACCCTCTATTTCTGTTTGTAGACTGAAAAAACAAGCAGCCATCTAGTGCATGATTTGAGCACTACTCGTCCCTTCACAAGATATAGCGCGAAAATTCAAACTTATTCAGTTCATTTATTACTCTACAATTGGAATTATTTATGTATTCATGTTTTCTTATTTGTGTATTTACGTTTTATAATTCCATTTATTAAAAACGTATCAACTTTTAGTATTAATAGATTATAATTTTATGTTTATTAATTTTGTTGTTAATAAATTATTTTTGTAATTACTTCTCTATTAAGTTTTCGATTGAATTATATTTATAAATTTATAGCATATATTTTTATTATTATTATTGTTGTATTAATCTTTTTATAATTATATTTATAATAAACAAATGATAAATTTACAAAAATAACTTTAATAATTATTTTATAAAATTTTAGCTTAATAAATTATTTATATTTACAATATAATTTTTTTTTTTTTTAGTTAAAAACGTATTGATTTTTGGCATAAATAGATTATATTAATATGCTTATAAATTTCATCATTAATAAATTATTTTTGTAATTATTTCTCTATTAAATTTTTGATTGGGTTATTTAATCAACTATATTTCTAAATTTAGAATATATATTATTATTATTATTATTGTTAGTTAATTGTTATAATGATCTCTTTTTAAACGCTTTTTTACTTAATTTTTTAATTAATTAATGATAAATTTATAATACCAACTTTAATATTTTTATAATAAGATTTTGGTTAATAAAAATAGATGATAAATTATTTATTTATGTTATAAATGTCAATTTTTTTCCTAAAAAATTATTAACATGAAATTATAAACATGAAAAGATATTTTTTTTTTAAATTTGAAACTGCGTTAAAAGCTTGAAAGTGTACATGAACTCGAAGATTTTAGTTTATAAAAGTAAATATGAGCAAAAAATACACGAAGAAAGGAATAAGAGCTGAAGAAATGGGAAATGCAACGGAAGACTGCGAAAGCGAAGAGTTTACTTGCAGGGCGTTTCGCATTCATCGGGTTTTTTTTTTCTAAAGGAGGGGAGGGCATATAAGGCTGTGTGCTATGTTTCCAGAGAAACAAAGCTTGGTAAATTAGAAAACTTTGGAGACTGCACCGAACGCCGCCAACGAGTGAGTTCTGAAGAGAAAAAAAATAGAAAATAAAAGAATAAAAGGAAAAAAAATTATACTATATAGATTTGTTCCTATTAAAGAAACTACTAGCAAGCAAAATATATATATATATATATATATATATATATATATATATATATATATATATATATATATATATATATATATATATATAATTTCGCTTTACCAACTTATGCGGGCTCGTGATGATAACGCCGATGAGGATGTGAATAGAAAGAAAATAAATGAAAAAGATAGATAATTGAAGAAAGAATAAAGTCAACAAAAGGATTCGAGAACGATTCTATTGGAGAGGATAAATTAACAACTGGGAAATTTTTTTTATAAAAATGGGACCGATAAAGGTGCGCTCAAAAGTTTGTATATTTGCTATATAACGTAACATTTTTTTATTTAAATTTTTGTTTAAGATAAAAATTTTTCTTTTTAATATTTTTTTATTTTCCTTTAAATTATTTAAAAAATTTTCATATTGTACTGGTAATATGAATAGAATATACTACTTTTAATTTCATGAAATTTTCTACAAATTTTTTAGTGGAAAGTCACTGATTTTTACTACCATTATTATTTTTCATTTAAAGTTACAATATTTTTAAAATATAAGAAATTTTTAGCCTGGAGCGTATCACCAATACATCCTTAAACAAGCACAACATAATAGCTAAGAATTTTTTTTTAAAAGTTTTTCAAGTTGACAGCGGCACGCAGTAATCTTGATTTTTTTTTTCTGTCTGAGGATATACGACAACGAGGAGGTGGATACGAAAAGGGAGAGTCAAGGCAAAAAAAAAGGAGCGCATTGTTCCTTCGTCGAGTACGCCGCATGTACTTGCGAAAAGTAGATCGATGCTAGAGAAACCTGCAGAGTATATAGAAGTAAGAGAGAGAAAGCAAGTGAAGGAAAGAGCGTGAGTTTTAAAAGCCGACATTTCTGTCTAGTCGTCGTGCATCTCTCTACACGCGGTATAGCAAGCTCTAGCATCCTGAGGCTTGACTACCTTACGTCCTTTCTCGTATTCACATTCATACTACCTACTAGCCGTATACAGTTAAGTTGCTTTCTTTTTTTATTTTATTTTTTATTTTGCCTCTTCTTTTCTTCATGTCTGTGCGATGCATTGCACGCCTCGAAAGTCCAACCGCACATGCTATTCACTCTTTTACTTCAGTATCCTTTAGCTTTTATTTTGATGGGTTACACGTACGTTGGAGAATTTTATTTTTCCTTTTTCTTTTTTTTTTTACTTTTTACGTACGCGTCGTTTTTTTTCTTCTTATATAGGGTCAAAATTGCCAAAGAATGAAAGACTTTCGTCGAGTCGAAAAAGGGAGTATTTGAAAGCGAAAGTGAAAGACTGTTTGACCCCAAGAATTGGACTTTTCAAAAAGGCTTTTTGTACAATTTTAAAAGCTTTTTCAAAGACGTTGCCTTTTTTATTATGCATATGAAATACTAGCGAAATAAATGCTAACGCAATTTTGTGACTAAAAAGAAAAAAATTTATAATTTATCAAATTAACATATTTTTGTACTTCAGTTGAACTGTACATTTGATGAATTTTTCAGAAATCGTAGTATCGAGAAAAAAAGTCGAAATAAAAAATACTCGTGACAGAAATTTATCGTTTTACCCACAGGTGTACACCTACACATACCACACGCGCGCAGGTGCACGTTAGAGATTTTGTTTTACGATACTACTGTTTCATTCCTTATTTTTATTTTCTTAAATCATATAGAGACATAGTAGGTGGCGCCTTGTGCAAAGCACGCAACTTTAATAAAAATAAAAATGCTTTAAATGGAACTTGCAAAACAATAATTTTACTTTATCAATGATTGAGCTTAACATTTCTTTAAGAAATTGTCGAAAGTATATATTATTAAAAGTTTTCTTAATCTCTTATATTTACAATATTTTTTGTTTGAATTTTTTTAAATTTGCATATTTCCATGTTAAATATTATGTTATTTAATATTAGTTGGGCTAATTTTAAAAACAGAGTACGTTTATAAAATTCAGGAAATATTGTTTGATATTTGAAAATTTTTATGCATTGAAGGTACTTTAAATATAACGAATGAAAGTAAATAAGAAAAATTTAAAAATCTCTCTCTTTACTTTTGTGCAGACGTGCCAAGTATTTTTCATATTCCTTGATTGCGTCTACATGTGATTTACATCAAAGAAATTTCTATATAATCTTCTCTCTCCTGTACTGATGGGTAAGAGATCCTCCGGATGGATAAAATTCCTTTATTTATCGATATTTAGAATTAAAGTTAGTATTTTTTTTATTTTAGTTTGAGCTTACCTTACTTGGTAGGAAATAATTTAGTTTTATCGTGGTTTCTCGCTTATTATCGCGGCGCGCGGCTTAATAAGCTCGGGAGCCTCGATAAAATTAGATTATTTTTTAGCACGGTTAATGCGAATGAATTTTGTAATTATAAGCTTTTGCCTCGGGTAAGAAAAATAACATTTTAAATTGATATTTTTCCTGAACTATTTTAAAAATCATAGTTGAAAATTAATTACTGTAAAGCGTTTATGATAAATTAATACGCTAAATAACTTTTACTTTGTTATGAGTTTTGTCCCATAAATTGTCATTTTAGCAAATCAAAACCCATAAAATACATTTTTAAATTTTATAGAAAAATTTATAATTTTGAAAGACTCTTATTTAGAATTAAAAATTTACCAATTTTAAAATAGATATCAGGTTTCGTATCAGACAAAACTATGCATACACTACAACGTTACGCGGTTCAATAACTTTTTTATCCAAATAAATTCTATCGGATAAAAAAAACATAGTAAAAAAACTTTTTAATGAAATGAATATTGAATATTTGAAACATATAGAATTATTATCAAGGCCGTTATGAATTTGGTTGCGCCGATGGATGCGTCCGTTAGACCACACAGCATTTGTCGACGCGTCATCATACTCATTGTTTTCCATGAAGCCGAGAATTTGATAGGTTGTGGGCAATGTTCTATAAGACTATAATATCCGGAGGGCAAAGAGAAGAGAGAGAGAGAGGTCAGAGTAAATCCAAAAACCCCATAACGTTAGCTGTTCGTACGTTATATTGGCGGTCAGCCAATATCGATGATTTAGCAAGGTATTCGGGGGAGGTCTGCCGGTTATTGCACATCCAACGCGTACACATACATACATACATATATTTTCTCTCTATATCTATCGTTTTTGCCTATCATTATTTATATACGTTCAAACGATCGCTGCACTGCAGTTCCCTTTTATCTCTCTCTCTCGGTATACGACTAGGGCGTAAAGTGTCTACTAGTGTTCCAACTATGCGGTATATAAGCTAACTATAGACAAGCTAGACTTCTGCTGGTATCATACGTGATTTGGAACTTTAAGTTCGAACTTTTTAAACATTTACTTATTCTTTCTTATATGTTTAAAATATCTGCATGTTTGTGTTTTTTGCTCCGACTATAGAATTGAATTTTCCTAGGAGCGACATTCATTTTTTTTTCTCGTAAAAGCTTTATACGAAGATATGGAAACTGAACTGGAGCTATGACAAAATTTTCCTTTTCCCTTTTATTCAAACTTGAAAATTTGCATTTAGGCTGTATATGCGCGAGCCGAGATTGCAATCACATTGAGAGCTTTCTAGACAGTTGCCCCGCTCAAAAATGTATTAATATGCAAGGATTCGTGCTTCATTGAAATTCAATGAATATTTATGAAGCCGTATGTTTACTACAATTTTTAGTTTAATATATATATGTGTGGATTTTACAAAATTTTATTTTATTAATCTTATTATTTCCTTAAATAATGAAATTTCAATTTGAGTTCTTAGTTACACGTACAATAGACTAACGAAATTTAAAACTCTGTTTATTTTTTGTATTACAAATAGTATAAATTTCTTCTTTTAATTACAACTTTGCTGTGGTAATCGTATATTACGTTCTTCAATTATCGGAATAATACATAACGTTATCTGTCATAAAAATAAACATGCATAATTTTCCATTAATTAGTAACTTTTTTTCATCTTTCTATCTTGAAGCTATGTGAAACTTTGTTGAAATGAAAGAAAAGTCAATGTTTACTTTGCGAAACTTGTTGTGAAAAAGTTTTGAAAATATTTATTTGTATCTTTTTTAACTTTGATTTTCATTCAATCAAGAAAGAGATAGCAAAAAATTGGAAATGTTTAGCGTTACGTATATAAAAGGTATAGCGTGTCAGTTAGTTCGTATATTTTTTTTTTTCAGTGAAACTTTTTTAATTTCCCTGTGGAAAAAAAGCCGAAGTGAGAGAGAAAGATGAAAAAAAAGGTAGTGGTTGAAACTTATTTAAACAATTTACCTGGCCAGTTCTCTTTGGAGATGATGAACCCTGGAGCAAGCTCGTTCGGCCTCGGCCGTAGCCTCGCACACTCGAGCTTCGGCTTCCATCCGCAATCGTCTCTCCCGTTCCAATACATCTCGTTGCGCAGCTTCTCTCTGTAACAGAAAATACAAAAAAATTTAACAAACTTTAAATATTTTATAAAGAGAAACTTTTTCTTTATTCGCTTCATTGGTTTAAAATATTTTTTTTTTTAAACATTTTGTTTTTAAAACAAATTCTGTTTTTTAACCCTTTGACCAGAAGCCTATAGATATTCAATTTATTTATCAAGTAAACAACTAGTTTTTGTAGAAATAAATTTATTTTAAATTTATGGAAAGTTTATTCGATAGTATAATAAAACAAAAGAAAATGAAATAATAAAAAACATCAAAGTAAATTATAAGCATTAAGCAGCTTACAATTTTATTACATCCAAAAATATTTTTTAAGCGTTCGAAGCAGAGCGAAAGAGAATGTATATGGTGAATTATTTTTTTAACAGAAAAGAATCGATATACTGTATAAGCGCATATGTCCATCGTACATTTTCTTCTTTGATAGTTTCATCAGCCCCTTTTTACACACATATATATGCGTGCACCCGTTCTATATACTCTCTCTCTCACTTTTTTTATGTATACGCATATACATCCCTTTCCTTTCTATTCTTTTAACTTTTTCTTTTTTTTTGTTCTTTGCTTTCTCATATATGTGCCTCTCTCTTTCTCTCTCGTGTATAGTTTTTCGCGACACACGAATAGCTCTCGACGCTGTTTTATTGAATTGAAACTCTTGCAGCGTCTGTACATTATTGCCGCACGTCGTCGCCTTGAAAGCTCATATTGATGCATGGGCCAGATAAATTTCAGTTACACGTTTCAGCTCTTTCACTACTATACTATTCTTCATTTTTTTTTAACCTCGTTTGACACTTTTGTTTTTTAAACTTTTTATAAAATTATAGTTTTGCTTAACTTTATTGCAAAAAATTTTGCATGAAAAACTTTGTAACGAGAACTTTGATTATATTTTCAAATTCAAATAATTAAATTGGAATTTAAAGAATTTCATAAAAAAATAACAATTTTATTAATCTTTTTTCCAACACAATATTATTATAGTGATCAAAATTTAATTTCAAAAAGAATATTTGAACAACTGATCAATATGATCAAAGTTAAAAAAGTTTCTAATCAGCTATATAAAACAAGCACTAAATCAATATGTAATTCTGATGAATTGGTCTTATAAAATTTTGGCTGACGTGCACAATAAGCTGCGCAAGATTGTCGCTAAGAAGCTCGTAACGAAGAAACAAAAGACAAAGTAAGGAAATCGATCTCTTTTAAAAGAGAATTATTCATGAATTTAAATTGAAGTGCTCTTGTTCATTTCTTCCTCGAGAACTGTCAATACACGCAGACATATACGAATACATCTATATGTCATACAGATAAATATGTGCCGATAGTCCTTTCTTTTCCTGTATTGGAACGCCGACAATAACGACACACACACGCGGTTACGTCGATAATTGCATCAAGCCAATGGTGTCGAAAGCCTGTATATTTCACGCAATTTAAGCCAGCAAGGGCAAAGCACGAAGAATTCACATATATATATCGCCAGCAGTATATACGTGTACACGCAAAAACCCATAAATCGACTTCATTATTATATGCTTGCGCACGCACTCGCAACCCTTATAATATTTAACGAATGCATCACGCTCACTCGTGCTTTTCTTTACTCCTGTTTTTTTTTTCTTTTTCATATTATTGAACCGACCAAATCGTTTGCTATCTATTTGATTTGAAATGTGAAAATAAATTCTAATAGTTTGATTTAATGTTTCATTGTGAGTAATCGTTCCGTATTTTAATACGTATAGATAATTTGCATGAAATACATAATTTTAATTGCGATGCAATTATGGAGATCAATTGAGATGTATTATTTTATTTTTTTTTAAGGTAACATGGAGAAAGCATCAAATGGCTTCAGTGATTTATTAAGCGTTTGTAAATTATAATATGGAAATGTTTTCTAGGTAACTTTATAGCTACTTGAAATTATTTTTACGCTGATTTATAGTTGAGTGGAGAACTGTTTTTTAAGAATTTTAATAAGATTAATAACAGAAATTAATATTTCTTAAAAAGTAAATGATTAGTATATTATAAGATTTTTGATTTGATAAAATTTTTAGGATAAAATTAATATTAAGCTTCAGAATTATTGAATTTGAATGTTTCTGATAAATTTTCATTAATTTATTAAAATTAGTCCTCATTTTTATTCTGACAATTAAACTTGTTTCTTTCGCAACATTTGATCCCCATTAATCCCGGCAGTTCTTTATTTCATTAAACTTAACGACAGATAAAGACTCTCCTATTAACCGAAAAATCCTAATATGAAAATCAAATAACACTTATGGTTACCCTCAGTAAACACAAACGTTCGAGTTTATAAAAAAAAAGTAGGTTAACGGGTACCATATAAAGGGTCCAAACAAAGAGATTGCCATTAGATTCGTCAGTACTTTGTGTTTTCCAGCCAAATGGCGCGGAGCGATAAAGATAAGACTTCTTAAAATTCTCTCTCGCTTAAAAAAAAAAAAAAAATTATTTTCTCGAAGAAAAAAGAATAAGAAAAGGCACATTGATTATCTTTCTTACCGAAACGTTGAACTTATAACGTACAGAATTTTACGAGACGTTTTAAGTTAATTAGATTAGGCTCTCTCCGCTTCCCTTTATCTTACCCTCTAACGTTTTCAGAAAACGAGACATCGATGCAGATTACCAAGTTTAAGAGGAAGAGAGAGAGAGAGAGAGAGAGAGAGAGAGAGAGAGAGAGGAAGGAATAAAAGGAAAGAATAGTAGGTGACTACTGAATGTCGATCGTATACAGAAAGGAGTATACAATCTGGTAAAAGCCAGACTGACCATGTAAAAGGCGCACGAATATAACGCTAAAGCTAAAGTAAAGAGTAGTAGGGTTTTAAGGGATGGCTAGTCGGATTTATGGCAGTCTTAAATCCTGCGCCAAGAGCTTTCCCTCTTTCTCAAATTTTTTCTTTCTCTCTTTCTTTCTTTTCCTATACTCTTTTCTACGAATCGACGACTTTTCTCGTAAACCCTGTGTACAGAATAATTTTCCTCCTACTTTTTCATTTCCTTTTTTTTTAAGTTTCTTTTTTTTATGTTTTTCTTTTTGTTTTCTTTTTATTCGTTGTTTATGCTTTGTATATGTTTGTTTCTTCTTATCAGTTGAATCCTTCACGTTTGTCTGTCCATCAGTATCCAAGTAACTTTTTTTTCTCCTTTCTCAAGGAATACTTTTAAGTGGTCTTACCCTCTCCGAGCTTTCTTTCTTTCTTTTTTTTTCTAAAGCTCAACAATGTCCTATAGGATCTTGAGACTAGGACTCCGGAAAACTACCCTTACGACGAAAAGCCATTTAGAAGTGTGCGACGATCCGATAAAATCGAGAATTTCCGAAGACGTGATAGCTCGAGGACAAAAATAGATAGAAAGAAAAGATACACGCACGGAAAGTGAAGGTAAGGAGAAAGTGAAAAAAAAAGCTAAAGGGAAAAAATATGCGAAGGCTAGGAATCGCCAATAGAAGAAGAAAAAAAAGGAAAGCAAAATGTACGAATGTAAGAAGATAGCGAAAAAAAGGTTAGGGGATGGTTATAGAGAAAGATTGTCTTGATGCTCTTGATACTCGTGTCGAATCCAATTATCGTAGTTCACTAAAAAAAGAAGAAGAAAAAAAAAGGAACTAGGAACTAAGAGAATAAGAGACAGTTATTGTTATAAAATAAGTCGAGCCTCTTATCGAAGACTTATGGAGATATTGCTCTTGAAATTGCTGGACTTTTGTCGATAAGATTCTCAAGTGACTTTCAGGATAAATGAGATAATAACCAATAATGGAATCAACTACCGTCAGATTAATTTTTAAAAGACAGGTGAAAATTATTTTTTGTACATTTGTATGTAAGGATGTGCTCCATGATCTACTGTTAATAAAAAATAAATTAGTAATAAATAAATTAAATTCATATGCGTGACTCGACCAACTAAATCCAAGACAAAGTATCGTTTTAATACTCAACAAAGGATATATTTCTTAAAAATTATTATCCGCAAAGCTCTTTACGCTCTAAATCCATCAGCGCCTAGTACGTCGAGACAGGGTAAAAAGAAAGAAAAAAACTAAAACGTACAAGTATTATTCAGAACCCTTAAATTCAGGGTGCAAGGCACGCATATACGTACACGTCTTGCTTTGAAAGCGCACTTTTAAGCGGTTAGAAAAAAAAAAATTCGAAAGAATACTCATGGTACTGTGCTCTAAAGGCTGGCCTTGTGATTTATGATGATTTTGTAGTTTGTCGAGTTCAGAATTGCAGGGAGTACGTATACGCGTTTCTATATGGGGATCGTAGAACGCACGTGACCCAGCTATTAAGTGCGTTGTTCGCACGCGTGGTTCTTTTTTTATATACGTATACAGGACACTATCAAGCTTATACCACGCACATCGTCACCACCAAAAATCCAACTCCTATTATAACCATATATTCTCCAGATTTTTACTCAGTTTCTGTCGTTATTTTTTATTTATGTTCTTTTTTTTCCTCGCCCTATTTTACATATCTCATTTCTTATTGCTTTAACGGGCATCTATGATGCTTTGATCACAAATCTTTTCACATGATAAAGATATTATTTTTAAATAATCATTCCATTTTTTATTCAAATGTTTTTTTTTCATAAAATTTACAAAATAAAATACACAATATCGTAAAGATAATTTTATCAAATGACCTTTCATTTTTTACGAACCATCTTAATAATGAAAAAAAACATTCATTACTTTTTCATTTTTATTATTTCCTTTTGTTTATTTAATTGTTATAAAAAAAAAGATTATTATTTAAAAATAAAGCATAGATAAAAGAAAATCGTATCATAAGTCGAAAAAGTGTTAGTATAGTTGGGAGAAGAAAGTTGTGTTTGAGTTAGTACTAAAACATAGAGTCGAGGTGTTAAGGGTATGAATCTCGTTTGAGTTTGAATTATTAATGTCTCCTTGACTACAGTGCCAATGTGTCGGAGCAATATAACAAGTTATACATATAACATTACCTTTAGGATATACTAAATGTTTTAGCAATGAGTTTACTTACCAAAGTCCTTTCATTAATTATTTGTGGCTTTGATCGTATAAGAAAAAAAAAAGAAAAGAGAAATAGAAAACGATAATAAAAAGTTCAACAAACTGATGATACGAGACGGTATAATTCTTTAGTAACTGGTGGAGATTGATCCACAATGTATATGTGTGTGTATGTGTACAATAGTGTGACACGTAGGAAGAAATGATGGCAAGAATTTCCGTGCTTTCGCACGTAAGAATAAAAGAAGTGTGCCGAGCAAACACGTGAGACGAATAAATTATACGACAATAGGTCGCCTTTACTCTTGTATGGCAGACTGATGCTGCTGCTGCTGCTGCTGCTACTGCTACTGCTACTGCTGTTGTTCGTCAAACGAACAAGGGCGCGCGTACTGCTTGTTTACATAAAAATAAGGGTAGTCAAGTCAAGCTGTTTTTTTTTTATCTTTTTTCGCTCTTTATCTAGATCAAGAAAAAGCACACGTCACAGATTTTTCAACCTTTGACTCAAATGGGAATTCGTTTTTTTATTTTAGTATAACCGACATCTTTATTTCCGTTACTATTTCCAGTATTATCAAGATTGTTTAAGATAGAGTAATAAAAAATTAGTGTTTTACATTATGTATTATCGAAATTCGATAAGACAGCTGATTTAATCATTATCAAGTGCTTTTTAATCTATTTTTGTTAATCAATCAGCCATCGAATCTTTATTTTAAATCTATGATAAATAATTATCATAATAATGGTATTAAATGTAGATTAATTTCAATTAAAAATTTTTAAACATCTTACATGAATTAAAATAACTTCCTTATCTTTCAAATCTCCATAAAATCTATGTACAAACAATTATTATTGAATTTTCTAAAAGTTTAATGAAGATGAAATAATAATTAATCAAAGACATTAGATTAAAATATACTAATTGATTTTGAATCTATATTAGTTTAAAACTACTTATTTCGAAAACTAATTAAAGTTCGTCTCATCAAATCCTAATAAGTTGGCATACAGCAGCATCAAGTTTGTCTGAATATTGACCCTGACTAAATTCAACGTTACACCCGGAAGCGAATAATACTAATTTCTGCACCAATGAAAACCTAATGAATATAACGTTAATTTAAAGTCAATCAACTAAATGCTACAACTAAATAAGAGAAAAAAGTAAGAAACATAATCTAAATCAATAAGCGAGTTAAGGAAGTGAAACAGAATTGAAATATGTGTACCAATCTCATACGATTTCCGTATACATACGTAAGAAGTAATGGCTTTTATAGTGTCACCGGAAAACTTTGAATCCAACCTTTAGATCTGGTGGTTGCAGTCACATATAAGCAATAGAGCTTGAGCTTAGTAGCAAATTTACGGTCAAGTCACGCAATCCCTTATTTTTTTTTAACGTACCGCATGAGTATACGTGGAAGTTAAGTTCTACCAAAAAGGAGCGTAGCAAACCTCCGAGAGTTGAGCGTATGGTTAACCGCGGATATCTCCTTATCAGTGGACTTGATATGTGACCACTGTGATACGCATATATAGACGATACTTTTTTCTTTTTTTCTTTCTTTTTACGTGCGTGATTTAATATCTTTTACTGCACATGACGACGGTTAATATAGTTTAGATATTGTATATGCGTACTACGTCTGTAACGAAAGCTCGGTTTATTCGCTTGGTCGGATTGTTACTGCACGCTTATATGTTGGAAGAATGGTATATATACCTTTGCTTGCGCGTATTTTTATTTAGAATTTTTATGGCTTTTTTTATACTATTGCGCACTAAGATCTACTGATCCTTGCATTGGATTGCTCGCATGACTATCGTGTGGATTTATTACTTTTTTCTAATTTTACATTTTTTAATGGATTATTTAAGCTTTTTTTATCAAACGTCATTAGTTTATAATAATATTAAAAATCATAAAATTTATTATATGTAAAGACAAAATTATAATTGAAAAAAAAAATTAATAAAACTATTTATAATAATTTATAATCGACTAATAAATGATTATATGAAAGTTATTTTTTTTAAAAATTTTATTTAACGTCGCTGTATTTTAGCTATCATTTCGATACTAATTAGCGTCGAAGGTCTTCAGTGTGTTTGTGAACAAAGCACATGTACCGTATACAGTGGTGCTTGTATCAATCGACTGCCGAGAGCGAGATTCGAACTCAGCACTTCGAGATTACGAATCCATTACTCTACCGATTGAGCCACTGAGACCGTGTATAAAGGTGAGTTAGAATAGTAATTATTGAAATAGAAATATGCTCAAATGAAAAATTTAATTCAAAATCCTGTGTTAATCGTGATTTTATATATATAAAGCAATCTTGTTTGTTTAAGTAGACCAAATAATCCTTTGTACAATTAGATACGATTCTTTTGTGCAATTAGAAACTTTCTAAATGAATAGTGTTGAATATTTCTTTTTGTTTTTTTTTGCTTCAAAATAGCAAATGTTTGTTATAGCTTATATAGTTTGCTGGTATTTTTTCACACACATACATACATATACATAAAGTCCAATATGGTTGTAAGTGACGCAAATGGCACTAGAGCTAAATTTAGAGGAAAACGAGGTATGCGTCGTTTGGGAAAGAAAAAAAAAAATAAGTCGAGAGAAAGAGAAGCATCGTATTACTAAAACCGGCGGCGCCCGAAGGAACCATCTCATTTACTCGAGCTCGCGAAGAGCGTCTGCATCCTGTGTATATATATGTACGCTCGCCCACTCTGCAGTTACATAACTCGCCTTGCACTTACTTCCGTGATAAAAATGAAAAAAATGAATATTCCTTGTTGCGGCCCTGATAGCTTGTGAAAACTGGTGAATTTTATAAAATAATCTATATGAAGTATATGTTTATTTAGAGAAGAAAAGAGGAAAAAAAGTAATGTGGGAAACGCTAGAAAATGAACTTGAGCTAGTTATGTTAGAGACGATGTATTTATGAGAAGAATTTATTATGAAAGCTTTTTCTTGAGAGAGTATGTATAGGAAACGGGCGCTTTATACGAGTCAAGGAAGTTTCAAGGAATTTTCTTTGCAGTTTATGGAATTTTAAGAATTTTATATTATAGTCTTGGAACTCGGAGACTATACCAAATCTTTTTATTACATGCATTATAATAAGTTTTCTTTAAAAGCTCCTTACATTTTTTACTTGAATTATGCAGATATTGTTCAACAAAGTTAAAGTATGTACGTTCAATTAATTTTTAAGTTAACTTTAGAAAATTATATTTGAGAGAAATCAATTGTGATGTTAATATGTTTATTTGATATATAATTGTACCTTAATTATTACTTATTATTAGTTTTTTTTCAAATAGTACTTTAAAACAAAAACACGTATTCAAGCCGCTCGATTTCTGCAGTATAATGAGATCTTTGTTCAATTTTACAAGAAAAGTCGAAGAATACTCGTGAGCATTTACTTTAACGGTGTTGGAAAGTTTTAAAACACAGTGCATATTCTGGATATTGACTAGACAAAGCAAGTACAGTTGTTTTATATATTTTTTCTTCTAAACGACTTATCTTTTTATTGTCCATAACACACGTACAACATACGTGGTACACGTACACGTAGTTATACGAATTTGAAGCAGAGTCTCGCTTGAGTCAATCACATGTTGCACACGTGTCAAGCATAGCATGTATGAGTATGTATGAGTATGTATGAGTATCCGCGAGAGAGATAGAAGGCTTTGTTCCCTTTGGAGTTTATATATGTACAAATGTGTAGTATGTGTCGTCCTTAGGTCCATGACGAGTCCGACAGCCGGATTACACGTGTCCGTTGTATACTCGTCAAATACAACCAATGCAATTTCATGTATAGTACATTTTGCGGATGCCAAGGACTCAATTTTGTACATACACTATCTTCCTCTTTCGCTTCGTGTCTGCTTCGTGTCAAATTTTGACCAATCAAACGCGTTTTATGAGAAAGACTTCATTCATCTTGTTAGATAGCTAGATACATAGATATACGACAAAATCGATTGCTACCATTATTTTTTTTCTCTTTTGTACAATGTATATTAGCAGTTAATTTTTAAATTAATTTCTTTATTTTTAAATGCAGAGAAAATAATTTTGCAGATTCTTTTAATAAAAATAAAATTTTGGAAACAAAATTAAAAGAATATTCGAAATTATTTTAATTTAATCAAAGATTTAATACTTAAAATTTATTAAAAAATTTTTATAAACTTGCAAGTAAAAAAACATATCAGGATTAACGTGGATTTAATTTTTTTTTCTTTAATTTGATTTAACGTCACTGTATTTATGCTATCATTTTGATGCTAATTAGCGACGGAGATTCACAGCGTGTTTGTGAACAAAGCACATGTATCATATACAGTGGTGTTTGTATCAATCGGCCGCCGAGAGCGGGAATCGAACTCGGAACCTCGAGATTACGAATTCATCGTTCTACCGACTGAGCCACTGACGATCTCAAAATTTATTTCTTATTTATTAAATTAGAAATGACAATAATAATATAATAACGTTAATATTTTTTAAATATCAAAGTGATTATAAGTTTAAAAATTTGATTAAACTTTTTTATTTGACAGGAAAAATTAATAAAGTCAGTCTGTAACAAATCCTGTTCGTTTAATTCTTAGAGTAAAATTTCATTCTATATAGTATATTTCACTTAAATCTTTGCTCGAGAGGGAAAATTTCACATAGAGCCATAGCTAAAAGAGCTTCTGTACAATTACAGCGTTCCTATGCGCGACATTACTTCTTTATGAGCTAGTCCATTAACTTATGAAGCGCGAGCCTAAATTTTCGAAAATCCAAAAGCCAAGGTAATTTTATAGAGATTTCCATTTTCTTCCGTACATACATTTTAATGTACAACGTACATATATACATACATACTAAGATTTTTATATACATATATATAATTAAATTTCACTTTACGGCATTACACGGTCAACGACTTTTATATACGCATTAAGTAACGAGCACTTCACGCAAAGAGATCGTTTCGGCCTTCAACTTTGAGCTAAGAGAAGGACCCCACTTGAACTTTTTTTCGCATATTTAAAATAAAGAATTAAAAAAAAAGAGAGAATACTGAACCTTCGTGCTTCCTATGAATATTTTTTCTTTTTACTACCAATTGACGGAGCGATAAGAGCTTTTTAGTATAATACTTGTACACTTGGTACGATTGACGTTCTGCTACTTAAAAAAAAAGTAATACCAAAGATAATTTTTGCTTTTATGAAAAAGTTTATTCTTGTAGAAAAAAGGAGATCAAAGGATTATTTGAAGTTTAAGTGTACCTTTTTTTTATCTAGCGCATTATATACTTTAAACCATCAATGCTATTTTAAGGAGCAATATTTCTGGGGGAAAAATTGTTTTTAACGTATCTATAAAAAATATATTAATAACCTAATAGTAGAGCTATAAACGGTCTATTACTTCCTTATGTCTTATGCCGTTATATTTTATTTTAGAAGATGTGAAAGTATTTTAAGCGTAATGAGATCATATATATTGTCATGAAAAAAAAAGATTTTTTTGTTAAATTTATATAGGCATATAAATTTTATCTAAAGCAGCTAATTATTCGCTGATCTAATTTATTGATAAAAGATTAAATTGTATATTAATTAGAAATTTCAATACATGCATATTTTCATGGTAATTTGATTTCATTTAAAATATCAATATTCTGAAATGAAATTTTTATTCTTCAATAATTCACTTTTATATTAACATTAAAATAAGTATTGCCTGGCCAATCATAACTCAGCTGAAATTGCAAATAAACTTGACAAAGCCAGTATCACTTGCTTACTTAACATTCTAATATATATAGAGAAGCAAATTATTAAGCATATACATATGCACGCAATATTGCTTTCCAGACGAAAGGGGTAGGGGGTAATTAGTCATGCTAGAACGATTTATCATAAGGCGATCGAGTTTAGATCGATGGATTATGCATCCAAGCACTAGTATAATAGAAAGCATTCTCTCTATATATTCCTCTGAATGAAGTTTATGTATTTATACATAGTGTTATATGTACGCATGTATAGATAGACTAGATTCTATAGAAGCTATACATAAAGCTCTCGCTTTCTCTCTCTCTCTCTTTCTCTCTTGCGTTTGGTCCCTCTGCTATTATAATATTCTATATAAACTCCCCCCCTTTTACTCTTGGCTTGGCGCTTTAGTTTCACAGCTGTGACAATAAAGCACGTCAGTATAGTTTCTCTCTTGTCTATGTGCTGCTGCTCCTGTCGTCTCTTGATGTTGCTGCTGCTGTGCTGCTGCTTTTGCTTATAAGCAATGCACTCGGACGAAGCGAGGCGCGAATGCAGATGATATGCGCACACATGCAAACATCGAGACCCTATATAAACCTATCCTCCTATCGTGCAGCTTTGAATGACTCATTACTCTAGCGTTTCTCTTCTCTCTACTATATGGCTTGCTGGAATATTGTATAATACTGTGTATCGTAGACTATTATGTTTTAAAAAGGGAAAAAATGGCGAAAGCATGAACTTGATTATGATTAAAGTGATTTTAAATAGATTGTCAAAAAATAAAGGTTGTTTATTGCCTTTCTTAAATTTCTGATTTAAAATGTAATTTAAGTGCAAAGTATGTATATGATAAATAAGTTTTTGTTGTAAAGTTTATTATACAATTTTTTTTTTGTTAAATTTTTTATGAAGTTCATTGTTTATATATATAAACATAAAGCTATAGCTTTGTGTATATTTTAGTCTTACTTCTTAATCTATACACGTCTAAGGTTGCAATAAAAGTGCTATAGTTAAGTTTATTCTATACTTCGTGAAATATCGATACTAACAATATTTTATAAGAACGTGTTATTATTTTATTCTGTTCAATGTAATTTTATGGATCAATAATGTTTACTTTATCTTCACTTTAATGATCATAATTAAAAATAGTCATTAAGTTAATTAAATTATTTTTAAATATAAAAATTTGAAAATTATCCAGTTCTACATTGCATATCTGTATATTATTGCTTGGTATTATATGTATTGTTGAGCTTTTAATGCCATATTTTAATATCAAAAATTTAATACCCCCTGCGTTCCGAAGGGATTTATTGTAATGGTTGCATTAAGTGAAATTTACATGAGAGATGCACAAATGCCCTTGACAGTCCAACATTTGACAAACGATTGATTTTCAACAACACGAGAAGGATAGAGATAGAGTGAGTGAGTGAGGAAGATAAAATAAGAGAAAGAATTTGATTGAGTTCGTTGGGGATAATTGAGGTCTGATATTCGATCGCTGTTCAATATACACTCAGCAAAGTATTCCTCTTTGTACTTGGTTCAATTTCGTATTTATAATTTGATAGATTATCGAATGAAATTATCCTATGCATGATTGCGTTCTCTGCAAATTAATAATCAATTTTAATGCAAAGTTTATTTTGACGTTTAACTTTTCGAACATCATAAATATTTATTGGACTTTAACGATGTTTTCAATACAAACGAATCGCTACGCCAAGTTTTTACGAACAAAAGTTTGTTTGATAAAGAATCTTTTCTCTAATTCAATTCCCGAGCAAATCAATGTTGTGAAAAAAATATTTGTGTTTGTGTGTGTGCGCGAGTGTGAATTACCATTAAATTTGCTGAATAAGGCGCATGTGAATGAATGAAAACGCGCTAAACTTTCTAGTGTATCAAATGTTTTATTCATGTTCATTAGAATATTCCTTTGAATAAAAGCGGCATCAGCTGTATATTACCCTACACCCCTAATGGATCTTTGAAACAATTAGTCATAATCTCGACAGCGGAAATCCGCGAACCCTATCGAGGACTATAAAATCATCTAAATGCCTCCCTCGTAGCATTGGTCATGCGACCATTAAAGTTATGTGAAATTAACAATAACAGTTGTATACTTAATTTACCCTTATTTTAAAATTAAATAAATCTTTACTGTTCTTACAATTAATTGTTTTTTTTTTTTTTAATTTTTTAGATGCTATCGATACTGGCTCATAAAAAATTCAGTTCGATATGCTTTTATAAATCACAGTCAAACAAAAATACTAACAAAAAGTTATTTCAACTTTTTTTTCTTGAATTAGAGTCCATTTAAATTTCAAATTTTTTGTTATGCATTAATTTAAAATAAAAAAAAAAGTAACTCGAGCTGCATTGTAGCAGCGCATTGTTTCGAACATTATCATTTATGAAATATTTAACATTTTATTTTATCCGAGCTTTTTATTGCACATTTTTTTTACGAGTATAATGCAATAATAGTATCTTTTGAAGGGCTCCTATTTTAAATGTCAATGCATATTGTGAATATATTACAGTCTCTGCGAAAGCAGTTTTTGAATAAAATAAGAATGAATTTCATGAAAAATTTATCATCCAAGGCAAAATGCACTTATTCTGTGTTTGCACAAAAGATTTTTAAAATCTAGGTCACATTTTTTGCTTCATAATAGAAGCTTTTGAATTTTGCAGAAAAATATCGTCAAGCTTACAATTTGCTCAAGCCGTTTATTTTTTAAATTCTGAATGTATAATATTTTGATTTTCATTATTCAAAGTAAATTACTTGAATACTAAAAATGATATATTGCACTTTTGTACAAATTCATCCATTTTAAAGCATAGATTATCTTTATATTCATAATTAAATATTTTTTTTTAAACATTCATAATAAAAACTTTTTATTTATCAAAAATTCAATTTTTTATAAAAGCGTAAAGAAAAAAGATTAAAAAGAAAAAATCCATTGCTCACCTTGCCAAGTTTAGTAAGTCCCGCGGGCATGAGTTTGTGAGCTTTTGAAATACGTCCGGTCCGGGGGATTTCTTCGTTGTCGGGGCATTTTTGGGCCGAGGCTCCGTTTAAATCGTTGTTGGTAGCTCTATTATTGTTATTGCTCTTAATAGGACTAATTGTACTTCCACCACCACCCCAAACTCGAGCCGCTACACGACCAATTGGGCCTTCAACGCTACGTTTTATAAAACGAGCAACCCCACCGCTTACTTCGTTGGTTCTCCCGCCCTCCACCTTTTCGCACTTAAGCGCCCAAGCGCTACCGGGCACCACAAAGGCCCGATCGCGATAATGTTGAATTTAGTTCTTATACCGTTACACTCCACTAAATCTTATTATTTGCTCAAGCTTCTTTGGCTACTTTTATCACAGATCTCTTTCTTTTTTTTATAGAGTCGCACTAACGTTTATACAGTGATCTATAAATTTTTAAGATTTGCACTAGAGATTTTCACAAAAGGTTTGTTGCGAGAACTGATTACGGAATTAAATTCTTTTTTCAACTGTTATTATCAATTTCATAAATCATTCACTAACACACAATCGGTAACTTTAATATTTTAAGTCAATTAAAGGATTGATGGATGATAAAATTAATTCTTGTCTGTTGATTTCAATTGATGATTGTTCTATAAATATCAAATTTCGATAAACTATATCGCGCACAATATCGTTTAACTGCTTGATTTATTTATTATCGTTATCATACTTGTCACTGATAAAATTGATTAATATTGCAATCAATTAGTTCGGTTACACAGAAAAAAAAAACTAGCATCGGCTATTCTCTCTGGATTTGAATCGATTCCGAGGGTAAAGGGTCCGATAGATTTTGCGCGGATGTGGAAGCAAAAGGAAAAGCCACGAAGAGACGAAAAGAGAAAGAGAAAAGATCCTGGAGGCAGCTGCTGCTACTGCTACTATGGTACACTATCTGTTCGGTTACTGCATCTGTACGGCCGTTTAATCGCTCGCCACAAAACAACCCCCGTTGCATCCGCACTACCCACGCCTCCGGATATACGCTCTGGCACAACCCTATCCTCTAATACTTATAAACGTGTCTTCGAATACTCCTGACAATCGATGTACAATATCCCTTCTTCTTTTTTTTTCTTGCTTTATCTATTGCAATAGGAATCGACTTATTTTTCTTTTTTCTTTATTATCACTGCTATTGATTTTATTAAACTTTATTTCAAAGTAATAATATTGGAATGGAAGACTAAATTGTTTTCTTCTTCTATCAATTTGTTCACTTGTGGAAAATTCTCTCGAAATGCGTTTACCGAAAAATGGAGAACTAGAAAAATAGTACTGTAAATTGCTTCTTGATATTCAAAAGACACACTCTAGAGAAGTTTGCCCGTGGAATACGAGCGCGCACTTGTCTTCTCGTTTAAAAGTCATCCAACAATCGGAATATCTTGGAGAAAAAAGATCGTGTGTGTGTGGGAGGTTTTTTCAAGTCACGTGACCTTGAGGCACACCGTATAAGAACCGCGCGACAGCTGAAAATAAACGATGCACCAATGCTCACTTTTTTTTCCTCGCTCTTCCGTATCTTTTTCTCTTATTCTCGTCTTGCTGCACCGAAAAGTTTTTTTCACAGAGTTAAAAGTGCAGACACGAAAGTGAACAAGAAGAGATGTATGCAAGCAAAAGAAGAAGTGGAAGAAAAAAAAATAGGCAAAAAGGAAGGACGGCTTTTCCTGAGGGGTTGTAAAAGTGCGCTGAGAGCAGTAAAACACGAGAAGCGTGGTAAGTTCTTTGGTTCTTAGCTCTCTTCTTCTCCTTTTTTCTTTCTTTCTTTCTCTCTTTATTCTTCAAAGTTGTAAAAGCTAGAAAAATATGACGATGCTTCGGAGGCTTTGGATATAAAAATCCACGTTATATTCAGTCTTGGAGAGTGCCAAGGGTTTTACATTATACGTTCATTGGTACATGTGGTGCGAGTGATCTTTTCTTAAGATTCTTCGATTTACCGTATAGGGGAGAAAAATGACTATGGTATAACTTGTAGAACAATAAAATGTATTTTTTCCGTATTATTCTTCTTCTTTTATATGAAACACTTGAATTTTCGATTAGCTGTAGGCCAAGGAACACTTCCACTTCCGCATATCTTCTTCCTTATCAAAGTGTCTGCTGCAGTGCAGTCGTAAAAAATTATACTCTCGCTCGTATGAATATTCGTATGCACTAGTGCACTCCGTTACTATACTACTCATTAAATACTTAAAAAAATTTTTTTTATTTCAAAGTATATTCGAAAATTTGTTGTTTACTTTAGGATGAGAAATTGCATGAGATGCATTAAAGTTCGATTTGTATAAACTTGGTGCAATAAAAATTCTTGTATATTTAGCCGTTAAGTTACGTAAGACACGCAGCACGGATGCCGGCCGACTGACGGCAGCCCGTGCTAGTGAAGCCGGCTGTGCTCTCTGTGTATACGCTTAGCTCTCTTTTCTCGTCTTTCTTTCTCTTTCTCTTTACCTCTTTCTCGCTCTATCTCTCGTTTATAAACGACAGAGCGCCGCGTTTATATATGAAAACTGACTCACACTCTAGCACCCCCGAGAGCTCGCGCATGCGCTACTGCAAAACCCACTATATACAAGAACACCCCATCGACACGGCCAAAGCCGGATGTAAAACTTTTTCTCTATACATATATATCTGTGTATGTTTATATATACCTTAATATATATATAAGATATAACACAAGGGTGTATACATAGCGTTGTAGTTTTCGCGGATAGCAGAGCCAGAGTAGCAGTGACATTAGTCGCGCACGTGCATGTTGACTACTACAGCATGAAATACCGGCTTTACGTTGTTCTCCTTGAGAGAGCACACGAGAAATAAAAATAATTGGAGAACATCGAGAAGATTTCTTTAATTAAATAGGACTTTTTTACTTATTAATAGAAGAGTATTTTTTTTCTTCTGTGTATTATGTAAAGTCTATAGAAACAATATTAATTTAAAAGATAGTTAAATATTTAATTTTAACAATAATATTAAATGTTGATTTTTTAAAATAATGCAATGTTTTGAAAAAGTTTCACTTAATAAGTTTTAGTTTATATCGAAAATAAATAAAGTTCTAGTAACGTTTTTTCCCTTATTTGAAAAAAAAAGGAAAGAAAGGAAGAAAATACGGAAACGAAGGAGAAAATCTAGAGTACTTTGCAAGATGCGTAACTGCGATAAAGCTTATCATGGGATAAAGCTTTGGTGTTACGTAGAGGGTGGTTCGATGGTGTAGATGGTCCAAGTACTAAGACAAAAAGAGAGGAGAGGAGCTAGTCGTTGGGGAAAGCAGTGAAACGAGGATTTGCGTATACGGCTATATACGCTGAGCGCAGGGTAGATTGGGTAAGGTTGTGGTACTACTGTGATGATGATTTCTTTAGGGAGTAAAAAAATAAAGAAGAAAAAAGAGAAAGAGAGAGAGAGAGGGTCGGACGTTTTGTTTGACTATAGTTTAGATGAGGGAACAACGGATTCTGGCTTCTGTGCACATCTTTTCATTTCTTGTCTTGTCTAACTCGTCTGTGTATTTTTCGGCGGTTTGATTTTTCGATGTGTACCGTTCCATACAAACTGTGTGTTTTCTATATAAGGGTAAGGAAAGAAAAAAAGCTCTCTTTGTTAAGGATTTATTTTAGTTGACGCTTTCTTATTGCTGTATACTAAAGGTATACCGTCTTTCTTTACATTCGAATACTTTTTATCAGACGCTTCTTGAGACTTTAGATTTGATTAAATTGAGATTACGGTTCAATTTCAGATGATGTTTTATTTGTTTTCGAAATTATATGTGCAGACAATTTAAATGGATTTTTTCAATGTTTAAATTTCAGAATCTTTTTTAAATAAAAATTTACATTATTAAATCACTTGATTAACATCATTTTTTATAAATCACATATCTTATATTTTAATAACTATTTTTAACATGAAGACTTCAAAAATCCAATATAAAAAAAGGTTTACGATTAGATCTTTGATTTCGAATGACCCTACTACGCAAATATAAATCAAAAGGAATCTCAAATTGATTACCTTAGCAAGATTAATTGCACTCGGTCTCGTAAATTAACAAGGTTTTATCAATGGCATAGGGGAAATAAACGTAATTACAATAATGAATTTAATAAAAGCATTGCAGGTAATTTTCTTATTTATAAAATTATACGAGGAATATAGTTTAGCACTAATGACTAATAATACGTGTATGCTTGTAATTTTTCAAAATTTGAACTACTTTTTACGTTTTATCGTTGATTCGTTATTATATGAATTAGAGTATAAAAAAGAGATTATTTAGATATCGTGAAGGTGCGGTGATGAGTAAAATTATACCCGTTTTGTATTTGTATAACAACACACATAGAAACATGAAATTAGTTTTAAAAAGCTATTAGGCGGATCAATATCGTATACATATTTCATAAGGGGTATAACAGGAGTTAATCGTGTACCTATGAATTTTGTATCTTTTGATAAACAAAGGAAAATTTTAATTAACGCTCAGTAATTGTTTATTATGTAACTTAAAATTAACATCAATGAATGCTGAGCTAATACAAGAATTTTTCTAATTTATTCAAATTTCGGTTTGATTGTGAGTTGTAATTTTGTTTATAATTTATATATAAATTATATAAGCTAATAATAATAAAAAAATATTAGTTCATCGTCAAAGACTATTGGTGTTAATTTTACCTTACAATTTTATCTTTCATTTGATTATCTTTGAAATGTGTTTACACTTTTCATGAGTCAATAGTAATTTTAACTTAACGAACTTGTTATCAATATAGAAGTATTAAAAGTCGTGACATTGTCAAAGTCTATAAAAATATTCTGAAATAGAAAAATAAACAGAACTCCAACTGGATCGTTAAAAATTAAGCTGATATTAATTAAAAATTCAGTGCGTTTATAAGCTGTCTTTATGTATCTGTAAAATTGATTTTCTTCTCTAAATGGGTAATTTGAAATTCTTGTAAAACGATTTCTTATCAAAATTACAGTACATAAAAAAAAAGACAAGTGTAAAACAAAAGCGAAGTAAAATCGTGTGAGAGTGGATATTGGAGATTGTATTAGAAGAGATAAACGAGAGAGAGAGAGTGAGCGAAAGTATTGTGTCTAGTCGAAGCATTTAACGTCTCATCTGTGTAGGTGTGTATCTATGCCAGTGTGTGCGAGTGTGAGAGGTTGGCGATTTCATCCCATTTCAGGTAATGACATCCCTGATCGTTCGGAAACTCAGTCATGCGAGGGGTTATAAAGTCTGAAATGGTGCACCTGCAACTATATAAGTTACAATTCATTGTTTTCCCTTCATTTTCCCAAAAGTCTAGCAAAACTCTATAATCAAACTTAAGATTGGCTTGCATTAATGAGATCTTGCCCAGACGGAATTGAATTACCATAAGAAATTTTTTTACATTCTATAATAAAACTTTCTTTGACTTTGAATAAAACTTTTTTTGTCTTTGAATGTTAACTATTGTTTCCGAATCAAAGTTATTTAATATAAATCAGAACTATGTATACTTTTTTTAAAAATTTTTATATCGGTCATTAATAAAAATTCCTTCAATGTAACGAATAATTATAATAAAATGATAGTAAACATAAATTATTTATTGTTGATCACTTGCTATTATTCTCATCTAATAAAACGAGTCGAAAATATTTAATAAAACACACAAAGTAACCAAAGCATTGAATTATTGAAGCCTTAGAAATGGATTATTCATAATATCCTCTGACGAAAACACAGCAACCAATAAATTTAATATAAGTACCATGAATCTTATAAATTAATTTAAATACAATGAAAGCTGACTGGAACACCACAGGATTTTAGCTATCTAGGAATAATTTAGCTTGCATAATTGAACTAGGGTAAAAGAAGCTTTGAAGAGGACAAGAAAACAAGAATGCAAATAAAACATGGATAAGTATTAACTTAATTTTCAACAATTCTTAGTTATGTATTGATTTCTATAATAATTGTAGAAAATTAATTTGAAATTATTTATGGCTTAAACAACATTTATTTTTTACGTAATTATAGTTGTGTACAATAAAAATTTATTATATAATACTACAGATTTAGACTGAATTCATTGATACATTTATGTATGGAATACATTACATAAAATTAACTATTGATATTTCGATAATTGTAATTAAAAAAAACGCTGCCAAGTGCTTTGGCGGAATGCTTTCTCATAGAGCTCTTTGAGTTTCATTATTTTTTTATATTTATTTAAATGTGATTTTAATATAAAAAAATTGTCCATCATTAATATTTATTCATTTTGTACTTTATAAATTTTGAATATATATGCTAGTTGATTGCCTTTTCAACATTTTGTTTGGGTTAAATGTTAGCTTTTAAAGTGTTTAATTTTGTTGACTTTAGCTAGCCTTATACATAGGTTCGAATTTATTATTTTTGTTATCTTGTGGATATCTTTTTATCACGACTAAGCTTGGTAAATCCAAGTAGTCAATTTTAGTAACGGTAATTAAATTCAGTAGTACTATTATAAATTTTCAAGAGTAACTCAGAAAACAAAAGAAGTGATCAAAAAGCTACGCTAATAAAATTATTTATTTAAAACTTGGTTTATAAAGACAGTAGCAAATAACTTGTATACAAATTTTAGAGTAATTCTATCAAGTACTTTACGTAAAATGGAAAAATACTGAAATATGAAAATTTTTAAGAAAATTTTTAAAATTTTCTAAAAAAGAAAACTACGCTAAAAAGATCGGTTTATAAAAGTTATCCTTCTTTTGGCAGATGCAAATTATTCCCATGGAAATCTCAAAGCAAACCCATCAATTAACTTACGTAAAATACAAAAAAAAAAAATAAAATCGAAAATTTTTTCAAATTCTTAAAATGGCTCTATAATAAAAAAAATACACTATGAATACAAATTTTCTATAGCTTCCCGCCTAGTTATACAAAAACATAGATGGTATACAAAATTTGAAGCAAATCCATAGAGTAATTTTCGAGATCTAACTGGTTAAATAAATAACATTTTCTTTTCAAAATTTCTTTTTAAAAATTTTAAAAATGCTCTAAAATTAAAACTACGCTATGAAAATCAATTTTTGAAAATTTCCCTTCTTTTGGCAGTCGCAAATAATTTCCCTGTAATTTTTAGAACAAATCTATCGAGTACTTTACGAAGAATAAAAAAAAATAAGAAAAGAAGAATCAAAATTTTTTTTAAATCTTTAAAATTCTCTAAAATTGTAACCACTCTAAGAAAATTAGTTTCCAAAAGCTAATTTTTTTCAGACAATAGCGAATTAATTGTATGAAAATTTTGGAGAAAATTTATAGTATGGTTAACGCAAAAAAGAAAATAAATGAAAAATAAAAATTTTTTGAAAATTTTCAAAGTGTTCTAAAATTAAAACTGCGCTGAGAAAATTAGTATTCCAAAGCTTGTTTTCTTCAGATAGTAGCGAATTAATTGCATACAAATTTTGGAGCAAATCAATCAAATGGTTTTCGTAAAATAAAAAAAAATTAAAAATAAAAATTTTTTAAAAATTTTAAAAATGCTCTAAAATTAAAAGTGCGCTAAGAAAATTAGTTTACAAAATTTTTAATAATTTTGGCAGTCGAAATAAAGTTCCATACAAATTTTCGAACAAATTCTTCGAGTAGTTTACGTAAAATACAAAAAAAATGAAAAATCGAAATTTTTTAAAAATTCTTAAAATGATTCTAAAAAAAAAACTGCGCTAAGAAAACCAATTCCCAATAGCTTCCGCACCAGTTCATCAAAAAATTGAATTGTATGGAAAATTTGAAGTAAATCCATCGAGTAGTTTTTAAGATTTTATTGGCTTAATAAATAGAAACATTTTTTTCAAAAATTTCAAAATGCTCTAAAATTAAAACTGAGCTAAGAAAATCAGTTTTTAAAAATTTATTTTATCCGGGCAATCAGAAATAAATTCCATGCAAATTTTGAAGCAAATTCATCGAGTAGTAAACAAAAAAAAACCAAAAAACGAAAAATCGAATTTTTTTTTTTATTTTTTAAAAAAACTTTAAAATGAAAACTACGGTGGAAGAACCAAATTATCAATAGCTTCCCAGCAAGTTAATCACAAAACTAAATTCCATGCAAAATTAGAAGCAAATCCATCGAGTAGTTCTCGAGATACAGCTTACTAACTGAATTCATACATACACACACACACACACACACACACATACATACAGACATTTTCTGGAAACCACTTTTTTCGACTCACTGAGTTCAAATATGTACAAATTAATGAAAAAATAGAAAAAAATTTTTTTTACCGATACAATGCTTTCTCTATGAGAAAGCAATAAAAAATTTCTTTAAATTTCGACACACATTAAAGTTTTTGGATATTAAAGTTTTTGAAAAACATAAAAAATAAAGTAAATCAAAAGGCTATGCATACTTAAAAAAAATGCTTTGAAATAAAGGAACACGTAATAGAAACACAGATTTATTTTTTTCTCGACTATTTTTCTTTAATTTTAAACTGTAGAGCAAAACAGCTTTATCGCATTAACCATATAGAAATTCCAATGTCATTATCGAGCCAATTAAAGCTTTGGCGCGATGTCTGCGCTAACCTCAGCCTTGAGCCAGTTGTATATGTATACCGAAATGCTGTGCGTGATATAGCGCAACGATGCCGAAGGGAGCTTCGATTTCATTAATTAGCGACTCGACGAGTTTCCAACGATGAAAAGCTTATGGAGGAGAGAAAAGTAGAGAAGGGGGTAAAGCGGAACTTTTTGTTCAATATAACATCGAAATACCTCGATTGCTTGCTCTTTCTTTATTTTTCTTTTTTTTTCGCCATATACTTTTCGCTCCCTCTATGCAACCCTTGATTCTTTTTTTCCTGTTTCCAGGTACAGTATTTAGTTCGAAAACGGACCACAGACCGCAAAAGCTCGGTTTATACCATACAAGAATGCTGTACTATACTCGTTTATTGCAAAATCGAGCGGTATACTCATATAAGCTCGACTAACATATACATATATATAGCATGTATTTTTCAGTTTGATTAAATACTCTCACTAATTGATGCTCGTTAATGCTTATACATATGCTTACACGAATATATACCTTGGTTCTGGGTAACACATGTCTGTTATAGACTTTTATCAATTCAAATTGAAATCTAGAGCGCTTTTAGCTTTGATATTTTCAGTACTGTGAATTTATAAATTTTTTTCCAATTCGATTTTCCAACATTTTATTCAGAAACTCGTTGAATCATTAAAATTACAAGAATTAATGAATTTGCACTCGATTTTAAATTTTAATTAAAGGCTAAATACGTAGAAATATAAAAAATGTTTAAGTCAAAATATTGAAATTGGAAAAGCAGCGTGTGTATCTTTTAGTTCACTGTATATTTGATATTACTTAATGAATTTGATTCATTTTAAATATTAAATAAAATAAAGTTGTGAATTTTTAAAAATTGAATTATAATTATAAAATATTTTTACAGTTTTTTTCTTTTAGCTTATAAAACATGAATCAAAACTATTTATTTACAAATTAAAAACAATGAATTAATTTAAATAAAAAGTTGTGCTTAAGAAATTTTATTAAAAAAATAAAAAAAGATTTGAGGATCCTAAATAAACTCCGAAAAAGAATGATTTCAATATCGTAGAAAATAAAAAGGATTCCTGAGAAGTTTTAGAAGCGTTTAGAGGATATAACCTTCTTAGTAAGAATAGGAAAGTCTCGAAAGAGGGTGAGTAAGAGAGGGTTGACGTTGGCGTTTTCCCTTGTCGTTTCCTTCACTCTCTTCCTAAAGCTCGGAAATATATATAAGTTTTTGGAAGTGCGCGCGCGACGCGTCGGAGCATCAGTAAAAAGATGAGATGAGGCGTCGCGCAAAAGAAGGAGGCAAACAATTTAATATGCGCGTGCAAGCCATATAGTCTCTTTGTCTTTAAAACTTTTTTCTCTCTTCTCTTCTTCTATCTTTGTGAACCACAGTATAAAGTATGGTAGTATAGTAAAGCAGCCTATGTCGAACCCTCTTCATCTTTTGTTGTATAAGTATAAGCTATAAGCTTATCTATCTTGAACGGTCTAAGAGAAACCGTTTCAGTAGTCTTCTTCTTCTTCTACTCCTTCTTCTTCTGGCAATGACGCCATGATCTCCGGTTTTGCTTTATTGGTAAAAGCTTTGGCGAATAACTACTATGGCTTCTTTGATCAACCAGCCGTGTTTCAGGTAGCTACGATGTGCCATCGACAAACGTTCGATATCAGAAAAGTTGACTTGCGAGAAACGATTTTCGATTCCTTCATTCCAATCTATAACATTCAAATTCATGTATTGATACATACGTCTATAAATAGCCTTCTCTTTTTTTTTATTTCAGAGAACCATGTGTATATACATACAAGAATGACTCGTTGTCAAGAAATTTCATGTGCATGTATCTTTAATTTAAAAACTGGACCTGTTACAAGCCAGTTATACGATACTCAAGAGAGAGATATATTGGAATGAATATATTGAGATATGCGCGTTTTAGGGCTGACGGTAAATCGTAGAAGAAAAAAAAAAGACTCTTTTGTTCTCGAGCATTCGATCGAATGCTTATCTGGAATTCGATCAATTCTCTTGGGTATGCGAATTTTATTTCACTAATTTGTCAATCGATTCTTCTGTCCTTGGAATTTCAATTAGGTGCACTTTTAATCAATTTTTTTCTAATAGTAGTTTTATTGTTCTTTCTTTTAGTTATTATGTTAAATAATTTGGTATTATACTGAAAATTATATATTATTAAGTAAAAATATTTGATTATTTGAAATTTCTTTTGTTTTCTTATTATTGGAGAAAAAAGTGTATTTATTATAATCTTATGGTGTCTTTCTTTACGGATCATTCAGGAAAGTTATATAGATATCATGATATTTAATTATAGCTAACGCCCGCATCGAGTACATTGCCTGTCAGATAAAGAAGTTAAAGAACCCGTATGTTTTTTTTTCTTGTAACAACCGTTACGAGATTACTTATAATTGAAGTTTAATCAGCTAAAGACAAATTTTATATTTCTTTATTGTGATATTATGTTTGATGTATATTATGAGCATCTAAAATCTTTTATAAAGGTTATTACATTACATTAATTTAATGATTTTTTAATCAGATTTATATTCTTAAAATGATAACATAATAAATTTATAATAGTTTAAAGTATTGATTTTATTTTTATAAAGTTTTTATTCAACAATAAACCACGGTAAGTGTATTTTATGATTCCATATTTGAAGATGTTTCAAAGAAATATATGAAACTTTAATCAATTAATAAAAGCAAATAGAACGTTGTATTTGTTTTATGTATCTTTTGAGCTTGATATAATTAGGTTTCTAAATAAATATTAACATTTATTTAGTTAAAAGCTTACAATTAAACCTATTGTTGTACAACAGTAATTATAATTATATAAATTGATTTACTTTATAAAGATAAACATATACACGCATAATGTTTTGTTTAAATCTATAATTATAATACTATACGGGTCCTACACAATGCAGGAAAAGTTCTTATTGTTTTAGTACAACCCAATGATATTATAATACTACTAATGTTTTCATTAGTAACCACCTGTTTTTATTAAATACGTGAAAATGCAGAAGGAAACTATCAAGAGCATAATATTTTCGAAAGATTTTAATTAGATGGATGATAAATAATCTCGTTATTTGTAGAGATTGTTGAAATAAAGTAATTATTAGGGTCAATGTTGATTTTAATGAAATAATTGATGATATAATTTGGTACAAAGAAAAAGTTGGATAGTTAAGTTGAAACTTTTGCCAATTATAAACAAAATATGCATGGAGATACTCAAAGTCTTATTATATAATGATGAGTAAAGCATTCTAATGTTAATTAACGTATATAAGGCTTTATTTTATCCAAAAGATGCACTCAGCTTGTTATCAAATTTCCAAGGCTATAAGGGAGCTCTTTTTTTTTAGTTATGACGACACTCGAAGCTTTACATGCACTGGCAGCAGTGTAACGCTCGTACGAGCACGCATATATGCATTACGTTGGCGTATGTGTGCCTTAACTGACTGAACCAGTGTGCAGTTGGGGTCTGATTTTGCCGGGGTGAATATTACAATGAGAGTGTATGCCTTAGGCAATGTGGCGCGTGGCTTCATTCTTTTTTTTTCTTGTTTTCTTCGGGTTTTTTTCTTCTCCCTTTCATTCTCAACTTTTACTTTATCTCGCTACGCTGCTACTCTTTCTTTATTTATCATTCCTTTTTTTTATATCTCCTTTTTTTTCTTCTTTTTCCGATTTGTAACTCGAACAGCAGGCAGTTTAAACCTCCGTCGGTGTAATTCTCTCTCGCTCCTGACTTTTTTCCATGTCGAAAGACTCCCACGCTTGATTATCCTCTTGGGAAAATTAAACATCCGATCGACGCGTCTAGATGAGGAATGGATTTGAAAATATTTGCCGAGTAAAGAATATGAAAGATTAAAAGTTAACGTTAATATAAAACACAGCTCCGCTTTTTTCTTTTTAGATTAATAAGGTTCAGACCGTTTTCATCATTACTTCTGCTCTTCGTATTACATTCGAACTTATACATCGTAATATTGACATTAAATATTTATCAGGATGCTGTACTTTACATCTTTTTTTCTGTCTACTACTGTAAATACAGAAATTGTAATTTCAATAAAAAATAAATATAATTTAATGTGAATTAATGTTAAATTATTTTGTATTAATGTTAAGAATTTAAAAAACGTATATAAAGAAAAAGAAATGAATGAATACATAAGAAGCCTAATATACGTCGATGATTAAGTAACGATTATTACTATTTGCCTGTCATAAACAACGATCTCGCTACTATTGATTTTACGGATGAAAGGCAGTTAAGCTCCCTAAAATCACGACTCCATAAAACAGGGTTTATACTTGGCGACGTTCAATGTTCTCTAGCTCTTTCTCTCTCTCTCGCGTTCTTTGGTTGCATTGTGTACGTATATATATATACGCACACTACGCGTTCATAAACCTGATATTTCGATACTCGGCACGTTCTCGAAACGCGTACTTTTTTTTAGTTTTTCTTTTTATCTTTTCTTTTCTTCTTCTTTTTTTGTTACCTCAGACTGTCTCCTCTAAGTTGCATTTTATTGCGCACCAATATTAAGCACTGTTTGGTATTATAAAAACGTTTTTGTTTAACTTGGAGCTTTGCACATTTTTACTTGTTTTTCCTAGGGTTTATGTAATTTTTTATATGCGCGGAGATTAAGGTATACTATAAAATTTGAGATTATGGTTTTATTTATATTAAAAAAATAAAGTACGACTAAAACATGATTGTATCACTTTTTTTATTGTTTATCGAATCAAGTTGCATTAACAATGCTGAATTTCTTTCTTTTTATTGTACTTGAAAAAATAAAATAAAAAGTAAAAGAAGAAAGAAAAAATGAAGTTCACATTCATTGTTATATACCTTGTACATATGATCCTCTTATCACAACTTTGTTCTGCGTTATAAATAAAAAAGCAAGAACGTTTAAAAGATTGAAAGGTGCCCATCTGAACTTAAGCGGACCCTGTGTGTCTCGACGGTAAAGACAGAGAGAGGTTCAAGGGAAAAGGTCGTGTAAGGGGCATACAAACTCTACGTTCCTTTTTTTCTCTCTCTTCTTCACGATGCTAAGTTCAAACCGTCGTTTTTGCGACGAAATCCCATCCTTCTACCCTCCTACTCTATCAACTTTTACTCTCTGCGACAACCACCGTGCTTATACTTTTCCGTTTTTTTTTTTGTTCTTTTTTTTCAACTTTCTTCTTCCAAGTCTTTCTACTTTCTACCATATTCTTTAGTTTTTTCATTGCGAAACCCAAGCTCCTCTTTTATTTTTTACTTTCTTTCTCATTTTCCTCGTTTTATTGTTCTTTTATTCTTTTTAATTTTTTATTTCTCTGTGCTTTATCAGCTTTTACTTTCAGCACTGTACCTCTTTACATTTTTTACTTCAACTTCCTTCACGTCGCCTTGCCTTTTTATTATCACTTTTTTATCAGTTTTTAACAACTTTCACTTTTTTTTCTTTTTGTTATTAGTCAAGCTATAATATTTTAAGAATTTACATTGTTTTTAATTTAACTTGAGTAATAAGTGATAAATAAAAAATAAACCCTGATCATTATTGAAGTTATTTTAATTTTTTATTTATCTATGTTTTGGATTATTTTAGTACACCTTTTGTTCAATAAATTTTAATAAAAAGACAAAATAATACTAGAAAGAAAAAGCTCCATCATTATGAACGAGGTCGTCAGCGGCTCAGTCAGTAGAGCGATGGATTCATAATCTCGAGGACTCGAGTTCGAATCCCGCTCTCGGCTGCCGATTGACATAAGCACCACCGTACATTACATGTGCTTTGTTCACGAACACACTGACAAACCTCCGTCGCTAATTAGTATCATAATGATAGCATAAATACAGTGACGTTAAATCAAATTAAAGAAAAAGAAATTTTTATTTCTGTAGGTATAATTCATCCAGTTATTTTTTTTACCTAAAAATTTATAAAAATTTTTTAATAAATTTTAAGTGTTAAATCTTTGATTAAATTAAAATAAATTCAAATATTCTTTTAATTTTGTTTCCAAAATTTTATTTTTATTAAAAAAATTTACAAAATTATTTTCTCTGCATTTAAGACTAATTTAAGTATTGTTTTAAAAAATATGTTCGAGGTGATTTACTATTCACGTGTAACTTAAGATCTTAATATTTTATTTACACATTTATCAATCTAAATATCGCATCAGTCTAAAAGCTTTCTTACATCATGAATACTTGATTCGTAAAATCGTTATTAGTAAACTGGGTTTATTTGCTTTATTTTCTTTCAAAGATCTTACAATCAAATTTAAATTTTTATAATGAAAAAAAATATTAATGTTATTTGTAATCAATTTTAATATTAATTGCATTATATTAAGTTAATTACATTTTATACATTATCGCAGTTCCGAGTTATTAATTTTTATTATAACTCAACGAAATATATGAATGTTGAAAGGATATTGCAAACTTGTTTAATAAAAGATTTTATTAAACGTGAATTTCATTTCTTACTTATAAAAGTCGTTTAACCAGAGTTAGAACTGTGAATTATTAAGTTTTATTTCATAAAAAAGAAGAGAAATTTTGTTTTTTTAATTTTTATATCACTACTTATGATAAAAAATTTTTATTCTTTTATTTCTTGAAACATTTTATTTAACAGCACACACCATCTTGCAATATACGAGTTCTACTCTTCAAAGTTTCTTGACGCTTAATTCTGTGATTTTCTTTGTACATCTTTTTTTATCTTAAAAACGTATAATTTTTAAGTGACAAATAGTTTTTCATTTTTTCATCTCAGATTTTTGTTTCGTCTCATTTTTATCTTTTCCATACACTTTTGGTGTCTTATTCTCCATTCTGTGCATTCAATCGTTACCACAATTTGCTTGCATGTAATCAGTTACTCTTTTTTTCTTCTTCAGACATAATATACCCTTCCTTCTTAGTCCTCGTCAACATACACCATTCTTTCTTTATTTTTTCTCTTACTCTCCTCCACATAGACCCATCTTTTATTTCCATCTTTGTTTCTCTGGTATAGGCAGCAATTAGCATGCATCTACAGTGGCACAGCGAGGATTTTAAGGGTGGGACCCCGACGTGCGCGCGTAATCCCCAGAGATCCCCGAGCAAGAGCCAAAGTATAGTATATGTACGTAGAGGATCTACGTTCGTACGCTTCGAGAGCTTATGGCCGCGTGGCAGAAGCCAGCGACCGTGTTACCATCGCATAGAGGATGGGGGTACTCTACGAAGAGACACTGAAAGATAGAAGAGAAAGAGAGATGAACATTATGTAACCCTGCGGTTGGCAATGTTACTATACACAGACAAGAGAGAGAGAGACTTGTGACGATGTTTTTGCGATGCTGAATGTAGTTAAAAGAGAAAAGAAATAGATAGAGAAAAAAGAAAGATGTTAGGGTGGAGAAGCCAGTGAGGCTTTGTACTTAGGATTCTCTTGGGGGGTATATTGGGTTGGCCAAAAAGAGAGAAAAGAAAAAAAATCTCCCCCCTGCAAATTATTCTAAGACTCCGGTATATACTTAAAAATCGATCTCTAATACAGTCATTGATTCGCTAACGAGCCTATTGAAATAGAAGAGAGCCCGTGACCCTAACGCTTTATACCAAGGGATTTGTTACTATACTACGATGATTTATTTTTCTCGCTTAGATTCGCCGACTTTTTCCTTTACGAAAGAGGGATATTATGTATTGGATTATTATTAAGTGAAAACTTGCACGCTAGGTTCATTGATTTTTAAGAGGTTAATGTATATATATAAACATTATTTTTTTTCTTTATTTTAGTGAGTTAGTTTAGGGTAATACAGAAAAATATATATTTTTTGGTTGATAAAAAATATTTAGCCAGCAAAATATATAGAATGATTTGTAATTTGATCACTCATTAAAAATTTACTTATTTATAATTTTTAAATTTTGCATTTTATTTACTTTTAATTGATTGTCAACATATTGTAAATACCGCCATTCGCTTGTTTAAAACGTATGGAAGATATATTATATGCATAAAATAATTATTCATCTCATTATTAGTTCATTTCACTATTTATTTATAAATTTTCTCTTTTGTGTTAAGTTTAAAACACAAAATAGAAAAAATTGACATCGTTATACGAAATTTGTTTTTCTCATCAAGTAGCTAAATTTATCCACCTAACGATTTCTGTCCGAAAAATCTAAAGGTATGTATATATAGACACAGTAAGCAATCCTTTGAGAGTAAAAAACCATGGCCCAAAAATACTTTTTTTCGTCTATACCATATTTTTTTTCTGTCTGTTTTCACAGTGGTCTGGGTCAGTGATGTTAGTCCTTTTACGTGTTTTCACGAAAAGCGCGCCAAGAGTTCCGTGTACAGAGTATATAATTTCAAGCTTGCGTAAAAGCTAGAGAGTAAAATCGAGATCTAGCGCGTTACTTTCATTTCTCTTTAACCTTTTTCCTTGATGACGAGGCTTGGCTTTTGCTGTTCAATCTTCTCTTTCTTTCCTTTTTTTTTTCTTTCTCTTTATGTATCCCTCTTTCCTTCTCTTTTCGCCATCATTAATTAAAGGGAACTGAAACTGTTGCCTCGATAAAAACATAGAAGAGCCCTAAAGTCGAATGTACCTTTGTGTACTTGCCATGCGTGCTGTTTATACGTGTATATCTATATATACCTATACGAAGTTTAGCCTCGCATCGATGCGCCCTACGCTCTATCAGAAAAGCTTCTCCGTAAATTTATCTTTGCCACTCGTGAACCCCATCATGACAGGTTTTTTTTCTCTTGATATATGTATTAGATAATTATTCTTATTTTCTTGAATTTTTATTTAACATTTAATTGATTATGTTAATGAACATTTTTATTCTCAATTTTATAATTATTTTGCTCTAAAAAACTATTTTTCTATACCATTATTAGATTATGTATGTTTTTAATGTTTCTAAATTAAATAAATTTTTCGAATATAATGATAAGAAATAATAATAAAAAAAACGATAACAATAAGAAATTAAAAGAAAAAGGTAAACTAATAATATAAGTACACACGAGCGTCGAGGCTAAAGAAATCAATCTCGTAAATCCTTAGAAGCACGCACACTTCTATTCATGCGAGACTTAAATAAACTTGAATTTCAAAAGCATATGGGGGTATCTTAAAAGACTTGAAATTGAGAATGGAAATAAAAAAAAATAAAGTTTTTAAATGCCAAAACTTATTTCCATCATCCTTAAAAAACACTATCACTTATACGAGCAGACTTTTACTATGCGAGTATTAAAAAAAGAGCTTCTCGCAATAAAATCTTTTCTTTCTCTCTTTCTTTTTTTCAGCTCCGATGCTTTTTAAAGCCCTATGAGAAAAGTTAAAGAAAAAATATTCGTATTCTATAAATATATGCTCATATAGCTCGTAAAATTGCTCTTTCTAATGTTTGTACATCAGCGTGTATATGTGTGCGAGAGAACGTTGGACTTCGTGCATGTATTAATTTATGTAAACACGCGACTAACTGCTACAGCAACATACAGTTCGAATATCCGTTGTACAATCGATGAGAATGGCTCGGGGAGAGGGAGATTGCTCTTGCTTGTATTTACTTACGCTTTACCCTTATTCTATCTCTATCGTGAACTTTATATACCAACTAGAATATGTAAGAGGGGTGTATGTGCCTTGTACTGAGAAAAAAAAAACGTATCTTGATTTTATAATAAAACTTACGAGAAACTAATGCAGTGGATTAGCTGTTCTGTTTGAGAATTTTTTTTTAAATATTTATAACTCAAATATTTTTTTTACAAAATATTTCACTACGTCAATTAAAAATTTGCAATAAGTAGTAAATAATTTATTTCATATAATATTTTATTCTCTATTCGAAAAAAATTACTTAAAAAAAAGCTAACTTTGCAATAAATGTAATTTTGTTGTAAGTGTACTCAAAGTGTATTATTCATAAGGATTAAACTCTGCAGCAGAAAGCTTGTTAATATTTCCTTGGCGGTTAAAGATTATAATATGAGCAATTTTCGAGTACATGCAATAAAGAGCATAAGTCAAGTTTACTTCCCTTTTGGCTGAAAAGAAAATTAATTTGTTGAAAATTATTCATGTACACGTTTACGTAATAGTTCAAAGTTGAAGTTAAATGTTTAAATTTTCAAGCACTAAATAAAAGTACTTTTAAATAAAATTTTCAAACTGAATAGTGTAATGAGATTTTAACGTCTGAACTATTTTTAAATAAATGTTTAATTTTACTTAGTTATGATAAAACATAATTTCAAAATAATATATTATATTTTATTAAAATTAGAACATTAATTATTTAACAAATAAATCAATACATTTTTTTGCTGCTTTTTTTCTGTACCACACAAAGAGTTCGATTCCTTCTTTTTTTTCGAATTTGTGATTTATCAGTTTAGCTTAACCCTCAACAAGTATAGACTTTTACTCATTCGCATCCCCATATAAAGCTACAGTGTATATACCCGCACACGGATAGACGTTTTAATGTAAACGAGTAAATTTAGTATTTGTGTATTAGGATACAGTATGGTACTACTTGTGTCGAATATATACGTATATAAAGGAAGGAAGATGGTTTGAATTCGGCACCCTGAACTTTTACGGACTGTTGCTCACATGTGTATATGTATATATGCGTGAACCAAGGGAAAAGATAGAACTGACCGTTTCAAAGGGCAAGTTCATCGTTGTTCTCCTTTTCCTCCCCTTTTCCCCCACCTCGATTTTTTCTTTCGATATCGCATGTGTATATATGAATCGTATATACTCATATAACATACACAAACGTACCGAGACTTTTCCCCCGTGGTTACTTTCACTGTTTAACTTTTTGTTTTTTTTTTCTTCTTCATCCCTTGCGAATTATGGGCATGTATAAACACCGAGAGAGTAAAGAAGAAAAAAACTAGAGCATTTACCAAGATGTACATACGTATAATTCCTTTTCATGTTTACCTCGGAAGCTTTTTCATGGGCTTTACTTCATTTTCTTTTCTTTCCTATTTATTTATATGGTATGTATATGTTTGTGTGTGTAAGATTTGTTTTAGGCAATCTTGAGTTAAGATCTGTTGGATCGTGAAATTTACGTTATTTTTATGCTTTGTTATTGTGAGAATTTTTGATGAGAAAAGATGAATTTTATGATAAAATCGATGAGAAACGTTGCCGCGCAATAAAATCTAGCGAGAATATTCCTCGATAAAGAAATGCCCAGAGATATAAATAAAGCGGTATAAAAATAAAATTATACTAATTTATGAAAATCTTTATTGAAACGATTGATGAGATAAGACACGATGAAAGCTATTGTTTATCTTTTTTATTTTTCCTCTGCTTCATTAAATTTTTACGTATTTTCAGTAGAAAAACCTTTAAAAAAAACTTTTGTGATTTTTATCCATTGTATTTAAAATTGACATGCTTTTTATGTTCATAAAATTGTTTGTTATCAAAGCAAAGTAAAAGCATTTAGCTTAACATTTACTTAGAATCAAGAAATAATTTAGATTAATTGTTCACATTAAAAACTCGATAAACAATCAGTCAAAGTAAAGACTAACCCAACTGTCATTCTAACATCAGCGTATATACGATAAGCCTCATCACAAACACACACACATAAAGTATAAACTAACTGTTCAAACATTTCACATGTCACACATAGAAAATGTGATGTAAAGGTACACTTCTCTCTTTTTTTCCTACCCTTTTCTCTTGCATTTATGCTCGTCTATACACAGTAATGCACGATATATATCAAGCCTAATGTACATTTTACATAGCTAGCATAAATATAGAGCTACTAGAAAACATAGACATGATAAAAATCGTCCGACCAAATAAAATGATACTATACGCTAACGAAAATTGATACGACGCACGCGCTTGTAATCCACCTTCTTTTTTTTCCTCTCTCTCTTCCTCGAGGCCATGTATATACTTGACATATAGGTACGCATTACACACATTAATACATATGCATATTTATACACAATTCATGCACCTATACATGTACCTATGCTAGCTTTAGTTGAGCATCGATGGAGTGTATGTACACAAGTAAAAGGGAAGATATGGCTTTGGCTGCGTTTCTGATAATTTATTGAAAAGTACATTTCGGCATGAGCCAGCACGCGCGCGGATTTTCATATATATATATATATATATATATATATATATATATATATATATATATATATCTAGTATCTGAGTGTCAACTTTTTTTTACGGCTAAAAAACAGAGATAGAGTGAAATGGGGGGAGCAGCAGTCGAAATACGTGCGGGTGAAAGTCGAGGGTTGGAGAGGTGAACAAGCGCCTAAGTATGTGTATGTATATAGAATGCAGAACGATACAGAAAGGGCTGGCTTTCTATGAACAATTTATTGCTCGTTGTCTGGGTCGAAAGTGCGAGAACAGCGCACCTCACCAACTGAGAGAGAGAGAGTTGAAAGCCATCGCGAAACAAGGGAAGCGTAACACGCGATATGCAACGGACAACGAGAGGCAAAAGAAATAAACCAAAAGAAAAACACCCTTCGCGTAAGACGACTTCCATATATTATCCTATTCCTAAATTTCTAGTTTATTCGTGAAAAATAAAAAAAAATTATTCTACTAACAATAGATTTACGAATTACCAGAAATATTTTTTTAAAATTTTTTTTTATTTAATGTTGTTGTATTTCAGCTATAATTGCGATGCTAATTAGCGACAGAGGTCGTCAATATGTTTGTGAATAAAGCACATGTAAGGTACAGTGGTGCTTGTATCAATCGTCCGCCAAGAGCGGGATTCGAACTCGAGTCCTCGAGATTATGAATCCATCGCTCTACCGAGTGAGCCACTGACGACCTCATGTTAGTTATTTTTATATATACACACTACCGTTCAATTGCTTTTGTCCACGCTAGAGTAAAATTTATTAAAATAAAAAGTTTTACATCTCCGGAAATAATGATCGCATCTTCAAAATCCAAACGGCGTTTGAATGATTGATAAAACATCTTTGAAATAAACTAAGTCCGGTATGAAAAAAGTCATTTTCTAATTGATTATAGCAATGTAAAAAAAAATTTTTTTTACTAATTTTTTTTGCCTGCATAAAAGTGAATGCTATTTTTATAGAAATTATGATATTGAAAAAAAATTAAATGGATTTTAAAACTCTAATAGTCCTCTTTAAAATGAGCTAAGTAAAATGTTTCTATGACTTTTTTAACCACAGTTATGATGATTTTTCGAAAAAAAAGACCTATTTTTTCAATCATGATTATCTCATAAACTAAGAAAGATAGGAAATTTTGTATTAAAGAAAAAATGTTTCATTTTTAGTCTAGAATATATATATATTTAGTAACCAATAAGTTTCGGGAAAAAAATTTCTTTTCAACTCGTTTAGTTAAAAGTTTTTACTAATTTTTCATGAATTTTCCCTAAAAAAAAAAGTAAAAAAAAATTTTTTTCTCGAAACTTATTGATTACTAAATATATATATATATATATTCTAGACTAAAAATGAAACATTTTTTCTTTAATACAAAATTTTCTATCTTACTAGGAGAGTATCAGACCTCCGGATCACGGATTTTGCTCAAACGTTGGGATAAGTTTTCAGATGTCAAAATATGCAAGGAAACAGAATTTTAGATCCCAAGGCTCAATATTTCCCTAGTTACAGGCAATTAAAGAAAATCACTAAAAAAGTTACTAGATTTCCAAACGCATATAGTTCCTTAGCATTGATAGCTAGGAGCATAAAACTTTTTTTAAATGAAAGCTGAGCTCAAATCCTTTCGAAATAGTAGTTATAGCATGTCAAAATATTATTTTTTCCCAAAGTTATAGCGTGATAAATATTGGACCTGATTTTTCTTTTTAAAACATTAATTAATAACAAAAGCTTGAAATTGGGTCTAATGTTTATTACGCTATGACTTAGGAAAAAATAATATTTTGACATGCTATCACTACTATTTCGAAAGGATTTGAGCTCAGCTTTCATTTAAAAAAAGTTTTATGCTCCTAGCTATCAATGCTAAGGAACTATATGCGTTTGAAAATCTAGTAACTTTTTTAGTGATTTTCTTTGATTGCCTGTAACTAGGGAAATATTGAGCGTTGGCCTCTAAAATTCTGTTTCCTTTCATATTTTGACATCTGAAAACTTATCCCAACGTTTGAGCAAAATCCGTGATCCGGAGGTCTGATACTCTCCTAGTTAGTTTATGAGATAATCATGATTAAAAAAATAGGTCTTTTTTTTCGAAAAATCATCATAACTGTGGTTTAAAAAGTCATAGAAACATTTTACTTAGCTCATTTTAAAGAGGACTATTAGAGTTTTAAAATCCATTTAGTTTTTTTTCAATATCATAATTTCTATAAAAATGGCATTCACTTTTATGTGGGCAAAAAAAATTAGTAAACAAAATTTTTTCAAAGATTTTTTACCAATCTTTCAAACGCTGTTTGGATTTTGAAGATGCGACCATTAGTTCCGGAGATATAAAATATATTGTTTTAATAAATTTTACTCTAGGGTTGACAAAAGCAATTGAACGGCAGTGTATATATATTTATAATTTTAATATTATATTTTTTTCACAGATTTTTTTTTTGATCTGAGTTTATTTTTATTATTTAATTTTTAGAATTAAAATTTTTTAGATTTTATAAGCTATTGGAATATTTTATTTATAAAGCATATAATTTATTAAAATAGAACATTAGATATTGAAAACTTAAATTTTAATAAATCAATGCTTTTTATGAATAAAAGCATTTCCCGAACAAATTTGATGGTTCTTCGATTTGCATTATACAGCCTTTGAGCATAATCTCATGTAAAATAAAATTGGCCAACAAGCTTGTAAAGTTAAATGCATAAATTCGCTTGTTTACAAGAAAACCAGCAATACGAATATTAAGCACGAATGCAAAATGCAACGTATGCGCGTAGAGGAAAAACTTTTGTAGGATATACGCGAAGAGATTCGGAGCGCTGACGCGCGCGTGTTCCACATTTATTTGGCACGATGTTCACCACAGAGCTTGGGGGGATATATAAGCTAAAAGTTTGTTTTAAAGGCATATAGGAAGTGTATAGAGAGAGAAAAGCCAAGCAGCGTGTGTTAATTGTTATTTATGTGAAATGACAAGCCATTTGGGAAGCCAAGAAGAGCATCAAAAGTAGCCCCTCGTGTGACGACATGTATATAATCAGTAATAGTATTAGTAGCAACAACCAGCCCAGTGTTGTACGTATATATATAAGCTTGCATGTTGCAAACTGTCTATATATAGTAGGCATTAAGTGTACCAGAGTGCAGAGTAATGTAACGATCGTTTCGGCTCGCTCTCTCTCTCTCTTTGTCTGCATCAAGCGCAGTTCAAAAGCTTAAACCGCAATGATGTGCGCCACGAGCACACTTAAATATATATCAAATCCCTAGTGGTATCTACTTTGCAACATTCTAGCCTTATAGTTAAGATATAACTTGCTCGTTTCACTTCTCTACTCTAATGTTCTTACTTTGTCAAATATTGCAAAAGACATTAATTAATACTTTATGCTGCGTTATCGCAGATTTTTATTTAAATTTAATTTTTTTTATTTGATTTTTAATGTTCATTAATTGTGTATAAGCTTATTATCTTAGTTTTGAATAGGGAAATTAAAAGCTTCTTCTTGAAATTTTGATATTTTTATACTAATGCAAGATTTAAACATTATTAGCTCGTGGTGATCAAAATAATTTATTTCATCTTAAATTCAGAAATATAACGACCAATCGAGTCATTTATTATCATTATCTTTTTTTAGATATAACATAATTTTGTTTTTAGTTGTTTTATGTAAATGTAAAATTTTTATTTTATCAATATATAATGAACCTCAATAACAAAAATATTAAATATTTATATAAAATTCAAATTTTCTAAAAAGATTATATAACGAAAGCTGACTTGAAAAATATTCTTTGCATCAGTATAAGTTTGCTCTGATAAAATCGTTGGTAGTTACGCTTTATCTGAAATTAAATCTCGTATTTTAAGTTATTTAATAATTTTTCCTCAAGACCCATGATTATCAAAGAGAATCGTACATACAGAACCGCAAAGTGAACTTATCAAGTGGTCTATTAGTTTTCTTAATAAAAAAAAAAATTAATTGGAAAAAAGAAGAAGCTGAAAATTTAATAAGAGGTGCTATAATTTATTTTCAAAGAAGAATATTTCTCTCCGCGTACAGGCGATGGCGTTAAGAAACTTTTCAAAAAGTTCAGCAAGACTAGTTAATTAAAAAATAAATGAAACAAAAAAAAAAGAAGAAGTGAACGAAAAAAAGGTATACGAGTACGATGTACGAAATTTTTTTCTAGATTATTATACTCTTCAAAGAAAAGGCGAGCAACTTTTTAGTTATGTACATAATACACTGGGGAAATTAATTAAAAGGGTATATTCCATGATATTTCTTGATCTTCATATACTGACGACTTTATGGTACCACAGTGCCCGAATTTAAAAGGATATTCAACCCATGGTATATGCGATTTGAATTACAATACTTTAAATTCGAACTGAATATATATTCTTGTATGATGAGTCAGGCATTGAGCAATTTAATTTACAAAAGTCTTTTGTTTATCTGTCAAGGGGGATCGAAATTGCTCAAAGAAATGTGCTTATTGATTTATAAATTCTTCGGTCTAAATTTAAATTTCAATGATCATTCAAATGATGCGATAAATTCATTTATGCGCTTGAATGTGATTTTTAAAGTTGAAAAAATTATTGAATACTCTCTATATTAGTCAATGCATTTAAATTACTTACATACATTTGAAAAAAAGAATCCTTTGTAAGAGGTTATCGATTGCTTACCTGAAACAAAAAAGAAATGATTCATTAATTATACAATATTAAATTATCTCTATTATTAAAAATTCAATTCAATTCATTATTCTGTATATGAAACATAAATTTGTCTAATCAGGAGAGTGTCAGGGTTTCGGATCACCGATTTTACTCAAAGTTTATAAGACAATTTTGGATGAATAAACATGAAGAAAGTCAAAATTTTAGGCTCCAACGCTCAGTATATCCCTAGTTACAGGAGATTAAATAAATTACTGAAAAAGTTACTAGATTTTCCAACGCTTATACTTCTTCAGCATGAATAGTTAGATGTGTAAAACTTTTTTTAAATGAAAACTGAGCTCAAATCCTTTCAAAATAATTATAGCACATTAAAATATTGTTTTATCTTAAATTATAGTCATCAAAATTGGACCGAATTTCAACTTTTATTGTTAATTAATGTTTTAAAAAAAAGTTGAGTAATATATTGTGCGTTGGAGTCTAAAATTTTGGCTTTCTTTATATTTATGCATCCAAGATCATCTTTCAAAATTTGAGCAAAAGCGGTGACCTGAAATCCTAAAAAAGTCTCCTGGTAAAATTATGACGACTAAAAATAAATATGATTAAAGTTGCTATGAATAAAAAAATTCATTTTATTGTTATTATAAAAAAATTTGTAATAAAGCTTAGAGGAGAAATATTTTTCTGAGAAAAAATTCTAAAATCGTAACGTTTTTTTTGGACAGAATCAACTTAGCAGTTATCCTTTTGCAAACTTGGATGCATCTAGCAAAGAAATTATACGGAGTATATAGATTCGTGTACGATGTGCACCGCATGAAATTTCGTATTATAACATTATCCGAGTATAGAGTCAGGGAAAAAGAAAGGGGTTTGCTCGCTGAGAGCATCGTAATAAAACTGTTGAAATAGAGTAGTTGAAATCCATTAAACGTCGTTGTACGAAGAGCCCTTCCCAATGTATAAAACCCTTTGGCCAGCATCGTGGCTATTTCGTTGTTGTTGTTTCCTTTTTTTTTATCCTCTTTTTATTTTGAACGTCGCAAAGCTACCCTTTCGTTTTTACTCAAACCATTTTCCGTTCTTTGGCCCGCAAGGCCACTTTTTTTTTAAGCTCACTTCGGTTGCGGGAAAACGACATTTTTCCATTTACATATTGAGCGGCAAATTCAAAATTCTTTTTTTCTCCTTTGCAGGACTATATGTTTTCTGTATGCGCATAAAGCGACTAAAAAATAGAAGAATGTTGGCATGAATATTGAAAGGAATGATAGGGTGTATAGCTTTCTATAAGCTTCTTTTTTTAGTCTTCCCTTTAACAAATTATTTGAAAAGCAGATGAGCTATTTGAATATTAATGCTTTCACTGGTTAACTTTAAATAAACAGATAATGATATTTCAGATTATTTTTTTAAAATTCAAGTAAATATAGGAAAATTACGTATTTTTAATTATTGATTATACAGTTTGAGTATTCGAATAAAATATAATCACTAAAAATTGTAATATCAGAACAACCTACAAATAGTGTTCACATGTTAATAAAGATGGAAAAATACGACGAAGCCTAAATTACGCAGAACCTTTTATTTAATATTTGTCAAGGGAAGTTGCACTTACACGGAAAATGTTTTTTCTTGCTGTAAGGAAGCGCTTTTTTTGCTTTGACGATAAGTTTACTTGTCAACGAGGTCGATAAAGAAAGGATTTTTTTTTGTATATTCTCCCTTGGTTGAAATCGATACGTGAAATTTGAGGCAACGATGGTGCGTGTATATATAAGCAACGAAGCTGCAGGAATCTTGTTCGCGTATTAAGTCCGCGACGAAGTGGCGCCGACGACAAAGGCTTTTAGGGCTGAATTTTTCAACCTTCTATTTTCTTTTTTCTTTCTTTATCCTATTTTTCTTCTTTATTTATGCTAGCCTTTTTTTCCTTGCCTAAATTAAAATACTACCTTTCATTTTCTTTAAATATTATGAATCACGTTTATAAATGATATTCTTGTCTAATATGTTATGAAAATAAAATTCTATTATAAAAATTTTAAAATAATTGTTCTAAAAATTGCTAAGACTGGAAATGTTTTTTAAGCTTGTATCATTTTGTTAATATTTATTTTGTAATTTCTTGATGATGTAAATTTATTGTTATTTAATTATTTATATACTTTTAATAAAATTATAAAACAAAATTGTAAATGAAATGAATTAAATCTATTTTTTCTCAAAATTTGTATCACATGCGTAATGCGTTAATAAATCTTAATATTATTAATGTCACCCATCATCCCAAAGCGCCTTTCATCCGAGAGAAAAAAAAATCGGCCTAAGAATTGTTTGCTCAAGAGAAAAATCTGAGATTCGCGTTGTATCATTCATCTTACATGTCTTCGAATGTACTCCTTTCAACGTCTCGGCGATGCGGCGTCGCTGACGACACGACGTCGTGTTGAGTACAAAAAAAGATACGAAGCTGAGAAAAAAAAGGAAGAGGAGATAGGAAAAAAAGAGAGTGAAGAAAAAGTGAAAATTACAAAGTTGTGTATGTCTTTGCTTTAGGATCGACAGGAACTAAATTCTAGGCTACTTTATTTTTCTTGAGTTCAATGCCATAGTCCTTCTTTTTTCTCTTTCTTCCTTATACGTCGCCATGGAAGTTTCGCACGAGGCGCCAAACTCTAATTGGAACTGATAACCGAGCAAAGCGAATATTAATGGTCCGTTACGCGTGCAAGGCGCCAAGGGATGTTCTGCTCTCGTTCGGATAAATTATGACACGTCGAACGGAAGACCCTTGACGATTTAAAAATTTTGGTAAAGATACTTTAACGCTACATCGGAAGAGCTTCTCTTGCATAATGTAAATACTACAGGCATCGATTTTAGTTGTACAAGCTTTAGTGTCATTAATTTTGATTGATTTCATACATGATTTTTTTTTTATAAAATATAGCGTTTCAAGGAAAAAAATTGTAATTGATGATGTTATTTCAAACAAAATGATTTTAGGGCAATATAGGTTTAATTTTTTTCAGTTTTGTAAACATCATTAATTTTAATTATACATACAACCATTTGTTTACTTTGAGATGATTGACTTAACATTTATGAATATTTTGTTTCTTCAAAAAATACAATATTAAATTGGTTTTTTTCCGAAAACCTATCAATTTATAAATATTGAATCTTTAGGAATTTTTGGATTATTAATATTAATCCTCTACTATGCCAGTGAACGAATTTTATTCGAATAAAGTATCTTTGTATTTTCAAACGAAATACATTTGCGTTTTCATAGTCGCAAATTTTTTTTTTGCCTCTAGGGCGAATCTATACGTACATCAGAGAGGGTAACTCATCCCCCCAGCAGATGAATTCGATTTTTAAAAGCCCGCATGATGTACATTTGCATAAACGTTTTTTGTCGCTATTTGCTAACCTTTCGCTTGGGTTTGGAAGTAATGTCATCGACGAGAATTTCAATATATATCTGCGGGTTCAACTTGACCATACAATATTGAACATTAATTGTCGTTTTCATTTTTTCCTTGTAGATTTTATTTATTAATAAATAATTTTATTCAGAAATCGTATTTTTTCTATTTAGAATACTCAGTAAGATATTTATTTAAGAATCAAAATGTGATTCATCGATGTGCTGAAAGTGAGAAAACATTTGCTCGTAAGACCGTCACACGTTCTCTGTAATTAAGTTTTGCAGATGTTTCTTACTTGTGTCCTTCATGATGAAATATGTGTCGAATTCGATGTTATGAAAAGGGTAGTTTGTAATAATTTCAAATGCCAGCTGAATAAATAAAAATTTTTAAGAAAGCATTTTTTAGCTTGCATAATCAGCAGATTCCCATAGACATGATTTCAGAGTGAATTTTTTAGATATAAATTTTAAATATCAAAATGAATCATTCGTTAGATTTGCTTAAAATGAGTAATAACATATTTATTGCTTATCTTTAAGTAAATGTATAAATTTAGGTTTTTTTTTTCTAATATCTTTGAAAAATTATTTTGTTACAGGGGACAATCTTGACGATTTTTCATAACAGCAAAGCCAGTTAATACATCGTCAACTTCAGCGACATAATTCTTTTTAATAATTAATAACACATACCGTGTTCATTAAAAGACTCTTAAACTAAACGCATTCCAACTAAAAGCAGCTCAGCGCATCAATCACACTGGTAAGCCTTCTTTAAGGCACATGTTTTTATTCGTCAGCCGAGCGTCAAAACGCCTCCGAAATCTTCACAAAGAGGAAGAAAAAGAAGAGGAAGAAGACGAAGCACGAATGTAATAGAGGTCGAAGGTATTTCCCAGAATAGAAAAAAAAAAGATTGCAAAGAAAAAAGTATAAAGGAAAAGAGAGCTGATGCAAAGCGGCGTTATCATTTATTTTTATTTTATTTTTTTTTCTTTCTTGTGTAACACGCAAAATTTAAGGGACGCGTAGGTACAGCGTGAAAACAAAGTGAGCGTATATAAGGGGGTTAAAGAGAAAGTGCGCGTATATACATACAAGAACAAAGTTGAGCTGTTGTAAAAGGGCTGCGAGTGATGATGACTAATGTACGCTCAAGCAATTTACATCCTTCAAGCTAACATATATACACGCACATTATGAATTGCGTATGTGTAATATATCTTTCGTATATACACGTAAAGTGTGCGTAGTTAGTGAAAAGCTTGCGAAAACCTCGCGAAGGGTTTATCTCTCTTATGTAACGTGTGCTAATAGATGAGCGTAAAAGCGTTACGCCTATATACGCACATGGTTTTCGTATACTCTCAGTTGGATACGAGTTTTCATATCGTGAGCAAGGCTAAATGTATATACGTCAGCGCTCCATCAAACTCCGAAGCTTTTGCGTCTGATGCTGGCTGAAAGAAAGAGGCCTATCTTGGTTAGACCGACGTTTTGTCAAATTGCTTGTTATTTCTTCTTTTTTTTTGTTGCTATGTTACAGTAGGCATTTCGCGAGACGTGTTATACAGAAGATACGAGAAGGAGGTAGAAAACAAATCTCGACACTCAATATTGCCAAAGTGGCGTGTTCATGTTTCCCTTGGGGGTTGGAGAGAAAAAAAAACGTGTTACTACGGAAAGCTGTTGTTGTATACGCTTATACGAATGTGGATTTAAGCTTGGAATTGTTTCGGTTTGCTTTTTATGTTACTCGTTTTTCACGAGATTCCGCGCGCTTAATAACTAATGCCTTGCTCGTTTTGTTTAGCCGTACGGCAGAAAAATTTTTTGTGTTAGAAAAAAAGCTTCAGTTTTTAGATAACGTTGTAGTAACGCGTTTTTTTCAATCTAGAAATAAATAAGTACTTTTATAAAAATATGTGTGTAAGCTCAGGTGTATATATTATGTTTTAATTTATATTGTGCTACAGATTCGTTTACATTTATAATGAGGTTAATTTTTTATTTTATATATATGCATTCACATATAATTTATCGGTTACATAAATTACAAAGAGAAAAATTTTCTGAAATAAATTTAGAATAATATATAAAAATTTTTATTTTTTTATAATTTTTTTGTTCAAACTTTGAAAAGATTAAAATTTCTTTTCAAATCAAACTCGTATATAAAAAAAGCTGAGTTGAAAATATAAAAGAAAATTAATATTATGACAACGCAAGCTTTTTGTTACTAAAAACATGTCAATTACTACTTTTTTCCATCTTTCCATGATTGATTCAAGAACGCTAACAGATTAAAGGAATGTCAGTAACATTCATTCGTTGTCCTACCGAAATAAAATGTTAATAAGGGGAGACTCGTAAAATGTATACAGCCATGTTTGTGACATTTCAAAGATTTTATGTTGTCACACAACAATGTAAATTTAAAGATTCAACATAAAAAAACAGTAGATTTTCTTTTTTATATGAAACAATTTTGTTGTTCATGAGATAAAAATTATAAATTAAGCTCAAAGCTGAATATAATTAATAAAACAGAAACTCGGATTAATAAAATGAGGCAAATTAAAAGAAAATTAAAGAATTTGTAAAATGAGCGACAATTAGCATAATTTAACAAAAGTAATGATTATACAACGGTTCGCAGACTGCTGTGGCACTAAAAGCATTTGATGGTTGATCGTAGTTCGCTCATTCACACCGTTTCACAGAGAGAACTATCGTTTCGACATTATCGTTGCGACAGCAACAGCAGGCAACAGCACCAGTATCCACCAGCAGTAGCACCAGTAGTAGTAGTAGTACTATAGCAGTCGTTATACGCACCTGCTTAGCAAAATGCGATTATGCATGCGGTAGAACAGAGTAGTCGGAGAAAGAGAAAGACAGAAAGAGAGGGTTATATACGAAGAGCTGGATTAATTAGAGATAGAGAGAGAATAGTAGTCTGTGTGTTCTCGGCATACGATGACCGTGACAAAAAAAATACACGCTTGTGCTGTATAGCGTTAGAGTACTTATATATACGTACATATACGTAGAGAGAGAAAGAGAGAGATTGACTGGGCGTGTGCACTCGTTAACGAGTCTCGATGGCTTATAATTTTACATTCGGGAAGTGTTAATTTACATTTTACATGCAAGATGGAAAGTTAGTCGATGTCTTGTCTAATTAGCGACCTTTTACTTTTCTTTGATTAGTTGATTTTCTAATTGAAGAAAATCATTTTATCATCGCTTATTCGCAACAACAAAACAACACGAGATTAAATGAAATCTATGCTAAAAGATAAATTAATTGTTAATTATATAAAATCTTTTTTTTTCAATTAATATTTGATTTTGTATAATATGGGAATTCAAAGGGAAGTATTTTTTAAATATTTTATCTGATAAATAAATAAATTTATGAAATTTTCAAAAGTTTATGCTTTAAATAGACAAGCATTCGATATAATTTTTTAAAAAACTTTTGATTTTAACAATCTGGAAATAAACTTTTGAAGTATTTATGAGAAAAAGTTATCACATTGTTTTAATGTGCTTTCATATTTGTAGGACAACAACAACATATCTTCAATTTAACTATTTCAATATTTTTATATTGTTTTAATTAAAAAATCTATCTCCCTTGCCACTTCAGCATATAATAGCTTTCCCTTAAAAGATATTTTCTTTTAGTTTTTCGCAAAATATAAGCTTTTATACAGCTTTTCTGAAAACAAGGAGTAACTATCTAGAAACTGACTAGTTCCCGTGGGACGGAATGACTGATGAGTGAATGAACGAGCTAGACTGGTACTTTGCAAAGATCCCTAAGCTTATTTCTACTCTTCTCTTTCTCTCGTTTTCTTCATATTTCTCGGCTGGTAATTCTAAGATTCACTTATATGCGCGGAGAAAACGTGCTTCAGATAAATCACAAGCGCATGCAAATATTGCAACGATATGTCAAGACTATATGAAGAAGAAAGGCAAACTAGAAAATATCCCCATTAGGCTGACCTGTTTTATCCCTATTCTCCTTGTTATCTTCGGATTATTTGATTTTTTTTTCAACGCCGCCCTTTTTTCACTATGCACAATGTTCACTAATGGCATCACGTGTCAAACTTATACAAATTGGATAAATATTATATCTACACTAAATCTTGTTTGTCATTTTTTATTTCCTGAGGATTAATATAAAGTACGAAGCGATTCGATGTGACGTGAGGGTTATTTCATTCATCCCAATTATAAACATCGATATTTACATATTCTTTTTATTGGAATTGAAATGATTGTTTTGTTTTAATATTTTTCTTTGTATAAATTATAGCTAATTTTATAGACATCGATATATGGAAATTTTTTAATATATTTTAGTTTACTTAATTTTTATGGCTATCAAAACATATCATGTTATTTAGAAAAAATTTATTCCGTCAATAAAAACATTAAAACAAGCTATAAAAATTTTCCACAATTCCAAAACATTTTTACTTTATTCGAAGTAAAGTAAAAAAAAGAGGGGTAAAAATAATGCATAAATATTGTTATCTTTACGAAGTAAAAGCAACTTAATTTGTGGACTGACTTTAATATTTTTCCCACAATTCAATTTTTATAATGCCGTGTTACAAGTTCATCGGCGGAAAACAATTTGACATTTCCGTAATGTATTTTATTATACACATACACACATTATAAAGATCACCCTACCATACATTCCTGAAATAAAAAAAATCACTTTTCAATCCCTCTATTCGCTGCTTATTATACGACGTAAGTACACGATAGCTCTGTGTGTTACAATAATAATTATTATCGTCGACATGCTTCTCGACTTTTCCTCCCATTATTTATATACCATATATTGTTGCTGGCCGGATGTGACCCTGCGTGTTTTTTTTTCAACTTTCTGTCTTTTGCCTTACTTGGTGTCACAATAAAACTTATTATATCTATATTTTAAAAAAATTTATGTGATTTTCATTGGCGAGAGTCGGGAAAAAGGGTATAAGAGTTTAAATATCACGTTTACAATACTCATCGAACTCGAATTTGGAGGGATGTGCCAGTTGTGTTTGTGCGTGAGTTGTGAAACTTAGCGCCTCGAAAACCACATTATTTTCTCTCGGTAAAGTTATAATTACAGAAACGTTAATGTCTTTGAGCGTTAGTAGAGCTTGAGTTTCAAGTATAACGCGAAAATTAAATAAAGGACAAAAGTTAATTTCAAATATATTTATTATTCTAATGTACTTTTAAATAGGTTAATTTAATTAAACTGTCTGCTAGTTTTACGAAAGTTGAATAATATATTTTATTTAATAATGTTTCCTAAAATTTTGTTGTATATTTATTCACAAAAATTAATTAGTTCATCAAAATTAAAAAGTTTTTTTAAACTGACGTGTAATTAATGTAAACTAATGTTTTGTTAGAGTAACATTTCAATCTTAGTATTTTTGTTTTAATTTAACATAAAATGTCTATTAAAATATTTATTATTTTTTTTATTCATTATAAAAATTAAAATATTCTACTTTTGCATATTATAAATAAATAACTAGTATGTATATTTTTAAATATTAAATAAAATGATTTTAATATTATCCAAATTCCAAATCTTAAATAACTTTGTGTAAAATATTATCCCAAATAAGAGGTCGTCAGTGGCTCACTCGGTAGAGCGATGGATTCGTAATCTCGAGATTCCGAGTTCGAATCCCGCTCTTAGACGATTGATACAAGCATCACTGTACGTTACATGTGCTTTGTTCACAAACACAATGATGACCTCTGACGCTAATTAGCATCGCAATGATAGCTGAAAAATAGCAACATTAAATAAATTTAAAAAATTACTTAAGTTGGTTTGCACTAACTGTTATTTTTTTACCAACAGTTATAATCTCTTGATAAAAACAAGATGTTCACAATAAAAGTTATGTTATGTTAACATATTATGTAAGAAGAAGAGTAATGTTAAGCGAGTTATTATTTACTATTACTTTTATGAAATGATATTTCATATACAAAGGATGAAACTGTAATAAAATTAAATGCACATCAAAAGTTCATGAAGTTAAAAATAAAGAAAAAGAAGTTTACAAGTAATTTCAAGTAAAGAATCTCATTTGTTCATTTTATTAAGAAGAAAAAGAAACAGATGTCAGACGATAGTCTAGTATCTCTATTTACAAACAACTTGCATGTAATTGTTAATTTATTGCACTGAATGAAGTTCAATATAGAGCAAGTGCATGGTTACTCTTTACTAATCAGATACGTATATGTTATTGTTAGGTTAAGATTTTAATTATTAAAAAAAGCTGAATATTTTGCGATTATCTTTATATAATTTTCAATTAGAGATCATAAAAAATTAATTTTAAAAAATAAAATAGAATACGATTAAAATAAAATAGTTAATTGGTACTTGAATTTCATAAGAACTAAGTATTAATTTAATCAGTTAAATATTTATTATCTAACATATATTATGTATATTTTTAATATTAATGTTTATAATTTTGTCAGCATTATATTTCCATTTTGTCTTATAATAAGGAAGTTAGATTTTATCGACAAAGCTGATTTTAGAAAATAGTTAAATTTAATATATCTCAAGAACGGGACCGCATTGGTCTCTACAACTCTGTGAATTATCTATTTTGGTTGTTTGAAACCTACTTATGAAGTTTGGTCTAAATTTGTAATAGATATTCAAAATTAAAATATCGTTGCCAGATATATTTTAGTTATATATAGCTCAACATAAAACTCATTTATATCTATAATATTCAAATTGATAATTTTTATTTATAAATATAAATAAACTAATGAATTTATACTATGGCAAAAATTCTTAAAAAATACAATTATTTATCAAGGTGAGTAAAATTACATAATAATAAAAAAATGAAAGTAGGATAACAAAATTATATTTTCTGCAGCGTTAAAGGCGCCTTGGTAATGTCGCGACGGCGCCATTCGATCCAAGATAGTCTTTGGCGACTTCTTCTTCTTCTTGGCTACTCAATCGCCTGTGTACAAATGCTTTCTCGACTATATACGATAAAAGGGTGCATATTCACAGTAACCTGCTTTACTAAATTTTTTTTGTGATGGTATGTACGAATACACGGAGTATACAAGCCAACTTTGTTTTTGGTTAAAATGTATCGTATATGATACTAGGCCAATTCAAGAATTAAATATTTGATTTTGCTGATGCGGTTTTCCCCCTTCGTTTTGAGGACATGCGTAAGACGTCAGCGATTCGTAATAATGGAAAACAATAACAATAAGACATGAGTACCCTCTTTAGTTATGTTTCCTTGAGATATTTTTCCCCTAAACTTACTTTTTTTCTTTTCTCTTCAGCTGCTTCTTTAACTTAAATGCTTCGATCGAGCCAATGGCTACTTATGTAATGCAAGAAATTTTATGAGCATAGTACTGCAGTAAAAGAATTTTTCGCGATGTGACTGGTGGACAAATTCTTACTTTTATTTTTATTTCTTAATCATTTTTTTATAATGTATTTATGTTATTTTGGTAAAGACGTTTTGATGAAAATAATGTGGAACAAAATTGTTTTATTTTAAGGGGATGTAATAGGGTATATGATTTCTACATAGTTACCGACATCACAGTTTTCCAAATATTTTATCTTTATTCAAAAATTTTCAGAAATATCTCTATATTAGGCTCTTTATTAGTAGAAATGGAAGACCGTAATATAAACATATTTTTAAAAATCTTTGATTAAGAACCAATAACTTGGAAAACTGTAATGTCGGTATTTCACATTCCCTTAATGTTAAATAAAACAATTTAAAAAATTTACTTCAAAAGTAAATTTTTTATAATGATTAAAAAGTCCAATTTGTATTTACAAAATTTTTGCATAAGAAATTTATATCTTCTTATTTCGAATATAAAAAAAAGTTAATTTACTTTTTGTCAAAATAAAACGTCAAATTTAAAGTGTTATACACTAAGAAAAAAATATGATTGTATCAACCGAATCCTACTGTTAATATATCACGATGATATATTCTATTCATTTAACAAACGAGTTCTGTTAATTTGATAGAATCGTAATATTGATTCAATTTAAAATTAACTTTAATTTGACAGCAAAGTAAGTTAAAATAGCTGTTACATTTTATTGTATCAAACAAATAAGTTTTAAAGATGATAAAAGAGTTTTTCATTTATTTGAAGCTCACAGCTCACAGAGTTCCGATTTCCAGATATTAACACATAACTTATAATATAACAATGATCATTATTCGTTTCTTAAGTGAAATTTTTTTACATTTCCTTAGATATATTATATATTACACTATTGATATTTACAAATAAAATCTATCATCGCTCGCTAACTAACTATACGCATCGCATCGCATTTATACATACAGCGGAGAAATTCATTTGGTCTTATATACTAACTGACGTACAGTCTTACCACTTGCGGGTTACAAGAAATACGCCATCTATTATTATACTATCGAAACGTAACTGTATTGAAAAGCGGGAGATTTCAAAATACTTAGTGAATAACATAAAAATCTTTATAAAATATCAACGAAATAAATGACAAATATTTTATTTTGACTTACGTTCTTTTTATTCTAACTATTATTCAATTATATCAACAGCCGTGCTGTTGATATAATTAAATTTAAACATTTATTTTGAAATAATTCATCAGTTAATTTAAGCATGTGCGTATTATTGGTTCAATTTATAAAATTTTGTTGAAATGTAAGTCACACTTTTATTTTGACTTACGTTCTTTTTATTCTAACTATTATTCAATTATATCAACAGCCGCGCTGTTGATATAATTAAATTTAAACATTTATTTTGAAATAATTCATCAGTTAATTTGAGCATGCACATTTTATTGATTCAATTCATAAAATTTTGTTGAAATGTAAGTCAAACTTTTATTTTGACGTACGCTCTTTTATGTTAACTGTTATTCAATTATATCAACAGCCGTGCTGTTAAATTGGCAGCACGATTGTAATTGGGCTATTTTAACTGCACAGATTCTGTTGGATCAAAAAAATTCAGTCAGATTAACAGCGGATCTGTTAAATCAATAACATTTCAGTTGATCTGATGAAATTTTTTTCTCAGTGTAGCATTATTTAAAAATAAAATTAAAATGAATAAAATATACTATGAAAGGTTTTAGAAAAAGTATTTGAGCTTTAACTAATTTAACTTTAATAATCTCGATGAATACTAACTTATGATGAAGTGACGCTAATAATATTAAATTTTATCGAACCCTAATAATATAATTTGAGTTGAAAACAAGTTATTGATATGAATTTATGAATTTTCTATGATAGAGTTGACAATAACTTTGAGTACGCTATACACTATGAAATGTTTATAAAAATGGCGATAAACATCAATTTTTACGTTTATCCAGATTTTATTTTATCGTTAATAATTCGAATTAAATATAAAGCCATCACGCTTAAAAGTTCATCTTGGTAAACAACTTTAAATCCTATGAAATTCCCAGGCTGGAATTTGGAAATTTCAATATACGCTCGAGCAGATAAGAAACGCGTATAAGCGAGCTTAAAGCAAGTGGCAAATGCTTTACTAGGTCAACGACTATAGCAATCCTCTTTCTCCTCCTCCCGGAAGAGGGCTAACGCTAAAGGAATCCCCGCAAGGCAAAACTTATATATATATCTCGAAAGCGTTGCTGAGCGTCGAAGAAAAAAAAAAGGAAAATATATACTCAAGCCGCTCCCCTTTTTTGGCCCATCTCGCTGAAATTTCCACCAGATTTCTCATAAAGATATTTTTCTTCAATCTATGCTCTCTATTCGATTTTCTGAGGATGGACTTTTCCTTTTTCTCCTTTTTTTTTTGCTGAAATAGTACAAAAATCATACAGTTGAATGAAGTCTATAGCTCATGTCATCTTCGTTCAATGGGAATGACAATTATTGTGACCCGAAGCGGAAAAGGATACTCATCGAAAAAAAAAATAGTGTCAAAGTTAATGCCGATATCTTTTTTTTGTTCAAATACGCAAAAAATAAAGAGAAATAACTGATATTCAGACGAAAGTTTTAGGAAATATTAAGATATTATTTTAATTTTAGAAATATTCTCTTGTAAAAGTAAGAATGAATTTCAAAGTTTCTTTTCTATTTCTTGAAATAGTAAAAACTTTAGTTTTCTATTTAAATCAAAGAAATATATAAGATTTTTTTTGTCAAGGAACATTTATTTTGTCTACCAGATTGACTTATAGTTTCAAACTATTGGATTATCACCTGCGGCAAAAGAATAAGTACACTAAAACATTACCTTAAATTTTAAAAAGCGGTATTAAATCACTTTAGTAGGTAATATATATTTTACATCATCCAAGTACCAGCCAATTTAAAAAAAAAAAGAAAAAGATCGAGAGAAAAAATTCGGGAAAAAATATAAGAAGAAAAGAAAAATATGTATCTAATTCGGAAAAACAGATTATATACATTTACTGATTCATATAATCGTTGAAGAAAAATTTTTATGATTATTACCATTTGTTCTACAAATGACTACTTATATTATCGACAAGATAATAATTACACATTCTAACCGTCGTTACATAAAAGTGTTTCTCATCATTCACTTATTGCGTTATAAGCAGTATTATTTGAAAACAATGCTTTCGCTTGAGATGGGTAGGATTGATTTAGACGTTTTCATTTGAGAGATAAAACATCAGAAATGAAAGAAAGCCCGTCAATTTTAATAGAAGCTCATTCTTTAATAGACAAAAGAAAATTTGTTACAGATATATCCAGGCTAGCATAGTTAAGAAAAAGGAGGTCAGAAAGGGGGAGGAATAAAAAAAAAATAGAAAGAAAAAAAAAAGGTCGAGTAGGTCCAAATAGGCTCAAGATTGCCCGCAGGTTTTTAATACAAGGGCTCCAGGGGTGCCATTCAATTAACTTTATCTTCAGGGCGACACATCTAGGCATAGCCTTCCCCCAAGCCTTAAGTATATTTTTTTTCTTTCCTTTGCTTCTATTTGAAGCACGCAATAGTCTTTACGTTTCCTTCCCTTTAGTTCTATTTTTCACCTCTTGATATGAATTTCTTGATATTATTAGACTCGTGTGCGTGAACGATTATAATGTTGCTGCTTATCGATATCAAGGATCCCAAGCTTGTACTCTTTTGCTTCTGTTTTATAAACGTCAGTGTATAGGTATTGTAATCGCGTGTATATATTCAGTTTGACCGCTGGGTAGTAATATAAGGAACAACCTTGCAAAAAAGGAAGAGAAAAAAATTTAAGACTTTCCACGAGCTTAAATATATTTATTATGATTGTGGGCGTAATGAAAATTCTTAAATATATGCGTACCAAGGAAAAAATAAAGAAGACTAGACGATTTTTAAAATTGAAAAGTTGATTTTTATCCGAATAGAGTTGAATTTATTGTAAACGCAATAAGTTGCGATCAAACGTTTTTACGGTTATCTCGAACGTGCTTGGGATGTTTTATTTAATTTATTATTTTATCTAAACTTTTTTTTTTTACATTGAAATAAATTTTACAACGATACGTGAAAGTTTATTTTCTTTGAAAAATATTATCTCTATTCCCTAGTACGTGACGAATACAAAAGAAAATGAAAATAATCTTTTATGAGCATGATTTTTATTGTACAATATACTTATACACTTGTATTTAGATATACTATAATAAAATTTTAATTGATTATTAGAATTTTACGAATTGAATGCATTCAGATTCATTTTGCAGTTTATTTTATTTATATAAAGGCGGATATAGTTATTTTTATAGAGATAATATAATTTTAATGTGCTTAAAGTATGAATCACATGTCAAATACAACGGTCAATATATTGACATACAGACGTTTCAAAATTTAATTATAAATTCTGTAATTATTTATGAATTACATGAAAGACTATGCACAAATAGTTTTCATTGTTTGTATAAATATATTTTTTGTCAAATAAAAAAATTATTTTCTAATGAAATTATAATTTTTTTAAACACATTTCTGGAATGTTTTTTTTTCGATTGTTAATAAAACGTTTATAGGAAAAAATGGATAATATAAACAAGAAAATTATGTTTGAATTATTTTATCGAAAAAGAGAAAAAAATTATTCACGCCCGTGCATGGATTCACAGATAATTTTAAAAAATAGTGGATTGGGGTTTTATATTTCAAAACACGTTCATAATGTTATTTTTTAAATGATTTTTTTATAAAAGCTTTTTGGTGATAAGAAAAGGTAGGAAGTGAAATCTTTATTAAAAATAAAAAGTTAATTATGTATTCCAAATAACATTATGTGGATTATCATTTGAATAATAACAATAAATACAAAGAAATAATGTATTTTTATTAAAGTGCTTAGAAATACACTATATTATGAGCATTTCTATAAAGTATTTTCCAAAGGGATTGAAAAAATTAATTTTAAATTATTTAAATTTCGAGTAATAAAATAAGAAGCGTGCATAATGATAAAAGTAAATAGCTTAAATTTAAATAAAATATAAATAACTATAATATTATACACACTCAAAAGCTCAAAAAGTCAATGGGTAAATGCTCATGTTTATTTTATAGACATGTATTTTTTTTTGCTCCAACATCGATTATGAATACCCGTAATTTATATACACGGACTGTTGTATTACGATGTGATAGAGAGATTGTGATTTAGAATTCGTAAGTTTTATTATCCGCAGCCGTAAAGCAACGTAGATGCGAGGAGTGGCGAGAGAGAAAAAAAGGAAGTAGGAGTCAAAAGAAGACGAGCTTTCTACGAGGAGCTTGAGATTCTTTTTTTTTTTCTTTCTTCTTTTGCGGTTTTATACGCGGTAAGCAAAGCGAGCGATAAAAATAAAGGGTCGTAGTAGCTTCAGCGAGGGGCCAAGGGAGTGAAAGAGGGCTTTTGGTTTAATATGTGGGAATCCTATTTTTCCATTTTCCGTGGGGAAAATGTATATATAATAAGGACAATTTCAAGGAGAAAAAAGGTGATATGGAAAATTCATTTTCTGGCGAATATGAACTTTGGTTAACAATAAAAGTGAGGGAAAAATCAACGAGGAAGAGTATACACATATAGAGACTATATGTATGAATACAAAGAAAAAATGCAGACTAAAAAAATGCGAAGAAAAGTGTCGATTCCGGTATATTTTTCCCCTTCGGGCAAGGATCACTGCGAGGGTGAAAAAAAAAATGGCTTGCTTGACTCTAAGGCGATTCGCGTTGCTTACTGATGCCATATCTTTAGCGTTTCTCTCTCGCATTTCCTTTTATTCTTTACAGATATACATTAAATCTCCCCTTAAGTTCTTTTTTCCATCTAAGATTTGAGAGAGAGAGGCCAACTCGCGAGGAGCGGTTAGCTTAATGGAACGCACTACCGCAAAGTAAGGAAAGTTAGGATCGTTACCGATTAGAAATGGACCGAAAAGAGTGCTCAGTCTACCCTACATTTCGTGATATGTGGTACTGGCTTGATATACATTTAAACCATTTGAAGATACGTACGTATCAGTGATAAGCACAAAATCATTTCTATTGTTATTACTATTGTTAAATAACAACATTTATAGTTAAGGTCATTTTATTAAATCACAAAAGTAATGTGCAATAAAGTTTGTGTAAAGTGACAAATTAACGTCTGAACAATCTCTGAATTCATTCTATTTTTAAAATTAGAATATAAATTTTTTAAAAATACAAAATCTGATATAATGTATATTTAAAAGCACAAAGAGAAAAAAAAATTTACCACTTTAGTATTTATGAAAAAAATGTTGATAGCTTATACGGCGCTACCACGCCGAGTTGAAGGATTATATGAAAAAAAAGGGTTAAAGAATCTGCAAAGAGGGTGAAGTAACTTTCAATCCGCTTTTACTTTCATGAATATTTATCATTGTATGGAAAAAAAACGAAGATGCGTAATGTCGAGGCTACAGATTTTACGAAGCATAATTGCATTATGCATCGCGACGACGTGTGAACTTTTTTAAAAAAGAATTACTTTACATTATGATTCTAATGAACGAAGAATGAAATGTCAATTTATTATTCTATATAATAAAATTATTTCTAATTAAAATCTCCCTTAACACTTTGAATTTTTTTGTTAACCGTATTTTCAATTGTGCTTATAGCTCATTGAAGTTCGTATAATTATGATTATGCCTGAGATTGACAACCCTTTAATTCAAGTTGAACTACTTCAACAACTTCAATAATTTTGAAGTTCCTGTTTGAGCAAATTGCATATTTCAACAGCTATCAGAAGCTTGATTTCATTTTGTAAAATTTGAAAATTTTAGTTTTCATATATTGATTACAGCAGAATTTTGAAAATTTAGAATAAGCTCCAAATTATAACCAAACGTTATTTTCATTATATTATTTAATTAAGTTCTGTATTCAGATTTTTTGTAAAAAGTATCAATTAGTTTTAAAAATGATCTAAACAAACCTATATTATATGTTTCAATTCAAAATTTAAAATTATGGTTTATATTTGAATAAAAGGTAGTAAATAATGTGGAAATTACAAAATGATAAAAAAAGTATTCGCGAAGTATCATAAATTTGTATCTTTACACTCTCTTGGAGAGGGTACGGCTGGTTTGTAATATTAAACATAAATACAAATAGTAAATTCAACACAATCAATAAAAGCAGCCAAGTTGTTGGCTTCTTTCTAAGAAATTTCACTCGAGCAAAGTATTCTCTTTTGCGCTCCGTTATTTTTTTTCTCTTTTACGACGGAGTGAATCAGATAAGCGTAAATCAAGGAAAATCGCAAAGTTGGTGCTTTTCCATTCCATTGTTGGCTTTTTCCAAGGCTCGCTGGGCGGGTCTTGTTTTTGTCATAATACTTTATAGGCTTGCAAATGGAAGAGCTGAGATGTCAGAAACAGAGCTTTGTATTATATACCTTAAAACGTATCCCCTTACATATATATATACATCATCCTTCACTAGGAGGTAGGTACGTCGACCCGTCGCCGGCGAAGGTCAGGTCAGGAGCAGTTAGATCGTTCGTTTCGATTTTCTCTCTTCGTAAACTGTGTATATATATACGCGTGTATGGATGCAAGCAAGAACCCTCGGGGAAGCATCGCTGTGAAATTTTACCTTCACCGACAGATTCCGGAAATTAAGGAAAACTGCTTTAACTTACTTCCGACACTATGCACTGCCTTACATTAAGCCTCTTATTTCCCCTAAGACGTTAACTGATCAAATCATGTGTGCGTGGCTGTATTAGATATTTCTTATTAGAAGAAGCATCCGACGAAATCTAAACGTTGAAAGCTCATCACTGACGCTGAATTTCCGTTAGATCGTAGTACGTTGACAATGGCCACGTTTTCATGATTTTTAACAACGAAGTTTCGTTAATTAACAATGTTATCTATATTGCTTTCTCATAGAGAAAGCATTGCATCGGTAAAAAAAATTTTTTTCTATTTTTTCATTAATTTGTACATATTTGAACTCGGTGAGTCGAAAAAAGTGGTTTCCAGAAAATGTCTGTATGTATGTGTGTGTGTGTGTGTGTGTGTGTGTGGATGTATGAATTCAGTTAGTAAACTGTATCTCGAGAACTACTCGATGGATTTGCTTCTAATTTTGCATGGAATTTAGTTTTGTGACTAACTTGCTGGGAAGCTATTGATAATTTGGTTCTTCCAGCGTAGTTTTCATTTTAAAGTTTAAAAAAAAAAAAAAAAAATTCGATTTTTCGTTTTTTGGTTTTTTTTTGTTTACTACTCGATGAATTTGCTTCAAAATTTGCATGGAATTTATTTCTGATTGCCCGGATAATATAAATTTTTAAAAACTGATTTTCTTAGCTCAGTTTTAATTTTAGAGCATTTTGAAATTTTTGAAAAAAATGTTTCTATTTATTAAGCCAATAAAATCTTAAAAACTACTCGATGGATTTACTTCAAATTTTCCATACAATTCAATTTTTTGATGAACTGGTGCGGAAGCTATTGGGAATTGGTTTTCTTAGCGCAGTTTTTTTTTAGAATCATTTTAAGAATTTTAAAAAAATTTCGATTTTTCATTTTTTTTGTATTTTACGTAAACTACTCGAAGAATTTGTTCGAAAATTTGTATGGAACTTTATTTCGACTGCCGAAATTATTAAAAATTTTGTAAACTAATTTTCTTAGCGCACTTTTAATTTTACAGCATTTTTAAAATTTTTTTAAAAATTTTTATTTTTAATTTTTTTCTATTTTACGAAAACCATTTGATAGATTTGCTCCAAAATTTGTATGCAATTTATTCGCTACTGTCTGAAGAAAACAAGCTTTGGAATACTAATTTTCTCAGCGCAGTTTTAATTTTAGAGCACTTTGAAAATTTTCAAAAAAATTTTTATTTTTCATTTATTTTCTTTTTGCGTTAACCATACTATAAATTTTCTCCAAAATTTTCATACAATTAATTCGCTATTGTCTGAAAAAATAAGCTTTTGGAAACTAATTTTCTTAGTGTGGTTACAATTTTAGAGAATTTTAAAGATTTAAAAAAAAATTTTGATTCTTCTTTTCTTATTTTTTTTTATTCTACGTAAAGTACTCGATAGATTTGTTCTAAAAATTGCAGGGAAATTATTTGCGACTGCCAAAAGAAGGGAAATTTTCAAAAATTGATTTTTATAGCGTAGTTTTAATTTTAGAGTATTTTTAAAATTTTGAAAAAGAAATTTTGAAAAGAAAATGTTATTTATTTAACCAGTTAGATCTCGAAAATTACTCGATGGATTTGCTTCAAATTTTGTATACCATCTATGTTTTTGTATAACTAGACGGGAAGCTATTGAAAATTGGTATTCATAGAGTAGTTTTTTTTATATAGCCATAAACATGAACTGTATTTATATATAAATATGATTGCATTTTATAAAGATTAGAAATTTTGTTGTCATCATTCTTTTTATTACTACATTATATCATTTTTTCAATAGAACAAATTTTTTTGTATTACTTGATGATTTAAAATAAATTATAAATGTTGAAAAAGCAAACAGCTAGCATATATGTTCGAAATTTATAAAGTACAATATGAGTAAATATTAATGTTAGACAATTTTTTAATATTAAAATCACATTTAAATAAATATAAAAAAATTAATGAAACTCAAAGAACTCTATGAGAAAGCATTCCACCAAAGCAATTGGCAGCGTTTTTTAAAATTAATTTTATTAATTTTTTAATCAATTTAATATATTTAAGATTTATTTCTGATAATATATTTGTTATAAGCTTATAAGATATTTGTTTATAGTAGTCATTTTCTACAAATTTTATTAACGTCAGTTATGAAACTATTAAAACAATAAATATATATTTATTAAATTGTCTAATTATACTATTTACTTTTTTTACTATCGAATAAAAAAAAGTGTAATATGACTATTTTCAGCTTTGAGAATCTACATGAAACAGTTTAAAAAACGTAAATGACAAATAGCGAAGTTAATTGTAAGTAGAAATACAATCTAGATAATTCAAGTAAATTAAAGACTAAAAACGTAACTAGAAAGCAATGATGAATAACTCGCAATGTATGAAAACGAACCTAGATGAAAAAAAAGGAAGAAAAAAAATGCTACAGTGAGATGTAAGATAGAAGAGAAGAAGAACCAGGAAAGACACAATTACAAGCAAACTCTCGGATACAGAAGTCTGCTTAAAATAGGATGTACGTTATTTGATACGAGCATCTTGGCGACGAGTCCCGTCATCGAGCGACTCTTACATAAAAGCACATCTACTTCTCTTTGCTTTTTTATTTAAAAAAATATTTTTTTTACTGTAAGACTCACATTCCGCAAGTCGCGTTGAATGTACGTCATACATTACTTGAGAATTTGATTTTTGTTCGTATTAGTAGCACGCGTAGAATTCATAACTATATTTCCATTTTAAAAATAAAATTTTTGAAGAATTTAAAAAGGTTTGCTGAAGTTTGGAGTGACTGCTCTTTTGAATTTTCGAATTCTTAAGAATAAATTTGAAAATCTTTTTTAAAATTTTTTGGTGCGTAAAGAGCAATTGGATAAAACTGAATTTTATTTCTGGATTTATTCTTGTAATTATGAATTAATATTAGTTGTGAAATTTTCTTATTAAAATTAATAACCTTACCTTATTTGCTTGACGCTGTAACTTGGTAATCGTAGCACGATCGCGTTGTGCAGCAAGCCTTTCAGCATGCAAAACTCGCTCCAATTCTTGGATTCTTTCTTCCAAACTTTCCTAAAAATCACATAAAATTATGTTAAAATTTTATGTTTTCTTATAATTAAAAAATTTTATTTTTTCAATTTATTTGTTTTTTCTTATATAATTTATTTAAAAAGTTACATAAAAAATAAATCAATAAGGAAAATAAAATATATAACTAATTATAAATAAACTATTTGGTATAATTAATAAATGTTTTTATATTTATCGATCATTAAACTCTTATGTAGTATTGTACTTTTCCTAATTATCTCAATCAGCACATAAATTTTGAAATAAAAATCATTTAAAAAGTAACTTAATTCGATCGACCCTTACAATTACAACATCAGTAATGAATTGATCAACTTGATCACAATGATTCTGATGCTTTAACATACGGTTTACAGAAAACTCAAATAAAATATAGCAGGTGCCTAATTGTAACGAGCGGCGATGGTCTTTTTCTTGAAGTAAGTAAAATCAAAAAGTTGATTGCCGGGGTAAATTTCCCTTGGTCACTAATCGAAACGATAAATTTGAGTCTCCGAGGTACGGTCCTCAAGCCAATTAGCAAGTAAATACAATTGGCATAGGGTCAGCGGGTGGATTCGTTAGAGATGTCCGAAATCCAGTCTGAACACTGGTAGGTACTACGAGAGCGAAAGAATAGACAGAGAAAGATAGAGAAAGAGAGACTGCAATGCTTGTTACGTAAAGTAAGAATCAGCGCAGGTCCCATTGACTATAGATATATGTACGTATGCATATAGTAGGGGCCCTTTAATTCAATCTAGCATGCGATGCCTGCCAATCGAATTTCCGTCTGCGAATGCGTGAAATACGCTCGTGTATAGCCTTTTGCCGCTTGTTCCCTCGTGCCTTTTCTCACGGACAATTTCATTGTGACGAATTCCTGCCCTTTTAATGAATCCTCAGGGAAGAATACCTATTTTCAAGATATAACGTCTGTATGTACGCAAATTAGCGATTTCTAGTTTTTTTACGGCTATTTTTAATTAAATTCATTTTTTTATTGTTGGGTAAGATATAATTAAGCTTTGATCAAGTGACACTTTGACATAATTCTATTGATTCTTTCAAATTAGAATCATAAAACAACTTTAAAATCCGTACAATAAAGTGTAATATTAAATAAATTAGAACAATCATTGTATTTAATAAATGCTTCTAATTATCAATGCTAATCATTACATTTGTTTTCATCTTAAATTCTTTATATATTTATGTCACATTTAAGAATATTAAAAAAAAGGTTAAAAAAAATAAACTGAAAAGATGAGTTTGCGTTTAATAAAAAAGGATAAAAACCACATTTAGAATTTTCAAGTGATTATATTCCCCATGTGTAGTTTAGAATTGAGCATCAATTCAGGCCGATCTACATACAAGCCTAAGCTCATAAGTAAGATACTCGCTTGTGCACACGTGTCAGGCTAACGAATTATTGGCCAATACTCGCGTTCTATTAGAAATGATAATTTAGCGAGACCCAAAGGGGTTTAACTGTGTACGGTATAGAATCACGCTTATTTTAGTGCGTATACAGTAAGCAATGGGCTTTGACCAACAGTATTAGCGCAATCCATTAGGCGTTCTTGTCGATGTGTATGTGCATATATACATGTGTGTACGCATGTATGTGTACAGAGGTAAGGGAAACGACAAAGCGCGATCGAGGCAACAGGAATGAGAGCGTGTCGGTCGCTTTTGGAGGACTTTAGCGCGATATAAAAGGGGAAGAGAAAGAGAGAGAGCAACCAGCAATTCGTATGCCAAGGCACGTACTCGCAATTCACCCTTTCTCTTTCCTCTTTCTTACTCTTGCGAAAACCACGTTTCAACGTTGTGGAAACGCTTGCGCGTGCGCTCCCACCCTATACCTTTTCATTTCCCTTTTCGATTCTCTTAACCATATATACCATTTTCTCTCAACTTCACTGACTCTCCCTCTCTCTCTCACTTATTCTCCCTCTTATATGCAACCCTCGCACTAGTTTTCAGTACTCTTCTGTATTTTTGAATAAATTTTTTTTTCTTTTCATTGCTTATATACGATGCTGGAAAAATTAATTGCTGCATTTTTATGGAGTAGCTAGGAATTAGTTAGTCATTCTTTTCTTTGTTTGGGGTCAAGACGTTGATCAATTAATCTACTAATGGCAGGGAGATGTATAGTATAGAATTCGTAATATTTATTATATGAATAAGAGATGAATTTATTATTTGCATATAAGCTTGGTATTTCCTTTGCACTGCTGCTATCTTCAAGAAAATTTAATGAATTTATTATTCCTCTATTGTTGTGTTCATATAATTTAAATAAAACATACATTATATATTTATTTATCTAGTAGCTGATGCATCAGCTATAAGATTTTCCAGATGCATTAATTATTAATGTTTTTATCGCAGATAAAAATATAATTATTTATTGTAATTTATTTTAATAAAGTTTTTTTGATAAGAATTATAATTGCGTATATTTTTTTGAAATATAATCTTGAAAAATGCTTTTCTTAATTCTGCGCACGAACGTTTAGACGAAAGTAACGGCAGTCAGACACAGTTATCACTAAGGTTTGGTTTAACCCTGCAGCTTATACTGTACTTCCATTTTACAAGGCTATTTCTCTTATATTCTGCACTTGTTTTTTACTTTTTCTTTCTTTCCTTTTTTTTTTTTTATTTTTATCCAATTTTCCTTCACATAAATTTCTTTCCCCTTTTAACTCTCTATCGTGCAGTTGGCCCCCTTTTTTTCCTCTTCTTTTGCCCAAGCGTCGTCGCCCCATTGGTCGCGAAAGTAACGAGTTAAAGTCTCTTGCTTACTATACCAAGTGTGTGTATATATAGTACCAAGTCACGTGTCCATTGTTTGTCTCGATCGTACCAAACCAAATAGGTCGTATAGGAGCTTTTGTAACCGCTAAGGATATATATACATATAATTGTATAATACAGATTCACCTTTAGGTATACAACATCTTGACTTTTAGTACAGTGCAAACAATACCGGTTTACATCTTAAACATTTATCCTCGTGAGCTTTGCTCGCTGTGTATCTATGCTATAGATTTAGGCGATAGTTAATTGAATCTAAAGTAATTAACCGATAATGTTTGTACGATAAATGGAAGTGAATTGATATTTTGATAAATTAAATTCGTTTGTTTAAATTTCTATCGTGTCGTTAATTTTAACAGTATAATAAAGAATCACAATTAAGAATTAAATAGAAAGATTGTATATAACGTATATGTGGCTTAAAAAGCTCATTAATTTGAAAATCTTGAAAGTTTCTCTTAGCACGATGCTCTTGAGTTTAGCAATAGGGCTAGAAGTTTCATGATATTTATACCGGCTTAAGTCTCGTATAATGTGGGTAAAGAAGGTTGCTTTAGAGTTTACGTACGCATAAGTATATATCCGTTGTATATAAGGTGTATAGGGACAGTGTACAAGAGTGTCTTGTTTTCTCTGAACTGCCGTTACTTTGAAAAGGGCTCGTGAAATTAGTACAGGGACGTTTGGGACGTCGTTTATGGTTTGGTCTATATGTATATATATATATATATAACGCGGTTTTGCGCGCAACGATGAGCCCTCTCTATATGCAGAGATTCCGTTAAATTGCAAATGTCCATTTTCTCTAGCTAGCTAGCTAGCTACATTCACTCGCACTTGCTTTACGCGCTAAAGCTTAGAGAGAGAGAGGCGTCGAAGGGTGCTTTTGTTTCCTTATACCTTTCAGGTCTATATATAAAGACTATAAGGAGGGTCATGTGGACAAAGAAGAGTGGATATTCAAGCGGAAAGGGTATCTCAGCTTCTGTGGCTAAGGAGATAAAGTCAAACTAAGACACACAATACATTAGTTCAACATTGTCAATTGCAAAATTCCAAAGATGGAAGTTGTGTATTCCACTTTTTAAAAGCAAGAATTTCTCATTACTCTATAATTTATAATTTATCACATTTGTAGTCATTTTTTTTTAATTTAGAACAAAAATAAGCTCTGTTAAGTTTGTTTCAGAATTTTTATTACGGGTAATATTTACTTCAAATATGAGAATTTTAATTTTTTCAACATTTGAATATTTTTAAAATTTGCTGTTCTTTTAGAAATATGAGCTTAATTAGGAATAACACGAATGATGTAAGAAGAAAGTAGGATTAAACAGGAGATGAAGCGTAAAAAGTACGAGAATAAGGAATGTAAGCCAAGTGAATGAATAAGACAAGGATAAACGTCGTGCTTGAAGTAAAAGTAGAAAGAGTATAAGGTCTCGGAGGAACTCAAGCTCGAAGATTTGTCGCTCTGGCCTAATTAGGAGGAGACCAACTTAATATCCGGGGGAAAGTGCGTATAGGGAGACTTTCGAATGTCCCTTTACCCATTAACCCTTTCCCGCGAAGATCCCTTTTCTCAACTTGATTATCTCAACGATACGTTAAACTTTTAGCACTCAGTCCGTAACCCTTTCTTATTACTCTTGTTCTACAAATCAAAATTTTGGATGAAGGTATGCTTTTAACAAAATTTCGGAATATCATATCAATATTTTATTAATAACTTTAATTCAGTTAATAGTTAAATATATTGCAAAGACTGAAAAATAATTCTTTATAAAATATATTTTTAATAATTATTTGTATGAAAATTTTTACTGCTCATCTTTTTTGAATGTGCGAAGATAAAAAACAGAATTTTATAAAATTTAAGTAGTACTTTGAGAATTTCAAGTGATAAATGACGCATATCACTCGCAATAAATTGAATAATAACGTTTCTTTTTTTCTTTACTGAATTTTAACTCCATTGAAATTTTAAATAAGCATCACTTATCACAATAACAACTCATAAATCTTAAATTACCAATCAAAAAGGCATTAAAGTCCATTATTCTGAGTAAAGTAAAACGAAGAAGCATAAAGTTTTCATAAGCGATCTTAAACAAAAAAAAAACGTCTACCGACAAAAGGCATCAGTCCAAGTCGAAAAAAGACCCCTTTTGTAAAAAGAGTAGAGCCGGAATAATCGTTTTTCGCTTTGTGAAAATACAGTACAATTAAAAGAGAGGGTCAAAATTATACTTTGCATACGCATTTTGCGCAGAGCTCGGAATTTTCCATGGTATGTTGGGGAAAAAAAAGGGAACCATGAAAAATAACGAAAGAGCGCCGGACGGTGTGCAAAAAAAAAAGAATGAAAATGAAAAAAAAAAAAAAATTTTTTTTATAATGAAACGCTTAAGCGAACCACCTCCCCCTCTAAACTCACCGTTAGCTTTGCAATTTCCATCAGACGCTAATGCGGCTAAAGAACTTCTCATCCGCTAGTATAAAAACGTTAATCAACGCATTAATCCCCTCCTTCTCTAAAGCTTTATACCCTACCCTTTTCTTCTCACTCTTTCTTATATCGTTTCTCATGAGGGTTATTACGTATATGTGGCTTTGTTAAAAAAAAAGCCCTCGCCGTTTACTTGACTCCTATACCTTTTATGATAGTATATTGCCTAAAAACCTTTTTCGTTACAGGTTTGCGGGTAATTTAAAAAATAAAAAAAAAAGCAATAACGTTTCGGCCTTTTAACATGGGCTGATGGATGACAGTGACTAGAAATTGACTTCGTTGTATATCTTTGAACGTTACGCTTTTTTTTTATATATAAGCTACCAAAGCTTTTTTTATGGGGGGGAGAAAGAGAGCTTGATTTTATAGAATATATGATAAAATGATTTTCCGCTTTGTACCTTTTATCGATTTTTTACTTTATTAAATTTTTTTCTGACGTTCCATTGATGGGTTGCCTTTTAATGAGAAATTAAAAATCTATTTAAAATTTTTTTTATGGATTCTGTTATTAATATGGCATTTATGGGGTGGCATAATTACAGAATAATAGTAAATAATTAAAAATTAAAAGTTCAATATCGTAGGCTTTATTTTTATTGTATTGCCTCTTTTTTAATGTAATTGAAAAATTTGAATAAACAGACAATACAGAATGAATTTGCAAAGTAGATGTTTAAAAAGTGTAATATATTTAATAAATAAAGTATTAATAATTTATAGTAATCGTTCTCTGCTTTCTGTTAGTTTTATAGTAATAATTTTAAATAAAACAATATAATCTATATATTTTTATACCGTCGGCTAAAGTTTTCAACGAATCAATAATCTTTCTACATGTTTAAAAAATAAAAGTAAAACTTGTTATTATTAGAAGCTCTTAGCCTTGTATTTATAAACGCAAAGTCTACCTCATCTCTAAGATTGCACTAGCTCTAACTGCATCACAAATTGTCACCGTACACAATTTCAAAATTATCGAGTTCCTGAGAAAACGGCCATGTAATTTAAGTACCAATCTACAAGTATAGAAAAAAAATTGAAAAAATATTTGCAAGCATAAAGTATAAAAAATAACGTTACGATAGTTCTTTGCAACAAGAACGTAAAGGACTATAATTTTAAGCTCGTACACTTATGTAAAATAAGCCGAAATACATATATGCTTTATAGCTCGTTAAGTTAGTTGCGTCTCTACTGTATAAGCGACTGTCAAGCGGCTATATAATAGAAGTACCTAGTGCTAAGGGTGTGTCTACAACTAGCCGTAAACTTGATGGTCACGTTCTCTTGAGTTTTACTTGATTATATATATATATATATATGTATATATAGTGCTGGTTATAACAAATTATGGTGTGTTTCTGGGCAATGGTAAGGACGTTACTATACAAAAGCCACAAGCCGAGACATGACTTAGTCAATTTGCTTAGTACATAAGGGATTTACGTTATGCTGGACACAAAAGGACATTTGCTTTATGATGTTTATTTTTATAATCGTATAAAGTATTTTATTCGCCTAGTTGTTCAGAATTACTTGGACAGATTATAATTTCATTTTATGTATTTGAAATTTTTAATGCGTCTTTTAAATGTGTACATATTAAAATGTAAAGTTAAAAGCTTTCATGATTTTACAAAAATTTAGAATAAAGTTTAGATTTCTTTTTAATTGTGAAAAAACTTTAATTTCTGCCTTTCTTTGTGAACTTTATCTTTTCAGTTATAAGGGTGAAAAAGTACTTCCACACAAAGGCTAGAAGGGACATGTTAAAAAAGTGTTTTTTTTTCTTAATTTCTCTCATAGTGCCCAGTCTCTCCAGTAAAAAGTGCGGCAAGCAGGAAATTTTTCATGCGAATCATGCAACATATATATGTACTTATGAGCTTAGCTCTGTTTGATGGTTCGTTGTGTGCGAGGTGTGACAGTTCACTCGCTCAAGCGAAATAAAAAAAGAAAGACGTTCTCCCTTTATTTTTTTCTCTTTTTTTTTCATACCGCACCTCTTTGCAAAAGGACTCGAAAATGTTATGTCCTTGCACGCGACGTGACTGCTGCGGAAAGAGACTGATGCGTTTATGAATTTAAGCGCTCTATGCGCACAAGGCTAACGAAAGACTTTTTACTTTTCGTTTAGTGCGTGAATACTCGGAAAGAGAATTTCTTTTTGTACTTTTTATTATGTTTCACGCTAACTCACAAATGTCTGCTTTTCTCTCTTTTTTTTATATATATTTTAGTTTTACAAAGTCGTGCTTTAATTATGTAAAGGCTTTCCAGATTTTTTGATCTTTCTTTTATGATGTGGTGTTGTGCTTTAAATGACAGTCCTTATTAAATAAATTTGAGTTGAATTTGAAAAAATTGAATCAAAGATCAAATTTTTCATCTTTACCCGAAAATTTATGTTTCTTTTTTCATAAATGCATACAGTTTTTACTGAGCAATCGTAAAATTTAGACATAATTATTCAGTAATTTTACAGAGTCAATAATTATTTTAAAAAGTTGTTTATCCAAGGTAACCTATTACTATAGCTTAAGAAAATCTACTCATAAATTTATTTTTCAAATTGATATTCAATGTAATACCACATTTGTATTTAATTCAGACAAATTAATTAAACCCAAGGATCTCTTATTTTTTCTTCCTCCGCATATTGTCCCAAACTTGGAAAATAAGCTTGATTTGTTCAAGTCTAGCTTTCGAAATTCCCTTTTTCAATAAACCCTAATCCCTAATATTACTCATTGACTAAAGTTCCTTTCATAAGCATTACTAGCCGATACTTCAGTTCCAAGCAAAAACGTTCTTATCTCATAACGAACTATAATGCAGCCCGACGGTCCATCCAAAATGTGTATATATATATATATATATACGTACACACTTATAATGCCAGTAGGCGTTCAAAGCACGTAGACATATATGTTACGTGCATGCCATTTGAAATGGTCCCCCTTATATACGTAAGCTTTTGTATATAACACAAGGTACTATACGCGAGATGTGAAGTTTAGTTTGTACAATCCTGACCATGCTAAAGCACTATGTCTATATACGCATATATAGGTGTGATCGAGGAACGTGAATTTCATTCGCGAAATCTCTTCGTATATTTGAAAGTAAAGGAAAGGAGGAGTGTCAAAATAATCCAAATTCTAAGCATCTAGTCGTTTTGATTATGCTCATAGCGATCGTAATCCACTGGTCGTTATATTCCATGAATAAGACATATTTTTACGATGAATTGAAGTAATACCAATCAGTCCTTTTTTATTAAAAATAGGATAGATAACAGAATAGAGATTTGGGTATTTGAAATTGATTGCTATTTGAACCATTTGGTTTTATTTTATTATCTCTATCTTTTTTTTGTTCAGTTTTTAGTCAGGAACTTTTTTATTCATGATTTGTTTTGGGATTTGTACGATTCGATTGAATCTCTCTGCGGTTTTATGGTTTGCGAACAAGTAAACATACACAAAAAAATGCTACGCATCCTGTAAAACAATAAAAAAGCAATTTTAATTGAATAGAATTGTAACTTTTTTAAATTAAGATACCTATCATTTAGAAATTTAATGTTTATTTTTACGCTGTGAAATTTCGGTATATTTTACGATATTTTAATCTACAATTTTTTTTATTCAAGGTATCGACGTTAAAATAAAAAGATTCTTTAAATTGCATAATTTAATTAATTTCATTTTAATATAGAATCCACGTTGCGCGCATAAACAAATTATGCTTGAGCGATTTCCATAAATATGCGTTTAATTAAACATAAAGAAGTCGAGACAAAAATATTGTTTTATCATAAAAGAATACAAAAAATATTTGCCATATCACAATTTATATTATAAACAAAAATAAATTTACATTTTTAAAAATGTTAATTTGTCCGAATTTAAATTTTCATTGTTTAATCAGTCGTTTTTTATTTTATATCTTTATAACCAAATACAATTATATTTATTTTATTTAAAAAATTGTAACCAATTACTAATTAATTATAATTAATTTAAGCTGATTTAATTTGAAAAAAAAATTAAATGTAATTTGTCAAATTTCAATAAAATTAATAATAAAAATATAAATTCTTAAAAATTTCCTTTTTTGTTGCTCAAACAAGCCTCTGATAATTTTATTACGTCAACCAAAACACGATTTTACGCTATCATAAAAACAATCATTCAACCAGTTAAAAAACCTTGGCAAAAAAAAGAAAAGTTTGATATTAAGTACCTTAATCTCAAAGTACTCAAGCCGCGTGTCGACTAAATTCTAAACTTCATTTACATGCATATTAGGTTTAGTTTACTGTAGGCTAAGTAACGCGTGCACGCGTGAAAAAAAAAAGTAAAGAAAGAAAGAAAAAAAGGAACTTTCTGCGTGCGTTGCATATAGATAGTTCGTATATGTACGCGCAACGGGCCAACAAACAACGCTCACGTTCGTTATCGTTGATTTAAATGCCTTTTTGCGAGTCTGACACGCTTCGTGCTCCAGATAAGCTTGCTGCCAAGATAGTTTTACCTACAGTTAACCGGTTTTTCTCTATCATTATAAAAAAAAAGAAAAGAAAATAAAAACACTCGTATATTTCGAATTCTCTGGACAAATTTTCCGTTCCTGTTTAAATTTTTTACTTCCTCCTGCTTATCGCATTAAATGCGTAAAGAATTGAAAATTTAATAAAAGCTGTTTTAAACTTAAATTTTTATTTAAGTAAGACGCACTTTATGAAAAAAGAGACAAATCCGTATTTTAAGCTTTTCTCTCATACATTAGTTACTTTTGTGCTTTTGTGGGTGAGTTTGGAAAAAAAAGCTTCATTTAGTACCCTTCCAAGTCGCCTTTTGGACCTTTAACGACAGTAAAGCGGATTTCAAATGCTCGTTACACCCTTTTTCGGGAGTGCGTTAAATTACGGTTTTTCGGAAGCTTTGTGTATTCTATATACGACGGTCTACATATATACACAGTTTAGCCGAAAAATTGTGAATTTCGATCGAGCTGAGTGCTGAATTAAAGTTTACTGTTATCGTCCTTTAGGATTATTCTTTAGCTTGTATCTTTGAGAAAAAAATTTTTTTGTACTGTATTAAAATGAATGCAACAGAAAAAAATTTTTTTTTTTCAAATGATTTCAAATTCTTTGGTTTATGGAAAGGATATCACGATTTTAGTATTTTATAATAAAGAATAATTTCTTTTGTGTTTGTAAAAGTTGAGAAAATTGAAAGTCATATAAAATCTAAATAAAGCATAACTACATCCCGTCTGACTATATAATGTACTTTTTCTACTGGTTTATTAAACAAGTTGAATCTGCTTTTTTTAATCTTTTCAAAAACGTTTGAAATTATGGAGGTAACAGAGAACATTTAACAAGGTTCAAATTAAATACTAGTTAGTGTCTTTAATATCCTGATAATGACTTTCGATCTTTTTTTATAAGAACCAATAATTCGCAATTTCTTCAATTATTATTTTTTTCATCAGAAATATTTTAATGTTCAAATTAGAATTGCGAATGATAGTGCTAAATTTTAATAATATATAAATAATTTTAAAATTTTTATAAAAACAAAATTTTGATGAACAAATTTTTTTCGGTTTCGAATAAAACGTCAATAAAGTATTTATCTTATTTCTAATTTTCCCGTATAATAAAATGAAACAAAGAAAGCACTTGAGAAAGCCATATGTTTTCAATCGACAACAGGCATTTTCACCCTCTCGTTAAACGGGTATTCGCACACACCGGGAGACATAGAGCTTCCACTACAAGCCCATCCCCTAGAAATAGCTGCTATATAATGTTGGTACTATAAGAGGAAAAAAAAAGCTTTTTTTTCCTCTCGCTCTCTCTCATTTATATACGAGCTGGAAAGCTAGCGTGTAACTGTCGTGTTTCCGAAGAGCTTGCTAGAACGAACGAGGCAGCAACGTTTTTGCGCTCAAGAGGAGAGAAACGAAACGAGAGACGAGGTAAATTGGTCCAATTAGCTACTTGTCGAGGAAAAACGGGCCCTTGCTGTTCGTACGTTTACTTGTTTCTATGTATATACCTATATAGAGAGCGAAAAGAGAAAGAGAGGAAGAAAAAGCTTTTTCCGCGGAAATTCCCTTCGATAAGGGCATTCGTGCGCGCGATTTACACGTTCGGCCTCGTAGCGTTTCGTTAATGTAAGTATCGGTGCGCATATACAGAGCACTGTTAAACAGAGGAAGGAATCTCATTTCACACGCGTTTTCAAGGCTTTGGATTTCAAGGAGGAAACTCTTGTGTGTGCGTACCCGACTCGAAAAAAGAGAGAGAGAGAGAAAAAAAAACGCACACTGTAGTTACCGCTACACATATATACGTGCCTCTTGAAGCTGAAACTGAAGTCCAGACAAGTGAGTGCTTCTTTTTTTTTTCTTTCACTGACGCGCATCGACGCGCTTTTTGTGAAATTACAAAGTGATACGACTTTGGGTGCCAGAAAAGTTACCTCTTTTTTTTCAAAGTTTTCTCTAGAAACAATTATTTGTTTTTCTCAAAGGAATCAAAAATTGTAGTTTGAAATTTATTAAATAAAAAATTTGATTTTTTTTTAAACGTAGAATTCACAACATTTTTTTTTCATTGTAAAAAATTTTGAAATAATTTATATGAAATAAAAACATATATATATATTTTTTAAATTTATTTAACGTCGTTGTATTTATGCTATCATTGCGATGCTAATTAGCGACGGAGATTTCTCAGTGTCTTTGTGAACAAAGCACATGTAACGAACAGTGGTACTTGTATCAATCGGCCGAGAGCGGGATTCGAACTCGAGCCCTCGGGTTGCGAATCCATTGCTCTATCGAGTGAGCCACTGAAGACCTCTTAAGCATTTATATTACAAACATATTTTTTCAATGGCTCAGGTTTATTAATACAATGGCTGAAATGAAAAGTTTTAACTTATATCTTTTAAAAGTTATTAATTTGAAATACTACTTAAACTTTAATATTATTTTCCCTAAATCATTAAAAGAATTCAAATTTTCCAAAAATTAGCAAATCATAAATGCATTATAGAATGCAAATATTTGCCTTTCATTAACACCGATGGATTTTACCTCAATCGGCTTTAATTAACTTTTTAATTAATTTTACCCCTTTGTGAGTCAACATTATTTATAAAAATCGATAAAGTATTTTAAGCATATTTTCCTTCATTCCAAAATGGCGTACAAGTTATTTAAGCTATTCAATGTCTGTAGTAAAAGTCTATTAAATTTTTTATTTTAAATTTTTTATGATCAAATTGTAGAGTACTTTTTAAAGTCTGGGTACAAAAGCGAGCTTGTCTGTTTTATAATGTTATCTCGCCTTTAAAAAGTCAATTTTCACTTTTTTTTTAATTAAAAAAAGGATAGTAAATTTAGATTAAATTTCTCCAAATCGAATGTAAATAGTTAGGATCTTACCGAGTTATTTTAATCATTCTTCGGCTAAAAATCAAATTGTCATCCCTTTGAAGTGGAAATTTAAATGAGTGTCGTAATTTTTTGTAAAAAATAATAATATTGTCGTTTTGTATATAATAAATAAGTATCGTTTACCATGAATAATAAATTTTCAATATGAAACTTACACCTTTAAACCTAAGCCGATCATGAAAATAACAATTTTGACTTTTCCGATTCTTTGATAAATCAGGGGGTGCCGAAGATAAAGTTAGTTGCTTTAAAATATTATAAAGCCGTATATGCGTCGACTTGAGTAAGTTAAGTAAATGTTTCAAGCAAGAAAGTTAAAGAGGCTCCAGAAAATAGAAGGGGTTAAGAGAGAAGGTAACTTTCACCCCTTCGAATGTCGTTCTCTGGATCAAAATGGTGAAAGGGCTGTAGAGAATAAGACGATGTCTTCGTTCGGTATAAGCTCGTCTGTTAAGCCGCTTGGATCTTGCGAGGGGTTTCTACGGTATAAAGATACAGGCTGACTTGTACGAGCTGCAGTGAATTTTATTCAAGAATTACGATGTATAGATGGAAATATCACGTTCGCTTGTCGAACGTACAGATGAGGTATGCAGTGAAGTTTCCTCGGACGTGAAATACACTTTGTCCTAATACGGAAGTTAAATTTGTTCGTACTTCATGTACATCTTACTTCGCATATTATTTATCTTCGCAAATATGTATATCGCAAATCTCTTCTGTCTTTCCCTTCTGATTTGAAATATTAGTATTTCGAAACCTCTCAAGTGTATATCGGAAATTCAATAGGACGTTTATATACATATTCTTAGAAATTTCATATAATCCATAGTCGAGACGATGTATTGATGATTTCATTTTAAGGCATATAACTTTTTCACATAAATACATTATATTCGTGTCAAGAAATATAAATAAGAAAAAGATTTTTCTAAAAGATTCGAAGTTAATTTCAAGTCTCGTAAATACGTTTATTAACTTTGATATTCAATAGGCAACCAAACAATAAGAGAACTTGAAAAGGAGTATTTTCATATATATTTAAAAGTGCCATAAAAAGTGTTTTACCGTTGTTCCCGTTAACAATAATAAAAAATCGCATGAAGTTTACGCATTATTTATTAACATGCAACAAATATTCAATATTTTAAATTTCATATAGATTTTTTTAATTTAAATAAATTTTTTTACTTTGAAAAGGAAGTAACCAAATGAAATTCATAGGAAATATCGTTAAAATCAATCAATTATTCCGTGCGAAAAAAAGTTAAATAAAAACATAAGCACATACATACGAAAGTCATTAAACGTCAAGTAGAGAAAAAAGAAGAAAAAAAAGCTAACATAAAGAAACAAGTTGGAAAGAGGAAATCGCTTTTCAATACTTCGCGTGAAATATTGCTCTTTCAATAGCGTTTATTGGAAACGCCAAGCGTTGAGTATACTGGCGGCAGGGTTATACTTTTTGCCGTACGAATTTACGAAGGTGGGTATGCTTCTATACACCGAGAGACTTTTGCACCATAAAAGATAGTGCGTTTTAGAAACGCTCTACAAGGTGGCGCGCATGCACAATATTTTTGGAATATGCAAGATAAATATCGATGCGGCGCCACCTTGCGCTGTGTTTTACGATTAATGCACCAAAAAAAGTGATGCATGCATTATAAAATGTAATATGATTTACGTAGCAAAAGGCATCACTTTTTCTAGTGAGGGCGCGCGTCAAGTTTATTGAGGCAAAAGTCTGTCCGTGTAGTAAAAGTCCATCCGTAAACAGTCGTGAAAAGTAGCAGGAAAAAGGCGGAATGTAAATTTGCAAATGTGCAAGCCAAGTGGTCGATTCACCTTTTCCATTTTCTTCAAGGGGCAGAGATAAATAAAAAAAAAGATAGAGAGAGAAAAATAGAGCAAATCATCTACCGACTAGCCGCACGCATTCGCATTAAATGTGTATATGTACGTACACACAGAGGAATAGGTAATACAAAAGTCGCGCACGCGTTAGATGATTTACATGGCAATATAGTAACGCCTTGCCACAAGGAAAAACGGCTTTGATTTATCCACACACTTTCTGCCGAATACTGGACCATTGCCAGCTCCGGAAGGTCCATCTCGCCGGAAATCATAGCCATAATTCAGTGTGAGCATAGTCACTATTCCCCTCTAGTATAACTAAGAGTCATCTCTTTCTATCGTTATTTCTCTCTCTCTCTTTTTTGGTTAACTTAATACCTTGAAAACGCACCTAGTGTGTAATACTGTCTTTGGCTTTGTACGAGGATTCGTATTTGCATACGAGTTGCCAGCATCCTAACCGCATAAACTCTTTGTCCTTTTTTTCTCTGTCTCCTTTTCTCTCTTTCTCTCTGTGCGGTCGATGAAAAATGAAAATCAATTTTGCGCACGAACTTGGAAAATTTGTTGAAACACGCGCCTCGCGCACCGGCCGTCGACAATAGCTTATACAAGTAGTCGATGTTTGTTATCACTGTCTTTGGAGCTAGTCTCTTCTTCGTAATCTGCTTGAGTTAAAGAAAATTACTGAAGTTAAGAAATTTTTATTTTGCTTTCAAATTTAATTAAATTTCTATTTGTTGTATCACTCAAATATTTAAATACAAATATTAATTAATTTCCTATTAATTAATGCAAATGTTTAATATTACAAAATATTCATTCAAGGGCTTTATTTGATCAATCAGATCCAATAGTTATTACTTGACATAAATGAAAATAAAATCTACAATTAATTTATAAATATAAACAAATAACAATAATTTAATAAAATTATTTTATACAAACTATTCCGTACAATGATTTACGTCTGGAATTCTTTTGTACAATAGGAAAAGTTCGTTAAGTCGAACAATAGGATATAAGTAAAAGTTTTATTTCGAAAAGAATAAGCAATCGAAAAAGATATATGAACTCGATCCTTTTTGCGTAACATTGACTTCATGAAGAGGTTGCGGTAAGGCCAGCGATTTTGAGCTTACCCTTGGGAATTGATTCCGTATACACCATGCTCGCGCGAGTAGGAAGGTTAAACGAAAAGGAAAGTCTAAAAAGAAATAGAAGAAGAATAAGAACGTATACGAGGCAAATGAGGAAAGATTGACTAATAGTCCATAGAAAAAAGAAACATTCAAAAAATAAAAAATAAAACACAGCAGCGCAGAATCAAAATAAAAAGAATGAGTGGATATCGACTAGAGTAAAAAGATGGAAACTAGAGAATAAACGGATGTGAAGAGAAAGGGAAAGAAAGAACCCCTTAAGTTTCTTCGATGTATGTATATATATATATATATATATATAGGCAACGCAGCCTTGGAGACATTTTAATTTACGTTTCCCTCAGCGCGATATCGCATCAAATTCCATTCCGGTTTGCTTCGTTCGTGCTTTTATACTTTGGCTCGAGCTATATCGAATTCATATTGTCATAATTTTTAGTTGAATAGCTTGATAAAGTGAAGGACGTGAAAGGAATGACGATAATTAAATGATACTAATCGTATTTTAATGCTATTTTTTTTCGTAGCCTTAAGAAAACCTTTTCGTAAAATTTCAAGGAATAAGCTGGGCTTTTTGTTAAAACGACATTTTAAAGACCACTCATTTTAATGTAAATTAGGGGATCTGTTATTTTTGTAAGCTTTATTTCATTTTTTAAATATTAAATTAAAAATCTATTGAATAAATAGATTAGATAAGATTCTCAACAACAAAAGATACTCAATATTAAATAATCATTATTAAAAAGTATTAAATCATATTTAACGATAAAATATTAATACACAAAAATCAATAACTGATAAATTTACCCCAGCAAAATTTTTAAGACTTAGAATACTTTAAATTGTTAACTATTTCCTCGTTTTATTTTGATAAACTGTAGAAGAAGCATAAGGCTTGGCAAGAATGCGAAGAACAAAAGCAAAAGAAGATACAAAGGGATACAAGAAAAAGAAAAGAAAAAAAAGGGGTGAAGACAGAAGCCGCAAGTTTGAAGGGAGATTAAGGAACCTCGTTAAGGGATCCTCAAACTGTCTTATATAACCAATGAGAGAGATTAGTAGAATGGATATGTTCAAACTCATTACCTCTTTGATTTTCTTGTATACACATACATATGAGTATGTATAAATACAAAGGATTTATTCAGTAAAAAAAATCTGCTTTTGCTTGTTTTCTTTATTGGTATTCTCCATTTAGGATTAAATCCTTTGTTGTCCCGCGAGGGACTCAATGAGTTTAGTACTTACAGGCTACATAACATACATATAGATGTAGAGGTTGGGAGAAAGAGTAAAAAGATAGGAGGAATATAGAGAATAAGAAGATAAAGGAGAAAGGAGAAATGAGCTTGCAGACATCGCCGTTGGCAAGAAAGGCGCGCCAAGGTTCTAGCAGCCATTAGTCGTGTCAATATTTACACGTTCTCTCTCTCTCTTTCTCTCGTATTATTTCTGCTCCAGAAAGTGGTAACCGTGTCGCGGTGTACCCGTAAAGTGCTTGTCAAACAACACAACCATCCAAATTCCTTACTACATTTGCTCCTATGTATATAAAACAAGTGCAAGTGCAAAAAGTTCCCTATGCACCACAGCCCATAGAGAGTACATACACATTTACGAATTCCTTTTTCTATAAGTAGAACAAGACGTGCTAAGCGCGCCATATAGTTTTAACTACTGTGAATACATTCATCTTTTTTTTTTCTTCTTTTTTCTCTCTCTCTCTCTCTCTCTTTATTCTCTTCCTAACAACGCGTGCTGATGATTGGACCTTTGAAGTCGTTTGGCTTTGTGTATACATGTGTGTCGTGTAGATCGTAAAGAGTTTCTACTATTCTAATTGTTGTTTTACAAGCCGGCGATTCTCGGAATGCTTTTCGTACAATTTACTACAATCTTGATGTTAATGCTTTTTAACGTCTATTATAGAAAGTAGAAATGTCATATAAGTTAACGAGTAAATGCGAAATTAGACGTTATTTGACCGTTGGATTTTATTTTTTATTTTTTTTTCTCAATTGTATAATTATAGACGTAAAAAAGTAATAATGAAATAAATTTGTTTAGTCATTAAAAAGAATAAGCTTTAAAATTTAATAAAAGACTAAATATAAACATTTTTTTTTTGTATTCTATAGTACTATTTAACGCCAGTGTATTTTATTGGACGTTAATTTAACAAAACTATAAACAAAGTTTATGTACAAATAAATCGATTTAAAAAAAAATTAGAAGATCTAAAAATTTTAGGTAAAAAATTTAAAGTCGCATGAAAAAGACACACCGCGTTTGTTGTTAGACGTCTCGTCTTTCATCTCGTAATTCAAATACGAAATAATTATATAGCAATCGAGAGCCTTTATGTCTTCGCATAAAAGTAGTAGAAATTTATCGTCCAAGACGCTGACAATACATCCGCGCTTTATACCGTCGGAGAGTATTCGACATTTTAAGTTACGATCGTCGCCGTTTACGAGAGAACAAGCTGCATATATATACAAGCACAGACATATATATCGAGCCTTAAAGGCCCGCACGCGAGGGCGAGAGATTTTGCTCCTTTTTTTTCTTTTCTTTCTTTACCTCCTACACACACGGCTTTCTTTTACTTTCGCTGAGACTCGAGAAGATTTTCTTTACGGCGACTTCACACTCGGCAAAGCTACGAGAGTTTTGCTCTCGCAAGCACTGTATATCTATATACGTATATATAGCTCATGAAAATAAAAGGAAAGACTTAAGCTTTACTCGCTTTAGGCCCTCCTTTTTAACGTTTCCCGAGTAGACTCCCTTCGGTATCGTAAAATCCTGGTTTTAAAGACAAGTACCTCATGTTACTGGACCTCGGCTAAATCGAAGGAAATCCTTTATCGGGTATAAGAAAATATTACAATTCTTCGGATTTACTAACATTCAAACTTTACGTATTTTCAAATGAATTATTATTACCAAATCATGATTTCTTTTTTTTATTTAAGAAAGTTTTAACAAAAACTTAAATTATCAATTATTCTCTTATAATTATAAAAAAATATTGTATTAATTAGTTCATCATATTTTTTTGTACTTAAATTTCAAAGTTATATTCATTATTGCAAACATATTATTAAAAAAATAAAAGAAGAAAAATTCATCTTGAAATAAAAATAAATCAATATTTAAATTATTACGTGTTGTTTTATAAAAAGATGTATGATATATATAATTAATTGGAAGTATAATCGCTATCTTTTTAATTCTAGCATAAAAGAATTAAGTACGAGTAAACATTGAATCAAACAAGTATAAAAATGACAAATAACAGCTGCAAAGAAAATAAAACGCAAAATAAAGCAACAAAGCAGACAAAAAGAAAAAGATGAGTAAAAAAACAAACATACCGTCAGAAAAGACGTGTCAAAGAAAAAAGAAAGAAAAAAAAACAAAGAACAAATGAAAAAAAAAGAAGAAAAAATGTTGCTACAAACGAGTCAAAGTTACTCAATAGCGTGCATGCATATAGTGTGTGAACCAAGAGAACAAACTCTGCACACAACATAGAGAAAAGACAAGAAGAACGGAAGGAACTGGTATAAAGCATGCCAGAAAGGGAAAAAAAAGAACCGACTGCCAAGATCTCCGGAGAAATAACAGACAAAGGCGAAGAGAGAGAGATACAGAGAGAAAAGCGTGCCAGTTGAAAGGAAGAAAAACTGTTACGCTTGCGCAAAAAGCTTTTCATGCTTTTGAATGCCTCAGCTTTAAAGCTTTGAGAACAATAAGAGGCGGCACCCTATATACAATTTTCAACAGTTTTTCACTGAGCTAGGTAAAACGCGTAATTTTGAACTTTTTTTATATGCAAGAGATATATGAGTGCTCGTTTTTGTTTTTGAAAAAAAGTGGTGTTAAGAGAATCTACGGTACGGTTGAAGTATCACTTCAACTCTTCTGTCGATTTGAAAATCGAGTCTCTCTCTCTCTCGTCAGAGTGCGAAATTATCCCAAGCCCTTTTCGCTTGTTGTTATCGTCTCTGAAAAGCGCTATTTAGTGAATACGCAGACTGAAAATGAAATAAGCTCCACAAAATTGAATTAAGCGCTTTATGCTGATGAGGGATGCGATCAACGGTCCGAATATAGTTACGTTGGAATTTCACTTTTGCTGAACTGTAAACAGATATATGGCTGAATAAATTTATTTCGATTACAGCATAATAATATAAAGTTATATTAATCCAAAAATTATAAAATAAAGTATGATTCTTTTATCATTTTTTAAGGAATTTTAAGAAATAAACAATATTATCAGAAAAATAATTTTTATATTGTTATATGAAAGCTCTACTTTAATTAAAGGCGAATACCCTCGAGCTATATAACTCATTGTTTCAGAGCTAACTTACAAAATCCATGCTGTTATTAACATTAATTGATTTACCATAAATCACGAGAAACACATACGAAAAGTTACAAACACTATTGTTTGGATTTAATACAATTTAGTGAATTATACAGAATAGAAGAGTTTCTTGTTGATTTAGCGTATCCGTTGCAAAATAAATAAACAAAATTGTTCGTTAAATAGAATATTATTATCAATAAAATTCAGTAAAATATCGCTGAGGAATTGAAATCTGAAAAGAGATCCATTAACACTCGACGAGATCGCTACTAAAAAATTTACGACTCGAAGCGCTTTTTCCTTTAAAAGCATAGCCTAACGGCATAAAATCCCTCAGCTTTTTCTCTTATATATATATACACACATTAAATAAAGCACTAAGACTTGACGTACAGCCTTCCCTCGATATTGTCATCTCTCGACCATCGATATAATTACAACGGCAAGTTGGCTAACTTTAACGTAAAACTTCTTTCCCTCAATGTCCCGAAAAAAAAAAATTGTTTCCACGAAATCAGGCGCCAGATTATCGGAGGACTAAGGAGTTTATTCGATGTGTCTCGAGTCACTTCCGTTTCCCTTTGAGAGTAGAGAGGGTGTCTGCCAGGATTTACAAGCTTCTCTGTGCGCCAGCGAGAGAAGAATTTCTCCTTTGTCTTTTCTTCCAACGCTTATCTCAATATATCCTCCTCTTGTACTTATATACCTTATAGCTTTCAGCGACGCTTATTTCGTGTATTTACCTTAGCTTCTATAAGGCCTGTATATAAGGTCCCATCTGCTATTCCAAGGATCGGGAGCCGCTGACATTTAAGTTATGCAGATTTTAGGGATCACTTGGAATCCAAGAGGCAAATTGAAATTTCATCCTTTGTTCTCCTTGTACTTGCTAAGAGATACGGCTATAAGGGATATAACGTCGCTCGCAGACACACAAGCTTTCCTTACATATACATATATATAGTAGATAAATACAGAGCAAACGATAGGAACGAACTATTCAGTTCTCAAAGGAGCCATTGGCCAATTGCGCCCGTGTGTTATCGGCACATAGTAATATCCGCTCTCGACTTTATCGATTGACTTTATAGTGCTTGGATTTATATTGAAAAGCCTTTACGGTATTCGTAAACGTTCACTTCGTTAAAACTTTCCTTATAACCTTATACGTACGTATATATAAGGCGTAGCGACTATTAACGGTAATAACGTTGATTTGGTTATTGATCGATTGTGTATACTTCATTATACTCTAATTAAGGATATTTATTGCTTATAATGAGAGTTGAAAGAGGTTTGCTTTGTGAACATAGTTTATAGAGTAAAGGGGTTTATAACTGAGTTTTATTAGACAATATTGCTGACAGTGCGGTGCACGGTTGGAAGTTGGCTTAAGTGAATTGCGAGTAACGACATGAGAAACTTTCAAGTGAAAATACTTTTTGAATTTTAAAAATCAAATTTGAAAATTTATACGCATATGGATTATGGTTCGCAATTGGAATTCTATTTAACTTTCAATATCTTATTTGAAATTTAATTATTGATTCGATTAGTCTTCTGAGCTTTTAGTAGAGCTTTTTTGAAATTGAAATTCATTACCTAATATAAAGTTTAATAAGATTATGTAATATTATATAATATGTACATTTATTATAATAACTAAATTAAACCAAAGATAAATTTATTAGAATTATTAAAATTAATAAAATTTTCAGATTCGTAAAGTGTACATTAAGGAATTGACAAACCAAAGTTAACAATGTAAAAACAAAGCCTCAATTTTTTTCTAGAACCTCGAGACAATAATCATAACATCAGAATTATCATAAAGCTCGAGAAATAATATCGAATATTTGATCATTCCTATAATATATAATCGCGCTCTGTGTTATCCCTTGATCGTAAATAAGATTAGAAACTAGCTGGGCCATAGGAAGCATGTAATCGGCAGCTCACTAATTACAAATTGCAAGCATTATACTCTATTGCTCAAGTGATTAGCCTGGTATCTCCTATCCCCAGCAGCGTTATACTACATTATATATAGCACTGCGCGATGGTATATACATGCATACATATATATATATTTTCAAGTCGTCTTGATCACGCTCCAAACAGTCTATAGTATGGTGTACAATGATTACTGGTGCGTTGTGTATAGGGAGAGTGACGACTTGAACATTTGACGAGGGTTTGCCTAACAAGCCACTCTTTCTCTCTCTCTCTCTCTGTCTCTGTCTTTCTCATTTTGCTCCTTACCACCTCGTGTGTATCGGCTTACCATAGTCATTGATTTTGCGGCCTCGCAGAAACTCCTGCTACTAAAAGAGAAAGAGAGAAAACTAGACTTTACCCGTTCACGATTGTCTATACGAGTAGAAAAGGGTCAGTTGAGCTGGATGCTGCTTCGATGAATCTACTGTAAGGTTTCGCTTCATCGTTTCATACTTCGTACTTAATTGGAAGCTCTATACAATCTTGGTTTCTTTAAATTAAAAAATGGAAAATAATTTTAATAGTTTCCTTATTAAATACATTATTAATCAATGAATTTTAGGTTTAATTTAACTAAAATTGATTGATTATTACTTTGATGATTAATTGTAAATACTATGTTTATAATTATTTGTTTATCTGCCAGAATTCGAATACCATAAATTAAATAAACAATTAATCAGCTAATACACATACTTATGAAAGCTCGTATACAGAATAATAAATATGAATGGTACGTAATACGGTAGCTCTAGTAATAAATCTTACGGTACTTTTTTAAAGCAGGGCTCATATTTTAACAAAATAATAAAAATCCATGTGTAGAGAGAATAATGTCATAAAAAATTACATTAAATTCGGAGCACTACATTTATGATAAAATTCTTTTCATGTAGACTTTTATTTGTTAACTACGAAGGCACATAAGCTATTTTAATGCAAGAGCACAATGATGTTAAAAAAAAAGAAGAAGAAAATAACTCTTATAATGAAATTTGCATAAGCCAAAAAGTTCGGATGTTTTTGTCCGGAGTAATTTAATTCATCATAAAATATTTTTATACTCGTTCACTCGTATCATTTGTGTTTAAAAAGGAGGATCGTATTACACACTTGAATTACGTACATATAATCCATAACCGTCCTGAATTTTTAACGTAACATTAAAGCGTGTACGTTGCTTGGATAAATAAGCGGAACTTTGATTATCAATTGGGCCCTGAAGCTGTATTAGATTTTTATTGCGTTTTTTAGAAAAAAAGTTAAAAAAAAAAAAAGAAAACGTGCGGAAGCAATCCATGAAGCGCAGAAATTTTCACGCTTCGACGGTGGGCGCCGGACATGATGTTATAGTACAAGTTGTACAGTCGTTGACTGTAGAGAAAATGATTACGAATGACCAATTTGTGTAATCAGTTAAGGCCCTCGGCCATAAAGCTAGTCATCCTTGGCTGAGTCTCGTGGGACGACGAGGCTAAGGTAAAGAATAGTAGCCGAGCACGAAACTACTAGTCGTGATTCTATTCAGGGAGCTCAGTAAGCTTCCCTTTTTTTTCTCTCTTTTTTATATGCCTCCGGCTCTTTGTGCAATTGAAATCTAAGCAATGGTTTTATGGGTACGTATATTTTTTTATAATGAAAGATTTAGAAGAAGTGAAAGGGCAATTTAAAGTCTAACAATGAAAATAATAATGTAGTATTTACAGTAAAATATAAAGGAATAAAAGAAAAGAACAAGAAAATTATTAGATTCTTTTTAGTACTTTTTCTTATTATTAAGAAGAATTTTTAGATTTCAACTTTAGAAAAAGTTATAATTGTTTCTCAAATGCTTCTGTATTCGAAATAAAAAAAAATTTTTTTTTATTAGTATTGAATACATTACCACATTGTTTTAATTCGCAAATAATTACATTTTTATTATGATGTTAATTAGCGACGGAGATCGTCAATGTGTTTGTGAACAAAGCATATGTATCGTATACAGTGATGCTTGTATCAATCGGCCGCCGAGAGCGGGATTCGAACTCGAGTCCTCGAGAATACGAATCCAACGCTCTACCGAGTGTGCCACTGACGATCTAATTAAATATTTTGGAATCTAAATATCTGTTATATTGTAAAAATTTAATAGTTTCCCTACAATTCAAAATGTTTTTATTCTAATAAAATTCAATTTTCTAAAAGCATCAAGATGTAAAATTTTTTTCCTAATCTCTCAATCATTTGACATTGATCAAAAGAAATCTTCGAAAAGTACTTTCCAATCTAACATTTATTTAAATCATTATCGCATGAATGAATTTCTCCATTCGACCGTTCCCAAATTTTCGCTCGACGTAGCAAGAATCAATTTTTCTCTTTCTATTTTCTTTATATCCATTAAAAAAAAGTCTAGGGGACAAAAAAGTATCCTGCAAAAGACATACAATCTGAATGTTACACAGGGAATACCCGTGAATCGTTCATCACCAGCCAACTTTGCCATCATGAAAATGACCCTCACGAAAGAAAAAGCTTCAAGGACGATCTTTCACGTCGCTAATTCCCCTCGATAATGCGTAAAGCTTACTAAGAACAAAAAAAAATCTGTCTTATTCGTATGTATCAGGGTTAGTTGGATTCGCGCGATCATGATTCAAAGGCCTTTCAATTCATTATCTTGTAGAAAGAAAAGATCATCACCCTAACGTATTAGTCAAAGCGAGAAACTGACCGCGTTTGTCTATGCGGCTTTTAACTGGATCTCAAGAGACGCAATTATTCTAATATATAACGTGCCATCATCGATTAGCACATACGCCCGTATACGTCATCGATCAAGCTTAAGTCGAGCTGCAGTTGTACTAACAATGCGGGATACTTTCGATTGAATCTTAAATAGAAATCGTTCGAATTTTTCTTCAGTTATAGTCCAGGCGGGATCTGTTTTGGTTTGGATGTTTCGTATATAGTCGCTAATTTTTGCTTGAATATCTCCGAAATTATGTTAGATATGATAATTTTGATATGCGCCAGTTGAAAAAGTTGTGCTAAATTAGCTATTAAACAAATAGTGAAAAAATCTCGAAAAATACGATTTTTTCATTCTTTTTTTATTTATAGCTCCTTAAATATACATTTTAGAGAAAAATGTAAAAGAAAAAAAAAGTTAGATGATAAAATTTTACATGAAATAATGAACTTTTGAAATAGAAAATTTCATTTTTTATGTTAGAAAAACGACAACAATGGCGAAAAAACTGCCCAAAAATTAATGTTTTGTTAAATGATTTTTTTAATTATTTAAATTTATCATATGATTTTAATATTGAGCCACAGAAAACTTTTTGATATGATAAAACAGCCCAGCAAATTTCATTAGAATCGGTCTGTTCGTTGCTTCACAATAATTTAACAATTAAGCGTCCCGCAAAAAAATGCAAAAATTTCAAAACTTTATTGCAAATTAATTAAATTATTGTGAAAAGTTGAAAAAATGTTAAATAATTTCAAAAGTATCATCATTTCAATCGTTAATGTCTATAATAAACTAAATGAGAATTCTGTACTTATTATTAATATTTTATAAACATTATTAATTTATTAATTAAGGAAAAAATTATGAAAGTGAAAAATGTATTTGAAAATTAGGAATTTTAAACGGATAATATAAAAGAAGAAATATGATGTGAAAAATAAATAAATTTATTATTATATATAATTATATAATTTTCACTTTGAATGTATTCAGCTTCAAATTCTATATTATTTTCATTTAAAATTATTATTTCTTCAAATAGCAGAATTATAATGTAAAAAATAAAGTGACCATTGTATGCTTGAGTATTTACTTTAGATTCACTTAGATATCGTTAAGGTTACAATGTATTTCGAAAATAAATAAAAATAAAAGACTCAGCTAAAGCTTGATCGTAATAGAACTTTGACTTTGGCAAGGGTCAATGATTTTAATTCGCTTTATACAAATGTTTCTTTTTCATACATTTCAAACATTTTATATGAAAATATAAGCATTGTCTTAGACGATAATAGTCATAGTATATATCTGCCTGTGCCAAGAGAATAAACATCGCATCAGCAAATATTACTTTTAAAAGTATATATCATTTTAATTGAAAAGATGAGTATGAAAATATTACCAATATTATCAATATCATTATACATTCTTTATATTATTATTAAAATTTTATATCAACATTATTATTTATAAAGGTAAGTTCAAATATATTATTAAGACCTTAAAATTGACCTCACATATAAAATATTATTATTGAAATATCAATTTATTACTATTAAAATTAATAAATTCTAGTATTGTTTTAAGGAATTTTTTTAATGTCATTTATAATTTCATGAGTGGTTTCGTAATATAATTTCTAAATGTGCTTTTTTATAATTTTAATTATGAATATTGTTATTTAAGTAACTTAAATTTAAATTTAATTAATACTATCAGCTTAGAAATTTTTTAAAACAATTTATAATTTGATTTTATTTGATTACCTTTATTTTTCAAACATACATTTCATGCACATTTTTATTCGTTTGAAAATACATTTTAATAGATGGTTCTATTGTATTCTATTTATTAGGATCATCTTTCATCCAAGGGTGTTTCAGGCGAATATTGCGTCTGATTCGAGGGGCTATTCACTTAAAAAAAAGTGTCAAAATGATTACAGATTTCATATGATTTCAAATGATTTCAAAATGATTTCAAATGATTTCAGAAATATATTTTTATACTTGTAATTTCAAACATTTTCAAAACAGCCTATGGTAGGCAGTGATTTCAAATGATTTCAAGCAAAAATTCTATGATTTCAAATGATTTCAAGCAAATTTTCTATGATTTCAAATGATTTCAAGCAAATTTTTTATGATTTCAAATAATTCCGAAATCATTCCAAGATAATTAAAATTAATATTTATGAATATCAAGCTTACTTTAAATTACAATCCCTAAATCATCATTATTGAATCATATAAAAATTAAAATAATACCTATATTTTAACACCACAAAAATAAAATAAAAAAACAAAGAAATTGCATAATTAAAACAAAAACTTTTTATCACTTTAGTAAATAAAAAGACCAACAATGTGTTCAATAATAATAAAATTATTCTAGATTTGTACTTATATTGGCTATATGCATAGCAGAAAACACAAAGTTAAACTGAACTGACGGTTGTAAAACAAATGAGTATGGACAAATTATAAACACGCATCAACATGCACACTATATAAATCTATTTTCGACGACCGACTATAGCATAACTTTTGTTTTTAACTGAATGTTGTATACCTTGCTTGAATTTCAGGCTCGAACTTATAATCGACACTCAATCCTTAAATAGGACATTTTATTCTTATTTTTTTTTATGATGAGGAAGTAAGATGAAATAATATTTGAAAACTGAGTGTCGCCTATGAATTCTAGTTTTAGTTATAATGTTTGTATAACATAAAATTAAATTTTTAAATACAAAGTTAGTTTAAAAAATTGACCAACATAAGAGCTAATATCGAAAAACTTATCAGCCGTGTGTGACAGATACAAAGAGAGAAATTCAAACATAAGTAAATAATGCTTATTTACTTATTTATAGATCTTATTTAAATTTTTTGTTAGTATTTCTTTTTTTCATTTTTCACATATATTCTTTTTTATTTGTTTTGATATAAATTATTTTTTACATAAAAATTTTTTGTGCGATGCGTTTTGCTTATGATTAAAATCATTTATTTTTTTTCAATTCCAGAAAAAAATTCTAATAAATATTTATATATTATACACTGTTAAAAATTATGAAGTTTGCTTCCGATACTATTATTGAAATTTCAATTTCTACTTTAAATTATATACAATTTTATATTAAAATTAGAATAAAATTATTAATTTTATATTAAAATTACAATAAAATTATTAATTTTATATTAAAATTATAATAAAATTATTAATTTTAATGAAATGTTTGGAAGCTAGTTTCATATTTTACATTAAATTTAATATTATTTTTAACAGTGTATATCGATACTATTCCCCAAAAATCAAAAATTATTTTATTTATCAGAGCAGCTCATATTAATCTGGTATTTAAATAATATTTAGTATTATATTTCTGGTAATATTTTAAATTGTAAACTAAATACAAAAATATTCATTGATTTCAATGATTTTAAATGATTTCAATGATTTCAATTTGAATAGTTTTGATTTCGGTAATCATATTGTGCACATAAAATTTAATAAAATATTTCAATGATTTCAAATGATTTCAATGATTTCAAATGATTTCAATAATGATTTCAAATGATTTCATCTGAAGGTGGTCAATGATTTCTTATAGTGAATAGCCCCTCGGTCTGATTCTTACATCATCTTATAAAATGAAAAGAGACAGAGTCAGATTCAGCTTGCATCTCTGCGAAAGTGAAAACAATGATTGAATCTAGTCTGATTAAAAGTAATGTTAAATTATACAAATATGTTTTCTTTTATTTATTATATATAATAATAAATTTATTTATTTTTCACATCATATTTCTTCTTTTATATTATCCGTTTAAAATTCCTAATTTTCAAATACATTTTTCACTTTCATAATTTTTTCCTTAATTAATAAATTAATAATGTTTACAAAATATTAATAATAAGTACAGAATTCTCATTTAGTTTATTATAGACATTAACGATTGAAATGATGATACTTTTGAAATTATTTAACATTTTTTCAACTTTTCACAACTTTTCAATTTTCTAATTTGTTTAAACAATATTAAAAATTAATATCAAATAATTTCTCATTTAGTAGATAAAATTACATAAGATTGAGCACTTTACATGTAAAATAGACGAAAAAATGCTTTAAAAATACAAATTTTTTATCTCATGATTTAAAGTTATGTTAATATAACAAATTATACGCATAATTGATTATTTATCATAAAATATTTGAATTCCTTGACTTCCGACACATCGATTTAAAAAAAAAAAGATCAAAATCGGACCATTAGAAGCCGAGATAATCGCATTTTTAGAGCGCGCTGTAGTTTTTAAGTCTTGATTTCACTTTTCAATCAGCTTGCTCCATCACGTGACCCTCTGCGTTTTTAACGGCTTTTCAAGTGATCAGAGTAATTTTAATCGATGTTTTTTATGTGTTTCCAAAGAGCGCATGTTTTGAAAACTTTTGCCTAAAAGTGCTTGGACAAATAAAGCTAATAACACTTTAATTGACTTTCTATTGTTTATTGTTTAATAATAAACACAAGTTAACTTTGTGAGTCATAGCTCAAAAACTATTGAGCAGAATTTGACTTTTCTTTTTTTAAAATGAGCGTCTTTCAAAGTATTTTCAAACAAAAGTTTTTGGGTTTCATTTAAATTAAAATTGAAAAAGATGTTCAATTTGTTTATAAGCATAAATTTAACTATATTTTTTTGAAAATTCCCAAGACTCTCCTAATTAACCGATTTTAATTTTTCAAAGTGCATTTGAAAGCTTTAATAGTCTGCTATATGTAATAAAATCAGCACCCATCTGAAAACATTATTTTATTTGTAATAAAGTTTTGAAATTTTTGCATTTTTTTGCGGGACGCTTAATTGTTAAATTATTGTGAAGCAACGAACAGACCGATTCTAATGAAATTTGCTGGGCTGTTTTATCATATCAAAAAGTTTTCTGTGGCTCAATATTAAAATCATATGATAAATTTAAATAATTAAAAAAATCATTTAACAAAACATTAATTTTTGGGCAGTTTTTTCGCAATTGTTGTCGTTTTTCTAACATAAAAAATGAAATTTTCTATTTCAAAAGTTCATTATTTCATGTAAAATTTTATCATCTAACTTTTTTTTTCTTTTACATTTTTCTCTAAAATGTATATTTAAGGAGCTATAAATAAAAAACGAATGAAAAAAATCGTATTTTTCGAAATTTTTTCACTATTTGTTTAATAGCGAATTTAGCACAACTTTTTCAACTGGCGCATATCGAAATTATCATATCTAACATAATTTCGGAGACATTCAAGCAAAAATTAGCGACTATATATGAAACATCCAAATCTACCCATTTTAAAACAGATCCCGCCTGGACTATTAGTAAAGTCAAATTTTCGAATAACATCAAGTGTCAATATTTCGATAAGTTTTTTCGATATGAAATCCAACAAAAAAAGAGTCTACAGCCAGACAAATATATGTGTGGAACGATATAGAGTGAAAAGAGAGAATGAAATGGAAGGCAAGGGAAACTTGATCGATGAGGATGAGTCGAGGGAAAGTCCTCAGAACGAAATACGTGTATTTAGAAATACGCATTTATAAAACTTGCTTGTAGCTGTCTGCGTATATTGTATTAGTGACGACAGTTTCTTCTTTTCTTTTTATTTTTAATTCTTTTCTATTGTTACAATGCGAGTTCTCCTAACAGCAGCGTGAATCTGCATCTTTTTTTTAGACACACGGAGAGAGTATATATAGCATATGCGAACGGTATTTTACACAACGAGAACCTTTCAAACGTCAACGAAGCTTTGCTTATTGGACTTGCTTTTGTGGCACAATCAGCGAGTGAAGCTATACGGATTGCGTGGCTGATCATAGAGCGATGCACGTTGTGAATGAAGGGTTCAATTTAAAGTACGATGATGAAGCCCTTTTTTTCTATGCTTTGCCGTCTTTTATTTTTTTATTTTCTTTCTTTTTTGCCAGGCTTCGAGTCTCAAGGTTTATTAAAAGCAAAATATTGAATTGAGCGACTAAAATTGTCCTCGTTGAAATACAAACCGTATGGCTATTGTTCTAATCTTTAATAAATTGAGAATCAATAGGTTCGATTTAAAATTAATTTTCATTTCTTTAAGTGTTTTATCTTAGTTAAGGTAAATAGACGTCTGGTCGTGAAAGCTTATTTTTGATTGATTGATTGAGTGAAATTTCAATTTTCATATCTATATTAAACATACAATTAATATGGCTAAATAATGTTTTTTTAATGTCTACAAAATTAATTTAATTATACTATTTTAAAACAAATTAAAACTAGTTTTGAAAAATATATAATTATAACTTTAAAATTTAAAAAAATATTTTTCGTGAAAAGATTCTTTCAACTTTAAACGTGAAATTTTATTTTTACTCGAGAAGGAAAAAATTGTTTGCACGCTTTTTAAAAGTGCTGGTTCTTACAGCATTCTACAAAGTAACTCATTTTTCGCACAATTTTCAAAATTGCTCTCACTTTATGCTATTTCACATCTCTTGAAATTTTTCCTCTCGACAATTTTTGAACGAAAAAATATTTTTTTTTCAAGTTTATTTTTCTGTTATTTAAGATATTTACTCAATTCAAAAAATGATATTAAATTATATTATTAAATTTTAAATATTATTAAATTTTAGAAACAAATTCAAGAATTTTTTTCAATACTTCCAATTAGCTTAGTATTTTTAGATAATAGAATATTTATAATTTCGTATTAAAATTTTCTTTAACGGTAAAAGTACTATCAACGGTAAAAGTATACATTTAATTTTCGTTCTCATTTTAAATAAAAAATAAATTTTAATTACCACACAGTAAACACTTAAAAAATAACAGTATTAACTTTTTAATTAATTTACTAAATAGATATAAATGAAAAGTTAAACTTTTTCTGAAAGTTAACATCAAAAGAAATCCTTGCGATAAAAATCATAAAAAATAATGTGAAGTAAGACGATAAGACTAATAAGTAATAATAATATAGCATTAACAAAGGATTATAAAAGTTTCATTTAATTTTCTAGTAGCGAAAGAACAGAACAGTCGTGAGAAGAAGGATCTTGAGAGAATTACAAAGCCGTATAATAAAAGAAAGTAACGTGGAAGATAGAAAGTATATATAAGAACGGTAACTATATCAGAACAGATCTCCCCCGCGAAGAACATCGTGAACGGCACCTCCTCTTACGACTCTGGAAATATAAAAAAAGAAAAAAGAAAAGAAAGAAGATAGCTAGTTCTTCTGACTTTCGATTACATCCAATCGCTTTGTCCGCGAAGAATAAGCCGACTGGATCCAAGAACCCGCAGAGAAAGAAAAAAAAAGGACAAGTCAACGGGGGGTTTCTATCTCTGTTATATACGTTATATGGTCTCAAGAATGTGAGCGTATAGATCGAGTGTCTACTTGATTTTACCAAGTCGCTGTCGTCTTCTGCAGGTGAGACTTTGCGACAATTCAAGAGCGTGCAATAAAACAAAAAAAAAGAATGTATATAAAAAAAAAAAAAAACGAAAGAAGGAAAGAAAAGAAAGAATGGCAAATAAAAAAAAAAGAAGAAAAAGATTCGAATGATCGTGAACAAGTTCTACGGGTCTACATATATATTCACAATTGCCGACGCGACTCCTTTTTTTAGTTTTTTTTTCTTCTTTTCGAAAGGGAGGTACACGAGCTATAATTGGGAGGGAAAAGCATTGTATGCGCGTTCCCTTTGTGCGGATCAAGGTATTACGTGCGGCGCTTGGTATTGTTAGTTACCGTATAGAGCAGCAGCCCCTCTTTTCCTGTTATATGTATATAGACTAACCCCATTGTCATACATCGACTGACAGGGCCTATGTAGCGCCTCTCTAACCCACCAAATACCAAACACACTGGGGCTTCGTTATTTGTTGCCAAACTTTTCAATCTATATGAACACTGGCCTGTGAATTTTAAACTGTAAGCGAGAAACCTTGATAAGCGTTTTAAATGCAATCAATTGAATGCAAGATATCGCTCCTACGAAAATTTTAACTTTTTTTTTATCTTTAAATTGTTTTAAAATCACTAAACATGTTAGAATTTTATTAGAAATTTATTTTTTGCATAAGTTCAATATTTATGATTTTTTAAATTATGGTAAAAAACTTTATTACGTAGAATTTGTACAATATTCATCTTTAAACTGCACTCTTAAAAAAAATGAAGTAAACTGATTGTCTGTTATCAAACATCGAGAGTATTTAAATGTTTTGTGCAACTCATATTGAATATTTCGTTACAAAAAAATAGACTTGATATAAAAAATATATCTTCTTTAAAATAAAATTGTTTTTTTAGGATGTATTTTAGGAGAGCGGAATAATGATTAATTCTGAGTATTTAATACTCACAGTGCAGTTTAAGCGTTAAAATAATTTAATTTCACAACAAAAATTAATTAGAGCACGTTCCATCAACAAGCTTTAGGGCCTCAAACAGTAGGACGCGAAAATTAACCTTTTTACGCGTCATCAAGAGTATAATAAATTTCTCTTATTAAAGCCATAATTTATTACATTAATAAAGTGTGGATAGAAAGAACATTTATTTCAAACAACAATATTTTCATTTATAAACAAGTATAAGATATAAAAGTAAAATAATAACCTTTAATTTTTTCGTGAAATCGATAGAAAAAACGTTATCGCAACCGATAAACTTTATTACGCGCGCTCTTCAATCATGGTATATTCATTAGTGATAAACGTGATGGAGTTTGCTTCCCATCTTCTTTTTTTTTAATGTGTCAAAGAGTTTTTCGCGCAAATATCGAGCGGTAATAACTCGAGGATTCTTTTATTTGCAAAATGAGGAGAAAAAAAAGAGAGGTACACATCACAAACATCGGCGGTAGTCGAAGGGGGAGAGAGAGAGCGTATAAATGCTGCGGCATCAATGATATAGAAACCACTTACTTTCTCGATACGGCCGATCGGATACATATACAAGAGCGTATATAGCCATTAAAAAGAAAAAAAAAGGAAAATAAAAATACGAAAATTTAAAAAAAAAGCGAGACGCAAAGCAAACGCGGCCAATCGGCTCTCTCGGTGCCAACTATTGATTTTGGTTTGACGAGAAAGAGAGAGAGAAAGAGAGAGCACACGCAATGCGCGCGAACCTCTTCATCCAGAATCTCTTGGCGTCCAATTCACTCGTTGACTTCTCTATTCCTATACCATACACTATATGTGCTTATGTGCAGCATCTGAACGGTAAAAAAATAACGTAAAATGCAGGATTTGCTCTTTCTTTCTCTTTCTCCTTTTTTTTTCTTTCCATATATATGTGTGTATTGGAAAATGATATGGAAAGTAAACGGTTCGGCTGCATTCTATTGTTCATGGGATTCCGAAAAAATATCGCTTATTTTCCTACTAGTCTAAACTTTTGCTTGTATTTGATATGTTATTTTTAATCAAAATTATCATTTTGTAACTCTATAAACTACTCTTTTTCAAAATTAAAAAATATTCTATTATGCTAAGAATAAATAAATTGAATTTAATAAAATTTATTTATCGTAAGTAGGATCGTAGACCATGTTTTTAATTTATATTTAATTAAATTGTTAAATAAAAATATTATTACCTCTTCGCTGAAAATCAATCATTACCTACTTAATCAAATCAAGAATCATCACGTCAATTTATGACACTGATGTTAAACGGATTTAACAAAAAAATCTAATAATCAAAGAGAACTAGAAATGTAATGATTTATTCTTTCCTTTCAATTTCTCTAACAATCAGCGCACAGTCTGGTAGCAAAAAAAAACAGAAGAAAAATAAGCAACAACTCATAGACAACAGTAGTACCTAGTAGCTGTATAGCAAGTCAGGCAATCATATCGTACATTTCAATTATCAAACGACTCGCAAGTGTAATTTACGCTTGGATAGACAGGCACAACATAAATTGCTATTCATTAGTAGAAAGAGAAAGAAAGAGATGAAGAGAGAGAGAGAGAGAGAGAGAAGAGATAGGTTTAAATTCGCATAGGGCAACGACCAAGCATATTTATCTATATAGACTGTATAACACTGTATGATCTAAGCTTTTCTTCTATATAATCTAACGCGGCACAATTTATTCGTAACAACTCTTGCACATATTATAAGCACTGGTGGCGCCCTTATAGCGCTGTCGTTAGGTTGGATCATCTCGTTACTTATGTAAAATGCATACATATATACAACAGCTAGAAAGCGCGTTTGCTAGATCCTTTAGCCGGTTAGCGATGCGCATAATGCAAACGAATACCATATAACATAAGCGCAGGAAACACATTACGCATAGTATTGGATTATATGGAGATATATATATATATATATATATATATATATATATATATCAAGTAAATGACGATGATTCCCTAGAGAAAGACTTAGATAGGATAGAGGGTATACGCGTCGACGGATGGCCAAGTGTATTTGTTCCTGTCAATCAAAACGATCTGCTGTTTCCAAACGAGTAAAGAAACAGAGAGCCAAAGCGAGATACGAGCTAAAAGATAAGAGAAGGGAGAAGGAGGGGAGAGAAAAGTGACAGAATGACAGAAACATAAAGATACCCATGCTGTACTGTTTGTGCGTAATGGTGAAAAAATAAAACGAAAAAAGAAGAAAAAAAAGAGACAAAATGAGAGATGACAAGCAGACTGTGACCTGAATCGTAAATTGTTGAAAATCGAATCAAGTTTCGTATAAGATAAAGTATATTGAAATTATTAATATTAATGAACAAAGTATGTTTGACGCGGTTGACATGTTTTGATTATCATGGAAATCGATAGATGTTGTTTTCACAAAAATGTAACTGAGAATTTAATTAAATTTCAAAATTAATATATTATCAAAGTTAATTAATTTCATCATTTAAAGTAGTTTTATTTTGAGTACATAAATTTTAATATTTTAATGTAAAACTAGAACTAAAGGTCTAAGTTAACAACCCATCAGAGAAGAATGCAAAGTAGATGGAGTTTAAATATATTCAAATTCTGTTGAAAATATGATTTATTTTTTAAAGTTTAAAGAGATGAATTGGGTTTTACAATTTTGCAATTTTATTAATATAAAAATTTTATAAACAATTTCATTTCAATGCTGCAATGGTGGATGAATTGATTAAATTTTACAGAATGGTATTAACTTCTATAACCAGCTACAAACAACATACAATTTTTACAATAAAAACTAATGTTTTATTAAAAATTAGTTTCATCTTTATTTTATAATCTCATTATTTTTTTATCAAGAGCGTAATATTTTTTCATATGATGGTCATAGAAAATTTGAATAGATAACTCAACGTTCCTACCTATTATTGAAAAAAAAAAAAAAAAAAAAATAACAAGCAAGTGAAGGACAAGGGCATGTCCTAAGGATAAAAAGTCAGAGTGAAAGTATATATATTTTGAGAAAATAAGAGCAGGAAAAAGCAAAAAGAATGAAAAAGAGAAAGTGAAAGAAAAGCTAGAAGCAGGGTATAGCGAGCTGCTATAGCGCTTAGGGGGATAGTTTCGACACTGAGTACCAACTCTCGTCCGACCGGAGCCTGGTATAATCCACTTGAAAGCTCTCGCCTGTTCCGTACCCATCGCGTTTTTTCAAAATATTATCTTACAGTCCCTTCTTGTATGTGAGCATCGTATAGAAAGCTTTGGAGGATTTCTTTTTCTTTTTTTTTTACCAGATGCCAAAATTATCATTTGTGCTGCATTTTCTTTATGTATTCCGGCTTGAATTTATTACGCTTTGTCGATTCAGGTCTGCTCGAGCATAATGGATTTGTCGTTTTAATAAATAAAATGAAATGACTAATGGAGATGGCGTATATTATTCTTTTAGCTTATATTTTTTGGCAATATTATATTTTAAAGGTAAAAAAATAGCATATATTATACGTTTTATATTAATGTACGTAGTATTAAAAAAAATACGGCTTACTGCAGATTAAATAGAAAGAATATAAAATTTTAATCTTGAACTATTATTTATTTATTTAGAATTCCAGAGTTATAATAAAAATTACAGACAATTTCAAGTACATAATTATATACCTGAAAATGCCGCAATCCTGCAGAGGAAAATAATATTTCCTGTTCGCAAATAAGGATTAAAAAATAAAATTCAATAAATATGATGAAATAATTTAAATAATTTTTTTTTTAATTTTATTTAACGTCACTGTATTATCATTATGATGCTAAATAGCGACGGAGTTCATCAGTGTATTTGTTAAGAAAGCACGTGTAACGTACAGTGGTACTTGTATCAATCGGCCGAGAGCGGGATTCGAACTCGGAACCCCGAGGTTTCGAATCTATCGTTCTGCCGACTGAGCCACTGACAACCTTCATTTAAATAATTTAAATAATAGTTTTAATATTTACATATTATATTATCAAATTAAATTTATTTGTTTTATCATTAGATTGTTTATTTTAGAAATGTAAAACGTTACAATGTTTATCAATTTTTTGTTTTAGAAAGATATGCTAATCATTAGATTAGAAGCCGAATGCACAACAATCTGAATTTCTTAATCATCAGTCTTTTCTTTAAGCAATTTAAAAAAAGGCTCTCAGTTTCGTTCTAAATATTTCTTATGTAATTATTTTGACGGTATTCGAAGGGTAATTAAATCAAATTGATTGAATTTTAAATTTAAAGTCATTAAATAAAATTAAATAATGTACAAAAAAAATTGTTGTTTCTAAACTAATTTATCTCATGTATAATAATTAGAATAACGTTGTTAGTTTTCATCCTATAGTAAAAAGTACTTAACTTAAATATAATTGCTAAAATAAATTTTTTTTTGTAATCAGTAAACTTTTACAGATAAATAAATGTTACAATAAAGACTGAAATAGCATGAACTTCCCTTAACAACTACAGCGTAAATAAGTGACACGTTTGCATTTTTCAATGATAAGTGAAATTTAATTTTTTTCTTAATTTATCATACAATCTGATCATTTTGATACTATAAGAGCATCATTTGAATTCATTAAAAAAATCTTTAATTTTATGGTTCTTTTTGTTTTTAAATTATGATACTTAACTGAATTTAATCTAATTAATTATTTCAAATTTATTTTTGAATTATAAATGCAAATAAAATAAAATTTATTCGTTAAACCTTTAGATCAACATGTTAATTTAAAGGATCTTTAGAAAAATATGATAAAGAAGTTTACGGTATAAAGTTCTTGTTTATTTTGAGCCATTTGAAGGTTTGAAGAAATAATTGCGCCGAGCGGTAATTTAATGAAAATTCCAAGTGCCGCGATGAGAGTCAGTTGTGCTTGAATTGAGCAAACGAGTACTAAACAGCGGGGGTACTTGGCATTGAAAATGAGGGGTGTCACGTGGAACTAATTTCAAATAGTAATTGTTTCTTAAGTTCCGAGGCAATTTAATATTTAAAGTTTCAAATATCATTAGTAAACAAGATATACTTTATACTTTTGTTATCTAACTTCAGATTAATGTCATAAAAATATTAATATTCAATGTACGTAATCCTCTTAAGAGATGTATGAATTTCTTTTTTAGAATAAGAATATTTTTTTATTGACGTATTTGTTTGAAAAAAATGACAATCCTTGAATTAAAAATAAAATAAAAAAATTTTGCTTTATTAAGGAATTTTTATTGTTAAGTTCTATATAATAAACTTAATAATGTAATGCATTAGCGATGGATTCATAATCTTGAAGTCCCGAGTTCGATTCCTGGTCTCAGCCGATATGGCACAAGCACCACTGTAAGTTACATGTGCTTTGTTCACAAACACACTGAGAAACCTCCGTCGCTAATTAGCATCGTCATGGTAACTAAAATACAGCGACGTTAAATTTTTATTTAAAAAAAAATACTATAATTTATTTGGTGTGAGTTAAAAGTTTTCCTAACTTTAGAATATATTTTTGCATAAAATTGTTTATTCAGTTGGACATTTTATATCTTAAAATTTAATTTGTTATTATTTTAGAAGATTTTTACCGGAAGTATGTTAAAATTGAAACAAAAATCTCTAGTTTACACAAAAACATAAATTTGTTAAATAATTATTGGACATAATATTTAAAATTAGATAAAAATTTAGTATTCATTTTTTATGCATATTTTAAGCTAAATTTTTGCATTGTTTTTTTTCTTTCATAATTTTTAATAAATTTAAATAAATCTTTACTATTTACTTAAAATAATCTGTTTTGAAAAATTATTTTGTCTTTCATTTTTACTTTTAAATAATTCTGGAACAATATTTTTTATAAACAAACGACAAAAATAAAAATAAATCAATTGAATTGAAAAATAATATTTAGCCACCACATCATTAAAAAAAAAAGTTAGAAATGTTGGATCAAAATTTGACAATCTTTTCTCAAAATATAATTTTAAAATTTCTTAAAATATAAGCAGTACACTTACTTCTATAATATTATTTACAAAAATGCTGCAAAGCTTGCTGATGAGAAATTAACGTTAAAGTTTAGGATTGAAATATATAGTAGTAACGAAAGTTACGACAAAATTTAAACACGAAGCAAAATCTTCCATAGAATAAGTGAAACATTTTGTGATAGGTGAAAGCAGTGAAACTTTACCTCAGAAGACAAAAGCGGTTGGCGTAGACAGGATCTCTAAAGAACAAACTTGTTTTGCTATCGTCTCTCCCAGCAACCGAAGACAGGTAATGTACGTATAAGTAAATAGTCAAAATTGTATACGTAGTTATATAGTTAAGTACATCGTATAGAGAATACTTGCTATTGTGTATCACGAGTTTACTTTGATTAAAACTGTTTTGCTAATACATGAGAGGAAACTTATTCCAAAGTGCAGAGAGGGAGGTACTCGTAAGAATAATACCGAGGACCGATTCTATTATTGACTTCAACGACTGTATATATAAGTGTCATGGAAATGAGAAATTCTGTAACGATTTTGCTGACTACTGATGCTGCTACTAATACATTCGACGGTTTAACTTTACTTGTCTTTAGACTCTTATAATACCATTCTCGCGACTTTCTCTTAATTCAATTTCTTCAAGAGCTGAAATATATTTGATGTGCTCAGCTGGAATAATGTATTAAATTTCATAAAAGACTTTATCCTTCGATAGATTTTAATTACGATTGCAAAGACTAATAATTTTTCATTCAAATTTTTAATTAATTTATTGATCACGTTCGTTTGTGATTATTGAAATTATTATTTTCATTTCATTTTCGTGTATTTTTAATAACGACATTCACGTTGAATTTATTTCTGCAAATTTCTGTATACAAATTTGCTTTTAAATTGAAATTTCAATATTTATTATAATTTAAAATCACGAACGATGGAATTGGTAATATTAATAATATAGAATTGCGGGATTTATTTTGTTGTATTTCTATCGAGTCCATGAAAATTAACATGGCAAATAGTAAACCGCAAATGTACAGCTTACGCATCATAAAACGTAAAATTCGACCGAAAAATTTCTCATTCATTAAAAGCCATTTCCATCAGCATAAAACTGGACCCATATACGCGTATATGAAAGTAACTTTCGTTCTGTTGATAATAAAACAATCCCCTTTTAAATCCTTCATCGTTTTGCCTCTTGGTGTGCATTTTCCCGGCAGCAATCAAATTACAGACTCCTCGCACTCACAGCTGTGTATTAGCTAGACTATGTACATTCGTTTTTGGTATATACCCTAAGGCTATATCGTCTTCTTCGTATATAGTTATTCTGTTTTCGTCGTATATATTAGTGAGAAATAGAATTACGCGAAAACATTGCAGTAGTTCAAGCAAGCCTTAGATGTTTGACAATAGCGTGATGAAACGTTTAGTGTTATGCTTTTAAAAGACAAAGAAAAATCGAGGAGTATTGAAAATAACGAACGAAAAATTTAAATGGGAAAGATAAAAGCTAGGAAAAAAGAAGATAATTAAAAGTATTTCTACGAATGACTTTAACAAAAGGAGAAGAAGAAAATATTTATACTTTTTACGGTGTTTGCTATTAATTTTTATTGCTTTGAAAACGTATTTATTGACTACGGTAAAATAGTTTTAAATTGCAATAAAATAATCATTATTTTTAAAAAATCAAGATTTTTATTAAAACGCTTTTATTTGTTCATTTATTTTTTGATGTATAAACAATAAAAATTACATTGTAAAAATAAAACATCATTTTTCAAATTAAAATTTCGATTTTACACTAATAGTTCCATTTTAATGTTACTAAAAAAACTTTGTTTTTTTTTAATCTAATAATTTATGTCGTTGTCATAAAGATGTAATAAAATAATATTCCATAAAACGACGTTGTAAATTATAGTAAGAACAGCTTGGGCAAGGTAAAAGCCGCGCATGAATAGCTCAGCTGCGGTATATCGCAAGGACTTAGTTGTAGAAAGAGGAAGAAGAGTAGGGAGGGGGGGTATGAGATATCGCAGCTCGCGTAATTGTCAGCGACGTTAAACGAAGCCTTATAGGTGTCATGACAACGGACATTCACGCGATTATGACCCTCTCTAATGTGTCACATGGTATGCTTTTGGCCCTTTTGTTCATGACGAAGCAAGCGTGTCTATGCTTCTCTCGTTACTTGCTTTTGCTACTATCCCTTTATACATATACATTCTCTCTCTCTTGTATGAGCTTCTATTCCTACAATATATATAGAGAACCTTAGTGTCCTAGACATTGTATAACAACATGCTTGATGTGTTGCCTTTGCTGTTTGGGCTACGTCTGCTTTTCTTCGAGTTTCATTGTAACAGCTTGTAGGCAAAGACAATTGTTTAGCCCGCGGACAAATGAAAAGGCACCCCGTCAACTTGGACTCCCATTCAATTGTCAACTAACTTATATACTCATACCAGAACTTCTCTGGAAAGTTTCATCAACGAAAATGGTTTGGCCAATGCAATGAAAAAAAAATATACATTTATGTGTTTACATGTGCGTGTGCCTGTGTATTAGAGAAAAAGAAATTGTTTACGCTGATGGCGTATGAGTGATTAGTACAATTTCGCGTGTTATTTTCAGTTAGTTGCAGTTAGTATATACATATATGTATGCTGAATTTTCATGATGAATGATAGCCGGCGATGTCGTGTGCTGACTATATATTGGACGCTTGATTTGGCGTAGAGAAAATCACGCAAAAAATTACGACTGACGAAGAAAAATTGAGTTTAATTTAATAGAGCTTGATTCGTTAATTTCTTTTTTTCTGCAATCGTACAACGTCAAATAAGTATGATTGGAAATAAAAGTTTGAAATAACATTTTAACAAAATGAACCGAACGTAGATAATCAAATTTTTGATAGAACAAACAGAATGAAAATTGCATTATTATTGAAGTTATAAACGTTAGTTGAATTACACTTGAAAAGAGTATCTTAACGAATTTCAAATTTGTCCAAGTCTTTGAAAAACTTATAATGAGTCGACATTAAAGCCAGTGACAAGTGCTTAATTTACTTCAGGAGGGAAAGAAGTTTCGATTAAAATCCTATTAAAAGCTAATTTGTGGCCATAAGACAATCTCAAATTAAAACTTTTTTATTCAAGAATAGAATCAAAGGTAAAATAAAAAAAAGTTGAATCTCATTTGAGAATCTTATTGTATATGCTTTTTATGCTCGATGAAGTATTTAATTTTGTAAAAATACTTACGCAAATCTGTTTTTAGTTATTTACATTCTACAAATGACGTAAGCTCACTTGAAACAGAAAAAAAAGAAAAATTCAATTTAATTTCATGGGTCATTATTCATTATTATTCATTTCATATATTTGTTAATTTCGTAACAATAATTTACCAACATCAATCGTATCTTATAATTAAGTATATTTGAGAAACTTTAAATAAATAAAACTCGATTATTTTGTTTATAATTTAAATTAACAGACAAATTACATTAATATTTTTCATAATAAAACCTAAAAATAATCCCACAAACAAGTAAAGAAGACGTCGAAAGGAAGCGCATTAGGCGGCTACACTTGCATTTGTAATCAACGATTATGTACGCTTGTACCATACAAGAGAAAAACACGACACGACAATCATAATAAACCTTCTAACACAGCCATCTGAATATTTCCAGCGCAACACGAGATGCAAATGTTTAAATGTTTATATGCGCATTCAAGTGATGTAAAAGAAAAGTTTTTTTATTCGTCGACGTATATACATACATATAAAAGAAAAAAGAAAAACAATATACGATCCCAATAAAAAATCACAACCTGAGCCCTGCCACCTTCATCTTATAAGGTGGTCATAAAGAAAAATAGTCATTGGCCGCGATACGAAGCCGATAGGCTAGCAATTGCTGTATGAAATGACGACGTATATAAGAATAAGAAAAAAAGAAAGAAAAGAAAAAAAAGAAGGAGGAGGAGGTATAAGAGTTATATCGCGATCGGCGTGCCTTTTGCTGTTATAAAGGCAAGGTCGCTGCTCCCGCGTCTCGCGTATATATGTACACATGACAAACACGCCTGGCACGCCGCCGACGACGACGTCGCGCTTAAAGCGCACGTGACTCGCCGGGAATCGCAAAAGCTCCCTTAACGTGTACACATATATGTATATATCTCAATTCTTTTCTTTTATTATTTTTTTTTTCTTTCTTCATTCGCATCGTGTTCTTTCTCTCGTTTCTTCGTTCATTAATCTCTGGAAGTTACTTACGAGATATTACCAGTGTAATAAAAATGATTGTACTGCTTTCATTTGAGTTCTTTATGCTCGGCTTCGCTATTGTTTGCGCCGTGTAATTCAATGTACAGTTGCGAAGAAATTTCGAGAAAATGAAAATTGTTTTTCGAGATGATGATTTGAGGATTAAATTTTTAATTAATTTTTATTAAACTTTTCCTAAGTTACTAAAAATTTATATGATATTGCCAAATAATTCATTTGGAGAGACTTGGTATGATACAAATTAAGAATTCAGGTAACGCGAATTCGAAATCTTCATTTGGCTATTCAAACTGTGAATTTTGATCTTTGTGTATTCCGATTTACATCTAACTTATTCAAAACACTGTTAGTATCGTTACGAGACAGAAGCTATATCGTTTTGCCACCTTATCATAGCATTGTCTCAGTACTTTATAAGTCGTTGACTGTATCATAAGCGAGAGTATATAAGCAAATTTGTATGTGTATCTGTACGGTGGTGCGCACGTGCTTTCGATCGTTTCTAAAGAGGGTTATACTTGAAAAGACAAAGGATTATAATGCCTATATAAGCGCAAAAGAAAAAACGTTTCACTTGTAACAACGTTCGATCGCTTTTCTTTTTAGCCCTTTTCATTTCATCGTATTGTTAAAACTATACCATATCAAATTTTTTTAACAAACGTAACTTGTAACAAGTAGTTTGCTGCGTTAAAGTTCATTTGTAAATATTGTGGTAAAGAAATAAAATGATTACAATACATTGAAAAATTTTTGATAATGATTAAATATTTATCATTATTCAAAAAAAAACAAAAGAATAAAACTATATAAATATCAAAGTAAAACTTTTTATTTTGTTGTGTCTAGATTTAAAGAAATAGTTAGAAATCTTAAAGCAATAGAGAAAAGAGACATAATCATTTTAGATATGATTCATACTAATCATGCAATTAAAGAGTATTATTTAGAAAACATGAATTACTGTTCCCCTTACTATTACATACTATGCATTAAAGAAATTAAAAAGCCTTTATCGAAAGTACATTAAAAGGAAAGGAATTAGAAAAATGAAAACATCATAAGCTTTTCATCGTCTTTAATCACCATCGTCTAATATCCGGGCTTCCAATTTCTTTTCTTCTTCTTCTCTCTTTTTTTTTACGATATATAATAATGTTTGAATAGCCGGAGGCCCTTCAATTAAAGCAGCAGTCGCAGCAGCAGCGGCAGCGTACATATGTGTTTGTTTGCTTGCAGGGCTCTTCATCAAAGTGTCTGTTGTGCGGCAAAGTGTGGTAACGCTCTCTCGTATAAGCTATATAACGCTAGTGCGTGCAGACAGAAAGAGACATATAGCAAGCAACCTCGGCAAAGCAGCCCAGACTAAAGCGAGAGAAAGATAGAAGTAATAGCAACAGCAGCACCGGGACAAAGTATAATTAGCTACAATTGCGAAGTGATTAATTGGATTAATCGTAACGCGTTGTCCGAGAGCGTGCTACGATCGCTTTGGGCTGATTAATCGAGGAAGTGGGTCTTCAAGCTATACATACATATATACACTTTCACATGGTATGACTGTTACTGTGTACACATACTCTCGAAGAATTTACTGGTTTTTCAAGAAAGTCATATATTAAGATGCCAATTTCGAAAATTTTTTTTTCTTCAACGTAGCGGTAGGTCATTACATTATTTTAATTCTTTTTTATTTTTTCTACATAGACTAGGAATAAGAAACTTTTGTCCTGTTAGATAAAAGACATTCTTTTATCGTGAAAGAGACACAAAGTTATGTATCCCAGGCAAAATGCAATTCTCGTCTCGGGATTCTCAAAGTCCAAATTACTTGGCCTTGTTCACGTTCCTCTTATATATATACCGGGATACTTTTAGCTGTACAACGAATTAACATTTTTCTCTCTCTTTTTCATTCGAAAAGAACAAAAAAAAAGGATGAGTCCTCGTTAGGAACAGGTGCGCATCTGTCGCAATGTTGAAATTTCTCAGATTTTTGAATTTCCCGCCATCCTTTTGCTCCGAAGAATTTCTTATACCAAATAGTTCAACGATGTTCATCGCTGATGAAAAAAGATGGGCGTCATTAAGTTTTATCGTTCAACGTTTAATTTTTATTAAAAAATATTATGCTTTCTTAATTGTTTCTCTAATTAAAAATTTTTATTCAAAAGGATTTAATTAATTGTTATTTTTGTAAAAATTAATTGCAAGATGTACAAGTAATTAAAACAAATAAAATTGTATAAACTATTGTATATCTTATCATAAATATGAAAATACGTAGAAAAAGGGAAATATTAAATAGTAAAAGCTTTTTATAAAAATTATTAAAACTTACAAAAAAAAGAAGAAAAAATGATGCTAGAATAAGAATATCTTTTTAGCATATCAATTAAAATGATCGAGTGAATCATTAAGAGCTGAATCAACAAAGTGCAGGATAATTTGTATTTGTCTAAAGAAAACGCTGAAGAAACGATCCACGTTTTTTTTCTGTATTTTAAAGTACGCCAACACAATTATTTCATTAAGTCAACAGAGATCCTCATCGGTAAGTTCGCTCTTTCAAGAAGAACACGAGGAAATGGAAAAGAAAGATTCCAAGAGAGGTCGAAAAAAAAATAAAACAAAAAAATAAAATGAAAAAAGAAGGAGAAAGGAGAGGAGGCAAAATCAAGGAAACAAAAAGATGAGTACGAGGATAAAATGTAATGGAAAGAGATAAAATGGTAGAAAGACAAAAAGTTCCTGCGAAAATAAGACTTTTTATTTACGACGTCGTTAAGTTATTTCAATAACAAAAGAATCTAAAGTAGACTTTACAGAAAAGTAAACCAAAAAAAAAAGAAAAATCTTAGATAATTGATCGTTGCAAGGCTAATCGGGATAAAGCTATACTTCCAGCAATTAATACTCGCATTTTAGTTACTTTATCCAATGGTAAAAAGTTGATACTGTATAATGGAAGATACATAAATTTAACTTTTTATACTTTACAAAATACCAAAACAAAATGAAAGGAAAATTATAAATATGCATTTAAGAAAATGAAGATGGTATTATTTTATACATGTTATCAACTATTATGCCTCTAAATTACTCTTTCCCAACTAAGAATTATATTTAGAAACCCTTCTCATCGTGCTTATTAAAAAGTTAATATTGTTATTAATATAAGCAAAAGAAAGACTGAATCTTTATTCTATAATCAGACTTTTAACAAAGACATTTCATATACATTTTATGATGCACGATTAACATTATTTAATCAATATTTTTCGTGTTTTAGAGAAAGCTTTAAGTTTTACAATTTCGGTTCCAGTAACAATAAAGTTTACGTCACAGAGCTCAATAATTACAATAATTGTTTTCGCAATACTAAAAATAAAATTTTTCAAACGATCTAAGGAAAGTTAAATATTTGTTAAAGAAAAAATTTAAAGAAGAAATCTCGTAAATATGAAAGTTTAGCCTAGGGAAAATTAGTGGCCGTCAAGAGAGCGAGAAGATGATTACGAAGATTAGTTTTGAAAGCGAATGAACGATAAGATGAGTAGATGCTTTATAACGAAGGGCAAGCGAGTAAAGTAAAAGGTATATAGAATAGAAAAGAGTAAGAAAGCAATATAATGCCTTTAGGAGCCTTGAGGCCGGGGCTTTTCTTTCTCTCCTCTTTTCTCTCAACGCTTAAACGAACGAGGCAACTATGAGAGAGAGAGTAAGAGGAGGCTCTGGGATGCGTAACGATCTTCGGCAACGACTATTTTGTCCGCGTAAATTACCGACAATCGACCGAGGGAGAAAGAGCTCGCTGTGCTCTATGTAGCAAAGTACGAAGTAAAAGATGGAAAAGAAGAGAAAAGAAGAAGAGGTAGGAAAAGGCTTCGAGGGTTTACTTCCATTATCCATCGAAGGAAAAGAACCTCGGTCATCTCAGTATAAACGCGTCACTTTTATCCTTTTCTTTCCTCCGCTACGAGAGAATGTCCATTGCGGACAAGAGCTAACTTCCGGCTTTGCTTCAACTTACTCCTCCTTCTCTTCTTCGTTCATTTTTTGTGTCTTCGTCTTCTTCTTAGTCTTCTTCTTTTCCTCATCTTTATACTTGTCTGACGACTCGCGAGAAAGATGGAGCGAGAGAAGGAAAGAGACGGAGCGATGCTGAGACATTTTTTTCTTTACGATGTCGCTCTTAGTGACAGATACCTTATGAAGTGGGACCACCACTGCGACACTTGAGCCCATGACACTTCCGTATATTTTTCGAGCCAACGTTTATTTGCCACAAGCTTTCACAAGCTGGCTTGAAGCTCCCAAGCTGACACAGCTTGTCGCGTGAAAATAAAAACAACATTGTTCAAATAAGATTTATATATTTTCACGAGCTTACTTTGCTTCGGGCTCATTTTATTTTCATTCTTTTTTATCTTTCGTACTTTATTATCGGATAAATTTTTTCTTAAATACAGTGGAACCTTTTCGTTTCGAGCAAATAAAAAGACACTTCTCATTGTAATAATTTTTATATTACAAAACACACAGTTCTCGGAGAAAAAGGTCTGAGCTCGTATATACAAAAAAATAAATAAAAAAATATTGCTAAGAGATACGAATACCACAACTAGAAAGTTAATAGACTTGAAATGCAGCTTTTACCAAGAAACTTCTAACGAAAAAAAAAAGAAAACCACAAAGGCTTATAGGCGTATAACAACGCAAGTCTTGTACAAATTAACTGTCTGAACGTTTTCACATTGTTTGAAATGTGCTTTTTGCAAGTAAAAGACTTTTAAAATAAAGATAAACATTCCTGGAAAATTTATAAGAATTGATTCTTAATTGTTACTTACAGACGGTATCTATTCATACATATTTCATTCTTTTGTAAACAAACAAATTGTACAATGAAATCGAAGAATCCAATGATAATAAAGTAAGTAGCTTTTAAAATAAAAAAAAAGGTATGTTGCAATCAAGTTATTCGTGTATATAATTAGTATAAATTTAAGTGGATAATCGCAAAATCAACATAAATTTAAAAATTATTTTATTTATCAGTTTCAGAGTTATTTATAGAATTAAATTTAAAAAAAATTTTTTAAATACTTAAAATTCAAATTAATAATAAATAAAAGCGAAAAAATGTAATACATAATAAGTAAAAGCAAGTTAATAACAGCAATAATTATCGATTTAAAATTAAAAATATAAGTACACAGAGTTAAATCCTCCAGAATATTATTATTTATATCCGTTATGGTATAGATTGTAAAACCGCATTTTATAGCATTTTAACTAGCGTACGCACGTGTGGTCTTTAGATAAAGATACAAAATTGAAAGTGCGTTTTAATTTAACGTAAACCTCGTAAAATCCTTTGCCGACTGTAAAATTTAATTGTATAAAATACACATAGCGTAAATATCGATCGAAACAAACTTTGCCTCTAGCAATACGTTGCTCCGAAGAAAGTTTTGAAATAAGCTTTATCGAGAGAGCCAAGGTTTGCTGATTAAACTACCTATCCATATCTGTAGACCTTTTTTTTTCTTTAGGTATTTCATCTTCTTTACTTTTGGACATTTGCTTTTCTACATAAGGGACAAAGGCGTTTTTATTCTTTAAGCCAATGGTTCGGTATAGAAGTAAAAAAAGAAGGAAAAAAAGATTGCTGAGTTTGCTGTTTTACTCTCTCTACTCAGGATTTTTCGTATTCTCTCTCTTTCCTTCATGCAAAACTATAGCACTTTTCTTTTCTTTTTTTTTTGCACTTTGCCCAAGAACTCAACAAGAACTTTTTCTTTTCCAAGGCTCTATTTTTTTTCTTTCTCTCTTTACCTGTTTTTTTTTTGTCGAAGCTCAGCTCAACTTGCACGTCTCTCTATTCCTCACAACCAATAAGAGTGCAGTGCTCTACTGTAATTTGCGAACGCTCGAGTTAACCCGAGAGCGCATAGCGACTAGCCAATATTATGCTCTGGGTATATATACATACTGCGCGCTTGGATATCACGTTGCAGTCTGCAGCTTGCTATCCGAGAGCTCGACAACACAAACGCTACGTCTTAAGCTTTGAAAAAAAAGAAGTTTAACCAGTGAAGAACAAGAAAAGTTAAATGTGAAGTAATGGTTGAAAGAAACAAAAAAAAATATATATGAATAGATAAAAGAATATCTTGAGGAGAAAAAATGAAGAAGAATTAAATTTTAAAGAAAATGGAATATCTTTTGAAAAAAAATTAAATTTTTATAAGATGAGAATTATTGATACAACTATACAAATAAAAAACAAGTCGAGAAAGGTAATTAAAAGAATACGAGCGTTACAAAGTAAAAATAGATTGCAATCAGTGATAACTAATTATTTCATTATCTGCCATTGTTTTATAAATTGAAGGAGTTTTAATGAAATGTTTTTTCAAAAAGGTATTTTATTAATTTAAAATGTGATTTCTTTTGGAAGATAATTTCATTCTAGCGTAATGGAATTTTCTTTTTGTAAAACAGTTAATGGATCTTTGAAAAATGTCTAAACGGCAAAGAATTTTCTTTTGATGATGTAAAAAAAGAAGATGATGGATAATGTAACAAAATGGAAGAAAGTAACAAAAGAAGAAATACTTAAAGTACAAAGAGATAATAAAATTGAAAAGCAAAAAAAAATTGGATAAAACTAAAAAAATAAATAAGAAAATAAACAAAACGAGAAATACATAAGTGAAGAAACAAAGTAAATATGAAAAAACAAAATGTTACAAAAAAGGATGAGATGAGATAAAAATAAAATAAATTCCAAAAATAATGAAAATAATAAAAGAGAACCATAAGATAAAAAAATTGAAAGTTCTTCAGAACGTTAGACATTAAGATAATCGCATTCTAGTCAGACAAGCGTTTTGTGGCAATAAGAGGACCACTTCTATAATAGCTAACAATACCGACGAAATTTTCTTTTCTTTTTCCTCAGACTGAAGTTACATTTTTTCGTACTTATGAAGATATAAGCGTCTAGAAGCATAAATGCTTATGCGAAACGATAATACTTCGGCTCGACGCAAGCATGACGTTGCTATGGGAATTTTGCACTTTCCATTCGAACGCTCGGGCTTTTTTATTTAACATTGACAGTTTCGTATTTCGCTGATTGAGATTCATTAAACCGAGCGCACGCAAACCATTTTTTTTTATTGTGGAATTGAGAATTTTACTTTGCTACACTTTCATTTTCTTAATTAAAGACTGAATTATTCTTTTGCCTTTATTCGAAACCAATATTTTTCCATTATACGGTAAAAATTTTATTTCATTGAAATTTTAATTGATTTTTATTTTGAAAATCTGTTTATTAATTTTTAACATTTTTTCATTTTGCTTCTGTAGACTATGAAATTAGTGGAACTTATTATATGAATAATAAATTATTAAAAAAATCAATGATTTTACAAATATTTGAACTGATTTATTCGTACAAATAGCTCAAAACCCTATAGATTAATCCCTTGAACGACTTAACACAAAGATAGTTCTTGTACACATTAGTCCCTTTGTAGATGAGCTTGAGAAATTTGTAATGGTACGCACAGGTGTTTATGCACATGGTCGAATTGCGTCTTTCTCTTCAACATCCACGTGTGCTGTATGTGTATGCTAAAACCCACAAGACTGAAGGAATGTCTAATGAGCCAGACAACTTATGTAAAAGAGGAATCATTTCTGTTGGGAACCCCGCTTGACACTCGACGATCATACTTTTTGACGAAAGGGGTTAAATATTCATTCCCAGAAAGTTTAGTTATAAAGTTCATACGTTTAGGCTAATCGAAATTCAAATTTAAGGGCTACCCAAAAAATTAGAAAAAGCCATAGCTATTTTTTTCCTTTTTTTCATGGATAATTATGTGTTTAAGTTTGGAGGTCGTATAGGCATGAATAGACGAAATTGGAAAAAAAGCTGATCTCGTTAGGTGCTTTTTAGAGTGGAATGAATGCAATTGAGGTTCAAAGGGATCCGTAAATTTAAAATTCACAGAGCCAAGTGAGCATTTAATAAATTCAATTGAAGACGTTTTAAATAGCCAAATAAAAATTTTATCGAGTTGAAAAAATAAGAACACCAAAGTTTAATATTTTTTCTTAACAATAAATATAATATCTGCATAAAATTATACGTTCCATCGAGTAAAAACAAATGCGATGATTGCTATCTCATATTTCATTCGAAATTTTAAAAAGCACTTTTTAAGTATTTGCGTACGATACGATCGAAGATTGTAATTGGCCAATAATTTACTTAGTATCGACACGTTAACATTGAGAAATGCTTACCTTCGAGTATATAATTTACAAAAAAAAGTTTCGTTTTAATTTAAAGTATGATATTTTGTTTCCTTATTAGTACGATTTGTGACATTAAGATAAAAAGAAGAAGAAGAAAAAAACAAAACTTAATTTAATAACCCACCCCAGCATCCTCATGCGCAGACGAAAAAAATCAACGAAGGTTAAGTAGTCAGTTCTGTGTTCGAGAAAAAAAACAAAAAAAAAAGTAATGAAAAGAATTTAAAATAAAGAAAGAAAATAAAAGCCCACATACCTTTAAATAAAATACTCCGAAAGAAAGAGAGAGAGAGAGAGATGAGGAATATAAAGTAGGAAGTAGCGAATAAATGTATAGCAGAACCTCTTGTGAGATATACACGAGACTCATATACGTATGTATATATATGAGCATCTCTGAAACTTAAATTTAATGCCAAGCTTAACGCGTGACCTTGGCTTTGGCGGCGAGAATAACACAATTAATGAGCTCCAATCTACAGCGTGACTTTCCTCTCCCTCTCTCTCTCTTTGATTTTCTTGTTCTGCAACCTGTATCCTTAATGTACAAAGAGCATTGCACGATCAGCGAAGAAAGTGCTTTATATGCACATCTTATAACGTACAGAGAGAGAGAGAGAGAGAGAGAAAGAAGAGAACTCGTGCACTCACGAACTATATGTATATATAGTGATATAGGTATACATAAAAGCTAAAGCGGCGGCATCTTATTGCACGTAATTGTTTTCCTTAAAAGGTAGGCGGCGTGCACATCTTTCTTTCTTCTCTCTATGCTTACATATATCTATATGTATACCGGCGTGATCCTTACACACATGCAGCATCCATCCAACCATCAGCCATGACTCTAATGCGCACGAGCTTAAAACTATAATTGTTCAACAAATTACGGCACGAGAGAACGCGACGTTATATGCTCCATGTCGAGATATAAAGTATACATATGTGTACATGTAATACAACAACAACAACAACAACCAGTCGCAAGCGTTTGGACAGTTGAGCTAAAGGTTGCTCGCTTCCTTTTGTATATATAAGCTACTCCTGCGTAGCAGATTCATTTTCTATATTAGCTTGACTTGCTGGTATATAGATATATGTAGGTTGTAAATCATGAAACGCATATGCCCGTCTTATATATGCTAAATATAGATTGAAACTCCTCGCATCACGAAAAGCTTAAAGGACGTGCTCTTCCAAAGGTATACAAGTATAATAGTTGATTATACACGGATATTCAGAAATAAAGGATATAGGATTAAGTTTAAACGTCACGAGATTCAGAAAAATTAAGAAGGAGATGACCACCATACTAGCGAATTAATGAAGCCTCTTTTTCACACGCGCGCACAACAAAAAAAAATCAAAGGAGAAAGATGCTACAACTACAAACGATAGACTATTGATTATTTCTCACGGTTAGATATAGGCATATGTAGACATGAGTTACTGAAAAGTTAGTTCTTCTTTCTTTTTTTTTCTTTAAAAGGGTTTAATGTATGGATGCTTTTAGGGTACAGGCCACGAATTCACGTATGGATTTGCATAACTAACGATTTTGTTGAGTTGTATAAAGAGAGAGAGAGAACGGTATAAATCGATATGTACGTCTTAATGATTACCAGCATTGCTTGCATACAAACGCGGTAATGCTGTGGATATGGTAGAGGAGCGAGGAAAGGAGAAGGAATTAAAGGCAAAACATTAATTCGATAAATTGTTAGCAATTTAGAATGTATTTAAAGACTGTATAGAACACGCGGCAGACTTGTTTAATGTCGAAGTAATATTGCCTCTGTATTTGTCATGGTGTTAATGTAATACTATTTTAAAATACAAGTTTTAATCTTAAGCTTATATATACTTTCGCAACGTTGGCAAGAAATGTAAATAACGAGATTTCTTGTACTGAAAATAAAGATGTTAACAAATTTCGAGAAATTTATTTTAATTATTTTATTTTATCTTTGAACAGATTGTTGATTGTATATTGTTTTTAAATAATATTGTTATCGAATAAATAATTAATACACGAATCTAAAAAAGATCATCAATTTTTGCATTTGACAAATTGTTAATTAATGATTTTACTTTTTCTATTAGATAAATAATATGTTCTCCTTGGATTATTTATTCCAAAACAAAATCCAAAAACTAAAAGTTTTCAGTATGTAGTTATGATTTATTGGATTTTAATAAAAACTAAAAACAATAATAGCAATAAAAAGCATAGCAAATGAGGCCAGAGCCAACAAGTACGCCAACTCACATAATGTGAGTCATACCGAACGCGACATGCAACATATGTATGTATAAAAGTGCAAGTGCAGTCGTTAATCGTAATCTGAAAGCATCGAGAGCGAGAAAAGAAAGACACCTGCAGTGAAAGAAACCCCGTCGAGTGTCTTCTTACAAGAAAGACAATTCAGTGTGTATCATGACTGCTTTAGCAAAACGCACTTGTATCACCCGCATATACATATATACATGTATATAATAGTATTTACCAAGCAAAAGGTATGAGTCAGTTATATACATATATTGTATCGTTGCAAATGTACATAAAGCAGCATGGCAAAGCAGTTTATACAGAGCTCGAATGTAGATGTTATACTGATGGGAAATGTACTCCCTCATGAGCTTACTATATTATAAGCTTGAATATTATATACAATGTTTGCCTGTACGTGCATCCTTATACGAGAAAGCGTTTGAGAAATAAATTGTCTTGTGGATTTTATTCCGTGCAACCGACTCGTGCACTTTACTTATATGATTATTGTTTTTCAAAAGGATTTTTTTTCCTGTTGCCTTTTTTTATCGTTCTAGTCTATATTTTGCGTATTGTATACTTTCCCGGTGAAAATTTTTATCGAGCTATTAAATTTCATAAACAGAGAAATTTACATTCAAGGTTCAAAGATTTTTTTCTATTTAAAATATCATTGGATTTACTATGTATTTTATTTATTGATTCTTTTGAAATCATCGTGTATTGCGTGGCTTAATAACTGTACCAACTCTATGAATTAAAAAATAACGTTATTATATTGTATTGGTATGGAATTTAGGTTTGACGAAATGTAATATTAAGCTTGAATAATTCTTAAATGCTTCAATATAATGCCAGAAATATTTGTCCATTATCCTTGTGTGTATACATTTAAAAATTTTTCCTTTTAACATAATATTTTAAAAGATAACGATATTCTTATATATAATGCATTATATTATCTTATCAAAACAAAAATAAATTGATTTTTCTCATTAAACTGAGTTTACTCCGTAAACTATTAATCGGTAAGTTCAAAGACCTGACATTCTATAAAGTGTTGAAATATTTCTCTTACTTACACGCATAAACCTTTAATTTATAAATATAAAGAAAATAATTTTTCGAAAAAAAATAAATTTTGCACTTTAAAATTCAAGACTCGCAGTAAAGATTCGATTTATCACCGTCTCCGATTCTTTTTTGATAAGCAAAAAGTCGCTCGCTACAGATTTTCCACGCAAGGTCTTTTAATTAATAGCTTTAATCCATAATACTCTCTTTCTCCTTTACCAGAGCGAGAGGATTTAAGGTAATTTTTGTATTATTCAAAAGCTGCTTCTTACATACATATATACGTATGGAATGAATCATCGACGAATGCAAATTTTCTATACTCGTATAGTCGGCTTCCCTTTCGGGACACCTGCGGCGACTTGTCGCGTGTGTGTATACTTTAAAAACACAAAGTCGATTCCAATTGCCCCAGTCCAAACGTTCACCTGAACAAATCGCTATATAGTAAAAGAAAGAGAAGGCTTTATAACGTATATTTAAAGTTATATATATAGTTAACCAAAGCAGGAAATAACATGAGCCTTAGAAGCTTATATTATTCGTGCAGAGATTTCGTAGCTTTCAGTGCCTACTAATTCGTGTAAGTCGTGCGAGCGTGCATAGAACACCTTAAGTGCACAGCATATAAGAAAAGCTTTACTTTTCTATATGCCGTACACACACGAGGGTATCTTCATGGGAACTTTTGTGTTAGATTTAGCTCAGAGGAGTTGCACAGAGTGTTTAATTTAAGAGAACATACAAGGAACTTTGTGACGAGAATTCTTGCAATTTAACGCAGTTAAGCAAACACAGAAAAAAGTTTAATTATGGCTCCTTGTCTGCTAATTGCGTTACATTAAAATCATTACAATGTAATTAAAAACGTATTGTTTGCACGTGATTTTATATTTTATTTTTTAAAATAATTTTATAATTAAGTTTAAAAAATTATTTAATTGTAAAATATATTTTTTATTGTATTGTTAGAGATGGCTAGTTGAATTGTTTGCAAGAAATTGAATTTCTGCAATGTTCTTCTTTTTTGTAATTAAATAATGTTTAGTATTTATTTTTTTAATAACTCTGATAGAAAATTGAATAAAATTAACTGTGAATTAACTAATTTAGCCGAATGGTATTAACGAAGAAAGCGTTGAAGATAATTTTCTCATTTTATAAAATTGAAACAAAGTTTACTTATAAAAATACTTTCGACATTGTAGGAACAAATTTATCGGAGGTGAAGATTGCGTCGAGATGATTTTTCCAGCCGAGATAACTTTAGCGCCGTTCTTAATTCGTTTCTTGTGTCTTTCGCGTCAAGCGAACCAGCGACGCGAAGAATCGACGAGTTCTCTCCGTCTCAGTCGAGCGAGCGATAAAAAAATAAAATAAAATTGCCACAGTGTGGCAGAGTTGAAAAAAAAAGGAAAAAAAAAAGATTGAAAAAAGAAAGGAACGAAATAAGACGGAAAAGAAAAAAGAAAAGAAAAAAAAGTACCGACGCAAGAGAGACGAGATCAACTTAATTAAATTTATTCGCGCGGAAATAGAGCGCGCACGAGAACGCTCGCCTCTTGGATTGAGCCGAAAATTTCATTTCATGACCCTCTTTCAAAAAGATTTGGCTTCTTCTTACGGAGAGTCAGTTTTTGATGCTGTTATATATCTTTGCTCGAACGTTAAAGGCGCTCTCTTCGCTTATGATTTTCGCGAACTGGGCAAGTAGGTCGTTAAATGATCATAAGTTCCGACCCAAGATCTTTTATCACGTTCAAACTTAAGACACCTTATGTTATTAAATAAATAAAAAGTTAACTTACAATTTATACGTTTTATACTAACCGTCTATTATTTTTCTTCTTTGCGAAGGATGCACTAATTTTATTACTTTCTTGCAAGGAAAATATACGTTTAAGAGCAATGAATTGTAAACATTTTACAATTAAATATAAATTAAATCTTATCGGATTTTAAGTATCAATAAACGTACTTCCACCGTAAGTCACCGATTTTTATTCGTCCTGTATGATCTGCTACGTTTAAGTAACCGTAAAATTTAAAAGTCGCATATTTTTATATGTCATCATTTTTATGAAGGCTAAACTTTTTTTCTTCTTAACTCATTTATAATTGATATAAATTAATTTTAAAAAATTGAAATTATAAGTTGGTAAACAAAAAGAGAAAAGAAAGAGCATGTTTAAAAACCAAGATTAATTTATTTCTTTTTTTTTTTATTATGCAATAAAATTTGCAATAAAATTGTAAATCAAAGAATTCATTTATAATTTTTTGAATGAATAAAAGTTAATTTACAAAATAGTAAAAACATTTTATCTAAAATATTAGAATACAACAAATTATAACTTTTGTATACAAAAATCTTTTGATTTTGATGTTTTCACATTGTTTTATTCAATACTAATTCCTTTTTTTTTTATTAAATTTTACGTAAAAGTTACGTGGTACTTTGGAAAAAGCATTTTAGCAGAGATAGAAAGAGATAATGGTTAAATAGGATTGAAGATTATCAAAACGACGTCGTTCGGTTAAAAGCTGCATCTTTCGTACGACTTCGTCGTTATAAAACGACTTGGATTAAGCTGAATCCTTGCCCATTACAACGACTAAAAGATCTCTCCTCAAAAGGGATGCGGGTAAAACATTAATTTAACAAAAAAATCGTTCATGTCTTAATTTTAACAACTTTAAGCATCGAATAGTAAAAATCAAGAGTTCTTATAATTAACGTTTATAATGATAAAAAATGCAATGCAAAGATCATATAGTAAATATAAAGTTTATAAAAATCCATTCACTGAAAATTAATTCAATTGTTAGCCTACAGAAAACTGTTTTGAAGTACATAAGTTTATTTGCCAAAGTCGCCAAATGATTTTAATTCCTTTTGAATTTATAAAATTCATCGCCAAATAGTAAATTTTGCTTGATTAAAATTTCCGAATTTTAAATATCATAAAAATTTAAATCATGTAATGAAGAAATAAAAAAAATGTAAAAATAAGTACCTTTCAAAGCGCTAATCTCAACGATAAAATAACCCTCTTCAACCTGTCAGTCATCCGGCAAACGTATAATCTTTTGAGAATCGATAAAAACAAGGCAACACCAGTCGGTCAAAGAAAGTGCTTGTGACCTCGCTCTTGACCGAAAACTCAAAGTATAACAATCTGTTTCAAAAAGTTTTTGGTGTATATATCGTACGTGAAGATACACTTTTTGACGTGGGACGTTTATTTGGTACATTGAATTCTCGTTTTTGTTTTTTGTTTTCTTCTTTTTGTATATAATAACGCGTTATGGACTTTCACGATCGTTAAATTTTCTCTCTCATTACTAAAGCGGCATCGGTCGCTACTGGAAGAAAAGTTGAGCACGTCATAAAAATCCGTTCGCTTTCCATTTATAATATGCGTATGGATGAGGTTTCGCATAGTATATCGTATGGTGTACATTCTTGCTCGATAAGTTGGTGGAAATAAATTTTTCTCTCTTTTTTCTTTTTTTGAAACATCTCACGCCAGTGAGCACACTTTTGCAAGAATTAAGTGCGCCGATATAGCTGGCTTTTTTCACTTTTTTAACTCTCTATAAGAAAAGTTATGTTTCTGTTATATGGGTGAACGTAAATTTAGAGAAAATTTTTTATAATTTAACAGGCAAATAAAAGTTTTTTACTGCACGAGCAATAAGTTTATGCTTCACTTTTAAAATTAGATGAAAATATTATAGTCACTTCGCATATTTTAAATTTTTTAAAATCATTTTTCTCTGTACAAATTTTTATGAAAAATTACATTTTACAATTGATAAACGATGGAATTTTGATAATATTTATTATTTTATATAACTTATTTTATTTTAAACGGTCAATTAGTTATCTATATTAATATATATTCATTCCTGATATATTTAAATTAGATATATAAATATTTACGATAAAAAAAATAATTTTCCGGTCAATATTTTTAAAGGATCTCTGTTACAAGAATACTAAAATGTTGAGTTTTTTTTAAATGGAAATCTTGAGTATATTTGTATTTTTCCTTATCTAATAATCTATATAGGACTTCTATATCAACAAGGAGAGTATTTCACCTTCGGGTCTCAAATTTTCTTCTAACCTTGGGATATTTTTTCTGATATAAAATAATGGAAAAGGTCGCATCCATTTAGTCCAGTCATCGATTTTTTTTCAAGTTTCGGCTAGTGTTGTCCCAATTTTAGGAATTTTAAGAAAAACTTGCGTTTCCTTTAAAATTTTACAATTTCTGATCTAATTGTTCTAGAAATTTCATATTAAAAATATGAAAGATAAAATGAAAATCTTTCTATAAAAAGAATTTTCTCCTCAAATACTCTGTTTAAAAACTGAAATGTTTTAATCATAACATTTATATTGAAAAAAAAAAGAAATTTGACATTTTCTATTTCTACATACTATAAATAGAAATAAACAAAATATTTCAACAATAGAACTCTAGACAGACAGAAAATTTTATATACCTAATAAAGTCTGTAAAAACATGATTATTAAAATATTGTATTATGATCTGTAAACATGTATCCAAAAGATAAAAACTGTGAAAATCCAAAAATCAAATAAACACCGACAATAATGCCACAATAAGGCACACTGACCTCGCGAAAGCCGTGCCGCATAAAAATAGAAAAGGCCATAAAGTTCCCAGTTGTCTGGTAAGTTTGTTCGTGTCTAAAGTAATGTACTTTGCAGTTATACTCGACAGGAGTAGGTATTTTTTTTTTAATGCGGAAGCCATACAGTACCGCATACATGTGTGTGAATGTATATAAGCACTACGTGCAGCTACGTGATCGCGTTTTCCCGCAAGTCACACACGAGACATCGTTGTTGCCTGCAACCGCGAATAGGCAATAACTGAGATTAACGTTTTGCACCCGCATGTACATATATACACAGACTACTCTTCATTTGTAGTTGAGAATTAAACTAGACGCTTGAAGATGGAGAAAAGAGAGTTATTTGGGGCTTGCGGGCATAATTAAACTTGTCGCGGCTAAAAATGAGTTAGTGCATAATTGAAGCAATGAGGAGCAAATGCTGGGGATATAGCAAGTGCTTAATTAATGTTTTTACCATGAAAATTAGCTAGCATTTTTACAAATAAATACCGTTAGGCTTTTTTACACTTCGTGACTCAAACTTCAACGGAAATTTTAAATCTGATCTATTTATAATTTTATTTTGTGCTTACATTTTTTTTCGTTTAAAATTATGTTATAATAAATAAGTGTAGTTCATATAAAAAATTCAATAAAGGTGTTGGAGCTTACATGATTGAATTAAATGATCGAATAGTATTGATGTGGAAAACTCACCTGAAACAAAAAAATATAAAGAAAAAATTAGTATTGTTATTTGGATATAAGTTTTATAGTGTTAAAATAATTTTTAAACAACCTAATATTAAAAATTTATGAGTTTACAATTGATAAATATAAAATGAGTACTATTTTCATTTATGTTCGTATTAAACAAAATTAAAATAAGATAATTTTATAAAATTCAATTTTTTCTCTAATTTTAGTATTGCAAAATCTGTGAGAAAATCAGAGGAGAATTTAAAAAGAATACTTTAAAATCTTTTATTTCTTATAAAAAAAGCCTAAGATACCATCTAAATTGAATGGTTAATTAATTGGCCAGTGAATCTTTGTTCGGTAAGCTTTTTGGAAGCCGATTAATTAGCCTCTGCTTCTTATTCTTTTGTAAATGCCGCTCTTTCTTTCCTTTTCTTCATTTTACCATCTTCTACGTTTTATTTCTTTTTTGCTTTTTAAATTTTAAAACTTATACTCAATTCCTCGCTAATTGTAAAGAATGAGTTGCATATATATTTGATTTCGCAACTCACCTTTTAACTTGGTACTTTTAAACTTTAAAATTGACAAAAGTTTTATACTATTTATAATGAATGGAAACTATTTTTTTTGTCTACTCATTTTTGCCAATTTGGTTTAATAGGTTAGATGCTTGTTTACGAACACCTACAAATCACTTGTAAATTTAGATTTAGAATGACAGGTTCATTATTAAAAATAAAAAGTTTTTATGATCATTAAAATTATAAAAAAAAAACAAAAAAGGTTATATTGTGCAATAAATGAATAGATATTGTTGATTTCTAAAATTAGCACAGTTTAGAAAGATGTTGGAGGATTTAGATATTTTTATTGTTAAGTGTTAACATTAAGTAAAGTTTATTTAATCTATACTGTACAATCTGTGAATTTATTATAAGATACCGGACAATAAGATCCTCTGAAGCTCAAAGAAAATATTCAATTTATTGTATTTGTTATAAGGATTTAATTTATTTGGTATTATACTTTTTTTGTTCCAATTAAAAGTAAAATATGGAATGACTTTTTTATACGAGATTATGTATTAAGTTGCTCAATAAAATAAATGATTATATACCGTATAATATATATTCCATTATGTGCAGTCAAGTGTACACATTAAAAAACATTAGCAAATACCAACGGAAGATGACATTAAGATTATTGGCAAAAAGGAAAGGCCTACACAAAAAAGGGAAAAGGGCCAAATGAAAGAGGAAAAAAAAGAAGTAACTTTAGCGTGCGGTGAAATGTAGGAAAGAAGGCTCAAGTCCAAATGGACGTGCGGATGAGAGGATTTCGTTAAGTCTTCTGAGATGGAACGCGTTATCCTTTTACTTTTTCCAGGGATCTTTTAGGGCTGAGTTTTATTCTTTTCACTTAACCTCAAACCCAAGCTTCAACTTCGCGCTTAAAGCTGTTTTAGCGAGAGCACTTGTTCTTACGTTAGACTTTACCTATTCTTCGCGTCGATTTATAATTTAATTTTTTATTTAAAGTGCACATACAAGAATTGCAACTGATCATATAAGAAAAGTAAATAATATAAATTTTTATTTTTTTTGGAAACGAGAGTTTACATCAATCTTTATGAGCTCATCTTAATAAAAAGTAATTTATATCAAAATACATACATATATGTGTGTATTATGTACACATCTTTATACAGGCATTGATTTTTTGTAAAATACATTTTTGTATTTATTTATTAAAATTTTTTTAATCTTATTCTTTTCTTATTTTCTTTAATATTTCGTATTTTCATTTATATTTTATTTATTTTTTTTATATTTTTTTTACACTGGCGTTTTTAATTTTATTTTGTGCAAAAGCGGGAGAAGCGATAAGATGAATTTTGAACGTTTATAACTAATGAGAAAGCGACTGAATTCTTGATCATCTTACTCCAAAATGCGTAAATAATCATCATAGAACATGTAAAATCCATGACTTTCATATGTTCCGACGATTTGATAGTTTGTTTATTAAAATTTCGTATTGTTTTTTTTAAATAACCACTTAAATGATATAATATTCTTTTATGAAGAGAGGTCGTCAGTGGCTCAGTCGGTAGAGCGATGGATTCGCAACCCAAGGACCCGGGTTCGAATCTCGCTCTCGGCAGTCGATTGATACAAGCACCACTGTACGTTACATGTGCTTTGTTCAGAAACACACTGACGACTTCCGTTGCTAATTAACATCGAAATGATGGCATAAATATAGCGACGTTAAATTAAAAAAAAAAATTTATTTTGTTGTACTTCTATGACTTTTTTTTTAATAGAATTTAGTATTTAAAACATATTTAATTAGTAAGAAATTTATTTATATAACAATGTTGTAAATTTTTTTTTAAATATGAACAGTTAAACGAAAAAAAAAGTTTCAAACAACAAACAATTCTATATGCTTGTGTAATAAAAAAGGAAAAAAGAGATAAGGGTGGATGAGCCATCTCTTAGAGTTCGGTTTCTCTTGGTGCGGTTGGAAAAAAAAACTTCAGTGTACGCCTGTGAGTGGCAGGTCGAATTTGATGGAAGTGTGATAAGGGCGCTCGTCGTTTTGTTGCTCTTTTTTATTTAAGGCCAGATAAAGCAAGTTTAAGTCAAGTCGACTTTGGTATAAGGGAACGTCATCTCCTACATCATCGTTGCGTGTGGGTAATATATATACAGTGAAAGTTACATGTACGTAGAGGAATATTTTTAACTTCAATGTGTAACTTGAGAACGTAACTCACAACTGCGATATCTTTTTTTTTCCATTTTACCTCGTGCAATAATGAAAAAAAAAAACCGCAATTACGAGTATGTATTTAGTCGAGACGTGAAGCATCAGTTTCTTACGTGAGTTTTTTGCTAAATGAGACGACTGGAATTTCTCGAATAAATATTTGCTTCATTATATTGAAAAGATTTGTCTGTTGGTTATACATTATTTCTTCGTTCATTATGATACGCTTAAAAAAAAGAAAATTTCATTTCAGTCACTGTAATGTTTACATATATGACGTGCTAAAATAAAAAAAAAATTTATTTAATCGTTAAAATATTTGCATGTATGACGTACTTTTTTTTATTATTGAATTATAAAATTAGTGGTGATACCATAATTTATAAATATGAATATATTTCCTTTTTATTTCATGGGAATTCTAATTTATTTTAATTATCTTTAGTTCGCATCTACGTTCGTGCTTTATCTCTGCGCAACAACTTTTTGCGATACAATTGATTTTGATTTAATATTTTTTACGACTACAAACTTTATATTCTATTTATTATTCTATGTGAATAAAGGAAAATAAATACAGAAAACTACATATTTTATTATTTTATTATACATTTTTAATTAATAAAAGTTATGATTGATTCAGTCGCTTGATTAAAATACTGAGATTTATTCAACAGAAAGTATTTTATAAATTTTATGAAAAGTTGTATTAATTTGTTAAATAATAAAAAAATGTTACCAATAATATTTTAGAAACAGCGCAAAAAACCGTAACATTAAGGTGAAACAGCAAATCTTGTTTGCAACAAGCAAGCGTAAAAAAAGCATAAATATATCTGTTTCACAAGCTTTTGACAAAGAAAAGAAAAGAAAAAAAAAACGGAGTAAAAGTACAAAAGCTACGAGGGTGTTTAATCAAGAAACAGTTGCACGAGCAAGGCTTTAAGCAATAGTAGGAGAATCGAACGATTAGAGTGACACGTCTGGCTGGTCTTATCACGCTGCGAGAATCAACGTCTTTGGCATCACCAAACGCCCAACTAAAACCTCAGTAGAAGAAGAAGATAGAGTGTATAAGAGAAAGAGAGAGAGAGAGAGAGAGAAGTATGAGTTTGCAACCCCATTGTCCGTCACGACGTAGTCGTCGGCAAAGTCTTATCTTGCTTCGTACACGTGACTGGTCTATCAAGGGCTTGTGCAACTACTACTACCACTGCGAGGGTGTAGACGCCAAAAGTCTGCAAGCGCAAGGCGTTAGAAATACAGACGAGCATACTCCTCGCTAAAAGAGGATGAGAAAGTGCAAAAAAAAGGAAGATAGAGACATGGAAGCAAATGCTTTGTACGGAAAGAAAGAAAGAAAAAAAAATAAACGAAAAGTTGAATAATTTATGTGCGTACATTCAGAGAATAAAATGTTGTAATTTTTTTAACACCCCGCAGCATTGAAAGTGTCAGAGATATCGTTGAAGACTTTTATTGGAATTTTACAGTGTATGCGAACGCTTCGGAGATAAAGGCTTATATGACTAAAGTTTTTACAATGAAAAATATAAATTTTTTATATTATCATACCATATTAATAAAAAGCTAACGTTATTTTGGTTTCAATAAATATTAAATTACAACCATATCTTATCGTAATACGAAATTTTAAAATAAAGTCTGCACATATTTTTATTGGCTTGAAGCCAATTGTTTAAAAAATTTTTTGTACGTCTGCCCTACTTTTTAAAACAAATATTTCATTGTCTTATCCTTATTTTTTGTTAAAAAATTGACAAGAATTTTTGCCAGGACAAAGATAGATGAAAGCAAATCAGAAAAGTTAAAATGTCAAAAAGGGAAAAAAAATGAAAGGAAGAAACAGAGACGTAAAGACTACAACAAAGATGGTGCCATTTCTCGTACAACCAATATATAACGATCATGACAAGATAGTGTAACGTTGTGGCTGAGTTCGAGTAGATGAACTGACGCCTGGCGCCGTTCCCGAACTTTATATATACGTACAAAGCATCCATTCATTCTATCCTCTAATCATTTGCAATCATTTTACGAGCTGCAGGAGCGCATGGATGAAATTCGAAACGATTTGAACTTGTAAATGTCATTCAAGAATTCTCTTTCTCCCTTTATACTTTTTTCATTTTTTTTTGTACTTTATTTTTTATATAAAACTATTTTTGTCTTTCTTTTTTGAATAAAATATGCTAAGTATTTTTATTTTTCGAAAAAAATGGTAATTTACTTTTTAAACATTTAAAAAAAAAGATAATAAAAGTAACCAACCCAAAATGATACAACGTAATATAGTTATTTCATATTTTTCTATAACAAAAAGGTACGAATAGTTGTAAGTGATTATACCTCTTAAACTTTCCTATTGTTTATTAATGTTTAATAAAATTATAATTATATCTATGTTTGTGATTGGGTTTCATATACTGCGAGCATAAATATCCAGTGTATATATTCTTAAACGTAAAAATATTTGTCTGTCGAAGATACCAATTAATCGTCACCCAATCAATGATTCATTTATCAAACCTTTAAAAAATAGTGCTGTTCGGTATACATAAAAAAGTCACATTGGTATATCACATTGGCGATTCTCCCTCTCTCGCTTCTCTTTTTTTTACAGCTAACAATCAAACAATTCTGTCTCTTTGCTTTTATCCTCATACTTTTTTTTTATCTCTCGTTTGTAAAACTACGTTTCGATTGTTCGGCTTCACGTATATCCATAAATTTTCATTACTAACAATTACGCTTGACTCGGCCGTTGTACGTTTTTGATCCATGTATTTCGCTTTTATGTATACGACGGCTTGTACATTATTTTGCAAACTTCTCTCTTTCCCTCCTCTTATTTTTTGTGCTTGTCGCACTTGACATCCATCAAATTCTCTCCCTTGTACATTTCTTTTTTACTTCTTGTTTCCTTTTTTTTTTCTTTCTCAAAGTAAAATGACAGATATATCATCCACAAGAATTTATAAATTATTACTTTATTCAATGTATAAGAAAATTTATTTCATTTTCACTTTTTTACTTTACAAAATAGTGTATAATTTATATAGTTTTTTGTTCTAATTATGTATTATATTATACGAAATTAAAATCGTTTAAAGTTGTTATTTATTGCATATCTTCATTGAATTTAAAAGTCACATAATAAAAAGGTTTATTCAATTTTTCATTTTATTAAACTTTTGCTTTCGTTTCTTTTATTAAACATTTTCATTTTCGCACATTTCTCTATCTCCCCATCCTAGAATATCTCTTATGCGATCTTGCTTTTCCTGTTATTTCTCTTTTTGTATTTTGTTTTTCCTTCTCTTTTTCTGTCCATTTCTCTATCTTTCTTTGACAGTGCAAAAGAGCGAAACGACGGCAAAATATCTGTCGTCCTTTTGCTGGCAAAGGCCGCATTGTATAACGAAGAGAGATTGCGGGGGCGAGATGCTCGATGAAAAATCCTAGGATAACACATACACGTATTCTTTGTATTTGTGTGTGTGTGTATTTTCTTTCTCTGGCTAGTGTTGTTTTTCTTGAAATTCAGAGCACAGCCTGTGAGCCTCGAGCGTTTTTTCATATCTGTTTAAACAAGCTAAACATTAAGTGCATCTATATTATGCGCTTTGCCGTTATAATAATAATTTCATACTCTTTACTTTTCATTAATTCCTGCATATTTAATCCAAGCACGAAATTAACATGAAATATTCTTTGTTATCAATTTAAAAGAAAAAATAATAATTTACTATACTGCATGGAATATATAGACATAATATAATTATTAAAAGTTAATTAATGTTAAATTTTATTTGAAATCGTTACGAAGGAGTAACTTGATTGCTAGTGACGTATATGAAAAGTAAATTTATAAGTTTAGCTCATAAGTTAACTATTTGCTGCGGGCTATACATTTTACTTTCAAAGCTTAATAAGAATGTACATTAAATGTATCAAGATAATCTATGGAATGTAAATTAATAATATGATAAACATTTAGTTACAATTAATTCTTAATAAAGAAAGGTTATAAAAATCAAACCTAAAGGCTTCCAGATATTAAAAGAAACTAAGGAAAATATTAAAAAGTTTTTCAGAGCTATTTGCAGGTATAAGCAAAGAGGATACTAACACAGTGTTGATAATAATAGAGTAAAAAATATTCTCATGTATAAAATGAACATAATGCTTAGAGCTTTTATATTTGGCGCAGTGGTAATAATGTCACAGAGAATATTGATTTATGGTACTTTCTGGTGCAAATTTTTTTAAAGGTTTAATCATTTATTACTATGTATCTATATTTTACTATTAATAGAATGTTCTAATATAACTTTATTTTAAAATTTAAATATTTTATCATTTCTAATTTCCAATAACTTTTGTTTTATTAAACAAATTAAACATGAAATAGAATTTATTTAAAATTTAAAAAATTTTGAGTCCATTATAGAGTGGTGAAATTTTTGTCTTTCATCCAAAGGATTTTAGGTTTAATCCTGCTTAATATTGAAAAACTTTTTCAACTTTAAATAAATTTTATTCAATTTTAAATTAGTTAAGCAACGAAGTTTAACCGAAAAAGAATTTTAAATAATAGTGGTAGTACCATTAGTTTGAAATATTCTAAATTACAATTAAATGAGCATTAATAAAAATAATAGAACGTTTAAATGGAAAATTAAAAGATAGTGTTTAAATTTTAATTCGAAATAAAAAAGAATTTGAAAAGGTGTTAATGAATAAAAATATAAAATGTTCTGAACGGTAAAAGTCTAAAAATTACTAGAATATGATACTTTTATGGCCTTATAGTAAAACTTTTACCTTTCGTTTGAAAGGTCAGAGTTCAATTCTTCGTTAACTCGGAAACTTTTTCAATTTGAAATAAATTTTATTTCTAAATTTAATTTAAAACGAATTTCATTTTATTTTGAATTTTTTACATAATAAAATTTAAAGAAAGAAATAAAAATTACAAAACGTTTAAATTTTGAATTAGAACATAAATTGATATTAGAAATGATGTTATAAGATGCCTCAAAAAGTAGAGGCCGCTGAACTTTCAAAAAATTATGTGCATCAGAAAGTTCGGTACACCAGTATTCCTTTCACTCAGCATTGCTATTACAGACAAAATAAAAAATTTTAAACTATATGTTTATTGAATACATCAGAGTACTTGGTGCACCAGAATCCCCATGTTTATCTACTACTATTTGTAAAACCAGCTGAACTAGTTACAAGAAGACTCATGATAAATCAGTATAGCGGATAGCAATTTCTGTTTCAATTCTAACCCTGGCGTGTATGCAAGCTTCTCTCTCTCTCTCCCTGACGTTTCAGGTAAGTATATATATAACCTTATAGGTACACATACGTACATTTACGTGGATGTACTTAGAGGACCGTAGGTATAGAGATACTATAAATTGCATTGCTGGCCCTCTCGCATATATAGCAGCATTAATTATACCAGAAGCAATCTCGTCCTTGCCTAAATGCGATCTGGATCGCACATAGCATATCCTATATTCGTGCAACAGTATATCTATAGGATGAACCTTTAAAGCCACCAACGCAGCTCATATATATTGCACTTGCCTCTTCCTTTGTATACACCCACTTCATAGCCTCTATATACGTATACCTTTCACTTTCATTTGCTTACTGCATTCTATAGTTTATGTCGAACGTGGAGAAGTAAAGGAGGAGATGCTACGAGGAGGAATCGAAGATAGTTTAACAGAAGTTCTCTGCTAATGTACCTGTGTAACTTGAGTAAATGAACTTTACCAATTGCTGATGAGATGGATAATCTATATATATATACTTGTGTTATGACGAACAAATATGATACCCGCATTTTGACCAAGAGAACCCTGATTATTATGCACATCGTTTTAATAGCTTATTGGAAATTGTATAAAACGTTTAATGCTCCTCATTCTCGATGATTTTGAGTAAAGAATTTAATTATTCAAAGGGACTTGAAAACGATTGTAATTTAATTGATTAATCAATATTTATTAATATATTGTTTTTAATCGAATAATGGAAAATTTAATAGAAAGTTAATTGAATTTATAAATTGTTATTCAAATTCCAATTCAAATCGGTATCAATAGAACAATGCCTATCAGTTAATCGTAGAATAGATACTCATTATATTAAAATATTATTGAATTAAATCATTGCGAAAGCTTAAAATCTATCAATCATTTACATGTCTATTAGATATAATTCTAATGTCAATAACCAATATATAATTTCAGTTATTCATCATACGCATAAATCACACGAAAGCTATTTGAAAATTTTCCATTTTCACTGCTGGCAAGTAATTGTGCTAGATTATAAACTACAATTTCTACAATACATAAAATTTGAAAATTTTCCTTAAAGGCTGAAATTCAAGTAAAATTGAAGGCATTGATCGTCACCCAAGTAACGTATACGTACGTGACTTGACTATTTCAACGTATAACAGTATACACTTATAGATCCAAAAGCGGTAAACAGTATATAAAGCCGGCACCATACAGCGTTGCCCGTCAAAGGGTGCGAAAACGCTTGCGGCTTTTGCTTATACAAATGCGAAGCAATTTGCGATAATCCGATGATAAGTACCGCACGCGCACTCGCGCAAAGGAGGAAGAAACAACAAGTTTTCACATTTGTGTACGCGAATATACATATATATATATTGCTAAAATATAGTATGTAATATCCTTGGGGCGCATTCTCCTAATTTCCTTAAGATCGTTTGCTTTCTTCAAAGTTTTCCCCCCTTTTTTTTTGCAAACGTCGCTACATCGGGAAGTTGTTATGAGGCGTTGTCATCATTTTCTTTTCTCTTTTCTTTTTTCGTACGTGCTTACGCGTGAAAATTGCCCGCTAGTTTATAAAGTGCTTCTTGGCACGCGATTCTAGGACGCCCTCAAGGAATCTCGACTCTTTTTTCCCTTGCTACGGATTATGATTCTGTGATGCCTCTAGTGTATATAAAGTTTATATATAAGTTATATATCTGTACACTGGAGAGCTTCAGTTTATGTCTAAAATCGACACATGCGATCGTGATGATAACATAATAATCTATCGACATGAGATGCAAAATTAAATAAAAACATAGTTTGCTAGTAAACGAAAATCATATAGCACAAAACTAGAAAGCATGAAGAATTCAAGCTTTCAGTGATATAGAGAGAAGTTACATTGCATATTCATAGTGTAGCCACTTACGTATTTCTCTTTTTCTCCATAAGCCAGCATTACTACTTATATAAAAAAAATTATTAACAAAGCGATGTTAACAAATATAATTTGGTACGGTTTTTTCTAAAGCAAAATTTAACAAGTTATAAAAAAAATAATGAGTTTAACTATTTCGTGAAAAAATAATTGAACAAGGAAAATAAATATAATTAGTCTCATTGACTCAAGAGTCTATATGATTTATAGTTCTAGTATTCTAAAGATTTAAAACAATGAACATTCACATTTTGTAGTTATTCTTCTTGATATTTCTTTGTACCAATGTTGAAAATAATATTGTTAATTTTATGGTTAAAAAAATATATTTTTAAGAAACAACGACGAGACAATTTTTGCAAATTTTGACAACATTTTTAAGAAAAAAAATAGGGAAAAGTTATTTAAAATTTTATAAGCCGCCAGTCAAAAGAAATCTATTCAGAAATTTTCATTTTGATTAATTTAATTAAAGTTGCAATCTTCATGGTTATGGTCACTCTGTAACCAACTTCCGTTTAATTGTACGTTCTGAAAAAGTAAATGTTAAATAAAAATAGAAATAATTACTTTGCAGTTACATTTTTAACATCCATATTTTTAGATTCCTTGAACTTACAATTAATATCAATTTTCAAAATAATTAAACGAATTATACTTTTGTAAGAAAATTTATAATTACAACAATTTTGTTAATTTTAAAAATTATCGTTTCACAATTATTATATAATAAATATTATAATTTGCTCGTTGTATAACCAGTAGTTTTTGAAATAAAAAGTTTTACACATGGCTAACTATATTCAGTAAAATTATTTCCAATGAATTCAGGCTATTTATTATGCGAATAAATACAAAGTACGAAAAAAAAGTAATGAGTGTAGGAGTTGCGTGACACAAAAAATAGAAGAAAAAAATATCAGAAATAACAGCGAAAAAGAAGGAAACGCAAAGAAAAAGAAAGAGAAAAAATTTACTCGAAATGACAGACAATGGGTTCGGGGGGGATGTAGCAAAAGACAAAGGAAGCAAAATACAAATGCAAAGTGACTCTATAATCGTGAAAAAATAAAAATAAAAAAAAAAGAAGGAAAACGAAACGTATATAGCAGCAATGCGAAGCAAGGCAAGGGCAGGTTGCAAGAGATATACGAAATAAGGTAAAAGACAAGCGTTCTAATGCAGAAACAAAAAAGTTGCACACGCATTGCGAGAAAAGGGCATGGAGTAGACGGTAAATGAACAAGGGAATAGAAGAACCAAGACTAACAGCACGAGAAGGTAAGCATGAACGAGAGAGAAAGAGAGAAAGAAAAAAAAAATATAAAAAAAAGAAGATAAAGAGTCTGAAAAGGCAAGATACTAAGAATGCGGGTAAGTACTGTAATTTTCTGAGCTCGCTTCTTCAAACAAAGAAATCTCGATAACGAGGAGTAGGAGGTGCGCGTGGAAACTAAAAGTAAGAAAAAAAATATATATAAAAAAAGCCAAGCAACAGCTAAGAGGATATTACCGTTATTAAACTTTTTCACGGATCCTCGGCTATTCGATCGTTATTCAGTCGCAACGAAACGGAAAGTAATTACAATGATAAAAGGAGAATCTTCCTCTCTTCGCTAAAGTCGAAATGTTTCGATCGACCGAGCTCGCTTATACAGTAAAAAAGAAGCCTGTGCTGTGTGTCTCGCTTGTGATTCTGTTTCTTAAAGACTTTCTTTTCCCCTTCTTGTATAAGCAGTTCGATATGCTCTTAGAGCCTGCTATACAACAAAAATACTCATGCACCGGCTGCTTCAATGGTAATACATGAGTATATAGTCAAGAGAAAGAATAAAAAAGAAGTAAAGATAAGAAGATCAGGCGCGTGTATGAGTTAATTCGTTAAAGAATTTCTCGATTGGCTTCTCAAATTTTTCCATACACCAGCATCTGCTTGCCACTGTTTCATCATTTGGCTAATTTTTGCCGTAGGGAGTAGAAATGAAAGAAAAAAAAATTTTTTTAAATGAAGGGCTCAAAAGCAGGTGTACATTCGATTGACGACGTCTGCCTCCAACGAAAAAAATTATCCTGACAAGGGAATGCACGTCTGAAAATGATCGTGCGTGTGTATCGATGCGAAACACTCTGGACGGTTCCAATCAAAATCCAAAGCTCGTTTCTCTACAAATGAACGAAACTTCGTTCTATTATATATATATATATATATATATATATATATATATATATATATATACATATCCATGTATGTATACTAGAAATGTTCTGTAAATTGTGCGGGTGTGCTTTTTTTTTATTCGGTACCCTTTTTTTCCGACAGTCATTTAAACGAGTAAACGAACGGCAAACTGCGGGCTTTACATGCTTTGAATTGGTTGTATCAGTTGCACTGCCAACATCCGTATATCGATTGGATTTCAACCGCCAGGAGTAGTCGTTTAAATAACGTTGGTTTTCATATTTTTTTTTTATTTGCATGTGCATGCGGAAAAGTTACATTGCTTATTGTAGTTATCATTTTTTTTTGTTGTTGTAACATTAATATTATATGAAATCATAAAAATATTTACGCACTGCTGGCGATTTTAATTTGCAAAGTTGTTTCATCCTTTTATACATGTCTGTCAATCAGTGAATTGAATAAACTTAAAATAATAAATTTAAAAATAAAAAGTTCTGCAGAATATTTTTATGAAATCGAACATTTTAAGTCATGATAAAATGAATTTATTTTTAAAAATTCATGTTTTTTAATATATTATATAATATATAAAAAGAATACTTTAATTTTGATTATTAAATAATTTATTTTATAATATGTATAAGTTTGCTTTTATAAAAGATAAAACGTCTAATTTTGAAAGCGGTCGAATTTACTAATAATAGTTTGAAATTAAAAGGAAATCAGTTCATGGTTATAGCATGGATTAGTCTTGAGATTATAAAAGAGAAATACCTTAAAACTCTCAAAAACTTAATCTTTACGTATCATAAATAAGTGGAGGACTGCTTTTTAGTCGTTGATAAAAATAAAATCGAATCTATCGAGAGCACTTTTAGCGAACAAGATAAATTTCTTCTTTACTTGAGAAAGGGAACAAGATAAAGTGCTCAATTTTCTAAATATAAGTGTCATGCAGTCTTTATTAATGTACACAATCCACAACATTTGATGTGTACAAACTACTGGTCTCATCACCCAATTGTCCAAAAAATCGTAATAATTTATAGGTTAGTTAATAAATCTGATATAATAATTTTTTATTCTTTGGAAAAAATTAAATGAACATAAGTATGATATAAAAAATTTGAACAAATGATCATCGTTTATTTTCCATATAATTAATATGTGGCATAATATCGATTTAAAAAAAGGACAAATTGTAGAGGTGAGATTAATAAGAACAAAAATATAAGGCACTTCATGTAGCGGTGGTGCCTAAAAAAAGGGAATTTCTTGAGATGTGTCGCGTAAACTATAATACGCACCTGAACTTTTCTCTCTCCGTGCAATTTATTGCCACGTGTGAAGTTTAACTTCTGTTTTAAGTTGAGATTATTATTATATTATCGAAAAAATAAGTTTGATCTTTCAAATTTTATTTTTCATAACTTCACTATAATTTTTGAAAAATAAGAGTCGAATTTTATGCATAAAAATATCACAATGTAATCTTGTAACGTTACTGTGATTTAAAAAAAATGTTCAATTATTATTATTATTCAATTATTTAAGTTTAAAAATGATAATATATTTGTAAAAAATCTAATTATTTATTTCGTTGTTTAACATATTATATTAAATTAAATGAAAATCCATGTATATTTAGAAAAGTTAATACGTAATTTCCTTTACAGCGTCTGTACATAGGAAAAAGGAGTAACGTATAAATACACAATGTTGAAAGTTCAAAGAGCTTTAACGCGTTAAACGCATCGACGGTTCGGTAAAAAGAGTTAACATTGAGAGTCTCTCGTAGGTGCTTGTTTTTCCCATAGACCCGAAAATCGCGATTACACACGCAAAAGAGTGAGAGAAAAGAGGGAGAGAGAAAAAGAGAGAGAATGAGCCTATATAGACAGAAGTTGCTTTTTCGATTTTCACACTTGCAAAAGCGAGAGAGGCCTGTCATGTTGTATGGTCAGTCACTTGGCAATGTTCGGCTGTGTATAACTCGAAATTGAATGGCAGGCCGCGGTACATATATGTACAGTCAAGAGGGGAGATATATATATATATATATATATATATATATATATATATATATATATATATATATATATATATATTCTAACCGCGCCTACAACACACTCATGTATATATAAAGCATAAGCAAGAAAAGCAGAAAAGCGGAAAGAGTGAATGGGATGCTGGGGGAGAAAAGAGAGAGAGAGAGAGAGAGAGAGAGAGAAAAAGCCGGCTCGGTAAAACAGAGTTAGGATGAAATAGAAGCACTCCGGAGTGATGGACAGTCTCATATTGTATCGCGAAAGGCCGTTGCTCTTCAAGAGAAAGAGAAACGAGTCGCAGGAAGGAGAGAAAGAGCGACAGGACCAATAAACGTTGTCAATGCTTGGAATAACGCACAACTATCGCGCCTTTTACTTTTTATATCTATATATACGTGTATATTGTAGTCGCAACTGTATCGCAACCTTATATAGTCAACCACGATATATTATTCTTCTTTTGACGTCTATTGTGTTCACAAAAACTTTTCTAATACTGTGTTTTCCTCTGACATTTTTCTATTCTATATACAAGAAAAATTCAATAATTAATTTTTATAACGTAAATAATAAAAAAAAAACATATTGAAATTTAATTTAAATATAACAATATTAGTATATTTAAAATATAAAAGAATCCATTTTTGTAATTTTGTACTTAAAGTTCTTGCATGAAGTGAAATTTTTCTTGCATGACGTGCGTAGGGATAATTATTCTTTGCGCACTCTCATTTTATGCACGCCATTTCAAAAAATAATGTTCATAACTCAAATAGAAAACGATGTAAAAAAAAGTTTACTTTACAAAAATTAATATCGTCGCCGAGCGATCGATATCTAATCTAATATTTTACTCGATGCAGACGGTTAACTGGATTTTAATAAAAAAACATTTAACACATTTTTTGAACGTCGATGCAATTTTTATATGCATGTAATAAATTATTGACAGGATGTTGAATTTTTTTTTTTTTAGAGTGACACGACTTGGCGCAATATCGAAAAACGAGTGCTCTCGTCATATGGGAAAATTGATACTTCGTATGATATTGTAAAAATGGACTCTTTTACCGTATCTCTACGCATTTTTCATTGAACTTTATAAAAGGAAGCTATTACAAGCTATTCATAATAGAAGCTTATTTTTTCATTTAAAAGTAAATGCCCATCTCTGGCAAACCTTTTATACTAAAATCCATTAAATTTCGAATTTTAATTAAATTTATTCATAAAATTGACAAAAGTGTATCTTATTTTTATTTATTGAGAAAAAAAATTTATTCCAAGCGACTCTAAAAAGGATCCCAAGGAAAATCGAGGGATCCGACTAATTACAGAAAAGAAACCGGCATACGCATCCACAGAAAGCGAAAGGAATAAAACGGACATTTGATAAAGTTTCATCTGAACGCAGCTGCAAGCCGTGAAATTAGCTACTAATTCGTATAACGGCACCAGTCCAGGAACATCGAGAGCAGAACCAGAGAGAGAGCTAGAGTAATTGAAATTCGCCCTATGCCCTTTGATGTTTATCGAGAGGGAATACAAGTTAGAAATATCACGCGTGACCGCAACAGCTCGGAACTTTCGACAAGCACAAAGTTAATGATAACGCCTATTTACAAATTCGTCGGATCTTTCTTTCCTCTCGTTTTTCGCTTTATTTATAACAGGTTGCTCATGTCTCGATAAATACCACGCGGCTAATGACATTGAATTTTCATCATCAGAGAATTTATTTTTAATATATATTTATTAAATTATACATTACGAGATTGGCTTTACACGAATATAAAGCTCTTGAGTTTGAGAGAAATTAAAATAAAGGTTCGTATAATTTATTTGATGTTTTTTTTTTTAAATTCATTTTTGTCATGGTTAAAATTTTTAAGGTCATATAATTTCATTATAAATTTAAAGCTGTCTCAAAAGTACAATGGTACTATAAAATGAAATAACTGTTAATTTTCCTTCAAATTATATTTTGACGTGCGCCAATGTGTATAAAAGTAGAAAGAAAGTTTGTTTTATATAAAAATATGATTTCTTTAAAAAGCCATATCTCGTTGAAAATTCCATGTGCTCAGCGAAGCACTTATATTGTTACCCGTGCTAATTAGAGCCTCGTAATTATAGAGGCGAAAATAGCCTCAGCTGATTATTACGCATGCTAATTAACGCGAAAGCACTTATACACATACACACACATATACACACGCATAAACCGTCCGTCGACGCGCGAAGTTTTAGTTTTAGTCAGGGTTATATACAGGAGGTATTCAATGTATAAAGGCAGGCAAACTCAAAGCGTGCTTCCCTACGATTCTCCTATAATACGTTATACCGACACACATTTTTTTAATTAATTCATCGAACAATTGCGTGCGTTAATTGCAAAACATTCGCTTCACGTCATGGGGAGCTGCTATACATAACGACGCACAGGTTTTTGAATTTCGTTCAGGCGTTACCATAGGAAATTTTATGGTACGCATTTTTTTTACTTTTTTATATACATTGATCTATGGTATATATATGTGTGTAAATTGTAAATTGTGAAAGTTACTTGTACATACATTTTTTTTGTATACAATTGTCAATTTTCACGAATTTTACACGTATATAGGATCGGTTTTAGGATACATAGCAGAGAGGTTTAAAAAGTTTGTTTGGTATTCAAAGTTGATTGTTTCTGTATAGGTGTACATATGAGATTTAGTTTGCAAAACACTTTTGGATTTGGATTAAATTTTCCAAAGGTAGTAGCACCGCAGGGCTACACGGATAGAAATTTTGCGTTGTTATCACTAACGGCAAAATCGATTTGTTATACATACAAAACTGAGACGGTATGTATATGTATATAGACGGCGCGTAGGCGGATTGTTATACAATCGGCAAAGTAATCGTTTGTAAATTGAGGTTGAAAGTTTGTTTGTTAAATCCCGCATACGACAGTTTAATTTAAAATATTGATAGATAAATTGACATTTTAATTGTCAATTTAAATTCAAAATGCTATATACAAATGGAATTGTAATAACTGCTATTTCATATTAGAAAATTATACGCTAAAGTAATGATACAATTATATTACGCTATGTACGCTGTCGTGATGCAATCGTTGCAAATTATTAGCTATTTTAATTGCATTTAAATAAATCGCACTATTTGCACACATGATTTGAAATTTTATTTTAATTAGATATCATTTTTTAATCAGTTTAACAAAGTTGAAATATTAAATTATTCTATGTTTAATGTATAACATTAAATAAATATGTTGATGTAATAGAAATGTGTAATTATAAAAAAAAGTTATTTTACTTTTTGAGTTAAAGTGGACATATCATGAATTTGGGATGTTGAGAAAGATAAATAGAAACTTTTCCGTTATGAATTCATGCTTTAATATAAAACGTATAAAACAGTTTTTTAAGCTACCGCACAGAACGTCTATCATACATAATTAGGTGACAAGTTCTTACAAAATACGCTAAGTCACGTACTTTCATCGTTTTTTTTTCCTTATCAATTTTTTGGCAAAAAAAAAAAAAAGTAAGAAGCATAAGACACCAGAAGAAAAGGACGTTGACATTCTTTGAAATATGAATGATATAGATTGGATTGCCTGTCAATTTTTCTCGAGTAAACCATGATGTATCATACTTGAAGTCTGCAGAGTTCTGCCAATGCAGCTACAAGGCGCCGAGACGCCGCAAAAGCGTCGCTCTCTCTATTACCAATCAAAATCAATCACCCACTTATGATCTCGTCGAGTTCATCGATAAGCTTGATTGGTTATTTTCTTTTTTTCTTTTTTTTTACTGGTGAGCACCGAAAATTAAAAAAATGAGACTGTCTTCCGAACGATTTATTAATTTATTGCCAATATAAATGCCTCGAGAGATTTGTTCGATCATCAAACGAAGATTTGTAATCATTTTTCAATTTTTTTCAATTTTATAAAACATACTATCTTATTTTTCAGAGTTCGTTTTGAAAAAAAAATCCTATTTAATTTAAACTTTTTCATAATCGAAAAAGATACGTTTAATTAATTTATCAAATCTTATTAAAGTTTATTATCGCTATAAACTACAAAGTGACGATGATAGAACGCTTTTAATTATAAACGAACAAGCTGCCCCGCGGTGTATACAAAAAAAGAAGAGGAAAGAAACTTAAAAGGAAGAAAATGAAGCTGTAAAGCGTAAAAGAATAATCGAGCGTCTTTACGTTTGAAGATCAATTATAGTGTCTGGGGGGCTCCATGAAAATACTTGAACTTGAAGCAAGCATTATTTGGTCTAACAGCACAGCTGGAAGTGTATATATGTGTATTGAAATTACTTGAACAAGGGTGCCTAAGCTTGGCTATTATTTAACTCGAGTTAAGTATACGAAGAGGTAAAAGAGAGAGAAGAAACGTCTTAGGAATAGCCGTAGAAATACTTATACAAACTATGCTATCTATATCCTTTAACACCGCAACATCAGAAAACAACCTATCGTTTTTAACCTTTCGTTGATACTTGCTTACCACTTCTCAATCGAGAATTCCTCGATTAATCGGCCCCGTACCTTAAGGGCTTTATTTCAGCTAGACTGAAAAGAAGTACTCTATTAAGTATCTCTCCTTATTTCCGACCAAATAAAATTATTCACATTAAAATTCAATTGAAAATGTTAAGATTAAAAATTACCTAGAACCTTTTACAATTAAACACTTGACAAGATTTATTTAATTTAGTTCTATTTATAATTATTCATATTTATTACTTTAACTTATTAATTCTACATACAAATAAAAGAGAAAAATTTGATCACGAAAGATTCTTAATAATGAAATTCATTGGATTTAATTGGCATCCTTACTTATTATTTAAATTTATCTAGTTTGTACGCATTTATTTACACGTTATTTTAATCATATTTCAAAGTGTATCATTAACAAACATTTGTTTTTAACTAGGCAGATGTTCCCAATGACATATTTCAAATATAAATCAACATAATTGAAGTGATTATCCATATAACGCTAAGCAATTTATAAAGTGATCAACGTATGAGTATACAGTATAATATATAAGTTAAGGGAAATTATCGATATAAATCAAGGAACTTTCATCAAGTCCTATTCAAGCTTTTAATGTTTGGCCCATCGTCTAATATCTAATGTTACTTCCAAAAGGTCAAATCGAGACAATTCAGCATAACCATCAACTATTCATGGTCAATTTGCGTTTAACTTTATACAAAGACCTATATACATACACACATCTAAATGCTAATCCCAATTGCTTAAGCGGCTTCCTTTTGTTAACCTTAGTCTTTGTGTGTGTATGTGTTTGAGGCACGATCGATTCTTCTCTCTGTCGCGAAAGTAAGACTACAGCGTAATTCCTTTTCCCCATAAGGTAGTATACTACCATGCTACTTCTATTTGCGATTCTACACTTTGCGTCCGTTAAAGGCTCTCTTGATTACGCTTTTAATCGCTTTTCTTCATTACGACCTCAGCGAACTTCACTTGAAAATCTATTTGAGTTGCCAAGAGGAGTACGGAGAAGCTTAAGAACGATTTCAAGATCTTTAGAAAAAAAAAGAAAAAGAAAAACAACGTAACGTTTATTTGTCGGAAGTTACGAAATGTACAGGCTTTATGAAGGCAATTGAAAAGCGAATGACTTTAAGTTTTAAACGATAAGCGTAAATCTTAAAGCTCCATTCCTTTATAAGAACGTATTGTTTATTAAGCAGGCAACGGAATAAGTGCTCTTTAATATAAAGATTAATTAGTGTTGCGCAAGTGATGCAATTAATTAACTTATTTTCAAGATGGTGATAAAATAATCAAAGAGCCTTTGTTGGAGTTTCAAACATTATTTACGAAAATCGATTATTTGAACCAAAACAGAATGGATTAAAATGATTTATTCTTAAAGAACAGCTGTATTAGGTACAAATCAAAGTTTTAAGTGAATTAAAAAGATTTTTATTTGACTTATTGAATTATGGGATTTCGTAATGATTCTATTTAAAAGGGATAGTTGTATTCTAAAAATAATTTGTACATAACTATATTTCATATATGATAACTTTATAGTTGGACAATTAATTGCTGCTAACACAGTGCGTCTAGACTCATATGTAATTCGAATCATTTAGCATTTTATGGTGTATATTTGTCGGCATTATCTCTTGCGTATAACATCTTTTCTTTTAAACGACAATAAGCCAGACTCACCTTTCTTGGTTGCAGAGTTAAGGAAGGTGGAGAATGAGAGAGAGGCCAAAGCACTTTTTTCTGTTGGTCCCATAAGTTTGTTCTAGCTCGCAACTCTCTTAACTAAAGTCTGTGCCGGAGGGAAATTTGTCACGTGCCACAGGCGGTGGCTTGGTCTTGCACACACAGGGTACTTAACTCACTATGGTCTTTTCTCCTTTTATGCATCCCTCTCCCTCTACTTCCTATGTATGTGTCTTTTTTTTTTTAGTTTCTTAGCTAAGGTTCAGTATATAAGCAGCCGAAGCACACTCTTTTCTTTAAGCGCAAGCTGCGCCCCTGTCGTGCCAACTTTGGCTTATATGCACTGCGGCGACGTAGAGTTTTATAAGAGCGCGATAACGCACGCGGTATAATACCTAAAAGAAGAATAAAGAAGACGAAGAAGAGGAGGAAAGAAAAAGAAGAAGAAAAAGAAGAGAGGAAAAAGATGGAAAGAGTACTACTCTGTGCACCGGCTGTGCCGGATAAAGTACGCGAAAAGCTGCTCGATTGATGATTCCCTTGGCGGATAAACCAGCGCTTCGTGACTCAATGAAATATATACCCCAAGAACAAGCCGACAGCTTCGCGTCTTTTTCTTTCTTTCTCTCTCTCTCTTTCTACAATAACAGCTCTATTGTAAGCTTTGCACATTGCTTTTATTACATGTATATATCCTTCTGAGCTTCTTTAGTTTTTTTTTCTATTTTCTTTCTTTCTTATTTTAGTTTTGCGCTGTAGGCTGAATATGATGGTAGTTAAGAAAGCCGCCGGAATGATGAATCGGACAGGGGGAAATGCAGTGGTTTAGCAAGAAATTATTTTAAAAAGAAAGATTTATTAGCTTTAAAGATTTAGTTTCGCGTAAAGTGAATGTTATTTATTTTTGCTTTTAGCTAGATAGAAGAGGCTAAAGCAAATATAGGAAATTGAAATTTTACTTAACTAGATGCGCTCAATGCTTTTTGCACGTCTTAGCTTCAGTCTAATTTGACGAACACTAAATAAATAGTCGCATTTTTCATACGGATATAAGATTAAAAACTTATTGTTCTAAAATTTTATCTCGAATAAACTCTTTTTTATTTGGACAATGAATATTTTGAAGTAATTATATTTGTATCAAGTAATTATCATATGTAAATGCAATTACAAAATTTATATTGATATTTAACAAAGTCGTAATTTTCTAGCGCAATTTTGATTTAAACAATAAACTCAGTGAAACGTATAATACCCAAGAGTTGTAATTGTTAATCATTTCATACAAAGTGATCAAAGTCCATTTTGTTCGTTAATACCGTTACCTTCTAATTCAGATGTTGATTAAAGGCAATTATAATAGCTAATTTGAAATTAGAACTGTATTTGACAGTTAACAAGGGTACGCAATAACATTGAACAATAATTATTTGGTCAAAGACTGTTTCGCTTCAAAGTTTGCCCAATGAACGATTTGTAAGTTGAAATTTGTACGTCCATTTTAAATTGAGAGAAAAAGTTTAATTAATGAAAAAATGTAATATTTGTAATGATTTTTTATTTTGTGGTTTTGTCGAATATTCCTCTAAAATTCATTTAGAAATTCTATAAATTAAGGTAGCTCAAAATGAGCTATTTGAATAGTTTAACGTGAACATACGAGTTTTCGAGTGAAATTGAAATCAAAATGAGAATTTAACTAAGCGTTCTGTCTGTAACTAGTGTTACATATGTATGTACTTTCATGTAATATCAGCAATAATGAAATACACTCAGTAAACAAACAAACGTAATTATATTTATTAAATAATAATGTTCTATAGTTCGCATGAAAAATAACATTAATTAACTAATCGTTTAATAATTTTACTTGAAGTTTAAACATTTTTTTAATAAAATAAATATATTTATCAAGAATGTATAAAATTAAAATAGAAATAGTATTTTATTAATATCTATTATATTCAATTTAGTATTAAAAATTATTATTTTATTAAATTAGAAAAAAGATATGTAAATAATCTTACATAAAGTTAATAAAAGATATTCTTTTATCAAAGGCCGAAAATTCAAATAAAATGGTTTTGTCATTTAGAAGATATTAAAACCTGCAGGGCACAGGGCTAAGTGCTTTGAAAGATCAGCCAACCAATTAGCCAAGTTTTCGAAGCTGTATAATGATACACAGTGGATATAGTATTGGTATACACATATACCTACAAAAGCCGAAAATTAATTGAAACGCTGGCTCGTTCTCTTTCTCATCGAATCGTTTGCCAGTTGACCGATTGAACGAGTCAATTATCATAATTTGCATTCTCGTCAGCGGCTATTTTCAGCCTGCGGTGTAAGTGATTTCCATAGAAGCATTCGCTGTGTGTTGTAATATGTTTATTTTTTTTATTTTAAGGGTTGATCGAGAGAGAAATGCATTTAGGATGTTCAGTGACCCGAGGACTTTTAGAGTTCTAGATGCTGTTTAGTGATTCGTATTCAAATCACATATTGAAAGCGTTCAATTAATTATAGGGATATCGTTGGGTCGAAACATTTTAAATATATTTTTGTCGTCTTTTGTTTGCAATTATGTAAGAGATTTTTTTACTGAAAATTTAATAATATTCAAATATTATAATTTAATTGAAAATTATTTTGTGTCATTAATATTCTTTAAATTATTTGACGCTTTTATAATTTTATTAAATTAAATTTCAAACGTAAAAAAATGGATAATTATTTTTAATTAATAATCAATTTTGTTCTTAATAGTCATTTTAATCATAAATAATTACAGCGAAAGGTTGAAGTTTTTCCCCTCTTGACGAAAATGTGTAAGAAAGAAGCAAATTTAATATACTAATAGCTGACGTCAAAAAGAGAAATTGATCGCTCGAATGATGTTAAAAGTCAAAAGCTTCGAGGAAAATTCTTCGAAATTAAATAAGTAAGAGAGAAAAAAAAGAGAGACTCAGTCACTCGAACTTTTGAATTTTGCGCAAACAATGATCGTCTCGTTCTTTGAATAAATTTCTATAGCTATATATAAACTTATAGGAAAAGCTTCTCTCTTCCGACGAAGTTTTACTGACTTTTACGAAGTAATACCTCGCGAAGTCTCATTAATTTTGCTAAAATAATCGTCAAAAGCTCGCTCTTACGCTAAGGCGACGAGAAACCAATGCTTTAAAGAACAAGGGGGCGAACTATTAAAACCAAATATATATGGTATGCAGAGCCTGTTTTCTGTGGCTGCTCTTCTATTCTGTATGGAAATCTTGGCGCAGGACTCCTGACTATTGCGTTAAAATCAATTACGCGTAATGAATGCAACATCGGTTGGCAAATAGAAAGAGAGAGAGAGAGTGATCGTTGAAAGGGTTAGCAGTGAAACTGGCAAAAGGGTTGAAAATCAAGTATGACGAGAGAGAGAGAGAGAGCTTGGGATCTTGAGAGAGTGGCCCTTTTATAAATTATTCTATACTGGAAAATTCGCACGCGTTATGCGCCCAATCTCTCGCGGGACAGATAGGAAGAGCGGTTATACGTACACGGTGACTGTTCTCTTCCTATTCAATTATTCATCGCTAAGGATTAATTAGCGGCTTGTCTCAGATTGAATTTTGCAAATGACGCAGCTGGCGTTATGCTGTTGATGTTTTGCATACATATTTTCTGAGATTATTTAGTTCCTAATTTTCTTTTCTCTTTTTATTTTAGATTTTAACAGATTAAAGAAGATGCGCCATTCTGTAATACTATACTAAAACATTTTTGGGATCATACTAAAAGAGTTTACTGCCATATAAAAATTATATGAAATGTTATTCTTACTTATTACAAGTGAAAAAAACATTTGCATATTGTATGAGAATAAGATTTTTCTTTTTACTAAAAAAATACTGATGAAACGGATAATATTATGTTTCTAAAGCTTGTTAAAAATTCATATATATTTTTATGTATATAAATGAGATTTTCACAAAAGATAAAAATAATTTAATAAAAATAAAATAATATTAAAATGATCTTACCTTAAGAGGATCAGATTTCTCCATCTGTTCGTTAAATGTTTGAGAGCTTCTTGAAATAGTGTTCTTACGCGGGGTTATAGTGCCATCTTGTGAGGGGCGCACAAATTCAATTCTACCACCCTCGACGATGATGTTGGGCGCGGGTGGAAAATTTTCTACGTTGCCGACTGAATCACAATAGCCCAAAAGACCAGCTTTCTCTTCGTACAAGGGATGAATTTGCCTGCAACAGTCGGCAAGCAAGGGATGAAATTTTACAATACCAGAAAGGGTTCTGCTCAGTTTCTTTTTCTAGTGAAATTTATCTACTGATTCAGAGATATTGATTTTCTTTTAACGGGTTTTGTTCGGCTCAATTTTCAAATAATTAATAAATGGATATTAAATAATCATTTATTTCAATTCTACCCTAATCAAAGTTAATTCTTTGCGATATTTAAGTTAAAATATTTTTAATATTTAAAGATTAGACATATAAAATAGAATATCGATTTGATTATACCGAACATCCTTTACAGTAATTTTTTACGCTTTCTTTATTAAAATTTAATTTGAAGAGCATATCATTTTATTTAAATAATAATTGCAAAGTTTATCTGAAGGTATAATGATATAGACTAAATAAACATTTCTGAAGTTACGAAATTATTTATATAAACATTCCGGTTATTTATACAACTTTTGACATAACATATTCAGAATAATTCAGATGTATTTTATTGTGTACTTAATTTAAAAAAACATAAATTTTACAATAAATATTAGAATTTTTGTAAATACTACAATCACAAATGTCATTTGACCTTCGATTAATAGTTTACTTATTATTTCACGGAAGTAAAGATTTTAATTAATCAAAAATCTAATCTATTTTTAGTTTTTAATTCTAAAAATATCTAGTCAAATAAACAAATCATATATCGTGTTATAATATTTTTAAAGAGCATAGAAAAATAACTGTCAAAATACATCATATAATATTAAATTGATAAAGGAATTCAAATAAATTAAAAATATATGATCTTCGGCATGAAAACCTATAAATTTAAAAAATTAATGGCCGACAAGCCGTCATGACCATTCATCAGATTGTTAACAATAAAGACTAAGTAACATTCATCAAGCGCGTGTGTATATGCTCGCTCAAAGGACATGTTAAATAAAAAAAAAAAAAATAAGCAAACAAAAAAAATTCCTCCTAGTCGCGCGTCCGAACGATAAATCTGCGCTCGCTTGGAACACACGCGTTCACAATATCTCGACCACAACTATAAGTTTATATACACACTGTGGTATATAATATATCCAAAAGGTTCGAGCCAATCGGCCAGACTATCTTATATGTATGTGGTCGCAGACTGTTGTCGGTCAGTCATGTGTATAATTAATTAGCGTGAAAAAGTATAAAGGTAAAATATGTGTATCTATATATATAGAAAGTTACAAGCTAAGCGAAAGAGGGTAACTTTATGCTTACCTAGGTGATGGTGCGGCGCGCGGCTTGTCAAGCGCCAAGTCCGTGCTTAAGGGCGAGTCGACTCCTCCTCGGCCGCTGGAAGCCCTGCGCAAACAGAATTATCGTACTGTTAGTCGAATTACCAATGGAAAAGCCAATCAGCTATCATAAACCTACATATATAGTCTTATACTACTGTGTAACACATTCTTATATGTATATATATAATAACACGAATTTGAGGTCGATGGCCTGCGCGATGCAGCAAGTGCAATGTGCGCTACAAGGTTTATGTACTCGTAATACGTATGTACGTTGCCATTGCACGTTCAAGCTTACAAGGAAAAACATTTTAACTTTTTTTTTTCATCTTTTCTTTTTTATTCTCCGCTTCTCTCTCAAGGGAGTATAAAGTGTGCAAGGTGAGAGATATTATACGATGGGGGAGAGATTTTCATTAAAATTCCTGAAGGAGTCATTTGTGCAAGGCTTTCGAGCTACTGCCACGGATTTCATGTGAATCATGTGGAAAACAGTGGCATTACTTAATGGTTATTATTTCATATATAGCACTCTTGATGCATTAGAGTGGCCAAGCACCGTGATGTGCTATTTTGTAAGAAATAATTTAGGTTATAAATTTTAGTGATTGCATTGGTAATTACATTTTTTGTAATGACATAATTCTTTTTATGTAATTTCAAAAACATAGAACTATCCAAATCATAATTTAATTTAGTGATCATACTTTTATTATGATGATTTAACATAAATGAAAAAGAGATTGTAAGTGGCTCACTTGGTAGAGCGATGGATTCATAATCTCGAGGTTCCGAGTTCGAATCCTGCTCTCGGCCGATTGATACAAGCACCACTGTAAGTTACATGTGCTTTGTTCAAAAGCACACTTACGATTTCCGTCGCTAATTAGCATCGCAATAATGACATAAATACAGTCGACGTTAAATAACAAAAAAAAAAAAAATTTGGCTAGCGAATAAACTCTTACTTCTCTTTTAAAACTTTTAAGTTTTTATTATATATTTTTACTGCAAAAATATAAAAAAAATTATCATTTTTAATTACAAATTATAAAATTCTTTTTATAAATAGAAAAATCATTATTTTGATGATCAATTTATTAATTAAAAAAAAGTCATTTAATATCCAAATCTAATATTTTTTTACATAAATAAAGTTCCTTTTATCCAAAATAATCACTAATTTATTTAACAACTATATTGTTGCATAAATATAATAAAAATTTAATCAGTTCTTTTATTTAAATATGCTTTCAATATTACACTTTTTACAACTTGATATATTTAATTTTTCATTTCTACAAAGTGTAGTTGTTTTTTTTTTGATATGTCAGCAGTTTGATGTTTCTTTTTTACTGCAACGGTATGTAAGTTTTAGTTTTTAGTGGCTATAAAAATATATTAAATATTTTACAAAGTTGTACAAGAAATTAAAAAGAATAAGATACATAAAAACTTTCTATAACTAATAATTATTAGTGAAAATCAAATAATTTATTAATTTTTTTTTTTTAATAACAAAAATATTAATAAATTAAAAGATAAAAAAACGTTTAACTTTCAAAATTAAATTTTTAAACATAATTAACTGCTAATAATTCAAATAAAATAAAGTAAATCTATATTTTATTCAAAATATGAATATATTTGCAATAAATCTAAATATAATGTTATAAAAATCTTTAAAAATTGAAAATATTTGATTCAATTTCTAATAAGAATTTTTTTATACGTTTTACAAACTTTTATTCATTCGCGGAAGTCGTAAAAAAATAATAACTTTCTGCGATTGACTGGTTAAATTAACTCTCTTGGAGGGCAAGATTTAAAAGAAAAAAAAAGAATCTCGACAGCTCAATTCTCTTAATTTTCACGACTTCACTACCGCTGCCCTGGTGATATACGCAATATCTTCCGATTTCGCTTTCATCGGGCCTTCGTATTTTTCGATAAGCGAATTTCGTACGCGCGGAAGCATACGTGTATATGTATACGCACCTATACATATGTATACCCGTTTCGTTTTTAAACGTATAGTTTTAAGGTTTCATGCGGAGGCTCCCTGCACTCTCGACAGTTTAATCGAGAGCGCGATGTAGCAGCTGCAACACATGCAAGCTTTTTCGTCTCTTCTGTTATTTTTTTTTTTTATTTTCTTCTTCTTCTCCTTTCTTTCTCTCTTGCAGGCACAAGCTGCGCTATACGCCTTTGGTATTTCAACTCTCGACTGATTAAAAAGCAAGTGACTGATCGTTCGTTCTTCTTTTGCGCGACTAATGGATATATGACTGCAACATAATTGCTTAGCATCGTTTTCGATTTCGCCGGTTCATCGTAAAATCTGTCACTATGACGTTGACTTTGTTTTCAATTTTTCATTATTTTCTTTTGTGTTTTATTAGTGTTTTTTCTTTTAATTTTTATTTTTATGAACGCCGATTTACTGGCCTTGCGCGTATAAATGATTTTGTATGTGTTTATTGTTAATTCTGTCCTTGTGCGAGAAATGCTGTTCTGGTAAAAGACATTGATGTTTGTTAAACATGTCAGATACTAAATGGTTTATGTCACTACTGAAAGACAACGCAATTCATTTTTAATGTATTGAATAATTGGTTTTTAATTTATTTTTTATATTTTTAACTTTTTGACAGTTTTAATGAGATTTTTTTTATCTTGTAAACTTGTATTATCAATAAATTAATATTACAAGTTTATTATAATTTGAAATAAATTGAATTTTAACGGAAGTTAATTATATGTTTAATTATTTGCATACATTTCTAATCAGTTTTTGTATTACTTTTCTCAAAATGTGTATGCATATAAAGATTGAAATAAATTAAAAAAAATTTTTTAAATTCAAGTATTTAATAAAATGAAAAAAATTAAAATTCACTTCATGTTAATTTTAATGAAAATAATTAATATACAACGTTCATTTTTTTTAATTAAAAATAAAATTTCGCATTAAAAAATTCTTTTTCACGGTTAAATTACAGCGCAATATAATATAATTAAAAGAAAATATTGTATGATTTTCAACAATAAAAAGACAATCAATTTAATTAACAATGTTCAACGTGAAGTTAAATCATTTTAGGAAATAATAAAACAAAATTGACTAATAATTGGCACCTATTAATGAGAGTTCCCCAAATCGAGTCATCGACCTCTAACATTAACAATATAATTCGATAAATATATTATAAACTTTGATGAGACATAATAACGATCGCAGCGATAATCATCGGTTATTATCTTGCATTTTGCGCATGCGCAAATATTAACAAAGCGTAACAAGCCTGTGCCGTGCGATTATGTTGTATACTTTTATGAAAATATTAAATGAAATAATGAAGTATCATGTGAAAGTTAGCGTTTTATAACGGAAAAAAGTTGTATTTTAAAATTTAACTTTTTATTTTTAATGCATTTCATAAAACATTTAAACAATCTGGTAAAATTGAAATTACTAAATACCCAATACTACAAAGTAGTATTAGGAGATAAAACCTGATAAGTATAATTAGTTGATTTTCTTCTATTAATATATTCATCGCGTTCTAAAATTCTAAAATATTCCAGCAAAAGTAATCAAATTAGTATACATATTTTCGTGTATCCCTAATCACTTTAGATAATTTTCTAATGCATATAAAACACGCCGTCTATAAAATCAAGTTCAATAAATCACAATACTTTTTTTCTTGCAGCTCCTCTAATAAAAGCAAAAAAAAGAAATCTAAGCAATTAAGAAAAAAAGAAACAGTTGAAAAAAAGTTGCAATAGTCACAAATTAATTAAAGTCTCATGCATACGAAATAAGTATATCTACCGTATCTGTGATTTACAATCCGTGTCTCTTTTTTTTCAAAATAAAGTTAAAAGATAAAAAAAAGTCGAAAGAATAACGCAGCCAAAGGAATCTCTTAGGAACAAGTGTTAAGAGCCCAATAAATTATAGATAAAGAAAGAATCTAAAAGCCTAAAAGTCTTAGCCTATGCGTTTTTACGTTTATAATGTTACATTCGACGTGTAATATGCATGTATGCGTGGACTCTTACGCTTGATTAATTCATATCGCATCTGCTGCATGAAACGTGCGATGCACTTAACGTATTTTTTTTTTCTTTTTGCTCTTTCATAGGTTTTTTTTTAATTTTTTTTTTTCGTTTCTAGATTACTAGAGCGTGTACAGTTCTCGTTCATTATAGAGAAAAGCTCAGCTACCGCAGTACGGGGTAATAGCTAATTAGAACCTAACTCACATTATATATGGTCATATAGTAAAGTACAGTAACGGTATGACTATATGGTTTTATATATATATACAAGATTAAATACACTGAGCTCTCTTGGCTTCTTTCCTATTTTTTTCCTCTTTTATATTATTCTTTTTAAATGGTTTAAATTAATGCATTTTTACAATTATGAAAACTTTATTCAATTAACTTACTCTACTCTCTTCCTCTGGCATTTAACAGTGGGAATATTCTCATTTTTCCAACTTCAATTTTAATAATCATGTTAAATTTCTCTTGTCGAGAGTAACGAGCTATATACTTTAGAAAAATTGATAAGTCAGGGTTATTTTCTGTTTTAAAGCTTGATAATAATGAAATATCGACAATTCAATTTTACATCTACAATTATGTCACTTTGCGAATACGTAAAAGGTTAATGATATTAACCGTTATATAATTCTAAAGTATCTTGAGCACTCCACTAGAAAATTTATTCTCATTGTATAATAAAGTTATAAAAGTTATTTACAAATAATAAAAAAGTAATTAAGGTGGTAACATTTTTTAAAATTAAATTCATACAATTATTTATTCTTCAAGCTTGCTTTTAAGCACGCTCTTAAATAAATATTTTATTCTTATGGTATCCATAAATTAACATATTTTATGCTAACAATTAAACGCGCTTCTAAATGTGTATTCAAGAACAATGTATGGTTTTAACAGTAAATTTGTAGAAAGAGTAAGGTTGTTTTAAGAAACATTATTTTAGTTAAATTTTAGTAACAAAACTTGAATAAAGAATCATGCAATTTTAATGAAGAATATAAATAACTTTGTTTGTTTATTTTATTGAAAGCTAAAAATTTTTGAAGTAATTAATCATAGATTGTAGCAAATGTAAAAGTTTAAAATGACCGAAAAAAATATTCAAAAATAACGATTAATTCTGAATTTATTTTTTAAAGCAAATACCAGCTAATAAGATCTCAAATAAAACTTATGAGCTTAGCGTGAGTCATTTATTTCAAGCGTAAATTAATCGAATATAGCTGTTAGGTAAATAACGAAGGAAACCGTAAGCAATACGTAAATATCGACATGAAATCGAGGTTAATAGTTCCTTGTAAGACGGTTCTCACAATCTAATACACGTATATATACAAGTAGCCGGGATCGCTTTCAGCGCATGTCTAATCTCAAATGTCTTTCTATCCCTCTTCCGTACAATTTCTTCTCGATATATCTAACACTTAGCTCCAAAGCTCTTGTCTTCTAAAGGATTAGCAATCGATCACTGGTATAGCATAGAAACAAGTATATAGTATACAAGTATCGGAATTAATCCCCAAAGCCTTAAAGCAATTAAACAAACTGGACTCTATGGAAGTTGGTATAAAGTATTTTAAAAGCTGTGTATATATGTTAGCTGGTAGTATATCACGGTTGCGGTGGAAACAACCGAAGAAGAATTAGGGCTCAGGGACCGCAAAGACAAATTACATTGATTTTTCACTTTTTGTTGTTTTTTTTTACATTCTGTCCTTCTCTCTCGCTGCTCTTGAAATACTAAACTTGCTAATAAGCTTCTAAAAGTGCAAACTCACCCTTTTCAGTCTAAAGTCGCCCTTTAAATGCCCGACGTCATAGTTCATACATCGTTATAAAATGAAAAGAAGCTTTAAGAAGCTTTTACGTTAGGTATGTACATATATTTTAATAAGCCTCTTTATTGTATACGTCAACGTTTTTTTTTTTAACATTCGGAATATGCGATAAAAAAAATTAAGAGAACATTTGAATTTATTCATATTGCTTATTTATTTTATTTTTTCTCTTTTTTTTTTAATTTTTAGAGTACGAATTCAAACATATACATAAACAAAGTTATTGTCATGTGATGTGTCATAAACTCCTCATAATATTTTGCTTTAATTTAACGAAATTCTTAACACGGAAATACTTCTTATTTTTAAAACGATGAATTCTTGATTGCTCACATATTAATCAATTATGTTGTTAATGTTTATAAACAGAAATTATAAAAGGCTGAAGTAAACGTGATCGTTTGCATTATTGAAAAAAAATCCAAAGGCTAGGTTTTGTACTACGATTCTATTCATTTTGAAATACATAGCAATTAGTAGTAGTACATTAAACGAAAGTAATTATTGCTAATTGGAAGATATTCTTGAATTGCCGACTTCCGATCACGGAAATTCGATTAAATTAATGTTTAATGGTACTTTATGCGCCTTCAAATCTTTGAACCTTTTCTTTCATCAATCTTTTATGAATAAAAATAATCTTTTAAACTAAAATATTCTTTTAAATTAAAAATTTTACTCTTTATTTTGTTAAATAATACCGTATTGAGATCGCAAAATTTTTTTTCTGTCATAAAATAAAAATAAAATTTTTTCAAAAATTAAAAAACTGTTTTCTATTACAAGAGTAACTCTTTTCGTGTTTTGAATATAAAATTTAATTATAAAAAAATTGCATTTATAATAAAAAGCAATTTACTTTTTACATTAGTAAAGCTCAAATTATAAAAAATAAATCCTCCGAATCGTTTTAAAAATAATACTATTATTTATTTCACAAAATACATGGGTGCGTATATGAAAATAAATTCAATTACTGTGCTTTTAAAATATTAAATAAAATGATAAATTAAAACTACAATACATTTATAAATAAAAAATCGTCTTCATTAATAAAAAATTTTGTTTTTTACAGACAAGTGAATTTATTCAACTAAAGAATCTCCTTGTTTCAAGTCGATTAAGCAGGTATAAATGCATTACTCTCATAACAACAGCCAGACGATTCCTTCGATTTTTACCTTAACGCAAACCTTGTTTAAACTATATTAAACCTGATAAATAAAAAGACAAGAAAGGTCTGGTGCAAGTACAAAACTCGAAAAAAAAAAAAATTCATCTTAATGCCTTTGTCGCGTTACTTTAGTTGGATAAAATACGAGAAATTAAATCGGGTAAAGATAGCGTAAGCCTCGCCCATGTGGCATTAATGTTAAACTATATATATTATTATAAAGACTCCCGCGGAGAGTCAGAGAGAGATAGAAGTTGCGCGCTTTCCTTATAATATATGTTCGCGTGTCCCATTGTACTGTATACCAAACTCGACAACTATACGCTTCTTTTTCTTATTTTTTGCTTTATTTTCTCTTCGAACGCAAACCTAAATATATATGTATATATAGTATGAGTGAAAATACATATAAAGATACACACTAGCCATTATAGATTTTACAAGAAGGGAAAAAAAAACCGGAGTAAGAGGGACAAAAGTGACCGGACAATAGTAAGAAATAGTCAGCGATAAGTGATAATAGAAACGATGCGTTTGCTTATATACGTTTATTTGGATAATACACGAGATGTGTAGGTGAACCTGGTAATACGCCCACCCTATATGCATTTTATTTACTTTAAACTTCAGCGAGCTAAGAGAACTTTTTCTGTACGTCTTGTTACTTATATATAAACAAGTTGAACTGATTTTATTCTTCTTTTACTATTTTTCATCGACTTTCGTTTTTTGTGTGTTTACGTTTGTGCGAAGCTTGGCTTAAGATTGAAAAAAAATAAAAAGTGAAGCAAAATAAAGGAGAATGAAAAAAAAACTCAACCGGACATCGAGTTGCGGAATAATCACCAATATTCTTTTACAAACCGGACAATTGTTGTGGTTTTGTACCGATAGCTTTCTTTGGATAAACAATGTGGATTATAGAGTTGCTTTTATTGCAAAACTAAGGATAGCTTTTAAATACTTTTTTTTTTACAGACTACTGATTAGAATTTATGCATGCTCGTAATTTAAAAAATTTTTCTTTTTTATCATTTTTAAAAAAAGAAAACTTGTTATGTATAAAACTTGTAGAAAATGTATATTGGTTACGCATAAGTTAGAGCAAGAATTTTATTATCTGCAAATTAATTTTATATTTTAATGTAATTAGAGCGGACTGAAAACTTTGTAATATAATAAAATTTTATAATTTTTAAATGAAAATTTATAGGAATACAAGACATACAATAAATGAATATTAATTAACCAAGAATTCAAAAAAGAATTTAATTATTTATGATTTAATATTGTACGTCAATCTAATTAAAATTTCACGAATTATTTAGAATAATATTTTCTAAAGAGGAATATTACAAGCAGCGAGTAATGAAGAACTTTAATCGAATGAATTTCTGCTTAAAGAAGCACTCTGAAAAATCGATGAAAAGATATTTCGTCCAGTGACGCTGGTATTAAAAAAAAAGCGAGAGTCTCATCTTTTATATACGTCAAACAAATTTTAAAAGCTCCAACTCTGACGATATCTCACTCTTACTCTCTTATTTCATCTCGTGCATTTTCTCATCAGTCTTAATCTCGACTATTCGAGTTATTAAAATAAATGAAAAAAAAAAATAAAACAATTGCAGAAGTAAAATTCATTTTACTAAGATTTTTGTCTCCGTCGGCATAATAAAGACCACTGGTGAGTTTCTATAAAGTATATTTTTTTCACCCTTACTGGTATACACGTATATATATTTTAAGATTCTTCGCCTTGTACAAGCTCATCTTTTTTTCATTCTACTTTTTTTTCAGACTTTGCTTATCGCTTACTCGTCGTCGTTATTGCATATATACAGAATGAGAAAAAAAAGGGATTTTATGCGCAGTCTATTTACATTGACTTCAGCTGTGTGCGTTGAAAGCTGGTCCGATGCTCGAGGAGAAAAAAAAAGAGGTACAGTATAGTAGCATATTCGACCGAACGAGCAAAGGGATAACTATGTGTATGCGTGTCTGCGTGTGGGTGCTAACACAAGGGACAAAACATATTATATCGGACTAAAGGGTCTCGAAGCTTCCATTTACAAGCTACTCTTTATACACTTAGTATTTTGTCTTGGTGTGCATGTTTTTTATACTTTTCTTTTATTTTGTACTCGTATTTGTTAAAGAAATATTCTTAATGGAAGCAGACTTTTATTCTGAATTTAAGGAGAAATGCGGAAGTTCTTTTTTTTTCTTATATAAGAATAATCAGCTTACTCGAGTAATAGCAATTATAATAACGTTAGCTTATTAGTTTCGTAATACGCATTTTCAGTGAATGAGTAGATTTTCATATTAATATAAAAAGTATCTTGAAATAATAATATTATTACACAAAAATATTTGTCAATAAACTTTCTTTTTTGTAAAGTTATCCAAACTTTTTTCAAGTTTATGCATTTCAAAAAGCAGTTGTTTAAAAGCAAGTATAATTTTCAAACTTTGAATAACAACAACAGTATTAATTATAAACAACATTATAGCTGAAAAATATTTTAATTTACGTAATTTTTTTTTCTTCATAACGTATAATTAAGAGAGCAAAAATTTACTAGTTTAAAAAGGCTTTTATCCGATTGTAAATCTTTAAAAAATATAATCAAGTAGTAAAAGTCGAAAACAGCAAGACACGCACATATATTAACATTAACTCGCGTAGTTTCATAACGTATCTTTCGAGCAACAAAAATACAACAATAATTTATAATTTTTAATTTTAATTAACATTGTTTTTAAACAATATGATAATATTAACAAACATTTCAATTTCAGATAATTCAATATGTCAATCAATTTTAAATTTATTAAAGGAAGTCTAAATTATATATTGTAAATGACATGAAGTCAAAAGCATAACTTATATATATAAATATACATAAATATATATATACATACACACACTTATATTATCTGCATAATTCAACACGACCGAATGCACGTCGAGTGCAAAATAACTCCGACATAGTCTGCTCGGCCAAGCATACTTCCTATTCTTCTCTCTCTCTCTCTCTCACTCACTCTCTTTTTTTTCTTCCCTTTTATATTTTCCTCTCCCACTTACTAATCTATTTAAAAAAAATTTTTTTTTAACCATACACGCGAGCAATACTCGAGAATCGCGCGGGCGTCGATGCACTTTTTTTTGCTTAGCTCGACAAATGCATAACTATATATGTATAGCGTATACAAGTATGTCTATATATATATATATATATATGAAAGGGTTCCTCTCTGAACAAAATAGTATTTCCCGGGAAGCGTTTATTATAAAGCTGCATCCCGGATTTTGCTTATGCGTTGGTATAGGTGTATAATGTTCGCGCGTGCGAAACGCAATTTTCATGATGCTATGTAGAATGGAGGGTCTCTTTCTCTCTATCTCTATCTTTCTACACACTTCTCTATATATGGTTCAAGCGCGACGAAAATGCTAAACTAATTGGTGACTGGGTATATACATTCTACACTTAGTTAAATGCGTCCATTATGCCTCTACGCTACATTAATTATTTTGCTCGACACGTAAAGCTCGCGAGTAATTTTTTATCTTTTTTTTTCTACTTCGATATTATAGCTGAATATTTGTTATGAAGAATGCCAATATTGGATATTTGTTATACAGCAAAATGAGCTATATTTTTTCAGTATGTTATTAACTCATTTCATTTTAAACAGATTCCACAAAAGCTTTTCATAATTAGCTTATACGGAAATCAAATCAAACTTCTTCATTAAAGTTGAATTCAGAAATTTTATTATGTTTGTATTAATATCAGTTTCCAGAAATTTCACATATTTCAAGCATCCGCTAATAATTAAATTTATTCACAAAGAGGATTTTTCTATAAAAAAATTTAAAGTTTGTTCAAGAATTTTTATTGTTATGGTAGTAATTTTTACAGTATTTCTTCGTAAACTTTATTTAATTTTATCACAGTAATTAAGAAACGTCGCTATAATTATGCAGAATTTCATTGTCAATTTCATAGGAAAATTCTCTTCGTATAATAATTCGATTTATTATTACATTGAATAGATTAAAATTAATTTAATAATTTATAAAATTTGAAAAAAAATAGATTTGTTGTAATGACCTCGTACTTAATCTGGATGACTGTAGCAACAAGTTTGTATCCAATACCGTTATGCTCTTAAAGTTAAAGTACTTAACCTCGCGACACGAGATATAAAATTAACGTCGTGGCGTTTGCATGAAAATTAACGAATTTATACCGTACTTATAACATATTATTTTTTTAATCATATTACACTGAAATAGAAAAGATGTAAATTTATATTAGCAAATCCTCAAAATTTCATATATTGTTATGGGTACCGCTCCAATAACAATTAAAAGAAAAATGCAAGAGAGCAAGTTATAGAATATGCTCCGACGAAAGAAATACAATTACTTTGGTGCGAATGACTCACTTAGTTGAACGATTGTTATTAGTGCGATAGGCCCGAGGTTCGACTTCCGCCATAAACGGTTTCCTACCTTTTTTATAAAAGTAATTACCTTTCCCGTCTGATAAACTGAAATTCGTAACAATACCACAAAATTTTATTAATAATAAATAAATTTTAGCTAATATTAAACATAAGTTCAAGGTACAAAGCTCTGTATCTTCCGCAAAGAAGAGAATTGCAGCGATAAAACTAAGAGAATGAGATAAATAAAATGAGCTTGGAAGTAATTAAGTACAAAGTTTTGGGTGCGCATTCTAATTACAAGTAATTGTTTTGCCGGAATTCAACTGCATTATGCAGTACGCTACAAAAGAGAAACATAATTTGCAAAAGGGATTTAACCTCCTCTACCAAGTTGACCTTTTTTCTATGTTACTTTTCTATATAAAATTAAATTTAAAAAAAAGAAGAAAAATACATTAAACGACAATTTAAAAATTTTTTAAAAGTTACTAACTTCCGGAGAAAGTAATGTTTAAATAAAACCTAAATTTCGGTTTAAAGTAACTTTCATAAAACATTAAGGTCATTTTCTAACGGTTAAAAAGACGGTATTGTAATTATAACTTTTTCTATTTTTTTTTGTTTCTTAAAACTTTTCTTTATAAGCCTGGGCTAATGAAATAATAGGTCATAATAATAACTATGATTTACCAGTTTAATAACGAGGTTCAAACTTAATATTAATACACAACTTATAAAACCACTACGTACCATGAGGCTCTTATAACTTGTTAAGTTAAAAACATCAAAAAGTTTATTTAAGCATCCATAAAGTTACAAGCATTTCGTCGAGTTGAAAATGTTAAGAACTTGAAAATAGAAACACGATAGTTTTCATAAACAAGTAATATCTCTCTCTCTCTCTCTTTCTCTCGCTCGAATGTATACGAAATTTAGTTAGCGGAAAACTTTACTAGATTTTCCGTTACAAATTGCAGCACTAATTACAAATTTTCCCTTGGCAACGACTAGTTATGACATTATATTTCGCAGTAGAATCTCAATTTGGAAGGAGTTTAATTGTTTGATTATATTTAAGAAAAGAGGAAAAGAAAAAAATAGCAAGACAAAACAACTAAAGAAGTGATGATTAATAAGCAAGCGGACAGCTACGACAGATGAAACTCGATACAGTTGATGTTGTATATATATTCGTGAATATAAAGCGCATCCGAATGTATATATAGTTAAATACTGAGAGAAAAGAGGAGTTCAACGCTTAAATAAATTTTCATGCGAACATAGAGCACAAACGTACAGCGAGGCATTTGAAATTCTTGGTGCAAAGTGCATGTCACGCTTGGGGGATGCAACAGTAACAGTGGATGTTATATATATATACATATGTATGCATAAGCATGAATGCTTATTAAGGAGGTCAGCGACTGACGACGTTCGCGCTCGCTTGTATGAACGCACCAGATGTATGTGTGTATTATTTCGCACGTGCAGCTGTTGAGCTATGCGTGTTTTATGCATAAGTATTAACGTAAATATGTATAGTAGCAACGTCTCTTTTCTTTTTTTATTGTTAAGGTCGAAAGGTGTTAAACCGATATGATCATTTTTTTTTATTTCATTATGCTTCTTCGGAGAGATAATTTTAATTTATCAACTTTTTTTTTCCTCTTCCTGCCGTATGGTTTATTTTTATACTTTTTTATTTATACTTCCTATATCTGCATATTTTCACAAGAAAATTAACAAATTGCGAGAGTATGAAACAACTTTTTTTTTCGTATGTAAAAAATTTTCAACCCTCATGAATTTTTCAAGTTATAAATATATTCTTCTTTATTTATTATTATCATTATGAATATACAGTAATAATGCATGCAAATACGTAAACGTTATGTAAAAATAGAATTTACCAGTTTTTTTATTATCCCTTCATGAAATTTTATGAGTTAAATTTATTGTATAAACAACAAAAGTCTTAAGATATTTATAAAATTTTAAAGCGTTACAAGCTCAAAAGAGAAGAATAAATTCTTAAACTTTTTTATTTTTATGGAAAAATTATTTTGAAAGCGGGTTTTAAATTTAAATATATAAATTAACTATTCATACCAAAATCTTAAAATATTACATGCATTAAAAAATAATATAAAATTTAAAAAATTGCCATTTTATATGGTTAAAAATAAAATCAGATAAAATATTAAAAATCACAAAGTAAAGCTAGAAAAATGAAGAGAAAGTAATTCCTGGTTTGGTTTAGCAGCTTACGGATTTACAGTAGAAGTATTACCATTGGAACAAGAGCGCGTACTTGATGTATGCGGTTAGTAAAGTGGCTTCCTAGTTCTCAGGATACGCGTTTAGTAACTCGGCTGTGGATTGTGCACATATACATACGCACACGGAAATTTGAGGCCGTGAATGAGCTTACATGCAAACATATATATAAGCAACACTTGTCATTTACATCATATCCTAGATGCTTTTCGCTTATATTAAAGTTAGATCAAAGAGACAGACAACTAGTGCCAAATATTTAACTTACATGGGACCATAATATGTGGCGAGACATAAATGAGCCTAATGTAAACGAAAATGCCTTTTGCTCGTGCAAAAAGCTTACTCTAGAAGCTACTTGATTAAGTGTACTTACACGAGGCTTTGTGCTATATGAGCTTTCGACAATTTTATCATCTTTTTTTTATGGTTTTATGCTGTTGATTGGATTATGATTTTATTAAAGGTATTAAATTCAAAAAATGATTTTAAGGCGAACCGCTTACTTTGTTCTTTTTATTCTTGAATTATTTTTCAATATTTTGTAAAACGAAGAACAATTATTTAAAGATTATTCGAACAAATTAATCATATTGATAAAATATTGTTAATAAACCAAACACAAGGCTAGAGTTTTATGATTGTTTTGCCGAAAATCAATACCAAAATTAAGTAAATATTTAATTATTCAATATTATTAATTTATTTGAAATTTAACAAACACAGTAATTTTTACCTATTTTGTACTTATAATGCCTTCATCTAAATTCTTTGAAATTTTCGCTAGCATATATATAATAATTTCATTTTTTTCGTCACTAAATCTAAAATATCATGTTTCGATAATATATATTGTTTAAACACGCTATTTGTCATTTTTGAAAAAATTTAACTACTTGATAAAAGCACATAACTTATGTAAATGTTCAATTGTATTGTAATGCTAATCTGTTAAGTAGAAGCATTCATATTATCGTATTCTTTGAGTTCTGTGTATACGCTGTCTTGTCCATAATTCTCTTTAACTGTCTAGCAGTCAACGCTCATCTATGCAAGATATGACAAGTAAGAAGTAAGATTTTTTTCTTGCCATCGATACCAAGATGTACTTAACGGTAGTCAATGTTTCAAAGAAAAATTAGTTAATGTATTTGCTTTGATGAATAATAGATGTAGCATTGGAAAATAACGATGGTTCACATATTAATATATCGAAGTTAGTGTACATTAATATAAATGTAACCTTTGATGATAGTAAAAGTCAAGTTTTATTCAAAATTTACTCTTTTATAGTTCATGCAATCATAAAAAACTATTCTTTTCAAAAAGTTTTTATTGGTATCAATAAAAAAACGAAATTTCAAGTAGTAAAATGTGCAACATTGAACTGAATTTTAAAGTTACAGGGTCATTCAACTATTAGAGTGCATAGCGTGCTTTTGCATAGTCAAGTCCTTAAAGAAGACTTTTCGATTCAACGAATTTTCCCCATCCTATATACTACATGAAAAAAGTTTATAAATCCAAATGGTACTCGTGGATACTAAAATTGAGATTAACATTGCAAAATGTAGATTTTAAAAATGTTTGTTAGAAATCGCTGTGAAACAAAAAATATGATATAAAAACAATAGTATTTAAACAGCACGTATAGGAGCATTTTATACGTTTGTATTTTTACAATTTCTTTGTTTTTGGTCCAAGTTTTGAGTTCAATGAATCGAAAACTTTGAAAAATATCATAAAATTTTTATATTTATTAACTGGATTGTTTTTTTAAATTTAAAAAGAAGGCAAATCAAAAACATCAAAAATAAAATTTATAAAGAATTGAAAATATCAGTGAATTTATGGGTATTATAAAAGCTTGTACTAATGAAGATTTATTTTTTTGTAGAAAATTCCATCATTTAAATTATATTTTATTTCATTTGATTTTCTAAACAATCTTTTTAACTTAAAAAAATATTGAAATAAAAAATACTGCGTGTGGTGCATCTTTAAAAAGGATGACGTTGCGCAAGATAACTTATACTGCGAGTAAAAGTCTATCAAGATAGCATAGACCAAGTAAAATGACAGACGCGAGCCCATCTGTCATAAACGTCAAGAAGTTTTGTCTCCGTATCGCACGAAGGAACGAAAAAAAAACACATAAAAGAATTTGCTTTTGCTGCATAATGCATCGAGAAACTATTTCTGTATCGGATGTCATTTTCTGTTGGCAATAAGAAAAAAAAAACCGAAGAAAAAGAATAGAACGATAAAAAAGAAAAGAAAATAAAGAGTGTGGAGTAAAGAAGGAAAGAGAAGAAGAGAAAGAGACAGTCAACATGTTGAAAAGCTATATTTACTACTTCCTAGTAAAACTGTATGAGTGACTTGAAGAGAGTGAAGCAATGCTACGAAATGTAAGAGAGAGAAAGAGAGAGCCCTCTTTCGCACTTCTCATGTTCTGGGTCAAAAGTTTCGCTCAAGAATATGCAACTGAACACGTGTCGCTTTGAAGACACAAAGTCAGAGGGAACTTCCTAAGACACACAAATACAAGTACGTGTATAATAAGTTTGGATTTTAAGTTTAAACTACTTTTGAGAGTGTATATATATACCCTCATGACTTTGCGTCAAGGAAAATTAACGCTGAAGATTTAACCGTTTCTATTATTTGGCAAAAGTCACAAAGGTCACAAATCGATTTTTGTAAGGACACTCAAGGTTGTGAACTTAAGTATTTAATCTTTATACATTTTTATTATTATTTTTTTGGCATTTTACTTTTATTTCAAATCTTTGTTATAAATTCTTAACGTTTGCATTATTCAAATTTTTTTATTACAATAGTTTGCATATTATTTATGAATAGCTGAATTGTAATGAAAGAAAAACTGTTCATTAAAATAGAATGAAGAAATTTGATTGAAAAATAATATTATTAATAATCTACAGAAAACGTAAGAAAAATATTTGTCTTTTAAAAAATTAATAAAGTTCCAATAATTGTGTTTTGCTTATACAGATGCAGTATCGCCGTATTTTTCGACTCTATATATATATAAAATTTTGAAATTTTGTTATTTCTTTATACAACATATTCAAATTTCACTGTTTACTTTGCCCCGATATTTTAGTCGTCAGGAAAGTCGATACGCGCGTAATTATGAAACGAGAGAAAACGGGGATGTGAAATTTAAAAAAATACAGATTCGATAATAACTTCCGCTGAATATGTCACGTTCATATTTGATCTCTGAATTTATAAATTTTGTTCTTTTTTCCCCTAAAGCGTTATAAACTTTGGTAATGACAAAAATGACCTAAATTTCTTTCCAATAAAGGTGTTGAATTTTAAATTTCCGTAAGAAACAATTTTCTTCTTTGAAGAATTTTATTTCATAGCTAATACGTATTTATAAACTGACTCTTAAGCGCCCTATAAGTTAAAATATTTGTATAATATGTTTTAAATTTCTTATATGAACCTACATAATGTTTAATAATAATTTCTCATACGAATCTACATAAATGTTTAATAATAAGCTAGAACATACACGATACTCGAATCAATCATGATTGATTCGAAAAATAAAAAGCATCTCCTTAATCATCACTTATATATTAGCCGCTCATAATTATAATATAAATATTACCGTTTCTTTTAATCCATCTCGCGCTTTAATTTCTCAGAGCTCGCTCCGTTATCTATCTTTTTCAATGTGAAAAACAAGTTTCTTTAATTTAATCCCGCGATCCATCAAAGCGAGAAAATGTCAAAGCGCGGAAAATCCATCATATATAAAAAAAAAGGAGAAACATTCACGATGTTTCATTATATATACCGTTTATATAAAAAGCCAGTGTGTAATGAAGTATATAAAATCGTATTAATCGTTTGTATATAGCTGTACATTACGAGCTTACGAATCGATCAATATTAATTCCTTCTATCGTCCATTTTCTTCTTCAATCGTCGCCTCTATGTGTATATATAAATAAGAATGTTACGCAAGGCAAAAAAAAAAGAAAGATAGCATGTTGATAATCTTTTATGTATACATAAATGCGGTCGCGCGTGTTACGTGGGATCGTTTGTAAAGTAAGCCGCCGCTCGAGCGCGCATAGGGTAATCTATTACGTAGCTTTTTCGAGAGAGCAAGACTAAAATATTGTCTTTCTCTCTCTTGCTTTGAAAATTATCAGGTTGGCATACTTCGAGAGAGAGTAGCTAATGTGCGTATAGTTTTTAATGGCTCCGTTGCATACATCAAAAGGATAATTATTGTTGAATTGCAAACTGCCAACAAGTTGCGCTACAAATTACAATACCGAGATATACGAGACACGCGCGCTTTTATACATTTATATTTGCTAAATGATACACGAGATATACCGGTAAAGCAAGATGTTCGAGTTTGTGGAAAATTAAAAATAAAGACAATGACATTTTTGTGTCTATACTTAATGATTATTATTATGGTTTTAGAAAAAAATAATAAGTGGGAAAAACATTTGACATCATTATTTTAGCAAATGTAATGTTATATGCTTATTCTTTTATTCAGAATAAAGATGTTTCGAAAAATTATTTTTCCGTTTTTTAGATATTTTTTCTTTTTAAATTAAACAAATTCTTTAACATATGCATTTTTAATAATATCTTAGAAAAATATGAAGAACGTAATGAGAAGATGATTAAGTGAAAATGTAGGTAAGAAAATTAATGTAAGAGCAAAGACAGAGAGCAAAGGAGGAAATTCAAAATATACACAGACATAATGTCGTATTGCAAATCAGATTATGCAAATACTTTAAAGTCAGTATATATATACGGTGCCTGTGCGCTACCTCAAAGAAGCTGACGCGCGTAAACTTTGCACAATCTGTATGTATATGTGTGTGTGTATGTGTATACGCGCGACTCCATGTTAAATTGAAAAAGAGAAAAAGAAAGAGATGAAAAAAAAGAGTCGACCGTTTTAATTTCATTCCGGCAGCTCTATACTGCAGTACGTTGGCCTCCTACGAAGTGTTAGGCTGTTTGTATACAAGTCTCGTGCAGTTGGACATTTTTTCTTTTTTTTTTCTTTTTTTTTCTTTTTTTAATCAGTCTCAAAGATAACATGAGTCGCAAAATGTATGGGTATATATGTATACGTTCTTATTTTCGGGCTTTTTTTTGGATACAAGAACGTGTTTCTTCTTTGCTGGTGCTTTTTCAGATTAGAGCTGTTTGTTACATTACATTTTTCACCAGCTACGTCAGTTTTTCTTTTTTTTTTTCAAATTTTTTCTTGTATGTACTAGCGAGCGTATATATGGGAAGCTTAAAAATAGCTGGCACAAGTATATAGGCTATTTCTGCACGGATTATGTTCAACGATACGCATAACACTACAGCCTAATGTCTATCTTAAACATTAATATAGTGACACGTTAAGTGCATTGGATCATTTTTTTATCTTTTGCTCTCTTTTGCTTTTTTTTGATCGTTGAATATTTTGCGCGATTTTAAGTATGCCATTAGTTTGATGGAAAAAAATGAATCTTCGGTGCTTTTTTTATACAGCTACTGTGATGCTGTTAGCTCTAAAATCTTTCGATATTTTTTGGCATTTTTTTATAATGAATTATTTATCGGAAGTCAAAAATATAAATTTTGTATGAATTCAAATAAAATAGAACGACCATTCTTTAGATCCTTATTAAATATTCATTTTTTTCCACTGGAAAGTTAATTCAAATATTTATATAAAAAGTTTACTCTTATGAATCATGCTTAGTCACGTAAAATGTAGAATTAAAATAATATCTTTAATTTAAATTAAAAATTATGCTGTGATTTATTAGATATACGTAAAACATTGTAATTCTTAAAATAAATCAATTTTGAAAAATTTATTATATTATGAATAATGCATGGATTAATACAATTTGTAATGATTGTATATAATTTAAATATATTTTGAAATCCAATGATGAATCCTTTATATTGTTCATCATCCCACTAAAAACATAAAAATATTTCCATGATATAAAAAATTACAAGCTAACGAAAAAAAGAAACAAAATTGAAAAAAGATGTATATGTTCGTTGTATAAGATTATATTGATCAAATATGAATTATACCATCCATACGGCAATTTGATATCTCGAGAAATGCAATGGAACACTTATAATTTGAAAAATAGTCATCGTGACTTCACTTCGCGTAGACTAATGCAATCTTTATAATGCTTGTAGAAGATAGTATTATGCTCATTTCCACCTATCTTACAACAATGAGCCGCAATATAGTTTATATAATACACGAAGCGACAATACAGACGTGACGTATATGAGCTTACTTTGGCTTCAGACGTGATATTCTATGGTATTGCAGATATCATAGAGTCCATATCAATACGAGCTTTTTAATATCTGTAGTAATGATTTTATTAATATTTGCTTTTATATTAAATTTATATGTTTGATGTTTTCGTTTTGTTTTTATTTTAAATGTAAAAAACAATTCAATTGAAAAATATAAAAATATTTTGTTTTTCAAATTTTTCAACTCATTGAACTCAAAACGTCGACAGAAAGTAAAAAAAATTGTAAAAAAAGAAAATTCATATGTCCATACGTATTGTTTGAGAGTAACTGTTTTTTTATTCCATTTTTTTTCATTTCGTTTTTCAACCAATATTTGTAAAGTGAACATTTTGTGATGTTAATCTCAATTTTAGTATTTACAGATACAATTTCGATTTATTACCTTTTTTCAGGTAGAATAGAGGGAAAATTCGTTGAATTGAAAAGTCCTCTTTAAAGAGTTGACTATGCAATAGCATGTTATGCACTCTAATAGTTGAATGACCCTGTAACTTTAAAAATCAGTTCAATGATGAACATTTTACAACTTGAATTTTCGCTTTCTTATTGATATCAATAAAAACTTTTCGAAAAAAAGTAATTTCTTATATTTACATTTTTTTTTCTTTTTTTCATTTTTATTTAACGTTGCTGTATTTCAGCTATCATTGCGATACTAATTAACGACGGAGGTCGTCAGTATGTTTGTGAACAAAACACAGATTTTAATAATATTATTTGATAATTATTTTTATAATATACTTGATGATCTACGTGGTTTTCTTTTTAAGTAAAATAAAATATAATACTTAATAAAAATATTAATCAACAAAGTGATTTGCAGTATTAACGTTTTAAAATTATGAGTTAGGCATAGACATTAGCGTTTAATGTATTATTTTTATCGTTACTTTACGTCTTAGCCCTAAACTCTAAGAAACATAAGTTTCTTTTCGCATTAACTTTTAGACGCGTTGGTCTTACGTATATACATGCGTATAGCTGACACGCAACTCATTAAGTATCTCATGGCTAATGTAAAATGCCGTCATGTTTGTCAATGAAAAGACATTGAGTATATAAAAGAATATAAGAAGCTATGCAATCACTATACCCACCCACGCTTTGTACACTTATATATGTATACTGTTATAAAAAAAAAAGTTTGCGAGTACACGTAACCATTGGCGTAACATCAAGTCAGGCACCTTTTAAGCTTAAAAGAAAAGACAAGAAGTGACAAGGGTTTTTTCTTTAAAATTCAAACTTCCCTTTTCCGTTCTTAAATGTATAGCGTGTATACAGTAAAGCATCCGCAAAAGTTTAAATTTTTTTTTCTCTTTTACTTTTTTTTCTTTACGACGATACGCTCCGAATACTTGTCTTTTATTATTTTTCTTACACTTAGCCAGGATCGAGTCTTATCTTTTCCCTCGTAAACAAGCATTCGGACGCGGAGAGTTTTATTATTTTGTTTCAGGACTGGCTTTTGGCAAACGTTTCGACGAGTTGGGACTTTACGGAAAAAAAGTGATTGTTACCGGCTATAGCTGTTATTGCAGTACTTTTTTTTATTATTTGCTAAATTCTCAACCGAAATGCTATAAAGAAGTGCGGGTTTATTTTTTTAAATTGCCGTGCCTTTAAAGTTTGAAATTTTTTATCTTTCAATGGTTTATTGATTATTTAATGGCTTGAAATTTTTTTTTTTGAAAATATTAAATGTGTAAGAGGTAATTGATTTTATTGATGATTAAATTATTGGTTTTATTGGTCTTGACTTTTTTTTCATTTTGACGTTTAAAATTTTTTACAGTTTATAAAAAGTTTTTACAGTGCTGGATTAAAATCAAATTTAAGTTATTTTTGTAACAAACGTGTTCATAATTCAAAAAATAATCTTGAAAGCTTTTAGTATTTGAAATATCAATTAATCAGCAAATAGTTTGTTAAAACGAAATATTTTCTGAAGTTACAGGAAATGAAAAATCTGGCATTGTAAGCAAATAAGTCGAAAAAGTAGTGGAAAAAAATAACAGAAAGAACAAAGAAAATGTTGTGGAACAGTTATTTTCATGGTGAAGTTTTAATTTATTATTTCGTAAGAATTTTCTCCTCTAACGCAAAAGAAATTCTTTCTTAAAGCTACTAACACAAAGCTATATTTTTGCAGTAGCGTAACCAAGCTTTACTCGGTGAAAAGGTCAGGCTAAACATAAAAAAAAGTACGTTTCTTTTTTTTTTTTAAATTTTTCTTTTATTCCGTTGCTGAGACTCTACACTTTTTCTCATAGTTTTCTTCCCCTTGTATATATATATTTTTTTCTCTACTATTGTCTTTCTTGTTTCTTCCTCTGTGTCTCTTTCTTTAAGTCTCTCTTCCTCTCCTCCTCCTTCCCTTTTATACCCAAGTTGAGTTTACAACAGCATACATAATTACACAGAATTCCGTAAGGCGACTGCGCCCCTCTTGTCTCTTGTATACCATAGTACACTCGTATACTTATTCCCCGAGTGATCACTACGTACTCTCTTTTTTTTACCCTGGATATATTCTTTACATGTACATTTGAATCTCTCTTGGGCAGCACTTTGCGCGTTTGTGTTTTTATGCACTTTTAAACTTCAAGATAGAACTTTAGTAATTTTATGATTTTCCAACTGTTAGCAGATGAGATTATAAAACTTTTTATTGACATTAAAGTTTCTTTTTTTTACGCTCCGTTTCATGGAAAACGAATACGGTTTAAAAAAAGTAAAGTATTAATTTTCACTTAACCCAAATTTCCATTTTAATGTAACTATGAAATTAAATTATTATTACACCGGTATAATGAATAATGATTTGTATTAAGCCATTTGTAGTCAATGTTAATTTTCACCAATCAATCAACTTCACGAGGATTGCATCAGCCACAAAAAAATCAAAATTCCAACATAAATTTAAAGCCAATGGCTAGGTCAATTATTGAATCAGCTTACATAATACTTTAGAACAAAACCTTTAGCTACAAAGAAAAGAAAAACTTCAGTCCATCGTCTTACGATGGTAAAAAAAAAGGTAGAAAAGAAACTTAGAAAAAGTAAAAATCACACGAGTTGATGCGTCGTGCTAAGGGCCATAGTCCGAAGGCGCGCATACATGCATACACACACATATATACACCAAGTCATTACATCATTACAAGATTACACGCTCGAATGATTGCGGATGCTACGAAAATTACAGAGGTAAGTAGGGAGAGAGAGAAAGAGAGAAAGAAAGAAAAGAGTCAAGACGAAGGATGAACAAGAAAGTTGGTTTTTTTTTTATTTCTATAATAGTAAATGCAGAGGGAGCGAGGGCAACGTATAGATCAGACGACGTTAGTATAAGAAGCGATTAAGGTGAAGGTGATTTAAACGTAAAGAGCAAAGGAAGGTTTTTATATATATACACCACGAGTTGCGCACATTGTTATCCTCCTTATCCCGGATATCACCGCTGAGGATATTATATAGCTTTAGGGGCCAAAGTTCTCCAACGAACTATATGCTTTACAAGATTGCCCTTTAAATGGACTGTCTAATGTTGCTTGAAGAATCGTGTAAGGTCTCTTAATTTTTCTTCTTTTTTTACAGAATTTTCTGTCTTTTTAATGTTATATGACTGTTGCACTTCATTAACTTTTAAATTGAGATATCCTAGAATTTCACTGATGATTAACAATAAAATGTTATCCTAATGACTCAATATTGATAAGCTAAATAAAAAATGTTGTTACCAAAGAAAAAAGTGAATGTTTTGGATAAGAGTAAAATCAATTACAAGCAATGCATACAAAATCACAAATTGAATATTACTTTTACAATGATAAGAACAATAAATAAACAGTACATAATTTCTTTTGCCAATAAATATATCAAAATTTGCATTCATAGTAACGAAGTTTTTGCCTTGTCTTAGCAGTTTATTTTTCCAGATGATTTTAATAAACAAGTTTTAGAGCATTGTTTTGTTGTTTTATAATTTTCTCTGACAACAGTAATAAACATGTCAATTCGCATTATGAAATTTCCAGTTGAAGTCACTTGCGCATTCATAGTATCAATTACCGGCGACAATTTACCTCGCAAATTCGTGCAGCAGGAAAATTAACATCTTTCGAGCTAAAGTAAGAGTTTAATTTTCTGATGAATTATTCAATTCACATTCTATTTAGTGTAATGTATATACGTATAGTAATGTGAATACTAGTAGGATTTTAGTTTCATTCCTTCAAATAATTTGTCTCTAATATTGTAATTTATTTTAAAAAAATTTCGTTCAGTCAAATTCAAAATTTTTAATTCATAAATTATAAAATTTTAATGCAGTTTAATTTAACATTATATTAATATCTCGTTAAATTTTATAATATTTATGTTTTACATACATATTATTATTTATACTTTAGAAATGTTGTATAAACTTTTGCTTATAAATTACAAAATTAAAAGTTTAAAATACGAAAATCATGTTCGGTTACACTTTAAAGTTGCCTCGTTAACTGAGAAGCTTAAAAAAGGTTTTAAAAATACGTTAACTTTATTATTCAACAATATATTCTTCGATGTTAGATAATTTTTACTTTAAAACTTCATAATTCTAATCTGTTTCAAATAACTTTAAAAATAGTATGTATTATCTATTATTAAATTCATAAGTTATAAATAGATGTTACGTTGCGTATTATACAACTTATTATCCTGCAATTAACATTTTCTAGTGATAGTGCATTATTTATGGACGTGCAATTATTTTAAATTTTATAACTGATTATTATAAGATTATCTTAGAATCAGCTCATATGAAGCTCACACGTATGACATCTGTTCAAAATATAGTATTTATTAATCTATGAAATTATGAATTCTATTTATTTCTAATTGATTGAGTGTTACATATTCAATATTTATATTTAAAATTATTATACTAGTTTGAAATCAGTACATATTAATAAACATATTTTGTTAAGAAATTTACATGTTAATGATAACATGTAATAAACAAGATGCTACTGATTTAAAAACCACAAAATGTATAAATGATTGTAGTAGTGTATTAAGCCAAATACACTTATTTAATTTATTATCCAATTCAATTGAACTTTTACTTTTGTGAAAGTATATCTTTGTTTATCATTGAATATTAATTTCAAATTGAATGTCACAAGTTCTCGATGTTTCCAGGGATTAAATCAATTGGACTAACCAATCATATCGAAAATTTGTTGTTATTCGCAGTTCCAAATTAAAATTCTCAGCATTTTTTTATGAAAAAAAAATTAATTTATCTATTTATATACCGAAAGCATTTAAGCAATCTCGTTTATGGAATTATATATCACAGTGATATTTATATGTATAAAAAAAGCAAATTAATCGATTTGAAACCTTCACGTCGAAATATATATTAAATCTTTTAACTTTTCAAATTAAACTTTTTCAAAACTAATTTAGTAGATTAGTTAAATAAAACTTTTAATGAGCGTGATATTCCTAGCAATAACACAGAAGTTTGTAATAAATTAACGCTGAAAATTATAGAAACTAGATTTGTGTGGTAAATGTTCATTATTTAAAACATGCAAAATGATTATAAAAGATCATCAAAATCTACCTTTTTATATATTTTGATGGTCCTGTATAATCATTAATTAAATGATTATTCGCAAATTCAAATTGACTTACATATTTGACGAATACTCGTTCAATGCTTTCAAAATAAGAAATTAAAATTAAAATATATTTTTTGCACTGCCCTCTATAATTATAGATTTGCGCGAGTAATCATGATTTTTTTGTATATTTTTGCGCAACATATTACAAGGTTTCAAATGAAATCGTCGGATATAGAAAGTGATTGACTAGATGTCAGTAATTAGATTTTTTTTATTCCACCGCAAAATTCTTGACCTAATAAATTCATTCTTACAAATTGATTGCCCTGAACTAAAGGTAACAAAAAATAAATTAAAATATCATTCGAATAAAGTCATAGTTAAAAATGGCAAAGTACCTTCGACAGCTGAATCTTTAATGTTTTTCAAAACATTATCAAATATTGAAGCATTGCGGTCGGTATACCAGAGCTCATGCATATATTAAGCTATATCTTTCGGAGCTCCAATAATAAAAGTGATTTTAAACAAGCGTACAACGTCAAGGTTCATTAAGTTTAAGTTTGGCCTTTACAATATTTACGTATTGATCGATCAAGCGTCGATAGATCGGTACACGATCTATCGGCTAATAATGACAGACGTTACCCGGTATTATTTTTGCCTGCCGTACAGTTTAGACCGATATAGGTTTAAAAACTTTTGCATCACATCAAATAAGCATATAGTAAACTTACATTCGCCTTCTGTAATTACAAAAGCGCGTGGGCAATCACACGCTTTCCCTCATCAACTCCTTTTTTTTATTTCAACCTTTTTTTACAATGATATAAGGTATATAAACCTTGATATATCTCATTTAAAAGATAAAAAATAAATATTGCGAGCTTTTGTTTCGTGTCAATTGTTAAATGATCGTATGGCCGTATATTTATTATGGATATCTTATATCTGATTGAGAGAGCTCTATTGAAAAGTAAATTTTATCATTTTTTTCTCGCCAAGGCCTGTGGTTAGAATTTAATTTTCACGATAAGCTCAGGTAATATTAGAACGGCGCGATGACTGTTTTTATGTACACTATTTGCGGTCGACTTGTTTTGTGAAAGTAATTTATAATAATAGACGTAATATATTTTTAATGTCGGTTACATTAAACTAAACGCTTTGTAAATATACTTGTAATTAATATATTTTATCTCTTTGAAGTCCATTGTATGCAAATTATTTAAAAATTTATTTTTAATGAAGAAATTATGGAAAAGTTTGAGCTTAAGTCGTTTAACTTAAGATAATGTATGAATACAATTAATTGTAGGTTTGCAAATGAATATATAATGATCTGAGCTAAAATAATTGCAGAGTCTATAAAGTAAATAATAAAAGTACTAAAAATTTAATAAGAACGAAAAAAAAATTACCGAGCATAATAACAAACTACATATTTTATTCGAGAATCTTCATTTTCATTGCAATCAACAATTTTATATCTTGAAATGATTGTCCCGAAATAAAACTTATATATACGCAAAATAATATGCGCTTCGGTTGAAGCTGCAATAGCGCTTTTTGGTATATAAACGTGCAACGATCGTATTTCATCGACAGTTCACATCATAAAAGTTTATTAATACTAAAAAGCTTGATATCAAGAAGCAAGTTATGTACCTGCTTCTCTCGGGCTTATTCTCATCGCGAAATCGTTTTTATGCTTATCAGCGTTAAAAATAAAAAGTAAAAAAAAAACTTGAACGCACGTGAGTATACAAAACGGTAAATATCTTAAAGCTAAGTTTTCCATTCACGTGTATTCCACGTGCGATATGCGCACACATACGCTAACGCATAAGTATAAAACAAAATAACGAATGACTGAACATGAGTCTACAGTATGGTTATGTGATACCTCGTCCACAATGCCATATACATATTGGTAATGGAACGGATATCATGAATTAGATTTTTATTATTATTGCTAATCCAATACTATATAGAAAGCGAGAATCGTTTGGAAAAATGGACTTGACTTCCTCTGTGTCTTAATTTTTATTCGAGCGCAGCTTTTATGTAAACACCTGTACAATTTATCACTTTCAGCAGATTGATCGTAAAATTTTTTAACAACATTTATAATAAAGATTGAAACGAATTGATAAAAACTTAATGTCATTGATAAATTGTTGACTAAATTGGGTTGAGCAATGATGCAGTCGTAAAATTCCGATCCACTTAATAAACTTTGAAACTGAACTTATTATTAACTGTATCATTTAAATTTACTTTCAAATTTCTAAATGAAAGACATTAAATAAGATTTTTTCAGAATATTTTTAGAGAAAAAGTAGAAAAATAATTAATTTAAAAAAATTTTTAAATGTTAAAACGTCTTACAGGCCAAAGTATGTTAAACCAACGTGCCGTAAATTAATTATATCCTCAGACATTTTTAGCAAGACAGACAGACGACTTTTCATTAAAAAGAAGCATTAAATTGTGATTTCAAGAGAAACAAGAGCAAAAATTTGAAGAAAAAAATTTTAAAAGCTAGAAAAAAAATAACTGTTTGACCATAGTTAAAACCGGTGTCACAAGTAAATGTGTCCTAACCCATCTAATCCTTTAGCACCGAGATCTAAAAAAGATATTATACTAGACGACGTTTGAATGTGAATAACTCATAATTATCAGACCTTTCATCTCACACTTGTAGTAGTTAAGTTTTTTTCCAAAATAAAGAAAAAAAAATTTTAAGAATAGACACTTTGAGAAATGGTTTCTTTTGCGTTTCTAAAAGATTATCTTGGGAAAAAATTAAAAAAGGTCATTCATCTTGTATTAAATTCCGTTTTGTACAAATATTGAGTAATATTTACATTTAGAAAGTTACTAATTTTTTTAGAATAACAAATTGCATTTATTTCATGTTTAATTAATCATGTGTAAACATTCTCAAAAGATTATCATAATAATGTTATAAATTTTCTCAAAGTAGGCAAAGCATTTTCTACACATATTTATTCCTAATTTTCAGAATTTTTAACATTTTTTTTCTGTACGTAACATTAACATATCATTAATCCTCTAAAGTTCTTTGCTCTCAATCAATTTTATTTTCCCTAATCTCATGAGGATCTTTGCGTTTTTTTTCATATTCTAGGTTATCTAGTTTTATGATTTGACTGAGATGTTTTGTAATTCGTGTTAGCGTTTAATAACAAGCAGCTTGTTTTTACGATACTCGTATTAAACCATTTGACACTATCAACTGCAATAAACGTTGCCAGGTTAGTTTATGTCTTGTTTGATTTCTAAAGATAGCATTAAATAATCGGAAAAATAGAAGTACATTAAAGAGTTGAGATTAATAAACTCTTTAAGTATTTACACATATTACAAGTAAAATAATTTAATAGAATTTTCCTTATTATTTATAATAATTATTATACAATGCAAAATACACATATTATTTAAAAAAATATATTTTAAAATAATTGATTATGATTTTGAAAAACGGAAATCAATTTATTAGTAATATTATGTTAAAATACTGTATTTTAAAACAATATTTCCTATATTTAGAATTTTTTCTCTCAATTTTCTCGATTCTCTGTAATATAGCTTGAATTACAACATATGTATAGTCGTACGCAGACATTTAAAGTAAATCGATCGTACCATGAATCTTCTAATGGTAACGACTATATGACGCCTGAAGCAAACGAACAAATGTACTGAATCGTGCAAGCTCGCGTAATTAAGGCTTGGTTGAACAACGAATAGTACAAGCTCGGCGATGCATACCCATTGTTCGGGAATTTTGTGCGCACAGACATACACGCACAGACACACTCGCACAGACACACTCGCACACACATTTTGATGGTGTACAAAGGATAGATTAGTAAGGTCTCTGCGACGCACGAAAATTCGTTTTAAAAAAGAAAAAAACCTTGAATGAAATGTGATTTCATAAAGTGAGACTAAAGTAAAGTTAATGATTGTATGATCGAGTAACGATTTGTGACCGCATTCAGTGATCATCGACAATTGTCTTTCGAGGGAATAATTGTCTTCATGTTCTTCCGAACCGACAATATAAATTATATTATTAAATAAATTTTGAAATCCTAAAAATCATAAGTTTTTTTCTAAGTTTCTGTAAGTTTCTATAAGTTTCTGTAAGTTGTAGAAATTGTAAAAGTATTGCAAATCGATGCAAAAGTTATGAAAAGTGATTAAAAGCTATAGAAACCTATGACCCTTGCACGTAACAAGGATAAGGGAACACCGAAAAGTAGTTATTCCTCCGTATACCTTGGTGTTCCTTTTTCCTTCTAACGTGCAAAGGCCTCTACAAATTGCAACACGCTGCTTCATATGGGGTGTGTTCTACATGCTTCCCAGGATTGCGCACCAGTTCGCGTGGATTTTTCTATACAAAAATCAGTGGAAAACATTTACTGTCCCTTTCCAACATACTTTTCTTATGTAGCTTACAATTTAAATTACTTTTTTGTGATAGCCAATAGAAAACTTGGACAAGGTTTCCAGCAGGGTTGGTTTTAGAAAAACTCTACGCTCATAGTTCATGACTGTAACAGCGTCACTACAACTTATTGTTAAACAATAAGTCGTAGTGGCGCTGTTACAATCATGAACTGTGAGCGTAGAGTTTTTCCAAAACCATCCCTGATTTCTAATCCTTTTCTAGAGGGTGTTTACAGCAGTAGAACTACAACGCCCCATGCACCAAGCTTCACTAGCAAACTGCCTGATTATTTTGTTGTTTATTTTTTTCGTGTATACAGAAAAGAAAACAAACAGTGAAAATTATAATCCTCTTTTAAAAAAGTGATGGATAAATTTTGTCATCACGATAAGACAGTTTTGATTGGTTAAAATAAAACAAGTGACGAAAATTTGAAATTTAGAATAAAATTTTGAAATTTCATTGAATTATATTGACTAATAAACAAATAAAACAAGGCGTGCGCAGCGCGCTTAAAATTGCTATAAATTAAAAAATAGAAAAATAAAGAAGATAAATAAAGTGGTGTGTAATAAAACTTTTACTAAAAGTATATATAAAAATAATCAAGTTTTATTATATATTATTTTAATCAAAGATTATCTGTTTGCATAGTTCATTGAATCAAATTTAAATAAAGATGGTGAGTTATCAAATAGTAAATCCACTATTCAATCAAACTAAAGTAGACGAAATTAGCACAGTAGTTTCTACAACGGGATCCACTTCAAAAGTTGTCAACTACTGGGAGATAAACAATATTAGTACTTTGATTAATGATTCAAAATTATGCAAAATGTATTCAACAACGGAAATTTCTACAGAGACAGAACCTCGATTTTTATATCAAATTATGATAAATGTTTCAAAGGATGACAATGAAGAAAAATGCATGTTAATTAGTTTATATCCTCTATACTATTTTGCAATAGACATTAAATGGTCGTTTTCATTTCTTAACGATAAAAACGAGACTGCCTATCAATACAAAAGAAAAACATATATGTTTAATAGGCTAATATATAAAGTTATAAAATGTAGTGAACTGTTAAACAAAGAAAATAAGATGGCAGTAGACGACAAATTAAAAATTTCGTCCATCGTAGAAATAGATATGAATACTACTTTTAACAAAGATCCTGCTGATGTAAAATTAAAATGTGGTACTTTAAAGATTTTTGCCCATAAGAATATTCTCTCTGCTAAAAGTACAGTTTTTGATACTATGTTTAAACATAACACTGGACGATATAAACGGAGTTTTGTAAGAATCGATGATATTGAGCCATATACATTTCTAAATATTATAGATTTTATTTATCTTAGAAGATTTGATTCTCTCCATTCAGTACAACTTTTGACTGCAGCCAATAATTATGGTCGTGAAGGATTGAAAAGTGAATGTGAAAAAAAACTTTGTAACAGAATTACTATAGAAAATGTTTTTGAATATCTGAATATTTCACACATACATTCTCTTAATATCCTAAAAAGCAAAACAATTAATTTCATAAAATTTAATAAACTTGAATTAGAGAGGAATGGTAAATTAAATTTAATTCATGATTTACCAAGAGATTTAATGATTGAATTTATTTACTTATTATTATAACAAAAAATAAAAAATATGATTGTTATTTTATTATAATCACCAAAAGTTTATAATGTATATGTAAACCTAAAGAACATATGTATGCAAAATTATTAATTATAATATAAATTTATAAGTTTATGTACCATTTGAATATATATGTTGCTTACGGAAAGATTACACACACTATGACTGTTACGATAATATCGATCTTAAGAATTAAAAAAATTTTTACTTTTTTCAAAGTCAATATGAGACTATTTTCGACATACCAATCATATACAAAATGATAATAGGGATATTTTCAAAGAAATTATATGGCTATTATATAGATGGCACAAGCAGCAGTCGAGAAACATAAACATCATTTAAGCAATAGTTATACGAACAGTCTGTTTTAGCAGTTACTTAAGCAAATACTTATACCGGGACTAAACTTGCCAAACTATGTAGATCATATACAGTTTAAAACAGAATTATTAAAAATTACAACGATTGTATTACTAATTAATACTGATTTTTATAACAATTCTTACTGTTTCTGCTAATTTTTAAAGTAAATTGTACTAATTTCTCTAATATTTAAAATCTCTTTTTCCAGAAAAACCTTTGCAAGAACATTTCTGTACACAAATAAATAAGAATATAATTATGCAATAAAATATTTATCATGAATCCTTTATTGTAAATTTAATATAATCCTTTTAATTACATTACTAATGAAATTGTGGTATCTCTTACTTTGATCATTATCCACTCTAATTGCCACTAATTGCAAAATTTATAAAAATGATTCGCAATAACTAATTAGAGTTGAAATCATGATTTTTTTAAAAAAATACAGTTCTGAATGGTCTTATTATACTAAAGTCATACTGCGACATTTTAAATTTTAGTGCTATTTGTTCATACAATAAGTCGATGATTAGAAAATAATTACAAAAACCTAAACATAAAAATGGCAGTTATGTACATAATTTACAAATTTATACGTATACATGAGTAAGCAGTATTAGCAAAGAAGATATAGATGCGTATAGAAGAACACTTCTGGATTAAATTTTTTGTCCAAAAACCTGGGTAACACTTTAACATTGTTTGTATATGTGTATATATATTCGTACAGATTAATTTAATTTGATTTATTTTCATAGCTTTTGTATAAAAAAAAAAAGAAAAATAACTTTTCTCTCAAGGCATGCAGCAAAATTACAAAGATTTAAGTTTCTAAGTTTAAATTTGCTATTTATTGTAAGTATTACAATAATAATAGCCACAAATTATTTTTATTTTCGATTAATATCCTTTATTATATAAAAAATCGTACTAGTATTTTTTTTGACTGAAATAAAAAAAGTAATCGACCATACCGCACATGATCTAGCTCATTTAATTGTATTATAAATAAATGATTTCGTTAATACAGATTTTTTAATTCCAAAAAAAATAATCAAAAACAACATACTGAATAAAATATTCATCAATATATAATAGTTAGGCGATTAAATACATCGAACTTCAATTGCAAAAAGTGCTGATCGTAACACAAAAGCTCATGTAATACGAAGAATTATATATATAAAACGTGCAATTTATTTTTACTTTAAAACAGTAGACCATTCAACACAGTTCTCCTTGCGCCGCAATGATCAGTTAACACTCTTACTTGTCGACCGCTTTTCACTTCCTTTTCACCTACGCCTTCGATTTCGAAAGATATCGGACAAGAAAACGAAACGTCAGTTCCTATTACTGCTAAATTTTTTTTTCAGCCTCAAACACATGTAATTTGAGGGAATACTGACGATCATTATGAGCTTGATATGTTTGTAAAATTTGCAAAATAACTGGATTTCATAACAATTTGAGTGCATGTTTAATGCTCAATAATTTTATGCTGTAAGAAAAAATTCTTTTATCACATTACGTAAATCGAACAATGAATAAGAAAAAAAATAGGTTTTAATGATTTAAAAATATATTAAAAAATTTTATATTTTTTATTTAAATAATTTGAATAATTTTTGTTTTATAATTTAATAACTGTAGATAAAATTTTATTTGGAAATTCAAAAAATTCGAAATGTTTACAAAAGTCACTGAAACCTGTTTGCGCCCACTTTAAATATGCGTGATTTGTATTTATGCGAATAATTTATTTTATCTTTTATTTTATGGGATTTATATCACTGTGCATAAAAAATAAATGTAACAACAAAAATTAGGTACTTTTAAAAATTTTAATAATTCACATGATAAGCTCGTAAAATGTATTATTTATAAATGGAATAAATTTCAAAAAAAGTTAATGTATCAATGAATTACAGAAGAAAAAAAATTTAGCAAATTTTTCAAGATTTTATACAATAAATTTCAATTTCATATTATAACCAATCAAACAGATTAATCATTACAAACATCAAATAAACAATGAGCAAGGCAATAAATAATTCACAAATCAATAAGGATGTAGTAAAAAGTATAGTAATTTAAACGGAACGTATCAATCTTATTGTTTCAAAACCTAATCGTCTTGTATTATCTATACAATATCAGAAACAGGAAAAAAAAACATTGTCCTCGCGTGTATATAACGCGCGAATGAGAAACTTTAACAGAATATCGAAACGGTGTCGCGAGTGGGTGTTCAAAACTGCCTTGGTACTTTAGAATCGGTCTCTCACACTATATAAATACACAGGCAACAAAGTGTACATATATATACGTATGCTCCTCGATGTCTTTTTAAAACCCAAGCATAATATATATGTACAAAGAGTGAAAGAAGCTCTTCCAAAGTAAGACCTTGTATATACGTATATATGAGAAGTAAAAAGAGTCGGAGTCTGGTAGAGAAGGAAGAGTTTCATTCATATATGAAGAGGGCAATGCTTATATATGCTTATGTTAGTGTTTGTGAAAACGGATGAGGAAACGGCGAGCGAGTCACAACTGTGCGTTTGAACTTACCGCGGAAAATGACTTTCTGGAACGAGCCATTTTAAGCATGAATTCAGGAAAGGGAGAGACACTCAAAGAATTTTGTCTCACGTTAGAATAATATAGTACTCTGTACATAATGTTATTACAGCGTCTACTGTTAATAGAAACGTTAATTTCAATGCATTCTTGAATTATGTTTTATTTTCAAAATTAATATTGTTTCGTAAATTACATCTATTATTTTATGTAAATATAAATTATGTTCTTGACAAAATTGATGCTTACTTTGATTATGATGCTAAATTAAATGGTGAATTTAATTTTGAAATATGTATTGTTAACAATTTTTTTTAATAGTAGAAGATAGTTTATTTAAAATCAGAATTCTCTTTTTTTATTTGTTACAATTTTATATTTCTCTGTGTATATTTTATTCTTATTTTCAAACTATGAAACAATTTTTATTTATATATTTGAAAAAAGGTTAGAAAATTAATATTTTATTTCGCTTTTGAATAAAAGAAAAGTATATTTGTTTTCCATTTATAAAAAAAAATCCTAGAACCAAGTTGATATTTATATGGCAATAAAAAAAAAATTGTTTGTTTTTCTTTCATAGAAAAGTTATCATACGTATAGAGATCAAACTAAACGCATACGTGATCAAAAGAAGATAAAAAAAAAGTACATGTGAATGAGAATGAACTTTCGAATCCTTTGATTTGATACTTTGAGTGGGAGTCTTGCTCTTCAAAGAGTAAGAACTAAAACCTGGAGTAAATTCTCCGTTGCTAGAAGTGTACTAGAAGAGACTTCCTATTAACACTGGGGGCTACGGAACCGCACAATCTATGCTATATAATGTTACATTTTCATATGTATTTGAAATATCGATCCGATATTACTTGGTAGCTTTGGCTTCCTAAGGCTATAACCAACATTTTCTGTATCTATATGTATACACTCTGCACTTTTGATCGAATTTGATGTTCAACACTGCCATACGGATTTTCTATTACCATAGAACCAATTTTCATTTGGTTTCAGGCGAAAGTTCCATAAGTCATGTATCAATGTTCACTGCTTTCTGCAGTTTCTAACTTTGTTATTTTACTATATTCTTGGAAATAAAAAGAAATAAAATTTCTAAAGTATCTATTAGAGTTTATGGTAGTATTTAACTATTTAAAGTAGAAAATTATAAATAAAAATAATAAATGAAAATATTATATAAGACTAATTATCAGTAAAGGTTTTTAATAGTACAACAATGAGCTGGTGAGTGGCTCAGTCGGTAGAGCGTTGGATTCGTAATCTCGGGGTTCTGAGTTCGAATCCCGCTCTCGGCAGCCGATTGATAAAAGCACCACTGTACGTTATATGTGCTTTATTCAGAAACACACTCTAGAGCTCCGTCGCTGATTAGCATTACAAAATAGCATAAATATAACGACGTTAAAGAAGATTAAAAAAAAAAAAAATTATGGAAAAAATCATTGTTTGAAGCATGCATGGTATATCCAAAATCAATGACAATTTTTTTTTAAATAAACGGAAATGCAATATTTAATAGCTTTTTTAACGAAATACAAACTACACTTATTTTATATTATAAAAAAAATGTTATCTTACTCAATTTGGCTTTTCACGTAAAACCTTCTTTATTTGAACGATGCTTACCTGTAACAAAAAAAAAATATTTTTTAGAATTTTATTATATGCATTATATATGTATTATACAGTGCAGTAAAAAATTTTACATGGAATTTATTTAGTTTTGTAGATTTAATATATCATTAATATTAATAAATTTTCAAGTGCATTTTTAAAAGAATTCATATCTCCAATAAAGCAACTTTTTCATATTTTTTCAACACTTTTTTCAAGCAGAATCAAGTTATAATTTAAGTAAATTAAAATGAATTAATGAATCAATAATTGCAAAAAATAATCCATCACGTTAGAATTTCATTAATAAAGCAATCTTGTCATATCCATCAGTCCAAAAAAAAGGCAAAAAATCCATAGTTTCAACTAATGAGAAAAAATTTAGCAAGTAAAATCTTTCTAGCGATTCCTTTGAATTCGCAAATAAGATACGTTTGCCATATAACCCTTTCACCAATCGTTCAAGATAAATCTACCAAGCGGACTTTCGTTAAGTTTCATTTATTTATTTTTTTCATCGTCAATGTCGCAGATTTAATCTATCGAATATTGTCCTGTCTTTTTCCTTTAAACTCGTCACTTGAATTTTCTATAAGGTGCATCTAATTCGCTTTAACGAAAAAGCTAAGTCGGTCGTTTAACGAGAAATAATCTTGGCATTTTCTTAACCATAAATCATTCGCTGTTTTCTCTCTTTCTTTCCCCTAATATACAAACCTTTTTCTTATCTCACTTGTTATATCGCCATGAAGAGAGTACCAAGACCTGGCATCACCAAGCCTTTAACTTACTCTCATAAAACTTATCATGAATTCATATATAAAAGTACGTATATACGTATAGACAGACATACAAAGAGCATGTAAAACCGTTATATCAACGTAACTACGAAACACGCACGTAGTTTAAGTATGTATAAATGTTCTAAGCGAAGGTGCGTCTCTGTAATCAAGAGTGTTGTAAAACGTAAGCGTAAAGCACGTATGTATGTATGCATGTAGCGCGTATGTAATCTCTCGTAGTTGACGATTTTATGCGCTCAAAGCACAAAGCTACTTCTCCTCGTTGCACATACGCTGAATTTCCTTTCCCTTTAGGCTGTTTTAATTAGACGCAAGCGAGTACTTTGCCACCCCGCTTCTGTATAACACTGGTGTTATCTTTGTCTTACCTATATATTAGTCTTTCTTTTCTCGTGTTTCTCTTATTCTCTTTCTCTCTCGTAAGGTACATATTTAAAGTTCGCTAGATTTCACAGAGCACGACACTTGCATGCACAAGTGTACCGAATTTCTGGAAAAGCTTGGCTTTTATGACTTTGTTACTTTGTGCAAGTAAAATAAAAAAAAAGTGTGGGATCGTCAACGTGTGTTTCAGAGTATAATTTTGTTTCTTTTGATTATTTTATTTATTTAATAAATTGAAAGTAGAATTTTGGTGAACATTTTAATTTTTTAAATATTTTCAAAAATACTGTTTTAAAATTTTTTTGCGATTGATGATTAATATCTTTTAATGAAAAAAAGATCAAGTTAAAAAGTTACTCCGTTTTCTTGTTTTCGTAAAAATTGTTTTTCATAGAAATATATTCTATAAACCATAAAAGATATTTGTGTAAATAAGTTATATAGCATCCATTAAATATGAATATATAGTTTTAAATATCGCATATCTCTTAAATGATTCTAAAAATTTTTCCGTAATATTACCAGCGTGCTTGATATAAAATATCAACTGACTCCGAGTTGTTAACCAAACCTTACATTAAAGTATAGAATAACTTTAAAACTTTTCAGTATAAATGCATCAAAAGAAGATATGTACGGTTAACGAGCTGTAATAGTAAAAAAAGGGAAAAATAAACTGGCAGTTTTACGTAAATAGCCGTTTAAATGGTTCGCAATGGTTATTCGATTCCAGTGAATACTATTCTTTTACTATATAAGTACGCCAAACAAGTTTGCTTTGAAAAAAAAGAAGTCACAAATGATGACGAAGGGATATTATTGACCTTGAAAAGTAATGGTTTTTTTAATTCTTTCAATTCAATCATCTTGTCTATCTTCAATGTAATTCTTTCAATTTGAAAAATTATATTTGTGTATTTATGAGTTTGGTTATGGAAATGGAACTTAAAATGTACATACTGTATATTTAATTACTTTTACGCAATGAAAATAAATGATTGAAATTAACATTTTCGTTTTAAAAATACAAGCATTATGTTCGATTAAGTAAAATTTGAAAGTTAAGCGAGCCAATATTTAATGCAATAGATTCAATAAATTTAATTCGTTTATGCATATGTATGACTCTTCGACAAATTTACAAATTTATAAACATTATATATGCTATATATGCGATGCAATAAATTACTCTAAATATAATACATTTTTTTTATTATAGCTAGAAGAAATTTTTCAACTTTGAAACCGATGTAAATTCAAAGTGATTATTTAAATTTAAATCAAACTATAAATTTTTATTGTCATTGGAAAAAATAGAAATTTTAAAAAGTTTTAAAGCCTATCAATAAAATTATCAGTTACAAATATATAGAACGATCGATTCAAAACATAGTTGTATCAATATCCCGTATTCAGGTTTTCGTTCAACTCACTATCAATCTTATTATAAATAAAAAAAAAGAGACTAAACCATTTTCAACTTATACATCTTGATTGAAAAACGCTCGATACACCTGACTATGTCAGCAGTGATATATCTACGAATTAAAAAAGTATAAGGCTTGTAAAAAATTGATAGAAGAAAAGAAAGTGTTTATCACTGTCTCTCATGCGCAACGTTTAAAAAGTGAAAATATCAAAGTTAGGCAACTTAATTTTTACAAATGTCACCGCGCACACAACTCAACGTTCTCTCGAATGTTTAAGTTTAAGTATTACGCAAGGTAAACGATCTCTTAATGGGTCTAACATACGTGTGCGCACATACGTATAAAAGACACAGAAATGGCACTTTGATTTTCGATTTTCACGCAGCTGAGATTTGATATAAGCGAGTCGCGTCCATCAAGTTTCAAGAAAGAAAACATATTCGACGTTTAAATCGAACTGTACAGTTGATACTATATAACCAACCTACGCGACTCTTGGCTTTTAAAACCAATTTTACTTTTTTTCGCGATTCGCTTCCTACACGTGCATTAGCTTGCTCTCGCTAATGCGTCGCTACTTGACTGTTCGTTTTCTTTATTACTATTTTTCTTTTATTTTACCTTTTTTTTTAAGGAGGTTAGTGCGCACAGGACCGTATCTACTCAGGGCCCCGCAATAAGGAACAAAATATTATTTTTTTATTATAAATTATTTTCATAAAAAGTGTAAATAATTTATTATTATAGTTGTAACTTCAATTATATTTAACTCAATTTAACAAAAATTCTGTTTATATACGCACACCTTCCCCTCTCGTGTTTTACTCGATGAAAACTTCGGTGAGATAGTCCATTAAATTGCTATATCTACGAAACTATGAAGCTAGGCCTTCTGAAATTTTAATATTATATTCTAATTATAATTGTTAAAAACATGTCAGTTTTTTGGTTTATTCTTAAGAAAATTTTCAGGGTTATCGATGAAAACGTTTGCTTTTTTCTGTCTCATACCAACCTTCCCATAAGACGCTGTGTTAAATTTTCGAACTTTCAGACTTCATATCTCGGCTTCGGTGAAGCTAAGCTATCTGAAATTTTAATATGATATGTAAAATAGTGCTATTTTTATTGTCTTTTAATTTTAAGATATTCTTAAGAAAATCGGGATATCGCACTAACCCCCTTAAAAGCAAAACTTTTTCGAAAATGAAATTTATATATGTGGTTTTTTTTGTAGTGTAAAACTTCATAAGTGATATTTTTTTGTTATTTTGTTATGAAAATTGTACGATCATCTCTTAAATTTTATAAATTACATAATTCTTAGAAAATCATATATAAACCTTATGAATGACATGTATTTTAATGTTTTTCATTTAACTGCTTCAATATTATAGCAATTAATCTTAAATTTATTTTTCACATGCGTCAGTTTTCAAAACCCGATATATAATCACAGCTATGAAAAGACCTCACACTGCGTTCGTACAAGTCTCTAGTATACAGACAGTCCAATAAGACGTTACAGCTAATACGGACTAAGTAATAATACCATGATTATGGTTAAAATTGTCGTTACTTGTGCTACCTCGTCACGAAACACCTTGATACGAGAAACATATTAGTGTACGCAATTTAAAGCATTTAAAACTCTTTGTATAAAATGTTAAAACGTGAATCTCCTGGTACACGTATAAAATACATTTATTTCAGCTTTCGGCGCACTGTATATATGCGGAATGCTTAATATAAATTTTCCATTCAAAGTGTACACTTGAGTTTTAGTCTATATTGGGATTTAAATTGCGTATTTGCGGCTAAATGTTTAGGATACCTTATGGTTCATTATTACTTTTATTACAAAGCCTTGTGTATAAAGTTTTCGTTTACTTTTTATCGCTATACCTTTAATTTTGTACGTTTTCTTTTTTTTTTGTTAAAGAATTTATTTGGTCATTAGATAAGTAATCACATTAGTTATTTCGTACACAGCGTGAAACTTTGTCGGAGTTATTTTATTAACGCGAATGTTTTTTTTGTATATCTCCTGTAATAATTAATTCAAGTTGAAAATTTTTTAGATAAATTAAATACTAAATGAATCATTTAGCGAGATATATATTTTACTAGTTTTCTCAAGGCAAACGACAATTTATTTTATTAACTGTGAAACGCGCCGATCAGTTGCATTGTAATAAATAAATAAATATCAATATGTATTTGAATTTTTATTTTTCATTTTATCAAAAAAGAACAGTTAGATAATAATAAAATAAGTATCGATGTAGACAAGTACGAAATTTGCATCCCACGTGTATCAAACAACAGAAATTCAAACCTTTATAAAATAAAGTGAAAGTTCATATTCTATCTATAGAAAACTTGCTTTGTCTAACTGAATAAATTAGGCCCACCTCGAAAAATCTAAAAGAAAGTACAAGTTCGAAGAGATGTTCATCTCGACGTGGGCTTTATATACCGTACATCCTTAAATTGTTTTATTCCTTTTTTTTCCAGCTCGCTAATACGAAGGTATATGAACCTCGAGTTCATTCGTAATATAAAAGTGCATGTCATTATTATCAAGCGAGCAAAAAAAGAAAAATGAAAAAAAAAAAGTATATAACTTGCCAACTCGTTTGCCACGGTTACGTGCACAGGTGGCTGCCCCCTTCACAATCGCGCGAGTGCTAGACAACTTGGCGATTTATATATATGTGTAGACTCGTATAATACCACAGTAGTGTGAACCTGCAAGTATATTATACACGCAATATCACGCAGATGCGTATACGAACAGCACTTACTTTATTTATAGAACCATGGTACATGAAACGATAGATAGACGATCTTTTTCCTTCTCTCTCTCTCCTTCTTTCTCTTTTTTTAGAGCGTACCAGTATAAAACAAGTAAAAAGAATAAAGGAGAGAAAAGAAGGAGTAGTGCGAGACATTCCAAAGACGCTAGTCAGCTCGCTTAGAGGAGAAAACCATATCATGATGCACATAATCAGCAGAGAAAGAGAGAGAGAAGTCTGAATAACGCGTGCGCATATGGACGATCTTTTCTGCCGATATGCTTTTATGAATCTTTCGTATTATAATAATGTGGATAACCTCCTACAAGAAAAGACACGAAAACTTCTGCCCTACCCTATTGTCTTCGTTTATATTAAACTATACCGTCTAAGACATACTTTATAATAATAGGATGGAGAATGTGCAATAAGGATTTCTAGACTTGTGGCGAAAGTTTCCAAATAGAGCCTAGATATAGCTGTTATTCTTTAGAAAAAAAATTTCTTTTTTTTCTCTTCTTTTTAACTTTCTTTAATGGTTATTATAATTGAACATCTGCTTAAAATTTTTGTTCGTTTGTCTGACAGTTGTTTGAGGCATATTGAATTGGTTGCTGAGGTCATTGAGATGAGGGATTTAAAAAAAAGAAATACTGGAAAAGGCATAAGGTTTTATACTTTAAATTAGATTTGTACAATATGTGAATCATGCAGGAAGAGTAGTAACACTTTTTACGATACAGGAAAAGCTTTCCAGATCTATTCACGCGATTTTTTTTTAAGCAATTGTTCACTGGCCGTAAGATTTTTATATTCATGAATTCAAAAATTTTATGCTTTTCACGCTTTGTAACACCGGCTTACAGTTACTTCATAAGATTTATTTACAACACTCAAGTTTATTTATAGGTTTTTTTTAGTTTCTAAAGTAAAAATAACTTTACCGGTACAATGATATGTGTAAAACAAAAGCGGATTTTCTTTTATTGCAACAATGAAAGAAATTACCAAAAGTTCAGCAATCGATGAAGAATGTAAACGAAATTTGTATGTTGTGAATGAAAAGAAAAAATCTATTCACTTCTGAACGATTTTAAATTCATATCGATTCCAACAAGGCAATAACGATTTTTCCTTTTTAAACAAAAGAAAAAGAATCTTGAAATATTAATAAAATTCCTTTCATCAAACTATCTAGTTGAGAAGTTTCCTCAGGTTAACCAGCCTGGCATGCAAGTTTGTTTATACATCAGAAGCAGTATCAGTACACAAAATACCGGAAGAAAATTTGGCCTGCTAACTTCTACCTACTATATATACATCCAAGAGTATCTTCAACGAGTAAGCTACACTTTGTAACTACTATGAGCGTATATTATTAGAGAAGACTATTGTGCTAGAAGCATTGTTATACTATTGTCGTGAAGGATTGTGAAGCCTCTGACTTGCCTGCTTGCTACTGCCACTTGAAATTTTGCACTCACTCTCTCTCTCTCTCCCTCTCAACTATGTAGTTGCTTTACAGAACATTGCAAAGTTTTATATGCACGTCGGTTTATTTTGGAGAAAGGCCCTCTCACCTCCAGATATATGCTATTAGTCAATTGAATATCAAGCTTTATTTTATGATACAGAGACTTTTCTATATACGTGTCTTGATTAATGAGATACGGATAACAATATACACGGCTTGAATTTTATATGGGAAAGGGAAAAAAAGGTATAACGATGATAACGCAGTTTTAAGTTTAATTATGTTGTCGCGTCGGGTGAATTATATACTGAAATCCTTTTTTTTTATTATTGTTGTGCTACAATAATACACTGTCAATTTCAATAGTATTCTTTTTCCTTTTTTTTTTACACTTTTACGAACCTTTTATAAGGCATTTTTTTTATCGATGACAGTGGTTTCGTAAGAGTGCAACACCAATTGTCTTTTTTTCCTTTCATTTTATATAAAAAAAATGTTTATTTTCAATACAATAGTCTTAATTTTTATTTTGCTCTATATCGAATCAGTAATATAATTTGATCATTAGAAATTTCGAAAGTAAAGATGAAATTTTAAAAATCATTAATTTTTATAAGTGTTCTCGTCTGAATAATTAATGTGATGTGTTAACCAAGAAAAAAGACAAAATAATAATCTATGGGATTATGAGATGATATATGATATGCTTGAGTATTGAAATTCAATCGAAAAATTTGACTCTAATGGATTTAACACCCACTCACAACCCGTCATGCCTGAAGAATTTAAAGCTCAATGCAAATGTCGTCATGCGATATTTATTATCCATGTTAGATGCACATGCGCGCAACAAATTGACGTAACACAAAATGAACTTTTCTACCAGGGGGCCGCCGCTGCCGCCGGTTACAACCTTTATCGATTAGCGTGAACTTTGAGGGCGAATTCTCGCGATAAAAGGTCGAGGTCAAACTAAAGTAAGCCCGTTTCATTAAATTAACTTTTACAAAATGAAATTGCTATTGTTACTTCTCCACGGAGAATAATGGATATTAAAGTTTATGCTCCAATTTTCAACTTTTATGATACCTTTTTTTATTATTATTTGTATATTTGTTTTATGTATAAATTTATGTTGACATCTAAATTTTTTCAAAGTAACTTATATTTCAATTTTATACACATTAACATAAATTATATTCGAATTTCATTTAATATAAACATTTGTCAAATTAAATAAACGAAAAGATTGAGAAGTTAAAAAAGTCACTGGTATCAAGTAGGTACTTAGATTTAAATGTTATAAAATCATTCAAGGTTTTACCTCGCGTGAAAGTATATTTTTATTCAGCCAAGGGAGTGGTGTAGTTACACCTTTATTTATTTACGTCTACGTAACTTACGAGTATTTTTAAAATAATAAAAAAACAAAAAAATAAAAAAAACTTCATTCTCATTATTTCCAACTTATTTATTAGTCGATTGGAAAAATATTTTATTAAGAAAATTGAACATTAATGCAGTAGTAATAAAATGTTATTACAAGCGCAAAGATAACAGTTACGAATCGTTATTTAGCATAAGTGCACCCGATCATGTTATCTTTATATTGTATCTATATTATCAATTAATCAATCATAGCTAATTATCGATTATTGTTAATCAAAATACAAATTATTTTTATTGAATTTATATTTAAAAAATAATAATTATAACGCAGACGTATATTTTACTCCGAATAATTAAACAACATAGAATAAAGGACTCGTCACCCTACGATTATCCTTCAAGGATACAAATAATTAACACGCAGAAACGCGTGACTCAGACAAGAGATGTTATATTTTTTTTCCCTTTCCCAACTTTTCTTGCATTTCGAACGGAAATAAATTAAAATTTTCTTGCTGGCGTGAACGCGATCGAAAGAAGATCAGAAACCGTATATTGCCTGGACACAAAAATACTTATGCACTCCTAAAGGTGAGATAAAAGAATTTTAAGCCTATGCACCATGAAAAAGATTTATATACACGCAAAGTTGGGACATTTACGAGAGAGACAAGAAAAAAAGAAGATGATATTTAGCTCGAGAAGCGTGACGAGACATATGTATATATACCCGCCTCCGGACGTATATAAAAACTACTTTTCTTCAATTGCGATTCGAGAAAAAAAAGGGGAGAGATAAAAATTGTAATTGTATACTTGACATGTAAAGCTTTGGATTCTTATAGGTCATTAACCGAAAATGAGGATCAAATACTCACGAATCATGCTTTTAGAGGCTTACATTTACGCTAAGAGTCGCTGGTATACGTTAATACTATCTTTTAGTTTATGTTACAAGCAGAGGATTTTGACTGAGTATCTCGACTAGCTTACTTAATTAAGGATATGTGACACGCGTTTATATTTGTGTGAAAAGCTAGCGTAGACTCATTAGATAATTTCGTTACTATAAACAATTGTTTTTTCTTACATTTACTAGATATTGTTAGCAAATAAAGGTAAAGATGTTTTTCTTTTAAGTATATTCATTTAATTATAAAAGTTATTGTTTCTTAACCTAGTTCATTATTACAGGAGATTATTTTTTATAAAATTTATTCTTTATTTTATTTTTTATATTACTAAATAACACATTTTGTTCTTAGTAAGTCATTGTAACAATAGTAATTTAATAAATAATACGAAAGTAAGTAATTTGTTATAAACTATTCTTTTTAATTGAAACAAATGAACAAGAAATGGAATATGTTAGAAAAAATATAATTTACATTCAATACGTACAGAAAATTTTTTTTTTCCAATAAAATTGATAGAATTGCATTGAAAACAAAAACTGGTTTTTATATAGAATGTAAATATACAGAGTAAACTAAACAAAGCAAAATAAATAATTTGATATAAAAAATAAGCATTGTTGTGCTTTGAATAGTTAATTGTTTATTTAACAAAAATCAGTAAAAAATATCTGCAACATTGTTACAGAGAAACAGGAAAGCTAAAAAAAAATATTTCAAATGTGATTACAGACAGAAATGAGCCATTAGTTTTTTGTGTTTCTTTTCTTTTATATACAATAAAACTTTAAAGTAAAATAAATCGTAACTACGAAATTGAGGTCGTCAGTGGCTCACTCGGTAGAGTGAAGGATTCGCAATCTCGAGGTCCCGAGTTCGAATCCCGGTTTCAGCTGATTTATACAAGCACCACTGTACGTTACATGTGCTTTGTTCACAAACACTTATGATCTTCGTCGCTAATTAGCATCGCAATGATTGCTGAAATACAGCGACGTTAAATAAAATAAAGAAAAAAAAAATAGTATTTGAAATTTTATATCTTTTTATTTATTATTTTTTTTCTTTATTACTAATTTATTAGTAAAATCCGAATCGTCTAATAATAAAAAAATAATAAATCTAATGGGATAATTATTAATAATGACTGTATAATATTTTAAAATAAAAATTACAAACTTGTTATAAAAAGTAAAAGACGATTTTTTTTTATACAAATTTTTTCAATAAAAAAATTTTTAAGTGTAGCTTCCGTTTTTAGTTGATTATTTAAAATACCTATATTATTAAAATTTATATTTTTATGATCATTAATAAATTATTAATGATTATCAATTCAATTATCTATCAATTTAATAATTTTCTAGTAAACTTGTAATTTATTTAAAAAAAAAAAAACATTGTCAATTTAATGCTACTAATATATGGTCATTTTACATCAATACGGAAGAGCTGTTACTTTACAACATGCAATTGTCCAGATCTTTGTTATTTTAGAAGTTCACATCATATGTCTTAAGATAAAAACTATTTTATAAAAATATTTCATAAAAATATTAATAGAATAATTTTTGTACTGCGATTTTTATTTATAAAGATTAAAATTGAATTAATTAAAATATTTATTAATGCTTCTTTAATTTAGCAACACATTTTTATTCTAGCGAAATCCAATTAAAATTATTGCAAAAGATTATTGAAACGAATTAATGTACATCTTAAAAATTAATACCCATATTTTCATTAAATTCTTTAATAATTCTTTGTTATATAAAAAAAAGATTTATTCCTTCTTTTCATAAATTTTTAAAGGAAATTTTGGTTTTAACGTCTGCTAATACAAACAGTATCTATATCATGACCATCTTTTATGTTTAATCAATAATAAAATACGATAGTAGTAAGTTTGTATTTTACAAAAGCTACAAACTTTTGCCTTTTAATAAATCAAAATTTTCAATTTCAAAGTATCTTCAACAAAATCAAAAGACATAATTTAAGAACATAAATGGACACGTCCGGTATAAGTAGTCAAGCCTTTCTATGGTATTAATTCTATAATTTATAGTTGTAAAAGAAGAATCTTTAAATCCTTCGAAATTCATGGTGACTAACTTTTATAAATGTTCGCGTAGCCTTCATATACTGTTTTGTGCTCTCAAGCACATCGCGTGCAGTTTGCAGCACTCTTTTTTTTATTTTGCTTCTCTTTTTTCCGTAAGAATTTATTTTTCTTGGCCGGTGTGCTGGTGCTTGCGCTATACTTGAAAACTTTTTCTTCGGCGCTCTTAGCTTTTAGTATTCGGCAAATGTTTACCTCTTCGTGGATTCTATACGCAAGTCATTGCTAAAGTTGGAACTTCAAAGCTCATACATGACGTGCTTGGAACTACCACCCTAGCGATTTTCTTTGTAGCTAAACGTAAGATTGTAGTGCTTTAATATTTTAGTAGTGCGTAAATGTGTACATTACATATAAAAAAAAAATGAAAACTACTTTAAAATGTTCAAGATATTCTTAAAGTCAGAATTGCAAAGTTACCTTTGACTGGTATAAACTTTTTTTCCTTTTATACATGTGAAAAACTTGTAAAAGGAGTTCTTTTACAGATATAAGGATGGTAATAAAAAAGGTTTAAGTGTTTTTACTTTCGTAGCAGAAATTTTTTTTTTCGAATAAATTACAGGACGTAGAAATACAATGAAAAATATAGAATCGATAATAAAATGCATTATTAATATTTGTTGTTCGAACAGGTTTTTGTTAAGTTAATTGATAATGAAATATTAAAAATGTCTAAAAAACTTTACCAACATTTCGAAATTGTTAAATTAATACTGAAATATTGCATTATTAAAGAAGATTAAAAACATGATGTTATACTTGAAAATATTTTCTGTACTTAAAATAAATCCGCTCCATTTCCACGCATTAAAGCTTCATGATGATTAAAAATTTAAAATGCACTCAATTTTCCGTAAATACTTAAAAATACCGCATAATAATAAGCGTTTTAAATAAAAAATAATGAATGCATAAATTTATTTATAATATCATTAATTTGATAAACGTTTCATTAAGAAAGAATGCAGACCGAAAATATCCATAGAATAAAAACGGTTATATTATTACTGACAGGCAAATGAAAATAAATATTCAGGCTACGTAAAAATTGGCTTCCGTTATACCGAGGCGCGATGAAATAAAAAAAAAAAGAAAAAGCAAGAAAAAAAATATATATGCAAACAGTCCCGTACGAAAATCGTGCAGAGGCCTCTCGTCACTTCATCAAAAGAGCAATTCAAATCGTGACCGCGATATGAAGCTAAGTAAGTGGCTTCTCTCTTCCTTTTTTTTTTGCTTTGCACATAAAACAGAGCGAGCGCGGCACGCTTACATCGCGCTACTTCATAATTGAGTGGTATTTATACATATATAGCATGAGCATATATATGATATATGACTTTAAAAAAAAGAGAGAAGAGAGAGATATGAGAAAAGGCATGCGCGAGTTTCCATTCGCGTTAGCTTTACAAAGTACATCTTTGCACGTTAAAGCAGTTAACGTTATATACAAAAGTAGAATGAAGAGTATTTTAAAAGCGTGCTTAAACCATAAACTCTTGGCAGCTTCTTCTTCTTCTTCCTCTGGTGGTTCATCTTATTATAAGAAAAAAGCTGTTGCGAGGATCTTGATAAAAGTTTGAGCGTTTGTAAATCAATCGCTGAATTTAATCTGCACTCGAGTTTTTATCTATATGTACGCATGGTAGTTATTGGATGAACTTCTGACGTCAATACGTATATTGCAAGCTTAACTAATCGAATCGAACAATCGTTTTCATTAAAGCTTTATTATTAATATAACTGGAATTTTATTTTTTAACGTTTACATCAATATTTTCAACAAAAGATAAATTACTTAAAAAATTTTAATTTAAATATTGATATATTAAAAAATTTCAAAGTATTATCACGCCGATTTTATGTCTTTACGGTATTAACTTGTATACGAACCCAAGCTATTGTATGAAATAGGCAAGAAGCTCTTAAATTCTTTACTATTCTTCTATTCAATACTTGCATGAAAAATGGTAAAATAGAGCACAATGAGGAATAGCAGATAAAAGCTTCTTATACCTATTATACATCATCTTTTAACTGGGACAGTAAAGATAGCCTTTATTGAGTTAAATGTATAGATATACAGTAATGTGATAAGGAATTTTTGAAAGCACAATTGAGAATACTGTAAATGCTCAATTTTATTATTAATTATATAATTAACGATAAATAATATCTACGAACAACTATTAACTATTTTATTTATTCCTTTTAAACGCATATAAAACGAAAATTAAAAAGGTGTCTTGCGCAATCACAATAAAATAAATCACGTATAAATTAATCATGAATACATGTATACACGATGAATTTGAAAAGACGCATAGTAAGTGCATCAGATGTCGAGTAAGAAGGATTATTTACTAGATCATGTGCAGCAGAAAATTTTATGATACCTGAGAGTTAGAGCAATCACAATTCAACTTATTCAACGCGTCTGACATTGATGAATCATGTGTGAACTATATATAGCACGCACCTGAAAGCCTCTGATACCCTTCCCCTCGAACCGATAAATATCATTTGGTAGGTAAGAATTTGACTAATCGAGTCAAGAAGCTACATCGTATGCTCTTTACCTGTACGCGCTATGTATTATCCAGCGTTATCTTTAGTGCGCTTTCAAAGTGCTCCGTTTCATCTTCGTATATCAAAAAACCAAATTATAAGATGAGGCGTTCGTACAAAAGATTAAATAATAAAAAAAAATAAGAGACAAGATAATAATGCAGGTTTGGTAAAGCTCAAGTACTTTGAGTAAAAAAAAAAGTAATTCATTCAAGGAGTAGAGTTTCAGCTTGATGTTGCATCGTAAAGCGAATCATAACTCATCTTTCATCAGGCTTTAACATAAGCTTCTTCTAGCCCACTTTATCATCTTCTTCGATGTGCATCTTTCTAATTTTTTTTTCTTCTTTTCTTTTTCGTTTTTCTAACGTTACAGTTGCATCGAATCTTTGGAAATGTGAAGATGCTGGAAGAAAAAAGCTTAGAGAAGTGACGGCAGATGAGTTAAAATTGTTCCATATAATACACGTCGTCGTAAGATTGTTAAGTAAAGTGTAGCAAAAAAAAGAGAGAGATGGTGACGAACGTAAAAGTGGCATAGCTATGGTGACTGAATAAAAGGGTAAGAGACCGAGTTTCTTAAACAACAGCAGCCAGCAGCAGCGTACTCTCTTTTTCTCTACTGTCTTTCGTACTGTCTCACTTTTTTTCTTCTCTTTTCCTCGACACCTGAAAGACGAGAAGGGGAGCCCACTCTAGCTTTATTAATCCAAGAAGAGATCCGTTTACAAAGAGGACGATGAAACTGGAGCCCGGAAATCACTCGAGATACCGGCGCTCGACGTTCACGCCAGTATGTTACCAAGCTCTCCTGATCTCTCTCTCTTTCCATTCTATTATAGAGATCGATTTGATCTCTCACCTACTGACTAGCTCTCGATTTTTTTTTTCTTCTGCTTCTCTTTTTACTATTTTTTTTTTCTCTTTTTCTATTAAGTTGACTTTTCAAGATCCTTTTTACAGATGGCCACTGCACATACTCTAGAGTTTTCTCTTTGCCCACGACTTTCGTATAAATTCTTGAAAAATCGAAGAACGTTTTCAACCAAGAGAGATGTAAGAGCAAAAAAAAGGAGTAAAGAAAGCTGATCGAATCTCTTCTCGATGCTCGCGTTACACACACTGACACACGTGTGCATTTAAACTAAAGAATCCACTCTTTATATATTCTTTATCCGCTGGGATCAACGATCGGGATTTTTCTCTTATTCTGTTACTTTAAATGCAAAATCGCCTGAGGTCATTGCCGAAAGTGACGGTCAGTCTTAATCTTGGCTTAAAATTGTGGCTTATGCAAGAACAGGAAGGTAAATTCGTTTATTTTGTACCGCGAGAGTTACTGTTCTAATAAGACGTTAAATTATTTGACAGGAAATTCATTTACTGGATATAAAGCTTTGCTGTTTATTTTCACTTGTCATTTTAATCTTTTGATATTCTAGTTTATAATTTTAAAACAAAAAAACAATAAATGTACTAATAATTTTTTTTATGAATATATAATGTGATTCAAAATTTTAGTTTATCTGAAATTTAAAAATATATACACAAATATCATTTTAATAATATATCTTCAAAGTTTATAAAATATTGCTTTAGTTCAGAATTATCAACAAAAAGTTATAATTACAAAAGAAAGTTTGAATAACAAACAAAAAAGCTAATACTTTTTGTGATGTTTGATTATTGATTCAGCTGCACGTAACATATGCGTATCAATTATATTATATTATAAATGATTATATAATCTTACGTGGGCACAGTACGGGTACACATTGTGCATGCATTTCGATTGAATCTTTAATAATTCTTACCTGAAACAGAAAGAAAAAATACTTAATTAGAATACATTAAACGATAAGATTGAATTACTTAAAAATAAAATAAATTACATATTATTAAGAAATATCATGATCAGGTAAACGTGTGAATGTACCGAAGCGTACGGTATAATTAACTTTAACAGATGAAGTATATATGTAACTACAGTATCACATAAATAGTGACTTTTGCAGCTCATTTAGTTGACGGACGTTAAAAAAGAAAGAACAAATGAGTATATGTCACAAGTTGATGCTATTTTCCAAGTGTCACGTCAAGCAGCTCTTCTCCCCCAAAAAAATGAAAAGAAGAAAATTACTGCGCGTTTCTAAGACAATGGTCAAGCTATGAATAAAGATACGGGTGCTATTGTCGTCGACCTAAGTCGACGTTGTCATCCTGTCAAGATACCAAAATATAACAACTGTTAACCTTGACCCTAATTAATCTAGCAAAATATATATATTGTACTTAATTTAAAAGAACACATTTAGCTCCATTCTCTAATCTATGTTAATCTCATTAGGACGTACAGAGGAAACGAATGTTTCCAAACCTGTTTTAACCAAAATTTTAAAAAATCATGATTTCTATAATATATTATATATATAAAAAAAGGTATAGAATGTAGAAAACATATACCTTATTTGTGCTACTCCTAGTTTCTTGGGAGATGAGTTTGTCTGATAAGGTTTTCCTTATGGCGTATCACGCGTTCTCTCATAGCGATGTTTGCATAAAGAGGGTGCGCATAAGTATATGTGTATATGCATGTGTATATAAATATATATAAGCGTTGACTCGTTACCACAGTAATTTATCAAATAAAGAAGGCGAGCCCCACTCTCTCTCTCTCAATGTATATATGCGCGAATACTTCTGGGAATCCGTTATGGGTACTGTGCGGAATAATAATTTTAGCTCTCAAAGCTTAGCGAACTTGAATAATGGAAGAGTTCTTGGACATTTTTATATTAACAATTTTAACATATACGTGATTTATATGATTTAAGCGCACGTGCAAATCAGCTGGGAACACGCGGATAGATATAGAATCTTTGACCATGACGATACACCGGTATGAGAGAAACATTTTCTTATTTCAATAATATTTATGCTCTGGAAATTTATTCTTACTTTGGTAGAAATAAAATATAAATATCAAGAATAAAAGTATTTATGGTACCAAAAATTGGTCAGTTTGCACAAATTGAAAATTTTAGTGGTTAATATATCTTAATTGTGAATTTTTGTATTAAGAACTATTTTATTTATATGGTATTCAAGTTATCAGGTGGATATAGAAATATTGAATGCACTGTCAAAGAAATTAATAGATAACATTCTGAATAAGTGAGATAAATTTTTCTTGATCGTATCATCTGAGATTCCATTTGCAAACAAAACTATAAAACATTTTGAAATTGGCAAAGTTCGTTTGTGCTTGCGGGAGTCTACGTGTAAAAGTGAAATAAAAAAAAAGAAGAAGAAAAAAATGATAGCTCATAGAGTTAAAGTAAAAGTAAAAATCCGTTAGAAATCCGTGGAAAATTGCCAATATATAGCAGTAGATTGGCCAGAAAACATTATTCGCGGATTTGCCGCTTTTGCGGAATATAACTCGCGTCGTCCTGAGATTTCGAGGCAGCGCTTCCGCCTGATTTATCTAGCCGTTTTTCCAATGAGCAGGAGGAAAAGGACCTTACACAAGAGTATAGAAAATCGTTGTCGTCGTAGTATTGGCTGCGCCAAAAGTTCCTTTTTTTTTATTTTAACGATCGCAAAAGCCATGCTTTATATATACGTCCCTTTGGGATCACCAATGCAACGCAAACGGGCTCAATCGGCGCCTTTTCTTTCTTTTTCTTTTTCTCTCGCTGGCTAATGTTCAGCAAGTTAAAGAAAACGCTGACGCGGTTTTACCGCACAACAGGACAAATAATGATAAAAAAGAGCACATACTTCTTAAATCTTGGCTGTGTGAAACTTTTAAATCGTATTAGAAATTTATAATAAAAAGACTAAATTTTTCATTTAATCCAATTATAAGTATTTCATTTACAAAATAGTATTTTTATAAAGCTTTTTAATAGATTTGCACATCATTGAGTTATATTTAATTTTAATAACTGATATAATACGACCCAAAAAATGACAAGTATTTATATTAGATTAATCATTGGTAATACCTTTTAATATTTTATCAAAACTAATAGTCATTTTTATATGACTATTATAGTAAATCAATGAAAGTGGCAACTTTAGTGAAAATATTGAAATAACACAGCCATCTAAGTGAGGATATTAAAGTAAAACATCAATTCAAACTTGGTAATTTTGTCGAGAACGTTCGATTTTCGTGACAATAATCGAAACGTAAATCGTTTAAAGAGCTCGTTCAGATGTGCAGTGCACTCCATCGCAGTATATACCGAAAGAGAAAAAAAAATAAAAAGAATAAAAAGACGCCTTGAGGTATGTGCAGCAAGCCAGTTGTTGTACTCTGCAGTGAAGAAAACTGTAAAGTTCGTTTTATAGTTGAACATAAAAAAGGTTGCGCTGATAGTTCTTATTCTCTTTTCTCTCCTCTATTTCTGGGCGCTGAGGTGACGCTGCTCTTGTAGAAACGTATTATTGGATCCTTTTTTATGACAACATTGAATTAGGACATTAAAAAAGAGTTGGGATTGGAAGTACAAATTCACATAAATTCCAGTAGAATAATCTTCCTTCTTTTTTATTCGATTCCTATAGGCAAATCTACTATGTATTCAAATAATATGACTTTTTGTTATGAGCACTGAATATTGATGTTTAATAAGTATTTTGGCACACACAAGAAGTGAATATACAATTTGTTTTTAAATATAAATTAAGTTGCAAATGGAGTTGCAAATAATATTTAAAAAATCTTTTTAATATTATTTGTTATTTTGAAAATATTTTTTTTATATGTTGGCTTTACAATGTGACCCAATTCTAAAACCGTAACACTTTTTATTTTTTTACTGTTTAAATTTTTGTTTTGATTGTTATCGTATTGTTTCATATGGCTCAATAACTTATTAGTTTTATCCCAATACGATTCTCTTGAATTAAAAAATTATTTTGCAACAAGATAAACATTCAATTGTATTAATATTTAAACATTAAAAAAAATATTATGACAATAAAACAGAAGATTATACGTTATTTTGTTGCAAAGTCATACGGCAGCTTAACTTTAAACGTCCACGCATAAAGCTTCAAAGTTTCAAAAGAGATCTTTGTTTCTTTTAAAACAAATGCATCTCTTGACATTCAAAGCATTCATCACAAAGTACAATTTGGTTGTTATATACGTGAGTTTGAAGTTTTTGATACCAGCTGGGTCTGAGTGTATACTCTTTAACTTCAGATATGTCTTATGAAATGTAAAAAGAGAGGGAGAAACTTTTCAACATTACGGCTAAGTTTTAGAGCTCGAATCGAGAGTAGATTACAACCTGGCTATAAGAAATTTTTTTTTCTTTACTTCGAAGTTGTAAATTTAAAATAGGTAGTCGGTTTTTAGAAAACTTTGCTAATATGTAAATCAGATGATAGTGAGTAATCTTAAAATTTTATTTAGGAGTAAAAATTTTATTACAAAAAGCTACACAATAAAAGTTTAATTTCTGTTAAAAAATCCACGAATTTCCACATCATTTATATCTTAAATACTTCAAGTGTAACAGTATTAAAAGTAACAAATTATACAATCTTAATAAAGCTATTTTTAAATAATTCAGAATAAAAATTCTTTTCGGCAAATCACAATTACGTACTAAGAACAGGAAGATATGTAAAATTTCAAGCACACACACACGTGCGCATAAAAACATATATTAGCCGCAGCAATTATACTTGTTATAGGCTAATGTGGTACGTCATATGTCGCATCTCGTCTCAACGTGCATCGCATCAATGTATTTTGTCGCTAAACAACTTTAACCCTTTTTCTCTTCGACCTTTTATCCTTAGTTTAAAAAGTTCAACTCTCGAGCTCTATATAATCTAAAGAATTATGGCCAAGTAAGACGTGTCGTAAAAAAAGAAAAAAAAAATGAAAAGGTATAAATTATGCTATAAGGTATTGGTAAAATTTTCTTGGTAAAACTTTCTCTCGGTGCAGTAGTGAGATGGTTTTTTGATTGCCCTCGTCGTCGTAGCTTTTTTTTCACGCTTTCTATTATTCATTTACAATTGTTATTATATACATACATATACAATCGGTCTTTTATTTTATGATTGTTCGCGTTATTATTCGATTCGATCGTTATTGTTATTAAAATTTATCGTGAATAACATATGATACAAAAGGTTACTTTCTTTCCTCAACATTAACTGATCAAACGATTATGATAAGCCTGTACAACTTTAATATGATTTCTCTTATAAAGTCGGATATTGATAAAAAATAAATGTAAAATTTTTCCGTGCATATATAACGGCTTTAACAGTTAGCTAACTGAATATTAAGAGGCAAATAAATTGTGCACTAAATCTTATGATGCATATATTACAAACTCGAACTAGAAAAAATATTATAGATATTGATTCGTGTAATCAAGAAGATTTAAGTTGAAAAAAAAAGTTAAAGCATATCCGATCTCCAGACTCAACAGCAGTTGAGAGATTTTATTTCTACATATATGTATAGATATGTATTAAATACAATCGATGATGTTCGAAGCGGCTTCCCTTGGAGAGAGCCTTTGGTAAAAGTAATGCATAAAGTCGGCTCTCTCGTACAGGCAATACAAGATGATGGTACCGAGTTTGCGTTATGGCAATCGGCATAAATTGTCAGCGTGTTAAAAGGCACATACACGTAAGCCCCGCACACCGTGTGCGATCCATTACTGCTTCTTTATTTATCGATGAATCTTTAAACATATACGACAGGTTGCATATCATTCTCAAGACTTATTTCCGTGGAAAATGCTACTACTACAACTACCACTACAACTACTCAGTTATATGTACCTAAAGCTCATCCTCTCGTTTGCTTCCTCTTCACGCTTTCTATTACGTATGAATTTTTAAAATTGCATTCATATTTATGGCTTTTTTGAATCCATATATAATTTAAACAATGAATTCAAATTATTTTAATGTTATCGAGTTTTCTAATCTTTTACGATAAATTTTTAACAGATAGAAAAAGATTTTTTAGAAATAAAAGCAGGAAGTTAATTAATTGATTACACGCTCTAAATTTTTATCACATTAAAATTTATAAGATCAAATTTAATGTAGAAAAAAAATTTATTGATATATACGACCCAAATAAGTATAAAAGATCATATATTCGAGAATGTTGCCTACTCTTGCACATGAACAAATAAAATTAACTGTTTAAATTCTCTGTGAACAAAAGGACTATTATTAATTTTTTAAGTTTTGATATTCATTAGTGGCACAAAAAGTAAAATAAATCGATAAGTTTTTATATTATTTTCAACTTGATTTTAATTGTATTTCGTTTGTTAATGTATATATATTTTTTTTTTCTTTAACTTCGCTATATTTATGCTATTTGTAATGCTAATCAGCGACGGAGCTCGTAAGTGTGTTTGTGGACAAAGCACATGTAACGTACAGTGGTGCTTGTATCAATCGGCTGCCGAGAGCGGGATTCGAACTCAAAACCCCGAGATTACGAATCCAACGCTCTACCGACTGAGCCACTAAACGGCTCAATCAATATATTCATTTGAGAGAAATTAAACTTTATTAGAATCAAGAAATTTTATAAATTATACGTTATCTTTGAAAGAGTACTTATTTTTAGAAATATATATATAAATGCTCCTACAGTGATATGCAAAAAGATATGACTCAGAAAATTTAAATGCTTTATGTTATATTCCTTGAAAATCTCATAAAAACAGATTCAAGAAAGTGTAATTATTCAAAGATATATATAAGGACTAAAAAGCGTTATTTTAAGTACAGTTGCTTATTTTACTGCCCCTAAAGTGATGTTTAATTTTATGGTTATATTAATTATTGACTTTCCAACTATGATTTTTTTAAACTTGCTTTTTCTCAATTCGGATAACATTACTACTTTCCTTTGTATTGCTTTTATTTATTTTATTAAATTGGTCAAAAGTTTTTGAAATAATCAAATAAAATTCGTAAATTATTTCAATATATATCTTTAACAAAATATAATAATACTAAATATTTAACAATCCAACAGACATAAAGTGTGTAAAATATAACCTTTTACAGAAGATCCTTTTTATCTTTTTTTTCAATTCAATAAAATTCAATTTTCCTAGAACGTGAAATGGCAGTAAGAATTTTATGACTTTAGTTTCTGGTGACTTCGCCCTGACATTCAATAAATCAGACCACGAAATATCCTCTTTAATATATGTACACATAATATAAAATTCGTTTATTCTCGTGCACTTCAAAGATTTACAAGGAGCGATTTTAAAATAGCCAATAGTTTAAAAAAGAAAAACTACTCCTTGAGTCGAAAGCTCGCGTGCAAGGTATAATAAAATCGAAAATGCAATAGTGGAACCTTCAACTCTATGTGTTTTACAATGCGCATAGAAGTTCGTGTAAGAAAGATGTTGCATATACATTTAAACTTCGTGTGCTGTAAACACCATACGAATGGTACGACAATGGCGCGATATCAAACTCGGATCGCAAGCGCGTACAAACGACAAAACAAGTGGACAAACTTACCTTCATCTTAACCAACTATTTTTCTTTCTTAAAAAAAAAGTAGAAAAAAAAGAAAATAAAAAAGAGTTGACATAGGACCTACGTTCACGCAAGGTGAAGAGTCAAGTCATTGCGACTTATTCACTTTCTTCTTTCATGTTTATGCGAATAAAAATTTTTTTCTAGACGTACGTATACATATGGAAGTACGCGTGTGGTCTTAAAACTTGAAGATGCGAAGATTCGCGTGTAATGTGTGCATACATATGCGTCCTGTTGGCGCGTGAGCTCGCACGGGATAAAAAGGAGTATATGGTACTTGTCGTTTTGTATACGCTCATGAAATTTTAAGAATGAAGAAAAAGAGAGAAAGAGTAGAGATTGATTGGCTTCCTTAATCTGCTAAGACTTGACAAAGCAATATTCAAGAATGACTTTTTTTAATGATGACACGTAGGATTATTAAAAAAAATATTTGAATTATTGTTAAAATTATCTCTGTGACTTTCAATAGATAACTAAATTTAGATAGTTTTATAAAAGTAATCTCGTTAAGCTGTGAAATATTGGAAATATTCAAAATGAACTTAGATTAATATTGCAATTTATTTTAGCATTATAAATTACTGTTTTAACAATGTAATTACTGCGCTCCAAATTATTTATCCTTTGATAATATAATCATTGTAAACGATATCAAAATAGACGTAATCCGGTAAGCAGTACAGAGACTGTAAAAATTGAATTTATTTAATGAAATAAATTTAGTACGTGCATTAATAATTATTGATATCTTTTGATAAAGCTGTATAAACAAAGCTTGATTTATATGCTAGACTCTGTAGTCGCTAGTTTATGCAGCTATAAAATGAAAATAACGATAAACCTAAATCTGCTCTTAATTAAAGGTATATTAAATAAAATTGATTAAATTTAAGGGAAAAATAACTAAAAAGAATACATATTTTTCAATACTTAAAATGAGAACGTTTATACAATACTTTAATAACGTAATATGTATTCGGAACAAAGTAATTTTTTCCATAAACGTAAATAAAAAAGTAAAAGTAAAAAGAGTATGATAAAAAGTTGTATAATAAAAAAACCTCGCGAGTCACAGGAATATGGATGAAATTTAAAATCATTGTAAACAATCTGAAATTACAGAAAGTATTGTAATTTGATACTATTTACAAATGTGACTTGGATAAAACTCGAATAATTTTTGTACAATATAAAACCGGTAATATTTATATAATATTCTTTTTTTACATAAAATTTTTCAAAGATATATCTGCAAATTGGTCATAACGTTATCCTATATTTCCATTTTTCCTGAGAAAGTACCATTTAAAAAATAAAATTGAAAAAAGATGGTTAAAGTTTTATTATTAAGCATTAATGTGTAAAATTTACGTGATATAATAATTCATTTTAAGCATCGATATAAATCAAATATTATTTTATCGGCTGCATACTTTAGCTGATCGCTATTTTTCTTTTTATTACGATAAAGCTCCAATAAAATACCAGGTTAAGGGATATAACAGCTGTACCGATAGTAAATTCGGCCTATGCGGGTTTACATACTCAGCTGGTGGTAAAGAGTGCGTATATCCCTCACGCTGAGAACATATATATACATATAAAGAGGACACACTGTGTATCACCGGATGATGATTTTCGAGTGGACGATCAAAATATATAAAACCGGTTTTTATCAAAAAGAGAGGAAAACAACTGGTCTGTATATTATGAGGGCGCTGATATGATATGCTCAAGGGGTCGAAGGTTCAACGAAGTAGTAGCGGTCTTACGGGCGTTTTTTTTTGCCATGGGCTGACAAGACTATATAGATATACGGGAAAACGAGTCTCAAGCTGCCTCCGAGTCATGCATCAAGATTCGCAAAGAATAAGTTAAAAAAGAAGAAAAAATGAGCAAGAAAGAAAAGCTTTAAAGATTAAAAACAAGCCAAGACTGGACTATTATTCAGCTTATGGCTTATATACGTTTGTATAAATGGAAAAGAGAGCGAAAAGGGAGTAAGGATAAGAGATAAAGAGGTATAACGTATATGAAAAAAAAAAAGAAATTACTTGTAAAAGAAGTTAAGAGAAGTTGAAAATAAAATAATGAAAGATGGAGGTCATGTTTATATATATGTATATAATCTTTGTTGTTTCGTTTTACCGCAGTATACGTATACAGCTGCTATGGATGCTTTATGACACGACCTTTCGCTAGCTTTATTTATCGATTCTGATGCCATCCTTTTACCTTATGGAATACAAGTTGGAATATACATAAGAGAAATAGAATGAGAAAGAAGAAAAAAAGAGATCCTATGCTTTAACTGTATATAACGCGTAAATTACGTGTATTGTTATTCCCGGACGGATTGCGAAAATAAATTGCTATTTATGTCCCACCGAACGTCTTTATTTATAGACAGGCATTATTGTATATTCTTCTTTTTCTTCTCCTTTCTTTATCTTATCCCTTTTTTTTGCATAGTAGAATATTTTACAATGATGACGTCATTATTGTTAGGCATCTCTCGAAGAAGCTCACGGAATATTATGCAATGTTGATTAGTCTAAACTAATTTACGTGCGAATATTTACGTTATTCAGCAAAGCTCCGGCTATACCATAATTTATGGCTTATCTTGGTAGAATTTATTCGCTTGATTATGGAAAATTTTCTAGGATGTTATTCGATATTTTGCGCGATCGATAGAGCATAATGGTGTTTTCAAATTAAAATTTGAATTTTTCGTCTTTACGACAAATATTTATTGCTCATACGTTGAGTTAACAGATAAAATATATACCTTTTTTATGCGAGTCGTGTTTATTAAAAGATAATTTTTGATCAAAATGAATTTTCTAATGGCCAACAAATTTATATGTAATTTTATTTATCTGCAATTTTTGTAATTTGTATAATGTATTCTTTAGCGCCGTTTTATATTACATTAGCAAAACCGTTCGTGTACATCATAAATTACATTAATAAGTTAAATTAAAAAAAAAATTACTTAAATTTATATACCTGCTAACGCTTCTCATTTTTAAATTGAAACAGACAGAATTACGACTACACATTAAAAGGAAAAATACAGAAAAAAACGAGCTAGACAAGGAACCGCATTTGAAAATATCGCAATTGCTTATGTGGCGCAACGCATATACGATCGTCCCAAGCGATAAGAAAGAGAGAAATAGAGAAAAAGAGACTGAACGAAACTCGAAAGTGTATATAAATGTAGTAAGTAAAGAAAATGCAGAGTTGCGTACGCAACATATATTAGAACTACCGTAGTATCTTGTCCACCATGGAAACATATAATACGCGTTTATATGTGTTTAAGCTTAGTTCACACGTGTCTAAGATGCACCGGTATGATTTTCCTTTGTTTATTTTTGTTGTGTGTGTGTATATGTATTCGAGCCTGGCGTATGATTACAATCATCATACGTCGACTGTAAAGCTTAGAATGAACTAATCGGTGTATAGGCATTATACTCGACTTACATCTGCATCACGTTCGAGATTTATGGATTATGCGAACGCAATTTTACAAATAACAAGATAAAAATTTTGAAAAATTTCTTTGTTACTATACTTAGGTTAAAATTGTAGAAAATAAGTTTGGAATTTGAAGTTTCTAGAGCCGATCGAAAGGGAGAATTCTATTTTAAAAGTTAAACCAGGATCGCAGACGGAAAATATATATATATTTTTTCGCAAAGAGAAATTTCTCCAGCCCTCTATCAGACGCGAGAACAGATCGATTACTGCAAGTATCATTTCGTAGCGAAGCACTTATTTGGTTATATAGTACGTGAGCACATGATTTACGTAAGTATAGGAATAATGATACTTCACTGCAGTGAAATTGTAAATTACGAATAAAGAAATGTAGATAGACGTGCAGTACGAATGACCATTAAAAATTTGAACAGACGGTACGTTAGAATATTCAAAAGTCAAAATTGTTGATTTGCCATGATGAGGTTTGTTAAATATACATAAATCAAATGATGCAACCTGCTTAGATTTCTAACTTTTATGAGTAATTTTAAATCGTCATAATCAATTTTTACTTCATCAACCAGAATTTCAGATTAATTTATGATGATAATAAAATAATGTAATTAAATTTAAATTTTACGAAAATAAATGATAATAGTATAAGTTCTTATTAATCTATAGATAACAGGAAAAACCTGTTGGAATGATTAATAGCTTATAAAAATAAAGGATCTGTTGGGAAAAAAATAACTGTTTAATTAAAAAAAGTTTCGTTTTTCGACATTATTCTCAAACTGTATATACTTTATTCGGTTTAATATTTGTTTTACAGATTTTATTCTGATACAATTTTATTAAGAACTATACATATGAATATATTTCAAAGTAAAATTAAAATTGAATTTTACGGATGTATAATTAATGCAGAGAATACGAATTTTTGCGATATAAAATAATTTTTTAAGCTCACGGAAAACAAACTAGTATTTTTAATTAAAAAATGTAAGTTAATTAAACAAATGGTAAAGTTTTAATCCCCCGTATATAGAAACGTCAATCAATTGCTTACAAGTTCAGCAAATCCATCTCTTTTTAAAAAAGCAAGAAACGAATTCCGTTGTAATTTTACATACGTAACTGATCATTCCATTAAAAAAAAGTAAAACAAATCAAAGAGAACGCTGAAAACGGAAGAAGACGAGAGCAGTCAATGAGTCGTTTACGGGAAGTACCGTTTGGAAGCATTGACTTTACGAATAATTCAAACGTACATAACGCAACGTCCATGTATATATGCGCATATATGTGTTTGCAAAATATGTTACTCGTAACGTACACGATCATATCTCGGGATGCATATAAGCGCGCGCATCCGTTATACATGGGGCAAAATGTTTCGCGAGCGCGCCAATGTTTAGTTAATATGCATGCACGGCTCAATTTACATTGGTTTGAGGTAACGTGTACGAAAAAGAAAAAACAAAAACGTAAAAAGAAGAAAAATATCTACACATATAGGTGCATAAATGTATTGTACGCGGAAGAATTCTAACTGCAATATAATAAAAATCTCGTGAGACCAGCCGTAGGCTATCTCTTTTCACGTTCGATAGATAAAATACACAGTTTCCTTCTTTTTTTTCGGTTATATATTGTTGCCTAAAACCAAGCAATTTTATTTTTGTTTTTTAAACAATGGAAAACTTTAAAGTTCAAGGACCTTTTAAGAACAATTGGAAGCTCTTTCGCTGGGAAAAACTAGTGGAAAAGTTAAAGTTAAACTAGTTTTATACCGAAAACTTTTTAGTAGAAAAAGACGTGACCGGCAAGCCAAGGAGATTAAATCTGTTTAATTGATTTCAGTTAATTAAATAAATTACTTAAGAGAGTATCTTTATACTATATGACAAATTTATTGTTAAATAAATTACTCTTAACAGATAAGTAATTTTTTATTATAAATTTTCATAATTTTTTTTTGAATTTCTATAAAAGACATTTATTTACTAATTCAATTTATTCGTTGATTGAGCAATTTCAATCAATCTTTTTCATTTTAAACATTTTCACGAAGAATAAATATATTTTTGTAAGAGGAATTTAGCGATTGAAGAATTAATATTGATTCTATCGCACTTTGAACCCAGGTAAAGTAATCAACTTTTTATGTGGAATTTAATAAAGTTTAATGATACCAGCTGTGAAAGGCTGTATTTTCAATAACCAAATTGAATTTGAATGTTTTACGTTGGTGAATCCTTTTTATATTAAACAAGTAATCGTACATTTTTTTTCAAATACAATTATTATATTAAATAGTTTTTAATTATTAATCAAATTTCTAAGATCTATGTATTGTATTTTAATAGAATTTTTTTAAATAATTTAATTTTAATGATATTTTGCAAAAAGTTCGTGAAAAAAATATTTTTTATGATATTAAAAAAAAACAGATTTAAAAAAATCAGAAACTGAAAAAGAAAATAATGAAAATCATATAAATTCAAAATCGTGAATAATAGTTAAAAGTCTTGAAACATAGACAGAGCCCGTGCACACGTGCAGCAACAACGGCACATAATCCGCCTTGGGATAAAAAGAACGGTAAAAAAAAAGCACGAGAAAAAAAAGCATAAGCAAGAGCCTCATTGACAAGAGAGAAGTCTCAAAGCATGCAGTACGTTCCTTTGCTAACGAGCTCCTAGTGCTGCTGCTGCTGCTGCTTCTAGTCTGTCTTTTCCATGTACTAGGCGCCTCTCGCGAAAGCGAAACCGTACGTGATTTCATCCTGCAGCCCACATCCTGATGTATATGTATATTTTACACACACACACATATATACACGCACACTCAGAATCTTTCTAGAGAGTTATATAGAATTAAAAGACGGACGATGCCGCTTGGTACTCTTAGAGATCAAGTTCAACAATCCTGTCCCGCGGGCGTGTCCGATTCTTTCTCTTTTTTTTTCAAAGTTTCTCAAGTGTGGGCTTTTGTATATGTATACATGGCTGCATTACTTCCCTTCCTTTAATGACAGATGAACTAGAAACCCTTTCCTGTCATATTGCATTAGCATTGAATTTTCATTGTTTTTTTTTCTTTGACAGACATCTAGTTTCAATTATTTTAACTTTCAAATACCTCTGGATAAATATTGTCTTTTAATTTTTAATTCTTATAGATACAGTAGTTAATTCAAGCATAGATTTATGGCTTATTATGCGAATAAATATGAAAAAAATCATTAATTTCAAAAACATCTTGTTTCATTTTCAAGACGTATACAACAAGATATTAGAGTTGATTTACAATACGGAAAACAATCTGTTCTCTTACGCTCGTACGGCTCAATGGAAATCTCGTTCGTTCGCTTGGCTTGAAACGCGCAGTGACGTAACGTCGACCGACGGGTTTTACAGCGCTAATTTGATTAGTCGCATCTTGCAAGAGAACTTTTTTTTTTATTCTTTCTCTTATTTTTACAGTGCGCGTATTCTTATGGCATGTGCCAACGTAATTTATATAGCGCTACAGAATAATGCCCGAGGACTATATACACAATGTGGGTATAATCTATACACGAACTCTGTTTTCTCTTTATAAGCCTTATATATATGTGTGCACTAATGACTTTACGATGGAATAACCACTCGAGTATACAGATATCTGCGTACGTATATATGCGTATATATAAAGCAGCAATCTGTGCAAAATTCAATATGTGTGTATGTATACGCTGATTTCTATTATACACAAAGCAAACGTTCTTAATTCACGCGCGACAGGATACCGAGGATGGTGCAAGTATTATATTCTTGAGATATTCTGTCTTCGCTTAATTAAACGAAGTGGTTGCTTTTTTTCCCTCAGATGGAATATAGGCATACGCACAAAGGAGAAATGAACATGAATATAAATTACTTGTTCTCGCGTGAAACTAGTTTGGCGGTGATTATCTCTGGAAAATAGTTTTATTTGTATAGGGGGAGATTCAAAAGTAAGCTTATGTAACCTACTACCGTTCCCTAACCCTGAAAAGGTCGCACAAAGTACTCATAGACAAGGAAAAGGATGAGGAATAAAGGTTACTTTAAGCTAGACCCGTTCTTAGCGCAGACGTCATGCTGCAACTAGTCTGGGGTCTCTTTGCTTGTTTGTTATTTGTTAATATGTATAAACATACTAACAACTGATGCCTCTTATAAGCCAGAAAACTCCAAGACTTATAGTCTTATAAGGAGCCTTTTCCTTACTTCAATTGGATAAACATTTGATTAATTAAGCTAGTTATAAGCTATACAAAATCAACTTCAAATAAAAGAAATAATTAGTATTAAAACACTTAACACGTACACAAATAAATTGTAATAAAGGTATAATTAAATTATTTTACTATAATAAAACTTTGATTATAACTAGAGAATTATTCTGTTATAACTGCTACCGGTACGGAGCTGGTGGTTATCCAGCTCCTCGCGGACCTGCAGAATAATCAGAAATAATTAATACAAACAATGAGTATTAAACTTAAAATCAACTTTATTTGAAGAAGGCTGGCCAAAGAGTGCCGTACAAAAATTCTCTTTAAATTCTTTATATTATAAATATAATATAAGTGAGGTCACACTTATTATCAATCTATTATTTGCTGTTTATTAAAATTCACTAATTATTTTAAAATTTTATGTAAACATTGTTGGAAATCAAATTTTATTTTAAATAAATAATTGTTTTTATATTTAAATAATAATATTCTGAATATAATTATTTTAAATTTTCTTTATAATAAATTAATATGTTTACTACGATAAACTAATTATAATCAAATACAATGTATTTGCATATATTGAAATTGATTATTGCTTACTGTATGGCTGAATTATATAGCATAACATTAATTCACATGAATTAATTTTAAACAGCTTAATGATATTTTAATTATATTCTTAAAATACATTAAAATAATAAAAAAAATATATAAAGTTATAAATAGTTTATAAATTGAATTTGTTCAAATGATTTATTGGAAAAAAATATTGCATTGAAAACTAGTCTTATTTTCTAACGTTAAGCTATGCATGCATCATTAATGTATAAGGAAAATCAATAATGTAAAATGTAATCATACATGAGTTACAGTTAAAATATATATAGGGCGCATTTGCATTGACATATCTGATTTGTATATTTAATCGTATAAGAGAAAACAATAGAAGTAAAAGCTCTCTTCTAGTCTATGTTAATGATGATGCTTAAAATGGTACCTATTCCTTTCTTCTAATAAAAAAAAACGAGAAATATATAGCGCACGGTACAGACGAATAAGATATATAAGCACAATGTTGGTCACTACCACTTTTAAACAAATCACTAAGCAACGATCTAGTTGAATTAGTGGGTGGTCTTTTCTTTAAATGTATACATATAGTATCCTTTGCGCGTGTGTGCACAAGGGAGTTTTAAACTCTTATCACGGAGATAGGATAAAATAAGAGTACGGGAAATAAAAAAGAAAAAAAAGACTGAGACTTTTTAAAACCAAGCGATCGAAACACAGCGGAGAGAGTCTCTTCCTCTTGTTAATTGGCCAGACAAGAGAATGAAAGAATAAAATTAGAAATAAAGAAGTATTGAAAAGTTTTCTTCTTTTCTTCTTCTCTTGAAAAATCTATCGATATCGACTTTGGTTGACGCTATTTATTATGCGTTAATCGATCATCTGTCGTATACGTTACTTATATACGCGAATCCTCGTATTTATGTATACATAAGCATGTATATATGAATCACGATTAAGTTAAGAAGATTCGCATGGATTAGCATAAAGCATAAGTCATTCAAGTATTAAATTTTAAGCAAAGCTACCGATTTGTTGTCGATGCGTGAGAGACTTTCATATAAGGTTATATCTACGTACTATATATTCATTAATTTATTCGTGCGCTCTGAATGAAGTATACCCTTATAGAGATTTTGTGTGGGCGCGATTGATACTAACTGATCAGTGATAAGAGTTTATACATTGATGCTCTACGTGTTTTTGTATTTACCAATAAAAAACTTGACAGATGAGCTTATTGATTTTGACGTATTCCCGGGGAATTATGGGAAAAACTAATTGTTATAGCTGTATTTTGGTCTTAATTTTAATATGTAATCACAATTAATAAATAAATATCGGTTTATGTATATTTTTGTAAATGGATGGTATAATTCGGTATTGTAATAATTTATTAATAAATTAATCGTAAAAATATCAAATTCATATTATGCATATATAAATTAATATGGAATTCAAATTTATTATTTATATATTTTTCATTTATTTTAATGCATACGTAAAATTAAATTGAAACGCACGAATAAATCACAAATAATTAATTAATTCAAAATTATTCATGTTTATTAATTACTCATTATTATTAATTTAAAAATCAAAATATTTGCAGCTTTTTTAATATTTACCAAATATAAAAATTAAATAGCAAATTAAATAAATGAAATTTGAAAAAATATGAAAAATGATTAGCAGAATAAGGCTTTTATAAACGGCATTACAGTGCTTCTTACGTACATCAATCAAGTAAATTCCAATGATTGATTATGTAAGATTTTCATAAGAGAAGCGTACACAAAAAAATAACATCTTGAAGATTAATGTTAGATTCACCCTTTGATAAACTCCTTTATTGATTCGTTCGACATACCGTGTATACTTTTTGCAACGAATCCTTACGTACTTTAATAGCAAAGGATTAGATAGTGAATATTCTGATGAGATGGAGTATTTTATGCCATTATAATTTATGCTTATGTAACTTCTTGGAAAATCAAATGAGTTTTTCATAATCAAATTGATATTTAAAAACGTATTAAAAGTTCACATGTAATTTCGATCTGCGTAACTGCATGCAATTTAAACTGCAAATCATATCCTAAAGTTATCGAACCAAAATCAATTAAATAAAGTTAAATGCGTTTTTGAATATAATAATACTACCACAAAATTAGAATAAACGTAATAAATTTTATAACAGATTGACAAAAATAATAAACATATAAATTATGTTTATTTTATAAGTAAAATCTGAGTAATATTGTTATTTACGAAGGAGAAAACTAAAACGAGACAATTCCACAATAAGGCGTCATATAAAGTTTTGCTTGAAATTTCGTGAATTAGATTAGCGACGAGGATGTTTTGGAGATTTGTCCTGAGAAATCTCTCTTTCTGTAAATTACACAGATCTCTAGAAATACGCGGTTCGCGCGCGCGGCTAATTAATCGTGAAGTTTACGAGACAGCAGGCGCGACCAAAGAGAGAAAGAGAGATAGAAACGCCGAGAACATTTGCTATCCTCGAAGGGATTCTCTGATAAGAACCACGCTGTATATACTTTGAATTCCGTCTGTTGTGAAATTTAGCGGATCTTTACTCAAACGATTAATTCGCAACTGACACTGTTAGTACAGATAAGTTTTATTCTTCTTAAGTGATATTTAAATATTAATAATTTTAAATAATATCATTATTTCAATTTTCATGGCTTGATTTTTATAATTATTCTTTAATTGCAATTTCGTTTACACGCATTCAATTTGTCAAAATATGAAATTCAATTTTTTTGTCATGGTTTTAAATATAAAATGTTGATTATAGAATATATGTTTGGTATATTTCGAATCACTATTATAATTTCCCTAAAATATTATTATGATTACAATTTCTAATTTAAATTATAATAATAAACACATTTCATTGTTGACATTATTTATAAATGTTATTTCAGTCAATTATAAAAAAATCCCAACTTTTTATTCAATGATAATAATATATGATTTAAAAATATACGTGTTAAAAAAAAAGAAGAATATTTAAATGTACGAGTTAATTATAAATTAAGATTTAACCATCCTCAGATCTAAATACGAGCGTACTTGGAACTATGTGGCAAAGTCACAAGTAATACTTGTTTTTGTAAATTCGGAAAACTCACAGGGCGACTTTATAAGAGGAAGTTTAAGAAAGCGCTAACGGGTTTAAATTTGTAACTAAAACATTTTCTAAAGCTGACTCAGTCCCAGCGTATTTTCTGAATGCTCCGACTCTTCCTAGAAATTACTTGTCTTAACCTCTTTAATTGCGAACAATGACATAAATCCTAAAGTGCGATGCGAAATTTGACCTCTTGCGTGAATCTCCTCTCTTTCTCTCGCGTATACTTAACTTTGCCTCAATTATAATGAAACGCATGATTTTACGATATGCTTTGATCTTCAAATCTTCTTCTTCCTCCTTTTTTGTTCATTTTCCCTTTTGTTTTTTTGCTAAGTAAGACACATTCAGATGTTTAATCCGACGGAATTAGAATACTACCTGCTCTTATAATTCTCCTAAGGTTTTTGACCTTTGTGTTTACGTTAATTCAGTCGGTTTCTTGACTTTATTCTATTTTATCAAGTAGATTATTTCCTTGAATTATAAATAGAATGGAGATTTTTGGGTAATTAACATAAAGTTCATTACATCGTATGTTCGTAACACTAAATAACAGTAATTGAATTATTTTTTAAAGAGGAAACAACACGTAATAAAGGGAAATTAATAAATAATCTGAAATTATAAATCAGTTCAGTAAGATAAAAGATAATAGAATCGCATTGAAGGTAAGAAAAATTATTACTTATCCATTAATCAATGCAATAATTCTTATCTCGATAGTAACAAATATGATAGAATTATGATCTTTCTGTAAATTTAGTACTGAAACTGTAGTAGAAGAAAATTGAAAAAATGAAATATATATGGATTTTCGAGAGAATTTCAATTACAATTTTCTTGTCTTTTGGAATTCGGTTACATCATTTTCTCATAATCGTTCATCTAATGTAAACTAAGAGGTTCGTTATCTTACAGAACAATCTTGCAGGTAAATTTATTAGCGAATAAATTGATGTAAAGAAAAAAATCCATCCAATGCAATCTAGTGTAATTACCTCGGCTCAAAAAACCTTTTTTTGCGTCATTAGGCTACTGTTATTAATAAAATAGCAAAATGCACATTAGTCAATCTATATACAATATTCTCGGTTTAATTAATAAGACAACAAAGTTGTTGCGATTTTTTTTTTTCAAAAAAGTCAAGTGTATGTCGTTTATAAATAACGAAATATGTGTTAGTAGCTGGAATGTAGTATGATTATAAGCCGATAATGGAAGATATTATCGTTTAAAATCAGTTCGATCAGGGCTTACACATACACACTCACACACACACATGATGACTATTTTATGTTATAGCGCACTCAGCCATTCGCTCTACATATGCGAAAAAAAAGGAGAGAAAAAAAAAGAGAAGGGTAATAGATTAGCGTGACCAAGAGTCTGGGTTCTTACGTTACTTCTATACAGCACTCGAAAGCCGTTGGGAAGAAATCGTATATAAGAGCTATATAAAAGGAGGTAAGGTGCTCAACTGATCTATCGGTATTGGCCTTATTATATATACCTTGATGCCGTTGACTACCCCCTCGAGTGATTCAGAGCAAGTCGGCTTGTGTCTTGTGTGTGTGTATGTGTCTTTCTTGTGTACCGAAAAGGTACTAACGTATAACCTTTTCGCTCTCTTTTGTATACAAGATATATATATATATATATATATATATACCTATAGATCGAGTCAACTTTATTTTCTAAGGCGCATAAGTTCCACTTGATCGCATACGGAAAGTAGAAAAAGAGCTACGACCTGAGAGACATTCGACCGCCAAGTTGAGCGAACGATTCGTTTGACTCTGATTTATTGTTAATTAATTTTAACACTTATGTAACTACCTCAGAGACCAATCTGGCATTTATAATATTATTTTTCTTTTTGTTTTTTTTCCGTGTTATTGGTTGGGAGATAACTTTTTTTCTTTTTTTTCTCTTTTTATCTTGTTCTTTTATTCTTTTCTAGCTACTTTTTTTTGCCTTTGATTCGCATGTACAACGGAGTTTGTTTGCTGCAGCGCCCTTCTCGTTACTCGAAGCGGAAACTTACTTCCAGCGATGTGTAAATATAAATGCGAATGTAGAATATTGTTAAACCAAACAGTCTTTTTATATTTTTCAAGCAGATCCTTATTATTTTTTATTTTCGTTTAAATTTTAAATTTAATGAATATCGGAAGTTGTAAGTATACTTTTTTTTCGAATATTTATTAATTAATTATACGATACGTAAATGGAGAAGAGGAAACGAGGAAACAATAATATTGTTTTGCTACTTTTTTTTCTATACCTTTTTTTTATCGGATTGAAATATTAATAAGTATAAATGTAATGATCGAGTGCAAGTATTGATTAATATATTAATTCAAGTTTACATGGATTTCTTTTAAAAAAATATTAAAACCAAACTTTCATCAACCTTGAAAGCAGACTGTGATCGAAAAAAGAAAAAAAAAATAAATGTAACAATCCAGTCGCGATCATTGGGCGTTGAGACGTGAAATTAATTCCGAGAAATGCTTAAAACTCACCGCTAAAGAAAAAAGAGAATCAACAAACAGAATCAATCAAATCGGCAGCATGAAGAGAGAAAAAAATCAGAAAAAAGACCGAAAATCCTGTATAATATCCAATGTATATTCACGTGCAGAATACTCTCTTCTAAGAATAAATATCCAAAGATACGTATATACGTAAGACTAACAGTTATGCGCTTAGATTAGATATACATATATACTTGTAACTTTTTTAACATAGATATTCAAAAAACAAATAACGCAAGCGAGCCGTTGCATATAAAAAGAATCTCTTTTTTTTCGGACGTCTCGTTTTCCTTATTGTTCTTCTCGGAAGTATTATTAAAGCTTTTGAAGAAGTTATAAAAGAGGTCGACTTTGGTGTATATACATAACTATTGGCTCTCCGGCGCTTTGATTATTTAGCCTTTTGCATTTTGAAGTGTTATACTCTCCCAACTTCTCTAAACATAATAATTTTCAAATGCTTTGCGCTCGGGGGCCTCGTACATCAGAGAGAAGAATATTATAACTAGCGTTACATATATGAGCGAAGCTTATCATTTAATTAAATTATAAACTTTGAAAAGCATAACATTGACTTTAACAATGAATATTTGCTTGCCGTCAGAAAAACTTTGCTCAACTTTAAGTAATTGCAATAACATCGACAATAGACTTTGTTACGTACTCTTCAATACTGTTTCATTAAGTTAAGTGAAATCGTTTCGTATGTATACTTTATTATTTCCAAATTACAGTAATAAATGTTTATAGAAAGTGTTATAAAAAAAGGTTAAAACATCAAAATTCAAGGTAAATATTTAGTCTCTTTTGTAAACTAACTTACATTTTTACCGTTATCTTAGTCTACGTGCATTAAAGTAAAGGTGCCTCTAATTTCTTTGCTACCTCGTCGTCTAAGTCGTCGCAAGTCGTCGTCTCTCAATGTAAACTGGTATGCATAGTAGCATTGCTCTCGACAAGAAAGAGAGACAGCTGTTTTAGTCTATAAAATGTTTCTCTCGTTACTATGCTATTTCGTATTTACTCGGAGCTCTCTCTATGTATACGCAAAGAAAAAAAACGTCCTCGTGCGCGCTCTTGTAAAAAAAGGGCCTCTGTGTATATATACACACTCTCGTGTTAAAGAGTTCTTTTTTCGAGCGTTCTTTTTTTTTGGCAAAGAGCGTTGCTTTATGTGCGTTAAGCACCGGAAATGAAATGCTAGTATATGAAACAAGGAGTAGTTTTTTTTTCAACAATGTGTTGTATGGTACTTTGCACGTATAGGACTTGGTTACTTTTATGCAAATTTAACTGACTTAATCAAAAACTGCTTACTGTTTTATTTTTTTGATACTAAAAAAATAATGGAAATTTTTCTGTTTTAAAATTATTTGCAAAGTACAGAATTTTTTTGAAGGAACGAATTTTTGTTTATTTTTTTATTTTTTTTTTTGCAGATGTAGGCAACACTGCAGTAAAGTATATTTCATGCGATGGCGAAATTAAAGCGTTAAAATTCAAAGTTTGTACGGCTGTAAAAAAAAAGCTAACATAATGAAAGTATAAATTACATGCTCATATATGTATAGGTATATATATAAACATGTATGTAGATATAAAGGGATAGGCCGCGCGTGCAGTTGTAATTCATGTAAGGTGCAGTCAATTGTAAAATCTACTTTTCATCCATAATAAATTAACATACGTTTGATCCAAATTTTCGTACTACTTAAATAATAAAAAATTTTCTTGACAAAAAAGAAAAAAAAGAGAATTCGGTATTAAAATTTTATATACGCTTGTACGTATATACGTCTCGTCTTTTGAAATAAAATTCAACATTAATATTAAAGGAACATTAAAGTGAATATATGAAAATTTTTAATAATGATATATGCGTATAGAAGTGTACAGTTTCATCAATGTATCAGAGCCAATTTGCATTGCCATCTATTTAATGTTTTAAAGCTTACGTATAGGCAGTGACGCAACTCACATCTCATTGCTTAATTTGCCAGGATGGTACGAATATATATACGTATACAGGATAGAATACAGCCAAATAGACGTAGTACAAGCAGAATTAGCTGGAGAAACGGCTGGAATAACAATTTCAAGAGTAGCTTCCATCGTCTTCTGAATATAAGAGAGAAAACAGAGCGCAAGAGAGAAAGAGGCTAGAATTATACAGTGAGAGTAAAAGGCTTAAAGTTGTATACGTACGAAGGGAAAGAGAGAAAGTATTAGTGAATCGGTGGGCTAATTACGACAGCAGCACCTGCATGACTCGGCTTTGGATATATAACCCCTCCCTTTTTCCAAATGGCTATAGATATATATACAGCGTAAAGTCTGCAATACTCATTCTGCCTCTAGGCATACTATGGCTGTATAAAAGCGGCTGTAGTAATAGAGATGGCAGATTGTACCAATACATACACCAATGTATTTCTGATACTATTGAAATATTATACACGTACAACTATACGTTTATCCGAATAAAGTATTACCGGCATTAAACTTCCTAATTTATTTTTCATTTATTTTAATTTACTTTTAATTATCGTCAAGATTTCGTATAGACATCATACTTAATTAAGTTGTAACTGTTTTATGTACCTCTTTTTTCTCTTCCTTCTTTTTTTTTCTTTTTTTTAATCTCGTAAGCCGATCGATGTGCTGCTTAATAAGTGGCTTTTAATAAAAACTAAAAGGAAGGAAAGGAAGTCTCGGATGTCATTAATGAATTCTCTTTTTTTTTCGGCACACGTAAATTACGATTTAACCTTTTTTTTTGAACTTGCAATAATCAGAGCCAACAGAATTTATTTAATTTTAGTTTATACATTACGCGCGCGTCAGGCATTAATTATTCATGTAAAAAAATTGAATATTTAAGAAAGTTAAGGCTGTAACAAGTTTATATTAAATACAGACGAATTTAATTGAAGAGGAAACATACTTTTTTCATAATCGTACTGGATCATATAATAAATGAAAATAAAATTATAATTCAATTTAAAATGTATGAATTTTTTGTAGTTTTATCAAAAAGACGCAATGAAAATTTTTTTTATGTTTTAAACTCTCTTTCCAAAATTATTTAACAAAAATGAAAAACAAATTTTTTTTACGCGTATTGAATCTTAATTACCTATATTGAGCTATTAAGTAAAAGTGTACAAGAAGATATTCTTTGAAGAAAAAAATATGATATAATGAGCTCATGAAAAATGTATGGCGCCAATCGACGACTTTAAACTTTCCATTCCGAGAGAGTGACAGTTTCATAGTAAATCAAATTGCACGAGGTGTAAATACATTTCCATCTATAATTGACTTTCAAACGATCCGTAGGTGTGTAATCAATTCGTCGACTGTTTCCTCCGCTTTTTCCCGCAAGTTTTACTTTTAACTGACAACTTGGACGCTTCGTGCTACGAGTTACTTGTTCTAACGTATATACTCAGTGAATAAAAAGTAACGACGATAACCACTTCCGGTCACCAAATACAATAATCAAATCCTCTTTTTTTGTGTTTTGGTCATTGTAAATACGTGATATTTTATACGTAGAACAGTGAATAAAACAGCTTTGAAGAATATTTTAAATTAAATAGTAACTAGAAGCATATAACTGAAAGAACTTAAATAATCATATTAGAAAGAAATTTATTATAGAAGAAGAATTTTTTTTAATTTCTATTTTTTTCTACGATATTCATCAAGGCGAACAGTAATAATTTACATTGAATAATACCAAATCATCAAAAATTATTGCAAGCTTACAAAAACATGTTATATGTCGAATAAAGTATTCCACATTAAAGATTACCCATAAGAAAACAGATTTCTTTTGAAAAGCAACTTACATTGAACCCAACAAAACGTCAAGTTTTCACTTTAAAAAAAGAAGAGAAACAAGTTTTCGACGTTAATTTCCCTCATAATTTTGAGCTTCTCAAAAGAAAGGCAGCAATATGAGTACACGCGCACATTTCTCACTTCTTTTCCGCGACGAAGATAAAAAGAGAAAAAGATAGCGTACACGACATAACTCGCGGCCCTAATATATAAGAAGCACGTCCTCGGTATATATGTTTCTATTCCGGGATTTACTAGGAAAACATTCTTCAGCTCTCTTTTCTCTCTCTTCTTTTTCGTTTCTTTAAGTTTATATATAAATATCTTGCGATTTGCCAACAGACCGTTGCCCCTTTATACACGCTAATTACTAATAGAACAGAGAGATATTAAATAAGCATAAAAAAGAATTGAACTGGACTATATGCATATAGAAAATATGCGGTTTGTAAAACTTAATGCCAGACAATGTGGCAGACTATTTGTGCCGACCTCTTTTTTACACTCGATTAACTAAATGAGAATGGACACGCTGTTCTTTCTTTTTTTCTATGTTGTATACAAACGCATGCCAAATCATTGTTTTATGACTAAAAGCTCGATTGTGCTTACTGATTATCGAAAAAACACGAGTATTTATTATTCAAACTTATCGTATATGAATTTTTTTAAAATTCATTTCAAATATACTTTTATTTGACCATTTTAAATAATTTAATATATTTCATATTTATAATTTATAAAAAATTTTTTAATTACTTTTATTACATCTGCTGATTTGATGATATTTTAAGGATTATAAATTGCTGATCAAAATCGTTCAAAAAAAAATGAAAAAAGGTAACCAAATGTATAAGTATTAATAAATTATAATTTATTCGAACTTATAATTAAAAGTATGCAAAATAATGAATAAAAATTGATAGAATATTTTTATTAATTTTTCGAACATTAATACGGTAAAGATTAAAAAATATATTTTATAACAGGTTACTTTAATAAACTTCATAAATATTTTTAAAACAAAATTATAGAATTTTTTTGGGTCCTCAGTCTACAAATTTTATGGGATTTGGAAAAAAAAAATTTCTTTTTACATTTGTAAATATAGAAGGATTAAACGTGTAATAAAAAAAAGATAAAAATTTTTTTACATTTAAAATGAATGTAACTACTTGTTAAATAATCTTATCAAAAGGCTTTATCATTGTAAACTAAAGGAATTTACGATGTCGTATGGTATATATCACGAGTAACCCGTTGAAATTGTTTAAACTATGCCTATGCAAATGTTAAGATTTTCGTTCTATTTACTTTTTTTATATGCACAATAATTTTCGTTTATTCGTCTAAAAAAAGATAAAAACATATGAAATGATATTTAAAAAACGAATGTTTATCATTTGTTTGACAGATTCAAAATAGAATATTCAAAGTTTATTATTTCACGAAATTAAAACATAAATTTAAAATAAAAAAAAAATTAAATTACCTCCTTAAAAATTTTTTTTTTAATCAGTTAAAGTACTTGAAAGAGGTTCACCTAATGTAATCGAAATTTCACCGGCAAAAAAAACTTTTGTTGGCGCCATACACACATGAAAAAAAAATCTATTGAACGCATATGTGTATATAACGTGGTGAGGTGAAGGCGATAAGCGTTATCGGTGCGGCCTACTTTTTACCAAAAAATAAATCCTTTCCGGTGCTTATATAGCAGACGTTTTTTTTTTAAAGCACAGGTTAGAAGGCACGCCTTTTATAATCTCGTGAATAAATTTTAAGTCGAAACTTTTTCATTGTTGCGCTGCCGCATATTTCGACTACGCTATTTTTAAACGGGCAATTTCAAAAAGTTTTGAAGGTTGATAGTAAATATTTAAATGTGATGCACGAAAAATCAATAACTTTAGAAAATGTTTCTCTATTTAATTTAGGCTTCAATAAATATAACTTTACTTTTTTTCAATTTTAATAATTTTTAATGTTATGATTCAAAATACTAATCATATAATAAATAATGAATATTAGTTTATAGTGCTTATCAATCGACGCAAATATACTTTATCGCGACAGATGGCCCCTAACGTGAGGAAACGTAATGCTTTGTGTTTGAAAATAAAACCTCTTAGTCATTGAAATTTAAAATTTGATAAATATTTAACTAAGGAGTACAAAAACTAAAAGTTCAAAAGAAGATTTAATATTGTTGTAAAGTTTAAATATTAACTATTCAGTAGCTTTTAATATTTAAAGACTTCTTTCAATAATCATATTGGTCAAGGTTCTTATAAATATGTTCGTATCGCAATACTGTTAAATAACTCACACTTTGTTTTGCACTACGTGGGATGTGTTTTATTACAGCATAAGATAATTGAAATTGCATACCTGAAACAAAAAAATAGAAAAATGAATTATTGTGTTATTTTGTTATTATATCTCAAATTAAAGCACATACAATTATCTCAGCTTTCAATTTAAAACTAATTGAATGCTTGACTACTCTAGCTTACAAAAAAAGGGTAAATAGATTTGAACCAACATTGAAATTACACGTTTATTTTTTAAAAAAGTACTCAAAAATTCGAAATGCAATGTTTAACTTTATGAAAGTACAGCTTCAGTTCTCCGTTACTTTTTACTAAGAAAAAAAGGATGAATCACTAATGAATACATCTTGAAATCTGACGCTATGATTAAACCTAATGAGGCGAGTATAATAGTACGTCTCATCAAAGATAAATATCAAGACAGGTGGACTATTTTGATCTTTGGATTATTAAAGTTTTTTTCTTCTTTATATTAATAAATGCCTCTTGTACAGTTGCATGGTTACAAGCAACTAATACGTGCATGTATAACCGCCCTCACATCGTTTCATGGTTTGATCGTTACGTGTTTAATCGCTGTACATGGCAAATTAGGCGCGAGCTACAAGGAACTCAAGTTGAGCGAATATTAAACTTATAACGCATTTAGAATCTTTGAGTTATAAGTTGCAAGAAGAACGGAAAAAAGACAAGAACGCTTAAACTGTACAGCGTATGTGGGAGTCTATTGTTTTCCCTTATAAAGTACTCGATGCTATGAGCTTATATACCAAGGATTAAACGTCAAGCAATGCAGTATTAAAATATGAATTTTTTTTAAGCACAGTGATCGCTTAAACTTCGTAACACATATATAAATACATTTTGAATGCTCTAAAATTGGCAGAGATCTATGAAGGCTTTCTCCTTGCATTCTAAAACTCTACGCGCTGTTTTATGCAACAATCCAATGTAGCGCTGAGTTATTGTTATTTTATGCGAAGATGCAAGGCGTCGAGCGATATAATAAAACGATACACGAGATACTAAGATTTACAATGTACGATATGGTAATTCTTTATTATTTTTTTTTTTGTTTTCGCTTCGTTTTATTTTATTCCCGATGTAATGATTCGATTTTACGTTCGATAATATGCGCGTTGACAACCGTGACAGGAAGTATTTAACATAATATTGTACGTATATATTTTAAACGTTATGTTAACAACAAAACATATTATGATAATGTAATGATTTAAATGTTAGACATAACTGCATAATAGTACCGATATGTATTTTAGTCGTGTATTATTATGGATATTTATGCTTCTGTTCTCCATGGGTCATTAACAAGGTTATCATATCAACCTTCGGAAGTTCAGTAACTATTAAAGAGTAATTATTTTTTTCTTTATATAAATAACTGGTTTGAACTCTTTTTTTGTTTATATCAGTTGATAAATAAATTATTTGAAGTTATATTTAACTAAAGTTTTTTTCTTGAATTAATGCAAATCTCTAATATAAAAATAACAAAAAGATGAAATTTCAAAAAATAATCGAAAAATTTTAAATTAACTTTTTTCACTTTATTTCCTCTTTTTTATGCGTACGCGAACAAAAAAAATATACCAAGAGAAGAGTAGACAGATGTAAAGAAAGTTAATTTAAAAAAATATTCGCAAAAGTATTCTCGAATACTTTTTCATACACTCAGCAATATTCGAGATTTTTGAATGATATAAATTTGTTATATTAAAATCTGTGCAATTAAAGATTTTCATTAATTCTAACAGTAGCAAAAAAGAAACTTCACTGGAAAAAATATTCTTATACTTTACCAGTTCTGAATGATACGTTAATTAGCATCACTGCAGCAATTTTAGTTTATACAAAATTATTTTCTAGAGAATATTTGATAGGTTGATAAAATTCTCTTTTTGTAAAAAAGAATTTCAAATTCAAAATCTTTTTTCAATAGAAAAATAAAGTAACAAAAATTCATTTTTACGTTACGGGAAAGAATAAAAAATAAATTGGGCCCAAGTGTAATCTGTATAATAAGAAAGTATAAAGTATGTATATAGAATCGAAATCTCTATTCGCGCTCAAAAGTGTCCTCCAGCGGCTTGAATGGGATCCGTTCCAATTCACGTTTTTCCTCTTTCTCTCTTTTCTTTCCTTTAGTTCCTTTCTTAAACTCATATATAAGCCTTAGAATCGCTCGTTCATATGCATTAAAGCTGTGTGTACGTGTATACCTATGGATATTCTCTAACACACTGCAGTCAAATATCGAGCCTTAATATCGAGACAACGAGAAGTTTCTGAAGAATGCCCGAGAAGGACGAACAAGTACCCGGTTTCTTTTAGTTTTTATATATATTTTTTTTCTCTCTTTTTATTTGTCTTATTCTCGTGCTCGAAGTATATAACATAAAGGCCCCAATTGAAATGCAATTCACGAAGATACAACTACGAGGACGCCAACCAGTCTGCCCTGAACACGTATAGATAGTTTTCTTTCTTCTTTGTCATTTCTTTCCTTCTCTCCTTTTTTTTACTATTTCTCTTCCTTTTCAGTTGTTTCTTATCTTATTCATTCTTTAAGATAACATTTTTCTCTGGAAGTATAGACTTTATTTAGTGAAAATTTTTATTTTTATATTAACACTCATAAGAAATGAATTTATTGCTCGTTTTAAAAATATTTATATTATTTTGCATGATAACAAATGTTTGATTTTGAAATACTTTTCAAATTTAAAACAATTGCCAATATTTTAAATTGTTACTTGTTGTTATATTATTGAAACTTTTAATTATGTAAAGTACACGTATTGTTAAATATAAATCATAATAATTATAATTCATCGAAATAAAACAATGAAAAGAATAAATAACAAGCCACTTGCGTTAATTAAAATTTATCCATTTGAAAATTGCACGAAAGACCAAAATAAAAAACAAAACAGTTTTAAAATAAAATCTAAACAAACTGCGACTAAAAATTTTACATATTTTTGCCAACTATTTACCCGATCAATTTGAAAAGCGGAACAAACACGCCCGTATAAATTGCACAATATGTCGTGTATAGATTTAAATTGCAAACTACGAAGATGCGCGCTACACATCGCATACAAATATTCATTTCACTTTGAGTATAAAAGCACTAATTGAATGCCAAACTGTATATTTGTCAATAACTTCAAATTTTGAAATATTAAACAAGGAAATACAACGACCGACAAAATTTTCAATGTTTAATTTTGTAATCGAATCATGAGCACGTAAAGAGTATACACTTATTATTTACGTTTCGATGTAACGTATCGAGTGAAATGAGAACCTACGATTTTTATTTACAGAACTCGAATCAAGTCAAAGTTATGCGGATAAGTAATAAATAATAACATGCATTTGAGAAAATAATAATAAGAAAAAGGTAAGGGCAGCAACAGCGTTTAAACTTTTATTTTTAAAATTATCAGGCACAACTGACGTAAGTTTAGCTATTAAAATAATAGTCAAATACGACATGGAGCTGGTACGATGATTTAATGCAACTCCGTAGTGTTTGTATATAATTTAAACTCATTTATAAAGTATGCATTGAATATATATAGTTAACTTGTAGTACAGTTAAATGACGCAATTTTCCCGATGTGTATATATAAATATTTTCAATAAGATCTTTTTTAAAAGGTGCTGTTTAGTCATATAGTTATCGAAATTGCTGTTTTATTCGCGCTTTTTAATTTCCTTTTTTCTTAATCTTTTTTTTTGCTTCATTCGAAATCGCACGGGACTATTATAATATCCTTATAAATCAAACGATTCAAGATCATCGAGTGAGAGGCGAACAATGGCGTACCCTTGGATTAGCTTTCTTATAGAAAATACTGAGATACTTTTGCTATTAAATAAAAATAGAATATAACAATAGTACAATAATTTATGTATCTTAATATTTTAAATTGCTTTTGCTAGAAAAGTACGATGGAATAAAAAAAGTGAGATAATAAATTTTTTTTGTTTAGAAATCTCATACATAAGATTATAATAGAGTTTTGTAATATATTTTATTTTTTATGTTCGTTTTAATTTTATAAGGTTTCACTACGATAGGTTTATTTCTATATTACGGCAGTAAAATTTGCGATCTTGGGAATCTACAAATTAAAAATGAATAATTACTTTTTCTCGTAAGAAAGAAAATTGTTTTCCATACACGTTTAAAAATAGACTAGCAATTTAATTATTCTTATGGTTAATAAATAAACATGGCTCATTGAATCGACCTTAATTCTAACATAAAAGCTTTTCCAAATGACAAAGTTTAAAAGCATGGACACCATAGATGGTTCATTAGTCAATGAAGCATAGTGCAGTGGTTCTTATTGGTAATTGTACTTTGGATTCTCTTGTTCCCTATACACGTATATACTTTCTGACAAACCTCACCTCTAATCAACAAACCACAAGCTCGCGCGCAGTCGTCAAGCGTGAACACAATCAAATAAATGACCAACATTTGTCGATATATAAACCTCTGCCCACGTAATGTAAACTTTTTGTAAGTGTGTAAGTTTACGTGTATGAGCGTGTGTCTTTGTGCGGGTCTGAAAAGTCGATCGAACAAACTATCAAATCCAGGAAATGCTTATGTATATACGTTTCGAACCTTCCGTATTACATTGGCGCCACGAAAGTTGTAAAGAGAAAAAGGGCATATCTTTGATCTCCGCATAAAATTGAAAGCAAATTTAATTATTTATTCATTCGAGCGTGCGACGATATATATAATAAAATGTACATAATAACATCGGCGCATATTGTTTTATTATTTTCATACAAACATCAGCCTCATTACGTAATTATGTTTTCTGTTTTGTGAGAATCAGCTCTGTAAAATTGTTTTAAACTTAAATTGCTTTGTCGAATATTTGCTTTACAAACACGTTTACAATGCTCCTGTACACATACGTGATTAAATATTGCATTATCGTTGCTACTGGCATTAAATGAAATTTGTATAAATCATCAAAACGTGCAATTATTGTTAAATATTTAAATCAACGCGCACACTATGTAATGTTTTAATAATGTTGAATTATTAATTCATCCATAAAATGTTACGACAGATGCAGAATCCATAATTTTTAACCGCCTATGAATGAAATTTCAGAAAATTAATACTAAATGTATGCAGTAACAAATCAAACGCATACAAATTCTCAAACACAGTTTGTTTTTTATCATATTCAAAAAATAAACCACGCAAAACTCTGTTATAGCAAGTTATATAGAGTCGATAAAGAGGAATCAGCCGGAAGTCCATGTGTTAATTATCTAGGCTTTCGTCAGAGAGCCAGCGATTTCTCTCGACTAACGCACACATATACAACATACTGCGCCGGCAATTAATCGCAGATTTACGTGCTTCATCGCATTGGTACAGAGGTTAATCGGAGCAGATATATCTGTATCAGGGATCATCTATCCAACGTCATTTCAGTTTCCAATGTAAACTTGCGGGCTATCGTATAAAATACGATAGCGATGAATCTATACACGTTTTAAATGTATATTTTGAGATGCTTCAAAACAAAACAAAATATATACATATGCGTATGGATGAGTGGGAGTGAAAAGAGAGATTTAGTTTATAAAGCATGTTAATTCGGCTTGTATAAGCATATTAATTAAGAGCCATTAATTAGCTATATAAAGCTTGATCGAATACATTGCGTTGGTGTCGCATCTTCATGAGGTAACGTCATGAATACACAAAATCGATATTGCCAGCGTCACGGAAATTTGATACGGACCGCATGAGTTACACAATTTTTTAACAGATTTGCTTTTAGATTGGATTTTTAGATGCTTCATGTGTGTATGAGAATATGTGTGCCTGTTTATGTGTGCGTGCATGTAAATAAATGTTTGTGCTCACACACGCAGGGATACACGTAGTGCTGACTAGAACAAACTATTTATGACTTGGAAAATACATTATTTTGGAATGATTTTTCATATAGGTGCTACATAGAACATTTATTTTTATTTTCACCGAATAAATTTCTTTTCTTGCGTAATATTTCAAAGAGAGCCACATTTTTTCATTTACAAAGTAAATGTTTTTTTCCATTATTCTTGTACTGCATATTCTAAATTACAGTAATTATGTTTGATTGATTTACTCAATCATTTTTAATTTATTATTTTAGCTTTGTAGCTATTAATAAACATTGATGAAAGCATTTAATATTTCAAAGAAATTATATTTCAAGCCTGATGAAAAAATGAAAATATTAAGGAACCTTCATAATCTTATGAATTTAATATCTATTTATCATAAAAATAAATAAATTATTTATTACATAGTTGATATTTTTTGTTAAATTTTCATAATTTAGCTTGCATAAAGAGTTAACATGTTATAAAACCATAATATTGTAAATTTGAAAGATCAATGAGAACAATGAATTTACGTGCAAAAAAAGTATTCATCAAAAAATAAAAGTAATTGGCATTATTGATTCCCAAGCTTGTATAATGCAGCATATTATTAAAATTGAAGAAAAGGGCCTGCAACCGATATTTTATTATATTTTGGCACATATATAATACGTAAAATTACATAAACTGGTTTGTAAAACGTGTGCTTTCGATTTTGCGTGCCAATAAATAAGCTATTGTAACGTAAAAAAAAAGAGAGCAGCCTCGGCTCATTTAATGGATCCTTCGTAAACGTGACAACAAAAGAAAATCCTTACGACTGTCAGTTATAACGGGCGATCGTTTAGTCATGTGTATGCCGCGTTAATTTTTCTGGCATAATCGTCAAGAGACAAAGATGAAAATGGCGCCATCGAATGATTTATATGCATTATAAATATAACTTTTAACTCGTTCCGGTTCTATTATGTTCGTTCTCAATATCAAGAGCGATACGATATGATTTTTTTTTCCAAGTCTTTTGTTCTGTTATTTCTTGTATTATTCAACTCTATAAAGGCTTTTCAATCAATGTATTATTATATTATAACGACTCATTTTACGCAACAAATACTTTTATAATATATTATTACAATTCATCTTATTTTAAATTTTAATAATGTAAATTATTTCCAAACTAATAATAAAAAAGACATATCTATATGTGTATATATATATATATATATATATATATATATATTTGATACCGATGAAATCTCGTATTAATTGATCCAAAAATATTTAAAAGCTTCTACTGCATCATCAATAAAACCGTGCTCGAAAAACTAAATATTTACAAAATTATAATCTGTAATAAAATTTGAAAACAAAAACTTTTATTTATAACAACTTTAATCATATTTAGACCGATAAAAAGACGATAAAAATAATAAAGAAAACAAGAAGCTAGATCGTCCCACGTATAAAAGCTTCTATATAGTATCCTTGTTCCTTAAAATCGTGTGTGGGCGTAATACGAACCGTATCTTAATACCCCTCCCTTTGCCAAAAAAATATACGTAGGTCGTAAGCACGATTTTGGACAAGGATTCAATATCCTTCGAACTAAAATAGGTTCCTGCGCTGGCATAAAAAAGAATCGCATAATAAACATAAAGTCAGACGAGTCCACAATTTATATAGGAAATACTAAGAGGGTAGGTGAGGTCTCACCTTGTATGCCGTTCTATAAACGTGGTAGTAGGTCAGTAGTACACAGGCGGGTGTGTGCGCCTTATAGCTTTGATAGTTGTACTACTCTACACGTATAGCTATATAGACTGCAACAACGCCCTATGGATACACTAAAGCTTCGCAGGCTTAACTTGAGATACGTATATATATATATATACGCTGGAACTTGGGGGGTTCTTGTTATATACACCTTGTAGGCAAATCGATAAAATCCTCGAGCACTTGGCGGACTCGGTCACGGATCCTGCGGATGGCGAACGGCCAGATTTTTCGCGAAACTACGGACTATATATCCAGTGCACAAATGTTTGCATGTTTTCTTGCTTATTTTCAGATAAAAATAAGGTATAACCTCTGAATAACATTGTCTGTTTATTCTTTACTCTTGAAAATCAATAGACTAATTGAAAAATGTAATATTTTATATTTTTATCGTAAAATAATAGAAAGAACAAGGCAATAAAAACATAAAAAAAAGTTTAACGGACAAGTAATCAAAGTATGGAATTCAATTTAATCAATAACGATATAAAAAAATAAATATTGCCATAACTCTATAGTTGGAAGGATAACTTTTATGTGCGAATAATTACAAGTCTCATAAATTACTGTAAATTAGCCATAAATTATCTGTCAAGCTAGTCTTACTACGACCTATATTAAATAGAAAATCGACTTGTCAGCTTCGTAAGTTTGTAAGGCACCCTTAAGAAAAACATGGTTTTCTATTTGATTTTTTGATATAATAAAAAAAATGAATATAGTTTAGATTCCAATTTGTTTGTTCAATCCTTTTTAAGTGCAAGTACAGACACCTGCATAATACCAAATTAAAATCACGTTTCACTATTATATTAGTTTCCTCATTATGTTTTTACGCAAAGGATCTTATTAACACCTTATAAAATTAGCCGGATTTTCATTTTTAAAATAATTTTGTTTTCTGACCATGTCTTTTTATGACGATGCTTGCTAAACTTAAAATTCTTTATTTAATTCTAAGAACATACATTAATAAAATTTGTAAGGTTGGTATATTTTCTTAATTTCAAAATGTAATATTTTGGTTCTTTCGAATATGAAATTATAAAATTCAGATTAACAAGTAATGACTTTCCATTTTTATATGTTTAATAACGAAGACATAATATTCATGGAAGATTGTAAATTTTCATTTCATTACACTTATAAAATAAAGGTAAGTAAATATTTACTATTTACAGTATTTCTTTTTCTTACATTTTGCTTAATATAGAAAATTTCATAATACGAAAGATTATAAAACTGAAAACAGTAACTGTTATAAATATTTCATAAATCTTTTTAGAATTAGCAAGATAAGCCATGAAAATTTCTTTTGCTCATTCGACTTATCCTCAACTAGTCTTAAAAAGCTTAATGTCCCTTTCAACTTAAGTATCTTGACGAGTGAGTAGTATCTCGCAAATAATTTATCCAAACCTTTAAAAGCAAAAGACTCATATAACTGGTAAATGTCGCACGTTTACAACTATAGCCCTACGTAAAAGTCTTCAGTTATCGTCGCAATGCACGTCGTGATGAGAAAAAAAAATTTTTTTTTTTATTTCTATCTTTCTCTTTCATCTACTCTACAGCATTCCTTTATCGACATATATATAGCGAAGAGTAGAGAAAAGCGCTACACTCGAGGAAGAAGAAGAAGTAGAAGAAGAAGCGTAAAAGTGATGCATCCTATAGCTTATATTCCGTCTTTCAACAAACGCGTGCATATAAGGGTTCAACGACATTCAACTTACTACTGCAGTATAACGTTCCGCACGCCGGACAATTGCAAAATAAGAGAAGAATCTGTATATGCTTTCGTATATCTCTTACTCTTTCTCTGAAGCTAGATGTATATAGGTTATATAGTAAAGGAACAAACGAACGAAGAAGAAGAAGAAGAAGGAAAGTATAGAATGAAACCAGTGGAGGAGGAAGAGCCAAACTATTTTCCGCTCACTCTTGCGAATATTGCGGGCTAACAACCAAGGCGCAAAGTTCCTTGGCGCCGATTCAGAAAACTAACTCGGCTTGCGCGAGAGAAAATTTATATTACGCGTACGTCGCCGGCACACTCTCTGCTGCCATGCCACCGCCGCCCTCACATGAGTACCTATATACTTTTACATACTAATACTAATACGCGAGACCTGAAGCATTCCTATGTTCAAGTACAGAGCCAAAAGGGTTTTTCTTTCTTTTCCTCTTTTTTTACTCTTTGTCTGTTATGTATGTTTTCATCCAAGCAAGAGAAACCTTCCTTCTTACTCATAAAATTCGATTTATTGAAAGCTGCAGAGCGGCTAGACCGATTGAGATTTAACTTTGACTTGTTTATGTTCTTCTTGTACACGTGTATATTTATGGCATGTTCTCTTCCGTTTTTTTTATTATTTTTTTTTTTTCACTTGGAAAATTTCATCCAGTCAAAACGACGTTGATGAACAAGAGCAGCTCTACATCACGAGCTTCAAAATAGTTTTCAAGTATCCTACCCTCTTTAGTTTTCGGGAGCGGCCGTGATTTCTACGTGACGTTTGATTTATACGATTTTGAGTGTTTGTATAAGAACACTAAAGTCTGCTTTTATTATAATAGCAAGTTCATATTTTATGATCTACTTTTAAATTTTCATTTTATAGATATATTAATTATTTTATTTTAATAAACTAATTGAAATCAAATAATTAGTTATTAATCATCGTTTAATGTTATTACTTAATTGATATCGTATTATTAGAATAAAATAAATCACTTTGTGATTTATGTTTAATATCGAAACATTATTTTGAAATAATTTATGATGTAACATAACAGTATGAAAGTATTTCGATCAATGTAATTGAACATCGATTTTGTAATATGTTCACCTTTTAATTGTGAGAACGAAAACATTTTTTCTTTCTCGATATATTGCCAGCTGCATGTAAAAGATATAAAAAATCTTTTCTTTTATTTTAAAAGTTAACTCTAATATTTACAATCTCCGATTCTATGAAAAACTTTTATTAAATGACGCAATGCACAACAGAAGCTAAAACAATAGATTGTGAGTAATCAATAGAAGCGATGTAAAGTAACAAATAATCTAGAAAAACTTTGGACTTTATACCGATCGTAAAACTTGTTGTTTCTTCAATATTCTGATATTTTTTTTCATTCAAACAGAATATACTAGTATATATACATATACTGTCAAAACATACTATTTGTTCATAGACTTTTAAAATGTTAAATAGATGCAATCTTAAATCTTTCGCTTGTAAAACACGTTTAGTGGTTTTGAGTCACAAAGAAAACTCTTTATATATATACCAGGAAGGCATCGTTGGATCTTGCTTATACAAATGCATATTTTTCTTTAATGGAAAAATGTGCATTTTAATTAGGATCAAGAACTACTTTAAATTTACAATCTAAACTCAAAGTGAACGTGTTTAACGTGAAAAGTGTTATAAAAAACCTTTTTTATTTTTATTTCACTTATAATAATAAAAAATGCTTGAATATATAAATATATTTATGTAATAATTAAATCAAAATTTTAGAATTTGTTTTTATTAATTTGAATTTTAACATTCTGCAAATACATTACGTATTGTTCTTTGTTTAAGTAAGTGTTAAGTATGCAAATCGTGAATATTTATGATTAACAAGTGCCAAGTCATATTTATCGAGAGCAGACTTTGTTAAACTTATTATTATTGTTCACAGAATAAAAAAAAATTTTTTAAATTCTACTTTCCGGCAGTTATGCACTTTCGCATTCTCTCGTAGAAGAGTTTATTTCAAAGTCTAATTTCTGGTTTCTCTTTTAAGCTAATCGCATGTATTTTATCTTCTATTTACATTTTGTAAATAAAATTCCAAAAGATTTTATTTTTAATATATTCGAGATTAGAATAGTTGTATAAGTGAACTAGTTTTTATATTCTTACAAATTGATATTTTCATGTCTCTATTTATATAATAAATATTCCAAGATTTATGCTTGGTTGTAATAATTTACAATTGAACTGTATGATATAAAACAAACAGATTGTTAGAACTACTATTATATTTTGATGACGAAATCAAGAAAAAAAGACATTAGTCTTTTATCTTTTGTGATTATTCATTTTGAGAAACCAACATTAGCGAATCTATGTTTAAATTTCAATATTTTTTTTTGAGTTTGCAATTATTGATTCGAATGTTTTACAAATTGTACGACTATATAAATTTTAGTTTCTTGTTTTATGCAAATCGTTTGTAACTTTTTTATTTCGTTGCAACTTATAAAATACTCCGTTAGATTTCTAGTAAAGGATATGATAAAAAAATTTTACATCATACGATGTTAATACTTTCAGTATAAATAATAAATTTTATCAAAAATATTCATAATTTATTACGAGATTAATCAGCATTTTAAGATAAAACAATACTACAATAATAATAAATTAAAATCTTGAGTTTTCAAAGAAAGGATTTTAAGAAATTATAAATGGTAAGTGATTTTTAATTATGAACAAAAACATGAATTTCAAAATTTACCTAATTTCATTGAAAAAAATAAACTTGATTATTATCTTAGTTGCTTATTTTAATTAAAATGAAATTATGCAATTGATTTGTATACGTAAGGTACATGGAGCTTAGATCATTGGCTAGTTAAGCAGTTTCTAAATCATTTTCTTTGCAAAACCAAACGTTAGCTATATATATAAACGACGAAAACTGTAGCAATTATATTTACGAGTCGACGCAAGTAATTGCCTTTTGGTTTTAAGCTAAAGATATAAATTTAAACTACTGTGCGTATATATGTACTGAACACTTTCTTTATGTCCAAGATATCTTTGCTTTTTTGCATTAAATAAGGCCCTTAGCAACCCTTTTTCCTTTCCACCGTATATACGTACAAATAGTACTTGAGAAACTTATCTTCTCGAGAGTGACATTCTTTAAATAAATCCCAAGTTTAGAGCGCGTGCGTATGGCTCGTTTATCGTGCGAATCGATGAACGGCTTGTTGAAAATTAGCTCGTAATTCTATATAGAAACTTGAAAAATTAAAGAGAAGAAAGAAAAAAATATTTGTTTTTCTTTTCTTTTTCAAAGTCGATCGATAAAGATCATTAGAGAAAATACACGTAGGGCCTTTTATAAGTTAACATGCAGAGGGTTAAATCATTGGAGCGTGTCGGAGTGATTTAGTGTGCCTATTTGTCCAGGCTCGCCGTATAGCACTATTGTCAATTGTTGGAAATAACAGTGCGGACAGAACAGAAACACCATAGAAAAGAATCGCTCCTTCTCTATCCTAACGTCCAAATATACATATACGTTCTATATAAAGTATAGATGCGTAGGCGTATTATATGTATATGTTATATACAAATGTGAGCGAGTTTAAAGGTATGTAAGACATGGGCACGACTCCAAAATTTAACGGCAACGCTAGTCTTCTTGGAGCCTGACGTACATATTTCGTTTATTTGGTTGACTTTTAGAAAACTGCCTTGGTTTACTATATTCCTTTTTTCTTCTCTCTTCGTGGTATATGTCTATCCTTCAAATTTTTTTGTATCTCCTTTTCTTTTTGTCCAGTGTATAGAGAAGCCCGGCGGTTATACAAGACGCGTTCTTCTAACGGAATTTATTATATTTACTAAATATTTATAAATGGTATTAGCCTTTATTTATAGCGAATAGGTTAACATGAAAATGATGTTGTCGCGTTTAGGGTATATGCAACATGCATGCATGCATGCTTACTTTATAAATATACACGGTAAATGATGTAAATTTTCCTACAAAGTACCATTTATTTATCGTGTCATCATTACCATGGTAATAAATATTAATCAAAATATCAAATTATTCGCTTTTTTTTATAGAAAATTTTATCTGTTTTGTAATCAAGAAAACTTTTGTGATATTTCGTACCTATGTTTATCTGTTTTCAATAGACGACAATTTACGGCGCAATAACTACGAACATAAGCTTTTCATTTTTTTTTCTCTTCTCATCACTAGTCAAAGCTCCGCGCGACTGAATTAAATCGGAACGGCGTGGCGGCGGCGGTGTATATACGCATTTGGTGGGCGTGCGACGAAGCGTTATAGGTTATATCGTATTGCACACCGGAATAAGGTCGCTGCCGGATGGGCGAAATTGTCAAAGTATAAGTTCTATATAGCACAATACGTTTGACAGAGCTAAAGCTATATAACGATTGTTACTTTTTTTCCGCCATCGGCTTGTTGTCCCACTTACCGGTTCACAATTCTAATCGACTATAATATATATTTCTTATGTAACTCTCTCTCTCTCTCTCTCTCTCTCTTTCTCGCTCTCCTTCAATCGGTCGCGTGTCTATGTATTATACGTGTATATACATATCTAATGAATAGATTGTGCGTATATCGAAAGATACATATAGCTTTTCTCTCCAACTTTAATTAGAGTCGGCTAAATCATTTTCAAAAAATACGTTAGGATCGAAGTCCAATAATGAATTATTTTTATATTTTTTCAACTTCTTGTTATACTGTCCGCTTAACCTAAAGATTTACGAGAATGGGCGTGGAGCATCATTTTATACATATAAGTTGAGAATAATTGATCTATAGAAATCGTATTCGAACGCTTTGCCGATGAATTTTACGTAAGGATTTATATACTTTTATTGTATACGTCTATTGTGAGGTTTGGTCTAGCGCTTATTTTAATAATTTACGTTATGTATTGTATGATGACTTGAAAATTTTATTGTGTTCTATTAAAAACGAATTTTAATTGAATAACAGCACAGATACAGTTACGGCGCAAGATTTCATTATGTTAGATTAATATATTTAAATAGTTCATTAAAATAAATTAATTATTCAAATATCAATCTATGTTCCAATATAATAACGATATTGAAACTTAACATCAATTAGTATTCAAACTGAATATTATATAATTTACTCGTATAATATGGATAATTCAATAATCTTAACTGTATGTATAATTCCATACCTTTATATCATTTTTGTTTGCTTTAAAAATTGTCTAAATTCTTTTTGATAAAACGTGATATTTGAGATAAAGAAATATATACAAAGTAAATCAAAACAACCTAACTAAAACACCAATCTATATATAGGCACGTAAACTTAGTCGTAGAGAAAATGATTTTATAATATAGAAAGCTGATATCAAGTTTATCCTTACCATGAAAGAGTATTTCCTTTCCTTTTTTTTCGTCGCCCATGACCTAACCTCAAAACAAAGAACAAACTTTACGACTGAATAAAGAAAAACGAAAAATTTTTTTTTTTAATGTACTCTTGCTTTTACTCCCTTTTACTAACGGAAGTGGCTTTAGGGTCGCTTCGATTCTTCCAAATGTTCGTAAAAAAAGAAATGCAGCGAGTTCTTTTGAATTTCAGGTGGCGCATAAAGTAAAGATTCGCCGGAAGTTACGCCGCATCCTTCATTAAGTCGACTGTAGGTATGTATGTATATGCATGTGTATAAACGAAAAAAAAGTAAAAAAAAGTCTGTCTTGTCTCGCACATATATATTGTCGTTGTCGTCGTCGTGTGCGATGCTCAGCTACTATGTAGACCTATTTGAATGCGAATGCTTATTCACGCCTTAAATTGAGGATGCAAGGTCGAGGCTTATGTTATTGTGTTTATGCAAACTTAGAAATCTTTTGGTGAACACATTGCGTTTTTTTTAAAAAGTTTACATTCTAAATGGATAATTATCGAAATTTTATGCAGATTTTTTTGTAATTTTTGCACAATCGACTTAAATATATTACTCTTTAAAAATTTAACTTCTTTTACAAAAATGAATATATTATCCTTTTAAAAATCTGTTTGTATACTCTTCATGTGGATATTAAGAATGTATGATGTTTATGAATAGACGTGCTCATATTCTTCAAAAATATCTAGCTTTTTACAATTTTTCAAACGCTAAATTTAAAATTTATCAATTCCTTTTCATAATACAAAATATTATGCTAAATTTTTTTGAAGTAACTAATATTCATTATTTTCCATTAATTTAAAAAATAATGCAGCGATTTTTCTAACTTAAAATATATTTTGGATTTGCATATTAAAAATATTACTAACATAATAAGAAATGAGAAAAAAAGAAGAAAAAAAAGTAAATCGATATATCTAAAAGAGTAAAAATAAAAGAAAAAGTTCGTAAATGCATTCCGCAATTTACATGTTTTTCTACTTTACTTTATGGTAAGGCATTGCCCTGCAAAAATCTCTCATGAGCAGTTTTTTTTTTATACGCGAACGTGTCATTGGGCCACGATGAATTCAAATTTGATTTTTACGATCATTCATGACAGGGGAGTTTCATTCTAATTTTTTTTTCTTTCTCCTCTTGCATTCTAATTTGGTTCATTGTATTTTTATTTTGTCTCTTTTTTTTCGTTTTAGTCGTATACAAAAGGCTTGTAAGAGTATTCGAGCAAAACAGCAAGATGAGAATATAAAGAACGCACGAAGAAAGAAACGTAATATAAAGGAGAGCAAAAGGCCCGCGAGTAAGCAAAGCAAATTGTAAAAAATTTTATGAGCGTCAAATATACAAACATATGCAAGTACTACACAAATACGCACGCGCTCGCACACTGCTTATAAATGCATGTGAATATTGAAAGAACGTCTTGGGGTTCCTCTTCGGAGAGAGTACGCGCTTACGCTCATTCTCTCTGCCAAAAATAAATTCAGCTTGCTCGTACGAGCTGTACTAAGATTCTAAGAACTTGGATTCCACTGGTAAGTACATCTCTTAGTGCACATATAGTGCACGTGTGTGTCAAGCTAAGCGAGCGAGGAACAGGATACCAATGCGTAGCGGGAAAAACATCAACTATTACTGTTGTTGTATAGCGTGAAAAGAGTGACGGGCTGTAAAACTAAGATTGGAAATAAATTGCTGAAGATGCTCTTGAGAAAATACTTTTCTTCTTTTATTTTTTTTATTTTTTGCTTCACTCAACGTATACGCTTGTAATTGCTCGTTTAGGGGGTTGTTAGTTACGCCTTCGCGCAACGCCACTACTACCACGAGGACACCGGGCACGCACACAGACTTTCTCTAGCAGGGCGAATTTATCACTTGGCAGAGGCTCGTTCATTTCGTTTGTTTCCCTATTTATTTGCGTTTTGCGGAAATTGAAAATTATCGTTTTGCGACAACATAACTTTCCACTTTCATTTTGTAGAAAGATTATATGTTTTAAAGCTTTTAAAGCTTCGTACATTTTAATTAATTAATCTTTTTAAACGAAATAAATAAATTAAAATCATAACTTTTTTATAATAATTAAAAAGTTTAAAAATTATAATTTTTTATGCTTAATTACGCTTACGATTATGTTTGAGTACTTGTACGTTCATGAATATTCTAATGTGACGATGAAAAATCATAAATTTTTGCATAATTATATATTCATGTATTATAAACTGATGTCATTTGAGATGACAATGAATACTGATTTGCAATTATACATGTACTGCAGACAGCTATATTGATAATTGTTAATGCACGATTATTCATTAACATATTTTAATATCTGTTTCTTTTATAATTATACCGTAATTTTATACATGAAATATTAAAATTATTTTTTTGCATAAATGACAAATACATTTATTTTTGTATTAATGTATGTAACACTAACAAATTCATATTAAAAAATGAAAATTATAATTGAAATATTGTTTAGAAAAGGTTTTAAATGTCAACTGAAACGATTTCATAAATATTCTATCAAAAAAAGTCGATCAAATGAAAAATTAATAAAGTTATATTCAGTTTCATTATTAATTTATAATTTTGTTCCACTTGTTTCGAGAATTCAATTAAAACAATACTTGACTTTTTTGTAATTAAATATACTATTGCTTGGAAACAGCGGCTAAAAAAAGATATCTGTTTTGATTCTAAAATAATGCCGTGTTTAATCTTTAAAATAATCGATAATTGATTTTATATAACAACTTACTTTCACAAAAAATAAAAAGAATTCAATGAATAAAATATGTGTGCTAATTTACATCGTTAATATGAACTTAATTTTATCAAATAATTATTTAAATTTAGTCTTGATATTGAATTAATTAATTTATTTTTACTTAATGTCCTTTTTATCATTTTTATTCGTTAGTTATAACATTAATAATAATAATAATAGTAAGAAATGCAGAACAACGATAAATATATTAACGTATTCTTAATAATTATAAAATTAAGAGGCGGTCGGAACCAAATCGGTGACTTACGGTATATATCAAGTAAGCATTTTTCGCTTTACGATAATATTTTGTATATTTTTATGGCTTAAACTATTTCAAATTATTCTTTATATACATGACTAGAGGAAATGACTATATTTTTACCATATGAATAAGTAAATTAATTATTATAAGCATTTATTACAAATATCAAACTGACTTGACATATACCGCATGCAAAAAACTGTCGTGTCGATTGTTAGGTGACATTTTTCGCTTTATAACAATATTTTGTATATTTTTGTGGCTTTAACTATTTTAAATTATTCTTTATATACATGACTAGAGGAAATGACTATATTTTTACCATATTAATAAATGAATAAATTATTACAAGCATTTATTACAAGCACCGAACTAAGTCACCGATTTGGTTCCGACCGCCTCTTAATGTAGAGCTCTCGGTGGCTCAGTCGGTAGAGCGATGGACTTGTAATCTCGAGGTTCCGAGTTCGATTCCTCGTCTCAGTCGATACGGTATAAGCACCTCTGTACGTTACATGTGCTTTTGAATACAAAGACACTGAAGACCTCCGTTGCTAATTAGCATCGCAATGATAGCATAAATACAGTGACGTTAAATAAAAAAAAAAATTTATAGTATTGAATGAAGTAATTAAAATTTTGCGAAGATTTAAGAAGTTTATTTTAGAAATTTGTAATTTTCCATATTTTTTTATTACAGACGTACGCTAATTACCTTTATTAAATATTAGGTCAAGATTAGAAAGATACTTGTACATCCCAAGCTGAACAGGCTCATTACAATATTTTTAGCACCAGCAGTTCAATCAAAACCATTGCAAGTTTCTACTCACGTAATCGCATTAATTTCAAGAGTTCAATCGATAAATCAAGTTTATATATATATATGTATCATCTATATTGTTTTCTCCCAAGGAAAATAAACGGGTTCTGTCAGTAAGTTTCTTACACACACTAACACACCACACACGCACGTCCATATATATACATCTGAAAGTTTTGCAGTGAATATAATTGATAAAGTAGAATATGGCGCCAAATTAAAAGTACAGCACAGATACTCTATATTTAGGAAGCTCGTTAAGGTACGTAGATATACGTATATTATCAGGAGCAGTCATATATGGCACATATATGCTCGATATAGATATATCTCTCTCAAGGGTGAGAAGTAACAGAGCACCCCTTTAACACTTGAGGCGTCGAGGCGTCCTATAGACGCGACGTTATAATGTACCTTCTATCGGCTTCCTTACTCTATATATACGTGTACATTATATCGTTTCAAAGAGGACAGGCTCTTCGTGTACACATATACACTCTGACACCGACAAGTCCGGAAGGTACGTCAATGTATATTGTCGTTATTGTCTAGGACTTTATTACGATATTGCATTATTAGTTCAATTTAGTACTAGCAATATTGTCTTACTCCACTCTCCGGTTAATGCTTTTAGTTTTAATATGCATATCAATATGCACTTATGAAGTAATGTATATTTGTTTGAATGTTCAATCGTTAAAATTAAGATTATTGTATTTTAATTACTGATGTTTATAAAATTATTTCATTTTTAATATTTTTTAAGATATCTGTGGAAAATAAAATTTATTTTTATTTTTCAATTTTTTAAACGTTTAATTGAATACAAAAATGGATAGTTTTAATATTCTATAATTAAAAATGTTACGTTTTTGTTTCTTTTATCAAAATTATATAGAGCAAACAATAATTGGCTTTAATTGTATGCACAATAAGTATACGTAATGAGATGTACGTAGAAGGAAATTGAAATAATTAAAATGACTTTCAAAAATTTACATATTTATAAAGAACAATGGCTTATACTGTCAATAAAAAATTATTAAAAGCTTTCTGTACAATAAAGCGAAAGTAATTTTATTGATGATTATTAATATTTTATTAGCATTGTTACAAATATGAAAATTATACGTATGAATTTCATGATTCTTGTTTGTATTTCGAAATTTTAAACAAACTTTAATTTTTAAATGATTCATTATTTAATCGACTAAACTTAATGACTATAATTTTCATAATTTTTTTTCTTCTATTATTGTAAAAAACATTAGTAAATTTTCCATTAACTAATAATATTGAAAACGTAAAGCATAATATCTTAATCAGTTAATAAGTGCAAGAGACAAGAAGTTTATTATATAATAGTGGTATAATGATCATTTATAAATGAGCCGCTCGCTTAGAATGGCAATTGAGCATTAATATCCAAGGCACATTGTCTGAGCTATTAGAAAATTATTCTCAGCGCTGCAATTTTATTTCCAATGCAAGGATACGCTCTGTCTAAAGAAAAAATCCAATCGACCGTTTTAAACATCCGACTTTTTTTTTATTCTTTCTCTCTCTCTTTTTTTCTATTAAATTCTAAAACAATTAAATAGCTCTCTCTTTTTTTTTCGTCTAGCCAAAGAGGACAGTAGTACACAGTGAACGGCGCGCGGGTACCGATTCGCACCTGCAACCCGCTGCATTGCGGCAATAATTCAACTTGTCGCTCGAGCAAGCGAAACGTCTTGGATATAGCTTGTATAAAAGCTATATGCTGTATACGTGCATGTATACATAGATAGTATAAGAGCCTTTATAACTAAAAGCTGACTAATGTTAACCTCCGAGCAATTTATTGCGCCATTGCGTTTGATTAACCAATTTAATTATCTATTGATACATTTGGGTAAAAATTTCTCTCTATTTCATTGAGCCAGAAATCTCATTGCTATACTGGCAAATTATAATTTGATTTTTTTATTTTAACGCTTTAATATCCGGCTCCTTTGTTGTGTTACGTATATGTTCAACTATGATAAATTAGCTGTTTTTCTTCCCTTTTTTTCTCTTCTTTGATACAAATGACATTAGTACTGGTTCGTGTGAAAAGAACGTATATTATAACTTAAATAAGTTGGGATAATCTTTATAATCTGTTTAATCATTTTAATCTCTTTCAATGAAATCATCGCATTGTCTCTTTACTGATTTTTTTAATTTAATTTACGTCTTAAGTAGTGCGCTTCGAATATTTTTTTCTTACTTTTTTATTAGAGCTATGACTCCGACGCTTTTTTTTCTTCTTTTTGTCGCGAGACTAATATATACCGAAGGCCATTAAATCTCAATTTTGTCTCATTTTTATAGAATAGTCTCTATGAAAAGGCGTTCATGTGGAACTGGTAACTTAAGGCGCACGCCTTTTTTTTTATTATTATACAACACAATGACAGAAGAAAAAATCTTAATGTCAAGTCGGTGCGATACGTATTGTTCTCGTCGAAAAAATTATTCTTCCATCAAATATTTATTTCGCTTTTTCATATCACGGCTCTTTGTTACTCTTAACATTCAAAGCTAAAAGGCTTTAATCATATTTTTACAAAAGAAACTTAATCGTTTTAAGAATTTAATCTTTTCGTAGATATCAACAAAATTAATCATTTCAAAATTTAAGAATATATTCATGCATAAATGTCTAGACAATTAATTTATTATTCATTTATTTGCATAAATAAGGAATTTTATTGAATTTTATCCAAGAATTTTTGATTGGATTTATAAATCTGTTTTATTTTTAGCAAATAAATGAAAAGAACGAGAAGTTAAATTTATGGGTCAGGAAAAAAAGAATCCAATTTTTTTCTCATTAATATGAGAAAGTGTTAAATTCCGATTAGTTCTCACCTGCTGAAATTCTAGCCTCATCAATTTGAAAAAAAAAAATTTCAAAGAATAAAGTAGGCACCGGACTAGCAGGTAATTTTTCAAATGCTATAATACAAAAAAAAAAGAGAAAAAAATACTTATAGTAATCTCTTATGAAAAAAAAAGCAAATCACATCAAGTAAGATATATAGTCGTAAAATGATGACGATTAAAACGGCTATGAGAGTATGGGTAATTTATACGCGGGCGTATTTGCTCTGGAAGAAAGTTTTTTTTTATTTAATATGAATGAAGACAAAAAACCTGACCTTTTTTTTGTATCTCCTTGTACTCCGCACATGGAGAAAATGAAATAAAAGGAGAGGAGAATCTTCAATAGAATGAAATTTTGTGGGATACTTTCGTTTATTATGTTTAAGTTCTCGTTCTATCGCAACATACACATAAGCGTTGGCGGTTATGCAGTTACAATACAAGTTGATTCTTTGAAGAAAAAAAATGACCGAGTCAATGCTGTCTGTGATTGCTGAATAGAAAAAAGAAGAATGAAAGAAAAAATGCGTTCACGGAAAGTGAGATTTACTTTGGGATGGTTTACAAATCATTGTTGCGTTGCGTGGGCGGAAGAGTTATAATATTTGAGTTGTAATAGGATTAAAGTAGGTCTCTTATTATTGTAATTTTCAAGGGATTATTATTTGTTGTGGTTATCGTATTATTCATTATTACGCGTGTATGATTTATGGTAAATTTGAGAAATGTTTTTACTCGAAATAATTTGTGTGTTCCATTACATTGTTAACTTGCTTTTATATAAATTTATATAATTTTTAAATTTGGACTTTAAATTGGTTATGGCATGTGAAACTCGAGTAAAGTATTGAACGCACTTATAAAACAGAATAAAAGTTACAATTGTAATGAAATGAAATTTTTTAAAATTGAAATAAACTTGTATTGATCGAGCTATAGCATTATTTGAATTACAATACGAATAACATTTTTATTGAAAACTAAATATATTTGAAAATATGAAAACTGATATTTTTCGAAAATTTTTTTATCAGTTATATTGGAAAAATGGCTAAAATTCCAACTTTTCAGCTTACAACGTGTACTATTGTCAAAAAGAATATCCGATTACTTATACTCTTTTTGAAAGCTTATATATAGCAAAAAAAGAGTACAGGATTTTGTTTTTTAAAAAAATGTTAAAAGTGAAATAAAATATTTCTCGTATTTTCTAAAAAGATTTTTCTATCAGAATTTTATGAAAGCCAAATATTATTTTAGTATTCAAGCAATATCTTTGGAGATAAAAAAAAAAATAAAATTTCATAGAATAAAACAACATTTTAAACAAGAAAACAAAATCTTCCTTGGTTCGCCTTGGGAGATTAAGTTGAAAGGATGCATTAAGTTGGTAAAAAATTTGCGAGAGTAGTATTTTCCCAAGAGAAAGAGGAAGCTGTCCCTCTCTATGTATTTTGTAAACACGCAAAGACGTGTGTGCGTATATATATGTACTCGAATATATCTCGTCTATAACGGCATACGTACGATTCGACCTTTGAAACATCTGATTGAATTATTTTTAGAGCAGTCGGACGAATATGCGTTGTGCGCGCGTATATACCCACCACGACCGATGTTTTCTTCGACGACGTCAGTCTTGTGAGAAAATAATATATCTGTATATGTGAACGCACTAAAAGATAAAAAATAGAGTGAAAAGAAAATACCAAAGAAAGAAAAAAAGAGTAGAAAGCGAGAAATGTAGTGATTAATCGTTCTGGATTCATCAATGAAGACCTGTCGATGCTTTCAAACTTAACTATTTTCTTGTATATGTACATATATGTATATGCTTGTCGAGCGATCTTTATTATTGAAGCACACATATATATATAGCATAAACGATGATCGATCGTCATTCGCTCGCGGGATTAGAAGATGATGCAGAGTTGACTAAACGACTGCATATATATATAGATAGATGCATACTTGCTCCTTCAGACAGAATTGACTCGTGTGTTTGTTTAATCGATGATCAGTAAAAATGAGAATTCAGTTTTGTTAGGAGCCTTTTTTTTCGTTTAATGAAATTGGCACTAACTTGCTGAGAGAAATGATGGATGATGGTGCAAAGTAAAAAAATCAAGAGAACATGGGACATATTGATTTTTTTTCGATAAGAAAGTGCAAATGAAGAGTTAAATGTTTTTAAATATTTAGTTGATCATTTTATTATATTATCTATATCATGGAAATATTTGTAGAATCGCTGCTTAAAAACAATTTTGTATTTTGAATTCTTTTTAAAACTTCTTACGTAAATCAATATTCTGTTGATAATATCAGATTTACTAATTTAGTCGTTTACACAAAGAATATTCTGGTCTTTGACTCAGCATCACAAAACCAGCCCACGTATTTGAATAAAAAATCAATGTCAGACTCTATGCCTTTATGCAACATCAAATCAATAAAAAATTTCTTAATGCCATAACAAAGTTCCTGTTTTACGATTATTCTGAATATTTATGTAAAAAAAAAGAATATGGTTAAACAATAAAAAAGATAAGCGTATTAAAGATAAGTACATTTATAATAATTATTATTATTTATGTACTTTAAATTTCAAAAGTTTTCCAAATAAGCTCCAAATTATACTTTAATACATGCATAAATATGATTTAACGATATATTTTCAGCAAATCGATTAATAAGCTTGAAAAAGTCGTTGTACGTTATGAAAATCTATAATAACAAGCAATGTTTATCGTACACGAATGCAAAATAACGTTAATAAAAAATAGTTATCTGCATTTTCAATTGTATTTGCAAATTGATAGAGCTGAAAGAAAAAAAAATGGAGATATAGTCAGTTGGCAAATGGTATATTTATAACTAACAAGCGTAAACTTATGTCCACATTGACGATAAACAATTCCAGCCATGAATATTCAATGATTATCCGGTGAATAAGACATGTGTATGTATGTGCTCATCGTCGCCTGCTGCCGCATTTACGATCTTGGCACACGCTCCGATCTTTCGTTATAATATTGTTTTTTATAAACATTTGTCCAAATGCCGTCATCGATATATCACATGTACGTTCTTAATACAAAAGCCAATATCTACAAAATTTCTGAATAATTGTATTGTATTGTTGAAATTTTTTTTTCTATTTTCTTTCTCTCTTATTATTTCACCTCATAAATCTCTGCAATTCCTTCGCAAGTTAGAATCTATCTCTTTTTCGCGTATATAGCGTGTCTCCTCGAGAATTGCATTTTACCGTGTCCGAGAGTTTGCGGGATCCAAGCCAAAAGACTATTTTTGAAAAAGGGGTCGGGACGTACCACCGGATCGCTCGGCTTTGACTTTCGTGCAATACGCTGCACGAATTTTCGTTAATCCATGGGCTTCGTATCTTTTACTTTGATCTTAATTTTCGATTTCTTTAATCAAATAATTAAAATCGAATGATTTGCGACGAAGAGTTATGAAATGTTTTAATTTATTAGTTTGCTGATTACCAATTTGGATATAATTGCTTTTTTTATTGAGTATGAATATATGATTATTAATTATTTCTTGTTATTATCATTATATTTTATATTCATTATGAAATATAATTTACAATCTTTTTGATAAAACTTAAAATTTAATTTATAAAATAATATAATATTTTATTTATAAAAACATTTTTTTAAATACATGTAATTCTGCAACAATGAATTTTATTTTTTTTATTACAGTACTTTAACTTGCAGAAGAATTTAAAAATTTAAGAACGCTATAAAATTCATCGACATTTTAAAAGCACAAAGTAAGTAATAAAAAAATGGAAGATAAGAATGAAAAAAAAGTGTAGTGTAAAAGAGTCCGCGCTAATAAAAGAAGAGAGAATCTGAGAAAAAGGTACCTATGTCTCAAGTATACGAAATGACCGAACTTGTTCTTATACTTTTCTTAACGATCTAATAAAAACTTCTCGCCTAAAAAAAAAAGAGGGCACAACTTATGTAGGAGACAAAGTCGGTGCGCAAGTGTCAGGTACAATTTCAATTACGTCAGCCTGAAGTTGTGTTCGCTAATTTCACGTAATAAAAAGCTTAGAAAAAGTGTAAAAAAAAATAATAGAGGGAGAGAAATAAAATGAGCGCACTTTCAAGTAAAAAGAAAGCTAATGCTAAAGTTACGAAACGAAACAATTTTTGGCAGTTTAATTTAATTTGGTGGAAACATAAATCGACTCTCAGAGTTGTAACAGCAGAACCGAGCGATACTCCGCACAAGAAGAAGAAGAAGTAGAAGTTTATCCCTCGAGACGACGACTCGATGGTCTCCGCGAAGTCTGGCTCGATCTGGCTCTATGCGACGAATCGAGGAACTCGGAGAATGTGGAACGTCTGCCAAAGTATACGAGCGTTTCTTTAGTTCCTTTGCAGAAGCAGCTTAGCTTCTAGGCTTTTCGCTTCAAATATTTATAATGTAGCGCTGCATTTCTCAACTTCCCCGATTTCGCAGCATTCGTCCAATTAAAGGATTTAATAAGCGTGTTTTTCTCAAATTTTTTACATCTTTTTTCATTTACATTTTTGTTATCGTGTACATTCGCCCATACTTGCAAAAATAACAATGGTCAATTCGAAACGCGTATATGTGTCTTCTTTTATTTTTCTTTATATTCCGTTTCTTTAAGAATTCTCGTAGATTCTTGTATTTTCGCAAAACCGAAGGGAACTTTGCCAGATGCACATTGCACAGAAGATTCTCTTCTTTTTGACCGTTTTCATTTTTGTCTGGCACTACGCTGACTTATTGTTCTCCATCTCCATTTATCGATTTTTCAGTTCTTTTTTCTTCTCTTCTCTTCTCTCTTCCATAGCTGTTTTCCATTTTGCTGTATGTAACTTTTTAACACCTTTTTTGTTCGTTTTATCCTTGCACCGTTCACTTGTACCTCAACTTGTGTGCATTTGACCATTACTAAAAAAAATTTAATATTTTAGAAAGCTATTTTCTGAATTATTCACTTAGGAAAATGAAATATAGCACAATTGATAATAGAATAACTGTATGGAAATGATATTTAGTCAGTTACAAAAGATAAGCCGCGATAAAACGGTGGTTCCAACTTCGATGAATTAGAATAACTGTACCTGATTAGATAATAATACATTAGAAATACAAATTCTCTAATAATTATAATTAAAATTTAAAATTTCTCGAGTAGCATATTCTCTGTAAACAATAATTAACATAATGCGAAAGGTAAATTGCACTTGTTTTAGCTACTCTTTTCAGCTCATCCTATTCAGTCATCAGTTATAATCTTGATCTTTTTTTTCCACAAGTTCTTTTCATTTTGATTTCCCTAAAGCAGTGGCATATACGCCTTTCTCGTTTTCCTACTCGCTATATATATGTACATTTTGTGTCTTTCTCACGTGCTTTTGCTGCATTGGTGCGAACTTCCTGGCGCACTAGTTTTCATGGTTTTCAAGTGCAAACGCGCACATGCTTTTACAGTCTGCCTTATGCGCATAGAGTATGCGATGCCACCTTTTTGAGTAGTGTCGATTGCGCGGACGGATAGCATTGTTTCAGTGCGTCAATTTTCTCTTTTCATTCGTTATATTATTTTCGCATAACGGAAGAGCCAGGAGTCGATCCTCCATCACGTATACTTCTTTCTATCTTTTCCTTTTTTTTTATTATTTAACTTTTGTACGAATAGGTGCAAAAACTATTGGTAGGATATTGGAATTTTTTTTTGTGTGTCAGTAACTTCAGCTCGGTTTATGTATGGGTATATATGGACGTACATTTTCTTTTGAGACTTCGAAAAAGTATAAAAAATATTATATGATGTGACATGCTTGGCATTCTTTTATATTTATGACTCTCGGTGCCTCGTGCCTCTTCCGTAGAAACTTCCATCAACTGGAGCGAGAGATAAAGTCTTTTTCCACTTTCAAAGAAATTCTAGCGGTTTTTACCTTATTTTTTTCTTACATCTGAATTGTTTTAAAGGCTTCTCTCCTCGACTTCTTGTACACATAGCATATCAAAAATGATGATCTTCAACCGTATATTACGTGCGTAAGACGCGCCTCTGATGCTGACAATGCGATTGCAAAGTTTCACATGGCTTGTAGTAAAAGACAAATACGCTGAGCTTTTTTCATTTTAATTTAATGTACACCAATGTAAACGTGACCGTTTAATAAAAAGTACAATTTTTCTTTTTCCAATTTTGAACACATATTTTTCCATTTTGTAGATAAGGAATTAATTTCTTGGAATAATTTATTTTACATTAAGGTTGGTGCAATTAAGATACGCCGTTCTGTAATTTTAAAGTTATAAATGGAAAAGTTTTAAAGATCCTATATAAGATATACTAATTTATAGAATTAAGTTTCGAACATAAATATTTATAAAATTTAATAGTTTTTAATTTTAGTCAATAAAGAAAAAAACTCGTGTAGGTTCATTTAAAATTTAAATATTTCAGTTTCATATTTTGTAGTTACCGATCAAATTAGTGAGTGTTTCTTTCAGCTGAACAAATGAATTGTCAATCAAGTATACGGAGTCTATTATTATCCATTTCGCTTATCATTTTTAAATTTTTATATTTCGTAATCTGCGAGAATACGAAAATGAATAAACGTGACGACTAAAAATTGATTAACTTTTTTCGAAACAAATCATTCGTTCGTACAATAACGCTTGATTCTACTTATTATAAATTTAATTAAGCTTTTGAAAACTCAACTTCGTGTTATTACAACATTGTTAAACATTTATTTATACCGTGAATAAAAAAACAATCGTTCGTAATTACTTCGTTGAAATTGCAATTAATATTATATTCAAAAATATTTGTTTTAGCGTAAATAAATTGCAATCGAAATCAAATATAATTCATTATTTTAAAAAGTTTATTTATAATTATTGAAAAATAAATAATACAATAAAAGAAATAAAACAATGAAGAACACAACAATTGATCTCGCAATAAAGCATAAAAAATAAACAAACTTTAATGATTAAGTCATTCAAATCGGTGCTCAAACGGAGTTCTTTAAAAAAAAGGTCAACGTCGTATCGACACGGTAGGCAGCGATATATCAAAAATAAAATAAGAAAACAAGAGAAAAAAAATGAAGAAATAGAAGAAGAGTCGGCATCGTACGTTCCCCCTTTCATCTCGAGAAATCAACTTCCCGAAGACTTAGGTTCCAGCGTATAGGCATTTAGACCTGCGAAGTTAGCTTGAAAAAGAAAAAAAATAACTTGGTCTCGTCCCTTTAGCGCTTATATACGTTCCCCCACGTTCTTCATTATATATATACGCTTATATACAAGATTGCGTATACATATACGTGCAGTCGATCCCATCTTACGCACGTCCGCTGAGTTCACAAGTGCTGATGTATATAAGAGCCCTATATGTAGACTCCTATACCTGTCTGCGTATCATACAAACACACACACAAAGAAAAGACGATCTTCTTGTACACGAACTTGGACTTGGTTTTTTAAGGGGGCGGATAATTCTGTCCTTGTCTTTGTGTCTCGTAAGTGTACGTTTATAAAGGGACATTGACGTATACGTGCACAGGTTGTATCCACCACAAAGAAGAAACGTGCAGGAGAGCACACGCGGACATACACACAGGTGTTTGCCTTTTTTTTTTATCCATTATATATAGAGAGCCAGCCGTTGCGACTGGCTGCTCTGTTAATGTTGCGCTGCATGTTACGTATATGCTTTATAAGTTTGGTTGCATTCTGGCCGCAAGCTATTGTCTATATATATATAAAACAGTGTAAAGACAAAAAAGGGGGAAATTTGTATAGAAAGGAAGAAGAATCAAGAGGAAAAAAATAAAGAATTAAAATAAAACGTAAAAGGAAAAAATTATGTATGTCTGTGGAGAATACCGGTAGGTCAATGAGCATTTATACAGGTTGAAAATGGACTGTAACGTCTGTTACATGCGCTCGTCTGTCCCTGCGAGGGGAGAAATGATCGATGGGGCCTATTCCCGCGGAGCTTAAATTGTAATGTATAAGAAAGTTGTTGAGTAACAACTGGATATTTATGTGTACGTAACACATATATAATGTTAACTTAAGTTATTAGTTTAATGAGCATTTAAGATTTCAATGTTGTAAGATATGAGAGCAAAAAAAAATAAAGTGATACACGTGACTTATAATGTTACTTCTCTAAGTAAACTAACTTTATTTATGGCTCAGGTTAAATTTCTTGTGAAATCTATATTTTGAATTATACACGCTAAAAAAATATAAATTGTTGATAAATTATTTATTTTAATGCAATTATTCTTATTTAATCGAATACAAATTAACGCCGCTGGATACGAATCAGAGTTGAAAATAAATTTTTATTTTAAATTAATTTTTCTTTTTTAAAAATGATTTTTATAATTAATCCTTTACATTAAATATAATTACTAAAATACATAATAAATGAATGTAATTATTCATGAATCATAAAATAAATAACTTTCACCAAAAGATTTTAGAAATAAGAAGAAATCAAATAGATGAAAAGTTTCGCATGTATAGCCTTTAAAAAAAGAAGAGGTTTCGGATCGATAACGGGTTCTTTGATCCGCCAAAAACTTTGATGTTATCGTTAATGTTAAAGAAGAATAGCGTGATCGATTATATTGAACATACGTTTGGAAATGCTTTTAAAAGATAAGACCATCTTTAACTATAAAGAGAATGAATTACAAAACAGTTGCTTTTAGACAAAAGAGATATAAAGAGAACTTTTTCTCAATGCTTTTATCTTTATAGTTTTTAATTAATGAACTTCATAAATTTCGTCATAATGGGTATGATTATAAATTATAAAAACATCAAATTTCTTTTCTAATTATAAGAAAAAATGATAAAACTTTAAAATAAGTAATAATGAAAAACTTTGAATATTATTAGATGTAATTAATATTACAATTTTTCATATTATTTTTTTCTTAGATTTAAATACACCTAGTAAAACACTTGAACAAAAGTATTTGACATGCTGTTTTATCATTATCTATATTGTAACAGATTAAACACCATTGTTAACTATCTAGTATGAAACATTAATTGTTAATCAAGATTTAATACTTTAATCGTTAAAATCTTTGTATCATTGAAACATTTGTGTTAACATAGTTTTAAACCAGCTCTTTTTTTAAAATTGAAGACAATAAAATTTCTGTAAATGTATGTAAATTTTTTATATAGATATAATATACACAAATATATATATGTATATACACACACTTTTGACAAAATTATGAAACAAGTTTTCATGCAAATGAATTTTCTAAAGGTTGAGATAATTTTGCATTTTTAAAACAATTTCCGCATTTAGAATTTATCTTTTAATTATTCTCCGAAACTTAAATTAAAAGTCTTATTTACATTAATCATTACAATATAAAAAAGAGCATTCAAGCTGTTCTTCGGTCGAGCTCAAAAATAGAAGCAACTCATACAAAATAATCTAACATTACTTTATCTGGGAAAGTTATAGTGGGCACTGACCTACAATGGATAGTGATCTAGAAGTTCTATTGTATACTTAAGTCTACTTAAAAAAGATAATTTATTTTCACGCTTGCATGATTTAAGAAAAAAAAAAGAATTATCTCAGAGAACTTCCAACAACTGCAATTATATTTTTTTAATTTTAAATTGGTATAATTTTACTGATAATTACAGACAAAAATTATTATCTTTAATATTTAAACTAATCAAAATTTTACTGTTGTTATTCAACGATGTTAATGAGAACAAGTAGCTGTCTTTCATAAAATTTCTTTTTACCAAAGTCAATAAACTTTTGACTGTCAGTCAAGAATATTAACGAATGGTAAATTTACTTATTGTAATTATAAAGATGATAAAAATAGGTTAATATTTGATTTTCGAGCCATTAAGACATTACTGACCTTTTTGAAGGCTTCCAGCGACGCTTCAGGACACCGAGCATTGGAAAAAAAAGCCAGCGGCGATTTTAACAAGTCCCAGACGCCGCCAACGGACTTCCGCCACCTTCCACGGGGCCCGTCTACTGCTTTCTTTTTTTTTCTCTCTTTTTATCTCAAGTTCACACAAACACAATTCTTATATATATAGAGGGACAAGAAGCTCCGCTTCTTATCAAAACAATCAGTATGGTGCACCAGTGTGTAACGATCACTTATTTTATAATCACCGACAAAAAAAAATTACATATTATAACGAAATATAAATTCTCCTCTCTTTTTTTTGTTGTAGCCTATATGTCTCAAAGCACTTATATTTAATAAGATTCTTCGAGCTCTTTGGCTCACACCATCGTAGCGGCACCTTTTACATTGGCACGATTTTAAAACCTTTCTAGATCTACCTACATGTATACCACCTACAATGAATTTATTTATAAGAAAACTTTGTCAATGACCCTTGCGGAAGTAATAAGTCAAATAATTAGCAATTTTTTTTCTCTCTTTTTTTTCACATTTTTCCATTCAAAGTTTAATGAGGAATTTCAAGATTTTTTGAATATTCTTCGATATTATTACGGATGAATTTCAAGGTCGAGTGAGGATTACTGAGAGAACGTGTGCGATACGCGGGACAATCGATGCTCCAGTTTCGTCTGCTCCCAAATGCAACGCTAAGCAGATTCCAAATTTTCATTCGCGTTCTTGAGTTTAATTTTTTTCCACGAAAATGTGCATATCAATGTATAAATAAAATTGTTTTAATAATTTTTTTATTTTACATTTTTTAATTTTTTGGTATGCATTTAATCAATTAATTTTTTTATATTATCAATATTAAATATTCAACAAAAATTTCTTAAAATAAAACAATATTATTGTACAGTTAGAATAAGATAGCACGAAAATAATTATCATCGACCATGAATGTTTTAAACTTTGGCGTTAAATTGATATTTATTTCTAAAGTTTAAATATTTCCACACTCAACTTCGTACGACTAACGTTCTTGAACTTAGCATAAAGTACATTAGAATAAAATCATTATTACGCAAAATTTGTTTACGAATCACATCTATTGTCCCAGTACACAGAGTTTTAATTCAAAAATTAATTTATCGATAAGACACTGTTTTCAAAATGATAATCTTTTATTTTTTTTATTATACCATAAGCAATGTAACGACTGTAATATTTATGAGTAAACAATCACCATTAAATTCATTGTAAACATATAAATCACCAATAGCTAATTTCTCAAGAATTAAAATTCATACTAACACTTCCGTAAATTTCTTTGACAAGAGTAAAACGACAAAGTTTTCCTTTTATTAAGAAAATATAAAACCAAATAAAATAACAAACTCTTTTGGAGCAAGTTTAGTTTATATGATTGAATAAATTGACATTCGAGAAGGAAAAAATCTAAAGCAGGAAAACAAGCTCAAGTAGTAACAGCCGCGGTTAAACGCGATACACACAGTGAGCGACAGTAGCGACAAAGTTATATAGAAAAAAAAGTGTATACATATATAGTCGGTCGCGCGCGAACCGGCTACACGCCGAGCTCGGACTGAACTGCGTGCGCGCCGGTCTGCAGAGAGGCATGGAGGGTATAGTAGTAGTGTGGCTGTTGCTGCTGCTGCTGGGACGACGAGAGGCAATATAGTCAACGATGGCTATATAATGCAAGCAAGAGAGGAAAGAGAAGAAAAGAGGAAGAGAGAGAGGGCATGCGCGCACGGTGCACTAAGACTTGCTTATTCTTTCTTTCTCTTTCTCTCTTTTATATGTATGCTTGGATATATACGAACGCACACGAGGCTGCCGCTGCTGCTTGCTTGCTTTTTTTTCTCTCTTGCTGAGTGCACTCTTTCTCAAGCTCTTGCATTAGCTTCTTCCAATTTTATTTTAGCTCGTTTCTGTTGTTGCTTGATTTTTTTTAATTTTTAGCTTTTCTATATCCACATGATTTTTTTTTCTTAAATTAAGAGTAATTAATGATCCTTATTGAACATAAGTACCAATTAAAATTAAATATACTTTTTTAATTATGGTTCATTATTTGTGCACGAAATTTCAGGGACTAAAAATGTAATAACAATAGTTGTAATATAACATATTTTACATTGAAATCTATTGAAATTCGTACAAATAAGATACTTTACTATGCTGACTTTCCAATTTTCAGCCACAAAAAACTTTTCATTCATAACGGATATTTATTTATCAGATTTCTATTTAGATAATTATCTAACGATTAATCATCGTGTATTTGAATTAATTTCTAAAAAATTCAAAACTTTTGTGATACATAGTCTAATTTAGGTGTACAAAGTATACAAAACATATCTAATTAGAGAACACACATAAATCTTTTTTCATACGTATACTCTAAAATCTAAAGGATTAAAAATGATATCATAAAATACAATTAATTAACAATTATTTTTCTTCAAAAAGTAAAAGTTTCTCTTTTTAGAAAAAAATAGATTAAGAACTATATTTTTTGTAAAGAACGAAATAAAAAATGAAATTTCTACTTCTATAAATTTTATAGTTCTGTAATTTTGTTCTTAATACATAAATGAGCATCCTGGTGTACTCTTTTATAGAAGTAACACCTATATTTTTCTACTTTAACAATAGAATACACTTTTCGGATTATCCTTTTTTAAAAGTAGATTCTGCTTTTCTAATTGTAAGATATATAAACTTTCAACGCTATCTTTTATGAACGAATAAATCTTTGAGATTGTATTTCAAAAAGAGTATTGATTAACAAAAGTATTAATTTATAAAAGATAAACTTCTACATTTATATATTTTTGCCATTGAATTTCATTCATTTGATTTGAAAATTTATAAAACGTGCTCTATAAATTATAATTAACTAAAGTGTTACGTCCATACAAAAATATTCTTAAGTGGGTAAAATAAATTCACCATAAACTTGATTAAAAATGCAGTTTTACTATTACGATTATTGCCTTATATTTATTTCAAAATATCGTACCATACGATTCTTGAAGTTTAAATATTAATATTTAAATGTATATATTTATCATTGGAATTCTTCACATTAATATTACAATTTTTTAGTGTTACTACAGTATTCTTCATTCGTTTTTGATTAATCCAACCAATTTTCAAAAATATATTCAAAAAATTTAAAATAACTTTACTTTGCATTAATAAATATTTAAATTAGACGAAAGCTTTTAGTTCTTAAAAGTAATAATTAAAATTCTAGTATGGCTTGCATATAAAAATATAAGTTATTATGCGAAGACTTGACATTTAAACTTTAGTAATCTTAAAATAAATCACCTTAGAAATTATTAAAAGATAAATTATTAAAGCAGCGAGTTATTGTAAGAAAAATCAACTATCGTTTGCATTCATAAAAAAAATTATTAAAATGGTTTCAAGATTCCTGGATTTAAAGTAAAAATTAAATAACCTGCTTCAGTACTCTCCACTTTATTACAACGAAGTTAACTTCAATTTTACTCTCATGTTTAAACTTTTGTTAAAAGAAGTTTATTTTAGTTTCCTATTCATCAAAAGTTTATGAGGATTTTTTTTTTAAATTCATCATAATTAAATAAGAAGTTTGCTTAATTGAAATATCATGTAGATAACCCGTCCTGATAACATTTTGCTATATTATCTTTCTTCTTTATGAAAATTGAAAAAAGCTTACTATGAAAATTTTTTTTTTAATTTTTGAGAAGGGTTAAAGGATTATTAAAAATATAATTTACAAAAGTTTTAAACTATAATATTAAACGAATAAATTTTTCAACTTTATTATTGGTTACATTACTATAATCATAAGAAAATTTTTGAGATCATCAGTGGCCCACTCGGTAGAGCGATGGATTTCGCAATCCGAGGGTCCGAGTTCGATTCCCGTTCTCGGCTCAATGATACAAGCACCATTGTACTCGCTACATGTGCTATGTTCACAAACACACTGGAGACCTCCGTCGTTAATTAGCATCGTAATGATAGTATAAATACAGCGACGTTAAATAAAATTAAAAAAAAAAATTCATTATATCCATTCTTAATCTTGTTTAGTCTGTTACTAATGAATTTGTTAACACGTATTTTGTTTTTTTAAATTTATTTTTCAAATAATGTTTTTTGTCTGAAAAAAATTTTAAACTCAAAGCATGAAAAGATACTTACGAATGAAGGTATCACAATTGATAGAAGTGTGGCTGCGGGCACATTTCTTCATCGATTTTCGAGGTCACGGACTTATAGCTAACTAATATGCTTTCAATTTTAATTTGCAGGTGAATTTGCCTCTTAATCGTTGATTATTCATAAATTAGTCATCCTGGTCAAGGGTAATAAATGAAATACATTTAATAAAAACAAAATAATTATATTTAAAATAGTATAATTGTACGTGAAATTTGGAAGTATACGCAATACAATGACTTTTCTATAATGTAGCAAAAACATAATTATACCTTTGATTAACGAAAACAAAAAATTTTAAATGAACTTTTTTTACTTAATCTTTGCACATACCATAAGAATATTTTTTAATTTTTAATTTTTCAAACTAATTAATTAAAATGTGTGGTTGATGAACAAACGAACATAAATTTTTTGGAGTCTTAATTTAACATTTTTATTGATGGTTGACGTTTCAGATCCTCAAGAAAAAAATAATTAGGAATAATTGAATCACAAAATAAAACAAAACTTTTTGTAAAGTACATTTTTTATTTGTTTGTGTAATTTATAAATTTATTGTTTCAATTTTTTTACGTAATTTCGTTAAATTTACAACCTTCTCAAAGGATCTATTCTCACGGTCTTGATTCAAATGTGAAATTCACTTTTTTATAATTCTCAAACATTGAAGGAATCATAAAAGTTAGAAAAAACTTTGTTTTATGATTTCCTGATACTTACAGAGTTAATTTAAAAAAAAAATATTTTTATTCTAAAATAATTAATAATGTCAATATTTATTGTACTAATGTTGTTAGATTTTTGTACTCATTTTTATTTGTATCAACTTTTATTTATTTTCTATATAACTTCTGTAAATTATCTTTCAGCATTCACAAAATAAATATCTTATATTTTTTACGATAGTTTTCCAAACCTTACTTTAAAATGATTATTTCCTATTATATTCGGTCATATTTTATCACGGGGTCGTCTATTACTTACGTAAGGATTGTATAAGGAAGAGGAAGTTAGTATTTTTTTTACAATTTCTTATGTACAGAAAAGGGATGTTTTTTTCTTACGTAAGACTTTTCCGCAGCATCAGTACTTTTGAGTTTAAGTTTTTTTTTATTTCCCATTATTATTATGTTTTCTTACCGACTTTAATTTCTTGCTACTCATAATAGACTAGAATAGTACTTACTTTAATCTTCATCATTTTAATTAAATATTTATTTCCTATCCTTAAATTTAGTAAAAGCTTTTTTAATTTTGTCTAAATATTTTTAAAAAATATCCAAGTAGTCATGTTTATTTTACATAAGGATTGCATTGCTTTAAAAAGGAATTTCAATTTAAAAAGTTTTATCTCTGATGTATTAATAAAATTTTTTCAATATACTATTTTTATTATTATTATTATTATTAACGTCGCTATATTTCAGCTATCAAGCACATATAACGTTCAGTGGTGCTTCTATCAATTGGCTGCGAGAACAGGATTCGAATTCGGGGCTTCGAGATTACGAATACATCGCCCTATCGAGTGAGCCACTGAGACCTCGCAAGTGGTCATGTCTATTCTTATTGGTTATATTAGAAGACGTCCATAAATGTTATATTATGTAAATTTAATAAACGGCAAGAAACTTTTTTCAACTTTAAAATCTTACGTAAGGAAGGCAGGGATGAAGTAATAAAAATGATATACTTTCTTACCTTAAAGGGTAGAAGGTCAAAAGAAATGATAAATTAACTTACGTAAGTAATCGTTGATTCCTAACAAATATTTAAAAGACAATTGATATTATTTAAAGAAGGTGTAAAAAATAAGTGGTCATATCAATAGTTCAATAAGATGTATAAATTCAAAAATTAAATTCTAATATATAATCTTGTGTATAATATTAGATAAATATGAAATTACTTGAAGTAATATCAATTAAAAATAGCATCCCTAGTAGAAAATTTGTCTAGTTTTATCGAGGCCTCGATTATTTAACATGCAAAACTAGACAGATCTAGACAGATCTAGAGTAAATTTCTACCATGGATTATAAACATTTCAAAATAAATAGGCAAAAAAAATAAAAATAAAATAATTAAATTTATTTAATTTATTTTGAAAATATTTGTTTTGAAAATAATATGAATACGGAAACTCATAAGTAGATTAAAAAACATTTTTCGATAAAATACTTTAGATTTTATAATAAATTAAAATTTCTTTTTGTTAATCTAGTATAAAAGATATTTTTTTAATTAAATTTTTCAAAGGATTATTTTTAGTTGTATGTTAAAATAATTACATTTTTTCGTAGATTAAAATTTTTTAAAATTTAAAAACTTTTTATATAAAAGTTCACTTTTTCTTAAATTAAAATACACAAAATTCACATATAATTGAAAAGATTTCTGTCAATAGCGCTTAGAAAAAATTAATTTTTTTAAATGTTTAAATTTTTAAAAAATCATTAGAATTGCATATTATTAATTATAGTAATTTACTTAAATTTTTATTTCATCACATAATATGTCGTACTACAATCTTAAAATTTATTTAAACTTTTTACAAAAATTTCATGTGAGAATGCATAAGTACATAATACCACTCGAACAAAGTGCAATTACAATACTTTTAATAAGTACATAACGTACAATTAAAAATACAAGCTTTATTGTTTCACATGCGACTAAATAAGAGAAGCGTCAAAGCTATTGAAAACTGATAATTTTAATTATTGTGTTGACAAATAATGCATCCATTCAAGTAATATTTTAATTATTTGAAAATTTTCAAATTTTTCAATCTCTTGCAAAACAATTCAAAAATAAAAATTACAATCGATGCCAAAAGGCCTGTTCCAAGAAAAAGAATTAATATCATCGTAAGTTCTTGTCTTTCGACTATACGAACTTTTTTTAAAGTTAATTTTCGTATAGTTTCATGCGTTGTGAGGAACTGTAAGTTCCGCCTCGCCAGAAAAGTAAATCTTGCACCCTCATTATAGGCATGTTGATTAATTCCAGACTCAAAAAAACCGTACATTAATTTTCCAAACCTCTCAGCAAATGGAGAATATCTCCAAAAAATATGACAGAATAAACTAGGATCCAGATACGTTTTGGTTGTGCTAATAATCCAATCACTTTTTGGATCAGAGTGATTGTTAATAAGTTGTATCGCATCAAATTCATAAAGATAACATAAGTTAAGTTCGTCACGTAGCAATTTATTTAAACAAAACTCATTTGATGTACTTATTACTGTTGTTATGTTTGCAATTCTTTTCCAGACATTAATTCTACGCAGTAAACTTTCGGATTCCTCATCCGTAGTAAAATTAATACCCAAATTTATAACATCAGATAAGGTGTTGATATTTGCAAATTTCAGTGTATTTATACTAATTTGAAACATATAATCAATCAAATTTATTGAAAATATTATAGAAACAGATATTAAACATATAAATTTTATTTTATATCTTGTGTATTTTGGTGTTGTTCCAAAAAATGACATTACTGAATTAAAAGTTAAAACAAATTTTCTCTTTCTGCTAAGTATGCTTATCAAAATAAAAACTGTTGTGAAAATGCTTGCTGCTATACCAATGAGTATTGGAAAAATGCAAGTATATTCATTGTCCAAATGTCCGTATTGCTTAATTACAACTGAATAGCGCAAATGAACTTGAGGGACGCAAAAAACCATCGTCACTCGATGTTCTACACCCGTGCAATGCATCGGTTGAATATAAAAATCAATATACTTATTTTTTCCAGAATAAATATTTGTTATTTTATCATAATAATAAGATTTAATAGAAAAATTCATTTTCTTAGCAATGGCATTAGCTTGTAAAACAGATTCACCTGAAAGCTCAGACCAATTCCTTGAAAAATTCGGTGGCGGCACTATGAGTGGTTTACCAATGTTATACGCTCCAACTAAAATATATCCATACAAATTTTTTAATTTATCAGAAAATACAGTAGTATTTCCAAAAAAGTTATTCAATCTATATTCATCATTGAATGGGTTGTATTCGTGAATAAAAATAGTTTCATTGTTCTTGGAAATTGGTACTTCCAAGGTATTACTAACTATCTGAGAATTAATTTCTATAATTGTGATGAACAAATAGTAATGTGACCATAGATACTTAAAGGTGCGTTTGAACAAAACATCAAGTTCACCTGTATTATTCTTATTTAAATAAAAGATTAAACAATATGGTCTTGCTCCGTTGATTGAATAATTCAACAATTTAAAGTAATAATTAAGTAAATCTTCTATAGCAGAATTAGGATTCGAAGAATCTATGAACATAATATTTAATGCATTGCGTTGTAATTTTGGTATTAGCATTTTTCGAACACGATAAATACTGAAATCTCTTGATAGAATTTCTTTTGAGTTGATAATAAATACAGTACATTTACTCACGATTTTTTGAGTGATTATCTCATATGAATGTGGAACAGGTTTTGTCAATGGAGTCATTATAGTCACTTGTTCTATTTTCATATCATTTATTAAAACTTGAATTATTTGATCAATCCAATTAGATTGACAAAAACAAACAGTTTGAACAAAAACGATAAATAATGATAATAATTTAAGAACATTCAATGGCTTCATATTTTTTCTTCTTGTTATAAGTGTGATATTTAATAAATAAAATAATAATAATTTTTATATTTTTTTTTCAATGATACTTGAGTGTAGTACTTTCAGAGTAGCATTTTCGAATACGCTTCTTTTGCGTTTCAATATACGCTTGAATTCATACAACTGCGCAGTATGAATTTTAAATATAATAATAAATTGTATAATTCATATTACATTGGGAATTGTAAAATAGAACGGAAAGTTTTCAATGTTCTTGAACGATAATTACACATTGATGTCACAAAAGATAAAGGAAAAGTTAATACTAACTTATCGATAATTCAAAAAAAAGAAATGGAACTTTTTCAAAACTATTTTTGAAAATTTTTAATATTGCTATTACAGATAATATTATTCTAATTCTTATGAAGTCAACATATAAACAATAACAAATCACGAATATAAAAGTAAAAATGAATTTCTCTACACACCAATTTTATTAGTTTTTTCATATTTGAAGTTATTAATTAAGGATATTCAATGGTGTCATGCGTGGAGGTGAAGAGTCAGAGGGGTACCCTATGCTTTAACATATAGGAAACAAGGATCGCTGCCAACTTAAAGTAATGAAATATTTTTCAACAAAAAGTTCTTTGTTTTGTCAATCGATTCTCAGATCGCCCATAAGAGCCCATGTTATTTTTCGTATTCTTAACATTAAATTTCTCGAAAAAACATGTGGAATGAAATATGGAAAAAAATTGAGGTACTTTAATTTAATATAATAAATCATATTTCAAAATTTCAAAGCATTCTGTTAACTTTTACGTAACCATTAAACATCCTTAATGTAACAAAATGAACCTTCAATTTAAAACTTAGATGTACAAAATTTATACAATATCAGTGCTTAAGGATGTTCAATGGTGTCATGCGGGGAGGTGAAGAGTCAGAGGGGTACCCTATGCTTTAACATAGGAAAGAAGGATCGCTGCCAACTTAAAGTAATGAAATATTTTTCAACAAAAAGTTCTTTGAATGGCACTTAGAGACAGAATATATTATTCAAATTACATTTAAACGTTTTTATTTAATAAATAAAACATTTTAAAATGTTATTTAATTTATTATAAATTAATTTAAGTTCGGTAATGTGTTGAATGAAATTTGGCAACGCAGCGCTTCTATTTGTAGGTTAAGCTTAGCAGAAAAATATTATCTTTCAATTCAAAACTTATGTTATATATACGCTACGTTGTCAAATCTCTTACGTAGCAGTAGCGGGTTTTCAAAAATTAACTCTTACTTTATCTTTAACTTTGGAAATCTCTGTCAATTTTCCTGAAAGGTATATAAAAAACTATATGAAATGAATCCTTAGATAATATACTTTCATAATATCTAAATTTTAATTTTATCTGTTAACTTTTATGACAGAAATTTATATAAAACACAATCGATTCTCAGATCGCCCATAAGAGCCCATGTTATTTTTCGTATTTTTAACATTAAATTTCTCGAAAAAACATGCGGAATGAAATATGGAAAAAAATTGAGGTACTTTAATTTGATATAATAAATCATATTTCAAAATTTCAAAGCATTCTGTTAACTTTTACGTAACCATTGAACATCCTTAACCGTGTTTTATGATTTATACATTACATATATATATACATTACATTTGAATAATTAAGACCAATTTTTTGCGGAATTCGCTATTTGACTACGAATGACTATTAAAAATTGTATTTAATATTTTTTAGAATCTTTCATAATGGTTGTTATTATTTACGATTTATTGTTATTTACATTTTTATTACTCAAAGATTTATTCCCGCTATTTTGCAAACAGTGATTCAATTATTTGAAGCACATAAAAACTTAATAATGCTAAGTCGATGAGAAAAAAAATATTGATTTACTTTATACCAATAGTTTACTTATTATTACATTATTTAATATAATATTTTTTTATATTTTTTAAAAATTGATTATAAAAATAGAGGATACAATATTGATAAAATTTATTGGCAAATTTGTTCTATATTCGGCAATCATAAATGTTTTAAAAATTTATTCACAATCCAAAATTGGAATATCCATCCATTCTTCATTGTTTTAACAAACAAAGCTTAAATTGATTACTGTTACAAAAGTTAATGGGGTATTTCTTTTGTTGACAAAAAATTACAGAAATGGAAAATTTTCTATTATTATTTTTAAATTGTGTTACATAATACTACGTCGTTGACAAATATTTGTTCAGAGAATGAATTTTAAAATTTAATTCAATCACATTTCTGGACCAAAAATAGGAAATTGTTATAAAAGCTTTGTTTTGATCATTTTTATGTTCATTCTCCTGGTTTCAAACTTTTATTATTTCGATCATTTTTATAATTGTTTATTTTAAAGTATATCTTTTCGAGTATTTAACAAAAATAATTCAAAGTTGAAGAATCTGTTTTTAAAATATTTAATAAAATTTTTTTTTACTCTCAATAATGAATTTTCAAATACTATTAATATTTCAATTCTTGCTATATTCTTTGTGAAAGTTGCTTTGGAGAAAACTAAAATATTTTCAAATCATCATCAAATATTATTAAAGATTAAGTTGATAATTCAAATTACTGTAATCATTCAAAGATGACGACCTAAAGCAAAGGGAAATTCATATTTCCACTTTCAATATTTCTATATTTTCATGTATTGTATTATATAAAATAAAATGTAAAAAATATTAAAAAAAAATGGTTCCGGCCGGGATCGAACTGGCGACCTTCTGCGTGTAAAGCAGACGTGATAACCGCTACACCACGGAACCACGATGAATGCAGATGCCATTATGACGTGTTTTAAAGTTATCATCATTTATCGGTGACATTTAGTGTATTTTAATATACGTAGAGCATGTTATAAAAATGAATAGAAATTAATTGATAAATAAATAAAAATAGAAATGTTTGAAAAGATGTAAAAATTTTTTATTTGAATTGATTCATTATAAATTTTATGAATCGTCGATAAGGAAGAAAATTTTTTAGTTACATATATTTATGTAGACGGCGCCACTTACTGGAGTCATGATTTTAATACTTACCGTGTGATGGCTATGCAACTAATTTCAAATGTTAATAAATATGATAAATGAATATTAGCTCATGAAAATTAGAAAAATTATGTTTTTCTTCTTCGCATTTTTGATAAACTAAACTGAAATTCGTCAACATGAGACACAGGAATATCTAAGCTATATAATAAAATAATGAATCAAAATCTATAAATTTAGATTGCTGTAGTAAATTTACAATCCGAAAATCTTTTGAAATTGTATTTTTCATCTCAAGTTATTGCGATTAAAAATGTTGATATTAAGCAAATGTATGTTTAAGTTTATCATATGTTAAGTTTGTTTTAAAATTTACATGAAATTTTTTTAACTTTTTACTGCTTTAAAGTGAGAAAAATTAAACTAGAAATATTTCTAGTGAATTATTAACATTTGTTAAAGCTTAAAAGGCGCTACTTTCTCAAATCATCGTGAAATATTTTGCGTATAAATTTTTTTTAAATTGAGCAGTTTTAATAAATTTAACTTAATCAAATAAATAAACGATAGCTTATTTTTTAAATTATACTTAATTAATAAATAGACTTTTTATTTAGACACCCATTAACATTAAAATTTATAACCATTTCACGAATTCTGGAAAAAAACTTTTTCTTTAGTGTGTTTTCATAAACTATTCTAAAACACTCCAATAGTAAACTAAAATTGGACCAAATTTATCAGACAAAAAAACTAAACTAAAAAAGAAAACTTTATTTATATATAAACTGCAAGAATTGAAATAAACCATGGAGACTTTGAAATAGTAGACATCATTATTTATTGATAAATATACACATTAACGAAGACATAATAATACATAAAACTTGACAAATTAAATAGTTCTTAAGTAATTTATTGTTGTTTAGAATTTTTCTCTCCTCAACTATCATACGTATTTAAATATATGTAATGTTTTTAGAATTGTGAATAGGATTGAAATTTATAATTTTTTTATTTATTGTTGAAAACCTTTAAAGATTTAGAATTTTTGAATAATACTTTTTGTAGATCAGTTAATATTTGATAAAGTAATACGTTGTAATTCGACATATCGTTTAAATATATTTAAATAAATATTTTAGTAAAGGAGATCATAATATATTATAAATTAAATTAAATTTATGGCATTATTATAATTACCCTACTATCTATAGTTTCAAATGTGTTTATTTTCACAACTAAATTCACATATAAAAATCCATCTTTTAACTTTATAATTATAGTATATATTAGTTCAATTGTCAATTCGTTAAATTATTGTATAGAATATATTGAATCTATTTATTTTATAGATTTATTAACTCAATACTCAATAAGTATACGCAGAGAATTTTCCTATTAAAATTAAAATTATTATTACTATAATTGAATATATTGATAAAATTAAAACTTTGTCAAATAATTTTTACCGAACATGGCAGTAATTTTTACAGTACTTTTCTGTAAATTTTATTAGGTGCCATCACAATAATTAAGGAAAAAAAGGTTACTATAATTTTTATGTAGAATTTCATTAGAAATTTTATAGGGAAATTCTCTTTGTGTGAAACTTTGTGACGTTATATGATACATATAAATAAATCTAATTTTTAGTTTTAAATATTTTTATAAATCTAATGTTTTTAATCATTATGAAAGTTTATTTATTCTTGCAAAAAAATATGCAAAGTATAAAGTCATAATGTTCCATATTCTTTTTAATTTTCTATTACATATAAAAGAAATTCCAAATTAAAAAAATTGATTATTGTTAAATTTGTTATTCTAATACTTGATATGGTTAAATATCATTAGGCATAATCTGATGTGCGTTTTAAAACATATAATATTAGTAAGAAATCGTTACAACATATTATATTTTTTAGAATAAAAATGTAAATATATATTTATTTGTAAATATATATTTATTTTTTTAAAGCAAATAACTTCAAATATTTATTGAAAGAAACAAAAATAGAAAACAAATATTAATTTTCCTTCACAAATATTATTTATATAATTTTGAAAAATAAATATTTTTGTAGATAACGTAACTTAAATAATACACTTTGAAATCAAATCACATAAAAATCCATGTACAATTTTGATTTCGACTTGTATATCACCTTTTGTTAATAAATTTAATTTTTTGTACGTTCAAGTCAGAGCACTGGATTAGTAATATTTTCTTCACTTTCCATCATTTTCCTTTCTTATCACATAAGCAAGGAAACATGCTAATATTATTCCAGCAACCTACACACAAAGAATAAATAATGAAAAAAGAATTCTTTTTTTTAAATACATTATAGTTTTAAAAAGTATTAACTAAATAAAATAATTACTAATAAATTTACAAAATAACTCGGTACGTTTATGAAGTAACATTAAACCTTTTAAAAATTAAATTGAACTAATAAATTTTCAGTCAATAAAATCAAATGTTCATCAAAACAGTGTTTATCGATGAATGTATTATCATGTTTTTAATTATTTAGAGAAATCAATCAATTGGCACATCCAACAAAGAAAAATTTATTAAGAACTTTTAAAAGACAATTTAATAAGTTAAATTTTAAATCTAATTATTCTTTAATTATTTGGTACAAAGTATTATTACTTATTATAATTACAGAACAGAAAATTATTACTCCAAATTATTACTCCATCAATAACGAAATATTTTTTTGATTTGATGGAATATAATAATTTGAAAAATTAGGAAATATTCTTATTTTTTAAATATTATAATTTTATACAGTATTTCCTTTTATTTAAAAATTAATATTAATTATAAATTTTATTCTCTTACCTCAATAAATGCAATACCAATACCAACTCCAATCAAAACATTAGCGTTTTGTTGTACTTTCGATTTTAATTCAGAAAAGCAGCCAGTTGAATAATATTGATACGGATTGTTGCATGATGTAGCAGTTTCATCTCTGCAACATGATGTTGGAACTCCAATACGAGAAAATGCTGCAGGATTGTTTAGAGTCCAATCATTAGGTCCATCGATACCACAGCACATTAGCTACAAATAGTATAATGTAAGAAAATATATATTATTTTCATATAAATAATTTAGTAATTTATGAATATTTACCTTTCTTTGAACTTTGTCCCATGCTGTTTTATCCATTTGCATGCCTTGATCTGAATATTTAACCATAGACTCTTGCAAAGCAGTTCTCGTAGCTGCATCAAAGTCACCTTTAAATACTGCTGCGGCAATACCTACTGCTAGTTCTACGATGAAAATAACCAAAAGTGCTACGGCAAACTGAAAAATACGTGTAATTAAGATCAAATATTTAATTTTTAAAAAAATCGAAGTCTGAATAAATAGATACGTTAATTTAAATAAAATTAGTTGCATCTACTTGAACTATAATAAGTTTTTTTAAACAAAAATTATTATTTGCAAAGCAACGAGTTTAGGGAAATTTTTATAAAATCCAACAAATTGATTTTTCTGGATTAGGTAGTTCTTGTAAAATATTAGATCATAAAAAGAGTATAAAATAAGTTTGTAAAACATTTTTTCTTTTTATACATATAAAACCTTAAAAATTTGGTGCATATCTAATCTTTTAAAAATGCAAAATAGTGCATATCTCATCTTTTATTTCTAACAATAATTTTTATGGTCAAAAAACCACAATATTGGAATTTTATATTTCATAAAAATTACAGAGATAGGCTTTTTTAATTAATGCGATCGGTTTGCATAATTATTCTACTTGTGATAAAACCAAATAAATTATACTTTTTTTGATATTCAATATAACGATTTGAAGTCAAATATATCGTTCATAAAAACTTTAATTTTTTATAAAAATAATTCTTACAAATTATAAGGATTTTTAAAACTACTTTTTTTTATTAAAAAATTTTTATATTTCATAAATGGTACAAAGATATTTGTTCATATATTGACAAATATAAATATTGTTATTATGTAGCTAAAAATTACCGTTTATATTATGGTCTGCTTAAAAATGTTCTACTAAAAGCAAATAATAGTAAATAAAAAATTGTGATTATTTCGAAAAATTACCCCAATCAGTAAATTGTAATGTTCTTTAATTGCTCCATAGCATCCTAGAAAAGCAACGATAAAAACTATAGCACCAGCAACAATTAAAACAATAGCTGGTGCTATTACTCTTCCTTCCAAGAAATATTTGAATTCTTCTATTTGCGACAAACATAAAGCTCCAGCTATAATTATACCAAGTCCTGAAACCTGTAAATGTTAAAAGTTTATAATAGTTAAAAATTTATTATAATTTATAATAATGCTATATATATTTTGAACCGTGCGAAAAGTCATTATTTATAAAATCGTATTTTTTATTTAATTTAGAAGAACTTTTGTTTTCCAAGAACAATCACTATTAAGGAAAATATTTCTAATTTGTACTTAAAACTAATACTTTTCAACTACTTTATCTAATTAGTTAGGTCAAATGCTAAAACCTTTTTTTCCTTTTTTTAATACATTTTACAATTCAAGTTTAAAAGTATGCTTTTTGTAGTTTAAGTTATATAATTACTATAATTAAACTATTCATGGACGTTGCAGTAAATTTTGAAAAATTGTAGCACATGGAGGTTTTTGCAGTTTTGCACATGAAATACTTTTGAAAAATTACATTGTTCAAATTTCATATATTAGTTTATAAAATATAAATCTAAATGGCTCTTTTATTTAAGTTCATTTTTTTTTAAATTTCAAAAGTAATGTTTTGAATTTTATTGTAACATATTTCGATTTCCAACTCATAATTTTTGCTTTACGAATCCTTGCTTCAAAGTTATCCTTTTAAAGAAACTTCATTTAAAACCTCCAACTTTAAATATCAGCAATAAATTTTACATCAATTTCTGTTAAAAATTTTAATTTTGGCAACATTTCAAAAGAAGCTTTCATGAAATAAAAATACTTTTATATGCAAATGGGTTAAAAAAATCTAGAGAACACATAAACAAACTATTCTTTAAGTTTTTAATAAATATTATATTTTATTTTACTAGTATATGTTGTATATTAAAAAAGAAATTGCAATATCCACTATACTTCTATATTCAACTAAAAGTATTTTAAGCACTTTGGTCATAAATTTTAATATTATTAGGGTACTTTTTGCTGTAGAAAATTATAAACATGTATTTTTTATGATATGCCCGATTTCCTCTTAATCGCTAGATTTATTTAATTTAAAAAATTAATTTAAAAAACTCTATTTGAATGTAAACGAATATTCTGTGATAAGAGTTTTAAATAAAGAAATGCAAAGGTTAAAGAAAAATTATTAAAAAAGTTGCTTCTATTTGGTTTAATTCGATTTTTTTTAAATTTATAAACTATGCTGACTAAAGATGAAGGCATTTTAAAAAATTTTGCCATATTGTCATACAACTTCTGAATTAATAAATCTATTGATAGAGGTTGTCAGTGGCTCAGACGGTAGAGCGATGGATTCGTAATCTCGAGAACTCGAGTTCGAATCCCGCTCTCGGCGGCTGATTGATACAAGTAGCACTGTATATACGATACCTGTGCTTTAAACACAAACACACTGAAACGACCTCCGTCGCTAATTACCTTCGTAATGATAGCACAAATACAGCGACGTTAAATAAAATTAAAAAAAAAATTGATTCTATCTAAAAATTCGCCTCTATCAAAAAGAGAGCTTAAAACTTTTTGATAAGAAAATATATTTAGAAAATTCAATTTTCTCGAAAGTTGCAAAATAATAAAGTCGTATAGAAATTTTGCATAAAATGTGAGCCAAAAATTAATATTTTTCTTACAAAATGTTATCTTTATTCTTTCACATTCAAAACTTTTGAACGTGTGTTTATAACATGGTAATAAAAATATAGTTTCTTATGAATCAAAAATAAAACTGATTTAAATAGAAAAAAATAATAATTTATTATAAACATTTAAAAAAATGTTTTTAAGAGGAACAAATTTTTATTCTTTTTTGCGGAACTCCGTTTAGATACGATCGTAAACGCTGAAGTTTTCTCTAGGCAAATACTAGTGACGTAATAAGACTTTCATTAAAGAAAAAAAATTTGTAACTCTATGAAAATCGATTTAGATCGAACGGGTGCGACTTCCTTTATGATTTTATTGAATGAAAAATATTTTAAACCTAGAAAAAAATCCAAGTTTTATGCTCCTTAGACTGTTCTTCTGAATATTTTATCAATTGAAAAAAATTTCATTGAAAAAAGTAAATTCGTTTAACTTTATCAATGAAGAAAAATTATAATAAAAATCATAACAACAATTGTCATAAGTTCAGCATAAAGTTTTCAATAATATGTTGTATTACTTTTTTTCATACATTTCTTCATAGGTTTTGAATGAATTAAATTTTTTAAATGCACTGTTTATAAATCATATAAATTTAATTATGGATACGTTTTGCAAAAAAAAAAAAAAAAATACTCATATACATTAAATGCAATTTTTTAATAAATTTTTAAAAATTTTATTAGGTAGTTTAATATTAGAAAAAAAAGAAGCGTCCAACCAGCAGAATATATTCTTTTAAGTTATAGGTAATAAAAAGAACTCAACTAAAAACTAAAAATCATTTGAATATAATTTTACTTCAAAATAAAAGTTGCACTTCAAAGTAATGAAACACAACTCGTACGTATTAGTTTATTTTAATGTTATTCATATTGTTACGTAATATATTTTCGGAAAATCGTTTTTAAATTGCAAATGATAAAACATATTTTCCTTCATACCCGTGCCGAAACTTTGCCTAAAAGTGCTCCTCATGCGGCAGGGAACCAGCCGAATACATTCGTGTTATTCCGTTACATACGTGCGCAGAACGCACCGCGCAGCTACGAACTGTACGTCTTCTCGGTCGCTTCGCTGTCTGCTGTATACTTAAACTATATCTATATATACGCGAATGTCTAACCTCAGCATTAAATAGATACTTGTAGTTATTAAATAAACAAACACACTCGATATTAATACACTAATATACATATAATAGTTTAAATTATAACGAATTATAACTTTCGTTTAAAATAGATATTCTTTTTCATACACGTTTCTTTTAATTCACGACACTCTTTTAAACACTTCATGATTGTTTTTGTACAAAGAAAATAATTAAATTCACGTTTTTACACGTTTTGCTTTACACGTTTTGTTTTTGTGCACTTGATATTAATACATTTATATTTATTAAAATGAACTATATCTTTACTAATATACACAATTGTTTTAACTCACAATTTTTTCTTTTGCTCTTTAAAAGGTTTTCATACACAAAATATAGTAATATAAAAGTATTATAAACACATTTCATTATTTCTCACGTTTTTTAAATTTGAATTATCATTTATATATTTATTGTGTATCTTATGTTAACTGCTATGTCTTTCTCTACCGAACTCAACTGTATACTGTGATTGCTTGCGCATGCGCGCTACAACGAAATAACGCAACAGATGACTCTTCGCTTTTGACGAATTTTTTTTTATTAAAAATGGAGTTTTATCACTTTTTGAGGTGGCAAAGTTCCGGCCGGGCATGAAGGAAAATCGTATACGTTCCTCAGCACGAAACAGGCTCATCATATGCGCGTGTTTTGCTTCGCTCGGCTTCGCCTCGCGAAGCAAACCAACACGCGCATGGAATGAGCCTGTTCCGTGCCTCGGAACGTAATATACTATTATGTTAACACTTTTCTGCAAATCAATAAAAAGGACCAATGAACAGGAATAAGAGGACAGAATAATATTAAAGCGATAAGAAATACAATTTTCTAATATGAAGAGTATTCAAAAATATAAAAGACTAAAATTATAAATTTATTGACAAGATAATAAAAACTAATTCGTTTCAGAAAATCGTAACACACCTTGTAAAAAATTTTTATTAATAAAAAGAATATAATTTTATGGATCATAAATATTTTTTAAAACTTACATCAATTTCTAAATCAAATTCGAAGTTATAATCAAATTTGTTTGTATAATGTACTTTCCTCAGTAGTAACAATAATAAATAATAATACTTCTCTTATGTTTATAGATATAATTATTAGCTGTTTTAAATAATTCAAACATGTTTTACAAAACGACGCAATTTAACAAATTTTAAATAAATAACAGTGCTAAATAATTTAGGCATAATTTTAATATATGAATAAAATTTTCGAATATTAAATATATACTATAGCAAATTATTTATTGATTTTTTAATAAATATCGTATTTTCTCATCTTACGCGTAATAACGAGAATGCTATGCTAGAATTGCAAGTTTTAATGTAATCTATGATTCAAAAGAATTATATAATAATAGTTATCTTTAATTATAACAAAAACCTTCATTTCGGTGTAACATTTGATTTTCCCAAAGTTGTTACTTATTTTATTGGACAAGATTTTAGAAAATTTGTATTAATAAGTCCGATAAGAATTTCTAAATTCGATTCGTAATATTTTTACGAAAACTGAGATTAAATGTATTGATTAAAAAGAGAAATGTATTCAAGAAGATTAATTTTTTAAAGAACGTGAAAAACTTAAATATTTAATGAAATTTAAACGTTTTTTGAAATTTAAATTTCATTTCGCTATAACTTTTGAATTACTGAGTTTTTCAGATGCATTCTTATTTCAATTACAACGATTTTACGAAAATATTACGAAATACATCTAGGATTACTAATTATAAATTTATATCTATTATATTAATAATAAATTTTTAAATAAATTTTTGAAAATCAAATAAAATAACTCATAACTTTGAAAGAAAATTCGAAAGTCAAACCAAAAAATATGGTTTTTTTTATAATTTTTTATAACAAAAAAATCTCATAGTTAAATCAAAAGCCGTAACCCACAAGCCTGATCCTTTCTCTATATTATCAAATCTTATACTTTACTGACAAGTTTAGTATACGATTCACAGAAAGAACAGAAAATTTTATACACAATAGTTTTTGAAAATAATGTTTTTGTTAATTTAATAAAGACTAAGCTTTATCAGAAATAAATATTTTCGCTAATAAAACATTTTAATTTTTCTAGCGGTCAATATGATTCAAATAAAATCCTTTAAATACTTAAACAATATAATATCTATGTTGCAATTGTATCTAACGCTTTTAACACATTTACAAAAAAAACATCGATAATAATCCATTGATTTGAACTAAACTCACGAAATTTTACTAAATATTATTATTATTTCATTCTCTTACAATTTTAAAATATTATATGGCTTAAAATATTAAAAATTGATGGAAGTTTACAGACTTTCTTGTGCACGCTCATTAATTATTAATTTGCTTGGTGGAAGCTTTGTGCCGTTTCATATACAACAAAATATAGAACTTCCATAGTTATATATCCAGAGGAGGTTGTATATCTCTATTCTCTTTAAAAAATTTAATTTTTCCTTATAAAAGAAAATGTTTTTTTTTTTATGATATGAGATGCGCTATCTTTTTATAATGGGCTGCCGTTATTAGTTTTTACAAAAAAATTTTTTTTTATTAAAAAAGTATAGAGATATGCAAAATCCAATTAAAATTTTATTTAAAAATATTGTTGTTAACTTACGGCAAATATAGCGTTAAAGAAAAACAAAAGGTATTTGATTGTGCTCATTCCACACGATTCCATCTTTAGTGATAAATATTCTTTGTTGCAAATCTTGAATTGCCAAAAGTCAATACCATCAGCACAAACTATTTAATATCTATCTTAGCACTTGATTATTTATGTTAAAAACTATATTAATTCATATAAATTAAATTTTAGATTGTATAAAAATTAGATTAAAATTTTTATATAAAAGTTTAAATCCAAACTTTCATTACACTCAATAAGCTCTACGCGTTGCTAAAAAGCTTTCCTTTGTCTTCCGACTTCTTTTAGACGTACTATATGCTAGACTAGAATATATAGATAGAAAGGCGATTTGATCTTCGCGGGGGTTTTAGTCTTTATTTTGTTTTTTTTATTTCTCACGCGTCGAGGTCGACGTCGGTTTAGTTAATGCGGCTTTTCATAAAATTGTACGTATACGAGGCCGAACGATTGCTCGAAACGATGAAGGGAAATGACCGTTGAGATCGATCGACGACACCTACTTTGGCGTCCCCGGGATGATTGGCCAGTAAAACGTTGTTTAACTTCAAATGGAGAACGCCATATCGAGACCAGCACGCGATTGGCGGCGAGAATATGTCCCCCCGTGTATATAGTTCTATTATTGTATGTTGATATTTTTCCCCTGACAGGGTCACTATGGTTACAACGCGACAACCCCGCTGAATGACCCTTGCTATATAGAGAAAAATGATAAAAACGAAGAAAACAATGAAAACAATGAGTACATGTAAAGAAGGAATCATATTATGAATTTGCGATTGCTAGGAAAATTTATGCTAAATTCTAAAACTATTAGAATTTCAAAAATTGCTATTAATTTACAATCGCTTTTTTTAATTAAATTTATACAATTTGATTATCAGTTTCACTTGTTGAACTCTCTAAGCAAAATAATCAATTTTGAATATATTAATCCTAAAAGAGTCATTTTTGCATTAGAAATTTTCTTTGTAAGTTCTTTCTTATCTAAAACTACATAAAATCTGCGTTCTTATAATAAGCTTACAAATGACTTTGTGTTTCTTAGGCAAAACACATGTACTTCTTATCGCTCTTATTAATTTCAATAAGTCTACACATGTTGATCTAATATTTTGATTATTCTCACATCAGTGTGGGTTTTACCCGATGAAAACTGAAAAGTAAACAAAAATTATTATTCATTTTTTTTCAAAGCTAAGAATATTAAATACTTGACGTTATCATTATATAACTAAAATTCATTTGAATATTTATTTGAATATTTTTATAAATATGAATTTTATTTTTTTTTTTCAATAGCAATTTAATAGTGTAGATTTTTCAGTTTTTTTTGTTGTTTCATCCAAGAATTTGTTATCATGATTTTAATTTAAAATTTTTTAGGTCAATAAGCCTACAAGAAGTACAACTATCAAAGTACTTTGCCAAGTAATAAATTTTAAAAAATAAAGTAGGTTTACATATTATCAAAGGGCTTAAATTGAAAAAGGAATATTGAAAGTTTTGAAAAGATTTGCAGGCAACGTAATTCTTATCAATCGAAGATTTTATTTCTTTGATGCGATGTTGTATATTACATCAAAAAATACATTTTTTTTAAGTACATCTAATAATAATGCTTATCATTAAAAATATTAGATGACTTATCTGTAAATCTATAGGTTTTACTTAAGTCATTTTATTTTAAGTATACTCTATTAATATTATTTACATAATTAGTTATAATAAAGGAGCAGATATGAAGTCATTAAAATATTCGTGTACAACAAAAGCATTTAGTTTAAATTAAAACTTTCTTTGCAAATTCACAACAATTTCTTACGGAAATATATAATTTTAGAGAAGGTTATTATGCAAATGATGTAGTCGTATTATTTAGAATTTTAAATGTTTATCGAAGTAATAGTTGCCATCAATATGATTTTTAATTTTTTTCTAATATATTTTATAAATTATTTCTTATATTTTTTTAATAAATAATTTATCTGGTTATATTGTTTTGAAAATGCTAATCTGTTAAATAATTATAACTTATTCATCATTTTCATAATGTACACACAAACATCGTGGATTATATTAGCAACTTGTATTCACAATTATATTATCATACTTTAAAAATCTTCTCTATATTGCATTCTCTATTAAACGTGGCACTAAAATACTCTAGAAAAAAAAAATTGACAAATTTCTAAAATTATATTGTTAAACGTCACCCGAAAGTGAATCTCTACCCGTTAAAAAGCAAGCTTAACTTTTCTTTTTTTCGTTAATCGTGATTTTCGACAAGTACATATTCACGCTTCGTTTTGTATTATTAAAGGCAAAATATGATCGATGAATTGATTTTCGTAAAAATGTGTAAATACGCTTAGTATGGTTATTTTAGACAGAAAATATACATCATTAAAACTATACTTCTTTTATAGCATATTATCTAGCGTACGTGTAAACGTTATGTATTGCAATATATGTTTCACGATTATTCTTGCTCTTTCTTTTAGCTTATTAAAAAAAAGAGTCTACAATAAATAGTTTAATGTAAAATAATATAAACAATGAACTGTAGCATTATAATTAGCTTTCTATATGGAAAAACGTACATAAAGAAATTAAATCTGCGTAAACGTAACGACGCTTTGTATACAATTTACACTATCTTTTGACTTATTCTCCTCTTTTTTTTAAGAACAAAAAAAGTGACAATAGCAATAAATTATTATAATAACGAAATAAATAATTTGTGAATCAAATTACAAAATCGGCACCACCAAATTTCTTTTCTTTTTTCCTTCTTATTTCATGATGTTATTAGTTGATCCCTTTTGAAGCAAGATAAACTGCGATGGTTAAGAAAAGCACATATCCAGTTTGTTGGAAAGAAGAGGCAGCGTTAGGCCAGCTTTCTTCCGGTGACCTGTAAGCAGAATGAAAAAAAAAAAAATAACGATCGATAAAAAGCGACTCTATTCCTTTTTATTTTATTATGTAGGTTAACGTTGGTTAACTATTGTAATCGTGCGGTGCATATATGTTTGCAAAAAGTAAATTTTGCTTTATGAGAATGCTGTTCTACATTGCCTTATGAATTTTATAATAGACAAATAATCTTCAATGAAAGAAAAAAGATGAATATTGTATAGGATGTATTTTTTAAAATAAATTTATAATAAAAAATATTTTAGATAATATGTCTCGTCATTTTTAATTAATTACGTAAAATATAATTAGAAAAAAATGCAAAAAATTTCATGCGAAATATAATATTTCAATACTATTCCAGAATAATACTGATATAACTAACAATTTTTTTAAAATATTATTTAAATTAACGTCGATAAATTTATGCTATCATTGTGATGCTAATTAGCGACGGAAATCGTCAGTGTGTTTGCGAGCAAAGCACATGTGCTGTACAGTGGTGCTTGTATCAATCAGCCGAGACAAGGATTCGAACTCGAGACCTCGAGATTACGAATCCATCGCTCTACCGAGTGAACCACTGACGACCTCACAGCGATAATTATAAATACATCATTATTTTTATGAAGTGTAATTTAATGATAAATATTGAAATTTTCATACAAGTAATAAAATTTTCACATAATATAAATAGTAGGTATAAATAATAATGAAATTTTAAAAATCCAAACCTTACTTATATTTATTATAACGGTTAAAAGGACAATATTGAAACTAATTATGTAAAATATAAACTTGTTATGAATTACAAATTCAAATTATTCAATCATCTCATAAAGCTAATCTATTTTTAGAATGAAAATACTTTGTTTTTGTGATAATAAAACTTACTTAATTTAAAGTTAAGTTTCTAATGTATTACTAATTTACTATCAACATATATTTAAATTTTATTTTATTATATTAAAAAAAAATAATAAATTAAACTGACAAATAAAGAACAACATTATTTTACCATTCTGTAGAGATTTTCATAATACGAATAAAATGAATCAATGCAAATGTATTCGTAATTTAAAAATTATCAAAATTATAAGATAATTTTTATAATCAGAAAAAAAGTGTTGGATAATTTTTTATGAAATTAATATCTGATTTACAATCTTTTTTCTTTCATTTATGTTTAAATACAATATAATAAAGCTAAATATTAGCTTTAAATATTAATGGTTGAAATACTTTTTCTTTGTTTTAATTTACTTGATGTTTCAGTTAAAGTGAATTTATTCAATATTAATAATTAAACTACTTTCATTTTAAAATAGAACTATTTTCGCTAATTATTGATTACTTTGGTCTTAAAAATAATGTCTGCGTTAAAATATTAATTCTAACATTATTTACTTTTAAAATAGTCATGTAAATAAATTGAATGCATTTACTTGTTTTCTGTGTGTTAATTATTGATCGTATACGGAAATAAAAAAATCTGAAAGGTGATTTTTTTTGCATTAAATTTTATTTATTTATCAAAGTTAAAAACGGAGGGAAAAAATGTATGAGGAAACACATAGATGTAGATATGATAACATTCGGTTGATAACAAAACTTTTGGAATTGTCGATGCATTGCTCTATTTACAATAATATTGAAAGGAACGCAGAATTTACTTAATAGTATGAGACTCGTATTACAATCTAAATATAAGGAAAAAAAAATTTTTTTTTAATATTTAATCACAAGAAAATTTCACAAGCTCGTTCATGATAATCTTAATAAGATAACTTATTATTTAAACAAATGTAAGCGAAATCGCACATTTCTTTTTTTTTTCTCGTTACGCATTAAGAATAAAAAACGCCAGTTACAACGTTTAATTTCTTATCTCAAAAATCTTACATCACACAATTAATTAAATACATATGTAAAAAAATAATTATGAACAGGAAAAAAAAAAATAAAAATCTGATAAAAAAAAAGAAAGAAGATTTCTGACGAAACAAATGTCGGTGTATTTTAGTTTACATAACGATACGATAAGAAGATGAACTGGTAGACATTATAAAAAGGGAAAACCTACACAATGCCAACAATACCGCAGGCCCAACGATCGCCAGCGTTTCCAGTTTCAAGTGATAACGTGCTATTTCCTTTGCCAAGATCGTCTTCTTGTGAGTGTATGACAAATGCACGTCCAATTATACTGTTTGGTCCAGTCAATGAGATCATCGTATCCGTAATGTTGACCTGGGCTACACCATTTTCATCGGCTTTGATATTACCAAGATCGCCAACATGACGAACTGTGTCTTCAGGAGCACCGTGCTTTGTCTATAGTTTATTAAAAAAATAACATCATCATTCACTCGCGTCAACTTTTTTTTTGTGTTGTATATGGCTATGTATATATACACACATATATTTACCTAAAGTCCGTATACAAATATGGTATACGATTTTATCAGTTTCATTACTATATAATTTATAAAGAAGGACGATTTCATTGATAACAACATTACTAAAGGACGTTTTGATTTTAGATATTTTTTTTAGACTTTCTACTAAAACATTTTGTGTACATTAATTTTTAATCAAATAATATTCGATCAATACATTTGATGGATTAGTAAATATATTAAAAAAGATAAATGAATGAATAATTTTTTCGCTGTAGACACACATCAAAACTTATCGATAAAAAATTTTCTTTTAGATATATGAACAATATTTGTAACAAAAAAATAGTATTAACTTTTAAATTTATTTAAATTTGTTTTGTCTAGTATAAATAAAAATTATCAATTTAATTAATTTTTCATCATCTTAAATTTTTCTCAATATAAATAATAAACTTAAAAAAATCATTAAGCAAAAAATACGGGAGGTATAGTACTTATAACTAATTTTTTACCTTCTCGGGATTAAAGTGAGGTCCAGCGGATTTGCAGCCTTCGGTCAAATCACCTTTAGCGTGAACATGGAAACCATGAGATTTTTCCTTATTAAGGCCATTAATAGTTCCGGTAATCGTTACTGGTCCATTTGCTACGCTCTGAACGATTTTCAAGGTGCCAGTTATATTTTTATCTTGGAATCCAGGATCTGGTGTTATCAATACGGAGGCGACTAATTCCTAATTAAAAAATCATTAGATTTATGTTATTATTATTGCATGATTAAATTTTCATGAAAAATGTCGCAATAACATACTAATGACAGTAATTATACGATTCTGCTATAGTTTTTTTTTTAAACTATGTTGTAAGCAAGTATTTTTGAATTTATAATTTTCAGTTTTACATTTAATTTGATGATATTATAAAGTATTAAAATATTTTCATGATTCAAGATTACGTAAATTGTCTTTACAAGAAGGTTTCTTGTTTTATTGAATATTGTATATTTATTTTTTAAATAACATTTATGATGTAATCATGCGATGTATCTTAATTTATTCGATGAAGCAAAATTTTTTTGTTATGAAATTCTAATTATTTAAGTATTTGAAATATTATTTAATTATGTATCTAGTTGCACATAAACAAGTTTATAAAATTTTACAACAATAAAATTTTTTTAAATAAAATTAATATAATATCATATAAATAAATTTTTTTAATACAAATAAAATAACTATTGAATATAAATTTAAAACGAATTAAATTTATATAAGTACAATTTTTATGAAACTTAAATGTAGAATTGCTTGTAAAAATAACTTATACAGATATTAAGATTACTAAAAATAATTACCTCTGCATATGTACTGGCAATAAGTGCCAAAACTAAAACAGCTACTTTATACATTTTTGTTGAATCTGAAACAGAAAAAATTAATCATTGTACCTATTGTAAGCATTTATAAAATATAGTGAAAAGTAATCGAATTTTCAATGAATATTCAATTTTACAAAAATATATTCACATTTAACTGTACTCTATCAATTCCTAAAAATCGATTTTAGTTTTGTATCTACAGTACAGGTTCGTACAATGCAAAGTTTGCTTCATAAAGAATTCAGCTACAATAACAAAGAAAAAAAAATATGATTGAAGATAATGGACGTTAAGTCTTGAGGAAGCGCTTGCGAATTTGCATGGTATCGATCGATCGGCATTCTCAACCGGTATAGTTACATAATTTTAATGAGCAGCGTCGAGAAGAGCTCGAGAAAGAAAAAGACTTAAAACATGTTTTATTGCATCCCTTTAGGGCTTATTAAACGCTTATATTATAAACTTGTAAACATATTAGTCGTTTTTTATGGGTGAAGGTGAACCTCATCGAACTTTCACGCTTATGGTTTTATAATATGTGATTTCAGAATGCATCACGAAAAGTTTTTCTTTTTTTGAAAAAAGAAGTAATACTTTACCAAATTATTTTATTTATCTTATTACAATTTACTCTGATGTTTCATTTTTAATTTTGATGTTATCTTACGTTTTTTCATTTTTAAACTGTTTTGACCACGATAATAACTACTGTAAATAAGCAACGATAAAATTGTTAAAGTATCTACTTTTAACAACTTTAATTACAAAATCGTAGTCGAAGTGGAATAAAACTTCAAGGTTAATCATAACTTGTATAATAACGAGATGAAAACTATTTTTCCTGTATTTTTACTGATATTAGTAATTCGTAATCAATCCAATGAATGCGGAAGATGATAATAAAAATAATATAAGATCCTAATTTTTTATTTACAAAAATAAGTTTAATAAAAACTTACAATATAACAGAAGATAAAATTAATTAAAATGATAAAATTTCCAGTGATTTAAAATTAGATGTCAAAAAACTCGTTCAGACACAAAATATTTATTACTTTTAAGTAATAAACAAATATATACAATGCTGTTAAAACCTAGATAAAATATGACCAAAAATATACGACAAAACCGAATGAACAACTGTTCGTTTACCTGTTTTACAAAGTAAAAAAAAGAGAAACAAGCGAGGATGAGTCGCGTAAAATATGTCAACTGTACGTTTAAAAAAAAAAAGTGAAAGTTAACTAACCGAAGTTTATATAGAAGCGTCGCAACAAAATATATGGTTGGAAGAATGAAATCTGACTGACTACAGATGCTGGCTCGAGTTGAGCTTATATTAGGCCGGCCGGTTCTCTCCTCTGTATTAACTCCCTCCGCGTTTGTCATACCTCCTACTTACCCCCTTACGCCAAATAAAACGTTTCAAATAAAACAACCTCCCGCCTTGTGTTAATAATCCTCAGCATTCAACAAGAGTAAACTATCAATTTTATCATGTTGTAAAGAACTTCCTAGAATGTTCCATAGACATTTTTAAATCGAAAATTTTATTTTATTTCATTTTTTATTGTTTTTTTCTTCATTATTCATTGGTCCTTTTTTACACAGATTTATAAAAAAAATTTAAGTTACTTTATTTTTTAATTTAAGGAAACCTTCAAGTTTATAGTTTTTTTAAATATTTACATACCGATGTATTCAAATGAGAATAGTTTTGAAATCGTTGAAAGAAAATGATTAAAATATAAATAAAATTAACATTTTTTATTGAATTAATAAAAATGAAAAATAAATCAATTCTTATGAGTGAAATGAGTTAAATCAATTCAATAAATCAATATTCTTATGAGTGTTCTTGGTAATAATCATAAGATTTTTCAAATAAATTATTAAATGTAAATAACGCTAATAACGTAATTAACAAAAAGCCAATGAAGAATAAACATCAATATTTAATAATCTATGATTTGTTAATGGGATAGCACGTGATTTTGTTTTGCTCTAGCTATTTTTATGTTCCTTTTACGCTTGAATTATGACCTCGGAACATTTTTAACGCATGGTCAATATCCTCTAAATTATTTTATATAGTTATTTTAAATGTATATAAAAATCACTTGTAAACATTATATTTTATCATAATAATAATATACTACATTTTTTCCCATTATTGTGTGAAACTTGGTGATTAATAAGCTATATCGCGTTCCTGGCATTGAGCTTAATTATTAATTTAACAAATTTTTTTCTTTTAAAAATAATTTCGTAAAATAAGATTTATATGAAAAATAAATAATTTATAATAATGCATTATTATCCTAAAATAGTGATTGTACGTAAGAAGTTAGAAAATAAATGAATTGAAAATGAAAAAGGGTTGGTACTTTTCCATAATAATTTAAAGAAATATTCCTAGTCGAGGAATCATCTCGAGGGCCATTATTGTGTACGAGCGTATATAAATGGGACCTAACGAAATTGAGTATCATTTATATATGTATATACAAGGCGCATTTTGAAACGACACACGAGAGATTATCATGTATATCAGTGTATGTGTTGTGTGTACATATGGCGGGGATAATTACGGCTACAGATTGACGTGTCCTTTTGTATGGGTATGAGTCCTGGTAGTATATGAAAGAAAACCGGAAATTACATTTGCAAAGCTTACAAATGAACTGATAGGTCAACTTGAAAGTGACATTTATACCCGCGCAATTGTCGTCGTCGACTTTGTTGTTAGGAAGAGTTGTGGTTTGTGTGCTTTTATATGCATTACACGCGTACCACACAATGCATAAATTTGCTGTCGATTTAAAAAAGAAAATAAAAACAAACCCAGACCAATCTATTTAGTAAAAGCTGTAATTTATTTCGCACTGGAATTTAATTTATTAAAGTTTTCAATTCACAGACTGAAAGTACGTTACATAATTCTAATCTTTATTGTCAGTCATAAATACTCATTTGGCCAATCGTTTTAATGTTCTCTTGATAAATAAATTTTTTTATTCAATTAACGTACGTACATTAAAATATACAAAAATTCCAAAATGATTTTATATGGAACTAAAAAAAAGTCAGTATATATTATCACTTAACTTATTCAAAATTGAATCATTACTTCAATTTTAATTTTAAATAGCACATAATATTTTTTGATAATAATTTATATTATATCTGTATTCAATAAATATTTATTAAAATAAAAAAAACACCGATAACAAATATAAAATTTTTTAATTATTTATATTTTTATATATTAAAAATATTAATCGAATAATATAAATAATAAATTTAAAAAAAATAATTTAAAACTGAAATAAGAAAATGAACTATTGTAATTATTGCCTTTCAAGAAAAATTAACTAAACAAAAGAACCATTGTTATTTTTCTATAATGTCCATAGAAAATTTGTTTGCCATGTTTAGTTCCAATCTCCAGAAATAATTAGCGATGCTAGCTAAAATTTACGTCATGTAAATTTTAGCTACCATAGCTAATTAGTCTTTTGAATTTAACAAATTGGAAAAAATGTTTAATCATAAAAAAAGCCAATTGTTTTGAAGTAAATAAAGTCGCAAGGAATAATTTTTGGTACTCTAAATTATTATAAATTAAATATCAATTGTGAAAACAAAAACTTGCATAAAATAAAAATTTAGTCCGAAAAATTTTCAACCAAAAATCTTTTTTTCATCTTTTTGAAAAAAGTTAAATCAAAATCAGTCGCTTTTAAGTTATGAACGTTTACTTAAATACGTAAACATTTTCTAAAGCGTTCGAAAACATACATATTAAAATATCCACATTAAGAGGTCGTCAGTGGCTCACTTGGTAGGGCAATGGATTCATAATCTCGAGAACCCGAGTTCGAATCCTGCTCCAGACCGATTTATACTAGTACCACTGTGCGTTACATGTGCTTTGTTCACAAAAACACTGATGACCTCCGTCGCTATTTAGCATATCTACACGATGGCATAAATACAGCGACGTTAAATAAAATTTTTTAAAATATCTTGATATCTTTATCGCTTTACTTCGTTGTCCTTAAATTTCAATTGAAATCGAATAATATTTATTTTATTGTCTTCTTTAAATATTTTAATTTAAAGTAAAGTTATGAGTGTACTTCTGCTTATAATGACAAAATGTATTCGTGAAAGCTTAACAAAAAATTCTGAATGATCCTATCACAATTATTTTAAACATACAGTGATTATTGAAAATGAATATAATAGATACACTTTATGTATAATAGAAAATTGAAATATTGAAATGTTGATTGATAAAACACAGAACGCGATAAAGATAAACGCATGGAATCCATGGGTACAAAATTTTACGTAATAAAAAAGTTTTTTATTAATTTCTTCAAATATTATTTAAATTACCAGATCTTAAGGCAAATGTATTACTTTTCTGATGACTTATATTCAGTACCAAAAAAATTTGTCAGTTTATCATATTATTAAGATATCATATTCAAGATATATAGATAAGTCAAATATTGTTGAATATATGGCAAAATTAAAAATTTGTCCAATAACATTTACTTATAATTTTTATGAAAAAGACTATTATTTTTATGAGCAAGTACTGTATTTTTCCAAAGATTTATTATAGATAATAAAGGATCGCTGAATATCTAACTTCCCATTCTTCTTTTAATAAAACAATATGACAGTAAACTTTACAACTTTATACTGATCAATAAAATTTATGAAACGTCATCACAATAATTAAGAAATGTGCCTCGATTAAAGTGCATCGCTGTAATTTGAATGCAGAATTTCATTGTAAATTTTTTCTAAACTAGAACAAAAATTCTTATCAATTAATTTTAATGGATGATTGAACTGAAAAAATTTGTCGAATGTATTATTTTATTGCTAAATAACTGTAATAGTATTGTATATAAATACGATAAAAAAATTCATAGAAATTTAACCATTTTTTAAAAATTTTTTCTTCAAAAATAAATTAATAAAATTTCATTAATGATCAGACATGCAAAATTAAAATAAGTCTTATAATCAGAATAATATAGTAAATTTTATAAGTACATCTGCGCTTTGCATGAAATAAGTATTCGTTTGAAAAAAAATATATCTATTTTTTTAACCTTAGGGTATGAAAAAGATTACTGACGAACTGTTTTATCGATTATTTTGAAACTTCTAAAAACAAATTGACAAAGTGTCATACAGACATATGTATACTCAACCACTTTGAACCTCAATTTAAGTAATGATGCAACAAACAGAGTGACAGTTACGAGTTGCTCTCCAATACTAATTATGAATTTTATTTCATATTCGGAAAATTTTTTTATGAATATAAAAATTTTAGTTGGTTACCGTAGGTTTTCGGTATTTAGATTGTATAATAAATGTGAAATATTTATTACTCGTTTCTTAAATTCATGAGAAACAGGAAACATTAATGATTTATTTACGAAGTTACGTTTCCGAAACGTAACAATGAGAAAAACAAAAATATAATAAATAATAATTTAAATAATTTTAAAACAGAAAAAAGATACATTCATAACAAAACACCACGTTTAATTAACAGTGAAGTCATAATTTAATAACTTCTGCTTTTGAAAATGATTAAATTAATAATTTATTTCTTTATTCATTCATTTTTTGTGAAGATAATTATTATTTTTAATAATTTAATAATTATTAAAATTGTAACATAACAATTTATGTAATGAACATAAATACGATTACAAATTAACGTAAAGTTTTGTTTTATATTTATATTAACTATATTTCAGTTTTATAAGAGTTTTATAAGAAACAATGCTTTTTACAAAAATGAATAAAAATACTGTATTCAATGACAATTAAAAGTAAGTCATTTAATCACGCCATACTATAAAGTTTATACTTAACTATAAACAAATAAATTTTTAGTAAATTATATTTAAAAGAAAAAACTTTTTTCAATTAGTAAAAGTACATTGTAAAATTTTGTAACTGCTCATATGTGTATTAAGTAAATATAAATACTATAAATCTTACAAATACATATGATTGCACTCTTGTTTGATTGTGTTTTACAAAAAAAAAACAAATTGATTATTTGGGTTTAAATTGAGTATAATAATAAAAACATAATTATTATAAAATTAAAAAAATAATTTTGAAAGTTATAAAACTAAAGTTATTATAAAAAATATTAATATTTTTAAAAACAAATTTACCAAAAAAAATAAAATAGCAATTTTTAAATATTTAAATAAAAAGTTTCAAAAAGAAATAGGTAAGCTAATATAAAAGCAAAATTTTGCTTCAGGAAAATCAATTATCTTTTTCTATTTTGTAAGCATTTAAATTGTTCAACGAGAACAAAATTTGAATAAATATAATTAATAAATAACTGTACTCTTATTAAAGTTAAAAATAATATATTTTTAATTTGAAGTTTATCAAAGGAAGTATTAACTTTTATCTGATAAATATTTGATTGGTTGGAAGCAAAGTAATTTAAAGATTTAGACATTGAATATTCAATAATTCCAGTAAAAATATTTTACATTAATATTAATATCCAATATTAAAATTCTTTAATATTTTTGTTGAGGTTGGCTAAAAAAAAATACTACACTGCTAACAGTGAAAACTCTCTTATCCATACTCTCGTTTAACACTTGCGTGTAAATTAACGAGTCATCAGTGTACAGTATATGCTCGCTGCAACTGAAGCTTAGAATATTGCGAAAGTTATTAATGTAGAGGCAAAAATAACAGGGTATTTCAATTTTGTTTATTATCCAAATTGATTCCTTTTTTGATTGTGTGAAAAAAATCTTGAAAATTTTCACTGAGCGAAGCCTTGTAAATAATTTTGAGAAATATCATATTGAATACACGATTGAATGATTCTATGACATAACTATCAATGAATTTACAAATAGAACTACTTTCGTCGCGTTCGGAATTTCAGAAAGAATTTTATTGCTTCTTTCGTTATTATAATAATGAAAGAAGTATTATTGAGGTATCAACTTTGATGCATACATCAAAGTTGATGCCCCAATAAAATTCATATCAAGCTCATCCGATGTACACTTGTGCACGTCTCCTTCAGATGCAAATAAAAATTTTAGATTCTTCAGTTATTACTAGATATTACAATTTGCATAAGAGCTTCTGATAATCAATTTTTATAAAAGATCATTATTATTTTATTAGTTCGTCTATCGTTTTTAAAATCGCTATAATTTAGAGAAATACCATTCATCATTAATTCGTTCGTATAGTGCGACACGTATCTCTCTTACGTTACATTTGAGAGTATTCTCGTCTAACAACGACATTTTAGTCTCTTTTGAATATAGTGTTTTCACAGGTGCAACTGTCAATTGCGACCGTAAGATTATCGTAAAGACAGCCGAGTGCATGTTCTAGGTCAACTGTATGTCAATAATGTTCAGTTCTCGCGAGCCAATCTCTCAGCCAAGGTAGTCGGGCAAATATCTTTATGACATTTTAACTAAATCATTCTTTACGATATCGTTTGAACTTTAAAAGGAGCTATATATATCAATCAATCCAGTGTCGACTATGTGAGTACTTGTCGGTGAAAAATTAAGATTTTTTCAGTCTAACAGAAAGTTTCACTTTATTTGTTTTTTAAATTAACTTTAAATAATTAAAACAATTTTTATAATAATTAGGAAACTAATTTTTTTTATACTTAATATTTCTTTTAATTTTTAAAAATTTAGCATCATTCATGAAAAATTATTTATATTGACATATTTAATGATGTCTTTTAATAAATCAATAATCAAAACAAATCAATGCTCATTAATAATAAACAAAATAAATTTATATCACCCAAGTGTTTAAAAACTGTTGGTGAAATAATTATGTTATATCAATTTAATAATTTTTTTTTAACGTCGCTATATTTACGGTATGCTATTTTTGCTATGCTAATCAGCTACAGAACTCGTAAAGTGTGTTTGTGAAGAAAGCACATATAACGTGCAGTGGTGCTTGCATCGATCGGCTGCTGACAGCGGGATTCGAACTCAGAACCCCGAGATTACAGAACTAATGCTCAGCCGAATGAGCCATAGACTAACTCGAATTTAATAATTGGATTGTCTTCTTAAATCAAATCCAAATCTTAAAAAGTTAGATATAACATAAAATTATAATAATAAAAAGCTAAAAAATAGATTATTACTAATGTATAAAATTTATATTGATAATATTATAATTGAAAATCAATAAGTAGATCGACCAATTTTAAAATATATTAGTTATAGTTTTTAAGATTAATATATATTACCGAATCTATGCACAGATAGCTATAAATCTATAGTTATCTCTAAAGGATATTTGTTACTTCAAACAAATAATAATATCTCAGTACTAAATGTATTACTATATATTACTCCGGTCAGATCAATGATTAAAAAATTAATTATAAATAAAATCTTTTTTAGTTAAACAAAAATCTTTCAGTTTAAAAATACAATGAAAAAATTGAAGAAGTTAAGGTTTTGAATAACGCAAAACAAACAATAAAATTAATCTCTTTACTAAAAAAATTTAAAAACACATATCAATGAAAATTTTGCACTATAAAGCAGAAAATATTCAAATAGCAGCAAGAACTAAATAAAAAAATTAATTCATTACATTCCCGATCTTATCTGTAACAAAAGTATGAATTTAAAAAAAAATACTTGAAAATTTTACTGGTGAAAAATGTGAAATGAAATACAAAAAGAAGACAGGAAACTAAAAAACATAATGAATAAAAAGTCGAAACAAAAAAATATAAAAGCTTTTCAAAAGAATCTTTTAATTCTTTAAAAAAAAAAAAAAAAATGCAGCAATTGCAGAAAAGTCTTGAGAAAAAAAATAAAACACGCATTTAAAAAAGCTGCTTTCTTGGCTTATTTATTTACTGATGTACAATTTAAAGAGGAATTTTTATTTATTAAATATTCATTATTTAATAAGTGGTAAGAATAAAGACTATAAAGAATTTTAATAAAAAATGTTTTTTAAGTACTAGTACTTTAACTTTCAGTTTAATTATTTGACAAATTGAATAAAGACTACAGTATAATACTGTAGTTAAAATAAATTCTAAATTGCCAATGTCTACAAAATCATTTAAAGTAATTTATATTCTTGTTTCCTAACGTAAATAATATTTAATATATTTTTTACTTATCAATTGAAATTACATGATAAAATATCAACTTCAAACGTAAACTGATTGTTAATTGTACTTTTTAAATATCAATGTCAACTAAATTACATTTAGTATCTAATCAAATTCTAAGTAGCACCAATACACAAATGCTAAAATTTTCCATTTCCTCAATTATAATTTCTGGATTTGCAAATAGTAGTATAAGGCAAAAAATATTTCATTTTACTGTATAAATCAAAGGAGTATAATGATAAATTGATTAATAAAAAAGAATAAGTTTTTACAATATTCATTTTTTAATAAAAACGTAATTAAGTTATTTCTACGTTTACTATTATTGATAATGATTATTGTACTTTAATTTAATTAGTCCTTCAATTTTTCTTCTTCAAATGTTTAAATCGCATTGTATGCATTTTAAGTTTTCTAGAGCAAAAAGAGGACAAGGCAAAACTATAATTGCTTTGAAAAATTCATTTAAATTAAAGTTTAATGAAAGAACTATTCAATAGAGGAATATCAGAATTTTTTTAATGGTTTTGTTTAATTATAATAATTATTAACGATTAATTAGTTGTAATTACAAACGAATTTCAATTAATCTTCTATTTAAAAATGGATTAAATTGATTTTTTCTTAAAAGCATTTCTAGATTTATATTATATAAAAATTGTATTGAACGAATATTTTTAAATTTCTATACACTACAGAATTAAGTGCAATAGAAAGATTTTGTCGTAAAAATTTGTTTTAAGATAATTAACTGCTAATATCATCAAAAATTTATATTATTCTGTAAGACCCTAACATATATTCACGTGTCTATGTCATAAAAATTATAACTACGAATAAGTTCTTGAACATTATTTGTCTTGTTAGCAGAAAAAAATGTTTTCGTATTATTCGAAAAAGTTCAAAATCTATTTTTACCATTTAGTAAGTAGTCATATTTCAGCGAAAACATTAAAATTCATCATATTTTTATGATCATTTATTTAAAGAATGCAATAATAGCAAGTTTTCCTGTTTGACTTCAATGAATGCAACAACTTTAAAAACAAAATGCATCATCTTATAATATAACCAATAAAGATTATTGAGTTAAATTGTTAAACACATTCGTTCATTACTCCCGGGGAATCACAGATTTCTGAATAAGATAAGATTTTTCATTTCTCAATAAGTCAATATTTTAAAATATTATTCAAATACGAGAACCTAAAATTCTCCTACCTAAACCTAAATTTATATTAAAAGCTTATGTATTTTTTTCCCTAAAATTATCACTTCGAATTCCAATTATTAATATATTTGCTTATTAGCCAATAAGGTAGAATACTACGCAGTTACATTCTTTTAAAAAGTGTTTTTCAAAATAATAGTTTAACATTAAACTTAATAAATGTTAAAAAATGCAATGAAACATAAAGTAATTCTAATCATATACAATAATGTGTGCAATAGCATTCCTATGTATTAATTTTTCTAAAGTTATATAATTGATGATTTCCATTTTTAAATTGAAAGAAAAAAGAATCAACAGATAGACGCCGTAAAATCACAAATTGTTAATGTTCAAAGCAATGCTTTAATTTTTTTTATTAGCAGTAAGTATAGTAATATAAAGTTTATGAATACTGTGATTATCATCATGATATCTCATATATTTGCTGATATATTCATTTAAATTTTATTAAGTTTAAAAGTTTTAATTTTATACAGTTAAAGCTTAACTTTTGTAGAAACTTTATGCTCTAATATATCAATTATTTTATTTAAATCAACATGTATATTAATTTATAAATTTTTTTCTGTAACTTTAAATTATAATACATTCGTATAATTGCATCTTTCTAAAACAAAATTTTAACAATTGATTTGCATAACACTTTGTGTAAGAACAACTTTATATCTAAAAGCTTAATTTATTTAACTTTGTTTTCAATGAATTTCATGCATGCAAATAAAAAAGCTTATTTTTTTTTTCTAAAAGAAAAAGTTATTTTCAAAGTTCTAAAACATTAAAAAATATTTCCGATTTATATTTATTTACTCTAACATCACGCGACTAGGAAATTACGTGTATTTACTAATAAAATTACTTTTTCTTGCGAAGTTGACAAAACACAATTATTTGCCTGCTTTTTAAATAACAGTCGTTAGAATAAATAGTAATGAAGTAACAACTATACAATGTATACATGCAATGGGAGTCAGGCTTGAGCAACAGCTCAACAGGTTTTATTCAATGACTGTGTTTATTAATCTGTGCAGGAAGACTGGTTAGATAATAAAAAAATTCATAAATTTCTCCAGTTAAAATGGCTTTATTCTATTTGAAAGTCTATTATAGTATTGAGCTAATTAAGTTGATCAAATAATGTTGTCAATGTATCATAATTAATTAAATTTTAAATAAAGTAAATGGAAATATATATAAGGTCAATCAGTTAGTAAATCAGCATCTTAAACTTATTTATTAACGGTTGTTCAAATCTTGTTAAATTAATCAATATTACTGTAACTGCAAAATTTACAGTATTCATATTTTTTTAAATAATTAGTTTATACCTGTAAAGATTAGCTCGAATGTAGGAAAAAACGAATATTTAAGAATAATTATTCATTCTGTTCATTTACCGGTACGAGGTTTATCTACTGATAAGTTGACCTTAATAATAATATTTAATAAATTCTGAATTTATGATTTTAGTAATGAAGCAGAACAGTAAATCTTAATTTTTAAAATAAATCTATATATTCGTGAGATTTGTAGCATATACTTACAAAAACTTAAAACACAACACTTGAAGTCCAATGACACTAATCTCGTTTTTTTAAATGAAAAAAAAACGACCACAACACTTTTTTATTCACCAAAGTCTGACTGATTTCACAAGGCTTGTTACGCTCTATGTTTTTATTATAAACATGCCGATACACAGATGAATTTTTGAAAAAAAAATTAACAAGAAGGCGTATCCAACTACGACGAATGCATGCAAATTGTTTTTTTCAAAAATGAAAAGAAAAAAAAATTTGAACTAAAAAATGGCACACGCGACTTGCTAGCAAAAAGAAACTGAAATGAAAGCACAGGTAACAATTCGTTATAAGACGACACGATTGCTTCAGGCAGGTAACATACCTGAGTGTCGAGGCCTTCGAGTCTCTTTTTTACCCCTCCTTCAACTTTTTAACGACGCCTCGACAATATTGTATCAAGGTCAGACATACTGGCGCAGAAAAGCTGTATACGCTGATTCTAAATCTTATGATTTTACTTTTTATCATTGTTTTACTCTTCACGTTATCTTAAAGCTTTCCTCAGCTTCAGATTACTTTCCCTATGCTGATTTAAAGTAATCATATTCAGTTTTTTTTTTAATTTTTAAAGTTTGATGTTATTTCATTTGCATTGTATTTAAATTATTAAAAATTTTCAATTGTTGTCAATTACACAGAATTATTTTATGATTTACTTAATTTAACTTGTATACAATATTAAAATTACGTATAAAATATAAATAACATTGGAATACATACGTAAATTGTTTCTGGAAACATAATAATCATTAATTAGAAGTAATTATGTGAGTCATTTTATTTAACATTGTAGAACTTTCTATAGACGTTGTAAGTACGTTTGCCATTAGTGTACTTTACTTTATTTCTTGTGAAATTCAAACCTATAATTATTCCCGATAATTTATTAAAAGTCAAAGAACAAGATTTTTTTTAAATATGTCAATTGTTTTGTACGATGTTCAAAACAATGATATAGTACAAAACCAGTATGATTTGTTTTTATAGAATCTTTAATTTATCTAGACAATGTTTCAATAATTTTTGTAAAAAACAAAGCACTTATAAGATTAAAAGATGAAAAAAAGAATATTTGTATTGTGTAATATATCAATAAATAGAAAATTAAAATTTTAAAAATTTTCGTATTTTCGTGAACTTTAGAATAATGAAAGAGTTATGAAATGATTATTTTAATTATTAACTTCTATTAAGATGAAAATTTTTGAAAATATTTTTAAAAATATCAAAAATAAGGTGAGTTAATTGTTAAACATCATAAGATTTTGATCGAACAAATATTAAATTTAAATTAAATTAAAAACGAATATTTTAACAGTATTTTTGAGAATCATATCTCTTACTTTTTTACTTATTTTGTGTTATAAAATTCGTAGAAATTTATAATTTAATTTATACAATAGCGCTAAAAATCAAACATAATCATATCATTATTTATAGCTTCTTAATAAAATATAATCTGTTGAATATTTAAAAATCAAAAACTAAATGAGAGAAAAAAACTTTTTTAAAATTTCGTAACTTTTTGAATTTATATAATATTCTGTTAAACGCAGATTAAAGTTACCATTTTTTGACCAAAAAGTTCTAGTTGAATTCAGATTTTATTAATAAAAATTAAAAATAAATAAACGTTCAAGGAGGTTTCAGTGGCTCATTCGGTAGAAGAGATGGATTCGTAATCTCGAGATTCCGAGTTCGAATCTCGGTCTAGGCTGATTGATACAAGCACCACTGTACGCTACATGTGCTTTGTTCAGAAACACACTCACGATCTCCGTCGCCAATTAGCATCACAATCATATCATAAATACAACGACGTAAAAATGAAAAAAAAATAAAATAGAATCAAATGAAAGCATAATACAATAAAAATGAAATAAAAAAAAATTAAAATTATAAATATTATTTTTTGTAAGAAAAATAATTTATATCATATTCATTAGAACTGAAATTTTCAATTTCGTAATCAAAAAATTTAATTTACGTATAATCTAACGAATATTTGAAAATTATATTTTACAAGAAGTACATGCCATCAAAATTAAAAATCATTAAATCATCAAAAGAAATAAGAACTAGAGTGACTGTTAATCTGTTCGAGGACATTAAATAGATTCTAAGATTTTGACCTCAATACTGATGAAAGATGTAAAGAAAAAAAATATTGCAAATTTAAAAATACCCGTAAGGTGTGCTTGACTTAAGCAAGTATCGCCTCCGGGTTTTTGTTTTTAAACTTTTGCTTTAATTCTGTTTTATGTTACATTAATAGAAAATTAAAAAAAAAGAAATAAAAATAAAAAATTTGCAATGCAAACGAAAGAAAGCGCGTGTTTTTGCATTTCTTTAAATTTTTAGAATTTGTTATTTCAATTAAAAAAATGTTCAAAATGTCATAGAAAATTTGATATTTACTTACATTGATACTATTTGTTCAAGGCTTTTTTCTACTTTTTTAACCTCGGCTCACTTTTTATTACTACTCAATGAAACCGTTTGCAAACTATTTATATTATTTAATAAAATAACAAAGTTTACATTTTTTTTTAAATCATAAAAAAAGTAAGTTGATAATAAGAGGAAAACAAAATATACTCTTAATAATAAAAATAATTTTAAAAATATTATTTTAAGCGAATAAAGCTATTTTAATCTTATTCAAATAAGAGTATGAATCACGTTTACGGCAAATTCCCGCATTATAATAATTTTCCGTGTTCTTCACGATATTATATAAATATGAATAATTGATAAGACGTAGAAAGACTATTACTTTTTACAACAAAATATCATTAAAACATCAGTACATTATATTTTTAATCATTTGCCTTATCGAAATTATTTGAAGAAAAAGATTGTAAATTGTATCGGGCATAATAAATATAATCAAGATTTCCACTTTTTATTTTATCTAATTACGTGTCGATAGTCTCGCAACTTGATGAGTCTATCACCTTCCGGAAATCGCGGAAAAATAAACATTTATCAAAGCTATTGCATTATACGAACATAATTTATGGATGGTTTTGTTACAAATGTACGTATAACTTGTATTCTTATAAATATAGTCTTATCTTCACTCGTGCTTTATAAGGAAATTTAATTACTGGCTTTTTTTTATTATGAGAAACAAAAGTTGTAAAGGAAAAGGCAAGGTGTACAAAAAGCGTTAATACATGTTAAAGGCCGTACGTTATGCATAATCGTTGAGAACATTGTAATTCTCATCGGAAATCATTAGATATTTTATTGCTGTCTTATTAATAAATAAATGTACCTTTTCTCAGTTTCAAGGCTATTTTTTATTTTTTCTTTGAATTTTATTACTGAAGCATTTAGTTTTCTTACCAGATGTCTTTGAGTTATCATTACTATATGTGATAAAAGAGTAACTATTTTATGTAAATATTATTGGAGAACTGGTTTTACTTTGCTTATAGTATGATGAGGACATATGGACTAATATTTTACTAAGAATTTAATTTTTCTATTAATTTAAGTTTACAAAAAGAATGTAACAGAATTGGGTACCAGATTATCTTCGAACTTTAAGATATTTTTTTATAAATTAAACAATCGATATATTCTTTGAAATTATAAATTATTTTTCTGAAAATTAAAATTAAAAAATAATAAATGGATTTGAAGAAGCGCATCCAAAAACAATATTTCAATAAATAAATGATTTTTTTTAATTTAACGTCGCTGTATTTATGCTATCATTGTGGTGCTAATTAGCGACGGAGATCATCAGTGTATTTGTGAACAAAGCACATGTATCGTATACAGTGGTGCTTGCATCAATCAGCCGAGAGCGCGATTCGAACTCGGAACCTCGAGATTATGAATCCATCGCTCTACCGACCGAGCCACTGGCGACCTACATAAATAAATGATATTTCTCTTTATTTATGCGATGGTAATATTGCTGTATATATCTGAATCTCCTTTTATACATATATTGTTTTCAGATATATTTTTATAGTATCTTTTAGGGACGAGAAAGATAGGATTATGAAGAAGTGCAAGAGAATTTGAAAGGTGCTATTAGTAGATCATTAATTTAGCGAAATAAAAATAATTTTTTAAATTTCTGATTTTAAACAATGGTCAACGGTATTACACCTGAGGTCTCAACTCAGGTTAAATCTGATGGCTTGTACAAAATTTAATACAAAAAATTTTATTTGGAACTACTTTTTTTAGTTCGCATTGTGATATTATTGAAAAGTATCTTGCAAAATGTACAAATAAATTTTTAACAAAATTGTTGCACAATTATATAAGATTGATATTAAAATATAACATGACATTTTGGCATAAAATCTTTAATAAGATTTGAATTGTTTTTTTTTATCGGCAATCTTCATAAGGTTTAAAATAAGGAATTGAAAAAATTGATAATCTAATCGATTAATATCATCATGTGTGCATCTATTCCACAAACTTAAGGAAGTAGGAAAATTTAAAAATGTTACTCATAAATGATCTCTTATCATTAGATTATGTAAAGATAAAAAAAATTTGTTGTCGATGAAAACGTTATTCAAAGATTATTAAAATACAAATTTTTGTATCGATTAAAAATAAATTTATAAATTTACAAAAACGAATAATTTCATGAAATTTAATCATAAAAACTTATACATCAATAAAAATTCTTCGTACATCGCAAGTATCACAAAAATAAAGAATATTAACTGATATCAGTCAAAGAAATGCCGTATTTACAATATAAAATGTAAACCGGTAATTTAAAGCTATATTTCCATATCAAATTGCGTCCTCATCTTCCTTCTAATAGTCAAATGCTTAGGCATCTTCGATCATTACATGATTACAAATAAAAGGAAAAAGAAAAGATACTCTGGAAAAATAGTGCACATTAGAATTCAGCTGTAATCGCGAATGTGCGTGTATAACTCGTTCGCGCGTGCGCGCCTATCTATCAGTGAAGTTCGTAAAAGCAAGAGCTCTATAGAAACAAAAAGAAAAATAAAAAGAAAAAAATGTATATAATAACTTGTGGTTTGCTAAGCGAGCGCGTCAGGTTGTTGCACCTTTCGTTGCGTTTAACCATATATGCCGCACCTTCGTATATACGCATATACACGAGCTTGTCACTCTTCTTGGCTTTTTCTTGTCGTTCATATGGTACACCAAACCATTTACTTTGGGTTTACAGATATGTATATATATACATGTATGCGAAGCACGTTAATGACTTGTTATACACACTTCATCCATCCAAGCGAGACTTTAACACACTTCGGGTATACGTATATGATTTTACAAACAAAAAACAATTTCTTAATTTTTTTTTGCCAGCAACAGCAGCAGATAGCGCCAATTGTTATACAACTCAGGTGTTAGGGAGACTTGTAATTTGTTCTTAGCGATAAATATAATCTGAGAGCGTAAAATTAAATGGATTTTTTTTGGTTTTACTAAGTAATTTTAGATTTTTTTTTTCAAGGCTCTATTATTTATCAATTTTCATTTGGTATAAATATGAAAATTATACGCTTTCTCGAGATAATAATAAGTCTAATAATATTTTATAATAATTTGAGAAAAAATAAACGACTCATGGCAAGTTGAAGAAAATCATGTAAAAATAATTTCAAGATTTCAAGATCTTGTTAATTACAGAAATGCATTTTAAAAAATCATTACAATTTTGACATGGAAAATTTTATAAATACGCAGAAAAATTTTGTTATGGTTGAATTCCATATTTTAATTTTTTAGTCTACACACTGAACCCAAATCAAATTCAGAAAATTGTATTGCAACAGTATCAAGTCTATGATTAATTTTGTACTAATTTATTTTTTTTTTAATCAGAACTTTCTATGAAAAAGTTCTATTAATCAAATTTAAAACTTTATCTTAATTTAGATTTTGAAATAAAAAAACTTTAGATACTTAACGCACGATATTTAACAATTAATAGTCATCAAAAGTATTCGTCATATAACTTATCAGCTGTACGAATGAAATATTTTTATGCAAATGCAAGAGAAAAAGACTGAAGTCGACAAAATGTTAGTATAGACAGGTTACCATAATGTATTTTTGACGATTTTTCGCTATATTTTAAATTGAAAGGACAGTAAATCGACATAAGCTTGTTCATAATTAAATAAAGATCTTATTTAAAAAAAAACTTGACTCTTCACAAATTTTTAATTGCAAAAATCGAATGCAATTTTTGTTACAAATCAATCGATGTGACCAACTGATTTTTAATGAAATTCGATATAAGTATCTTTTTCATTTATAAGGCAGTAATAAAACTTATCGTAAAATTTTTTATTTTCAAGCGAATCAATTTTATCTGATTTCTGATGATATAAATAAAAACTGTTGTAATATTTAGAAATTAACTGTCCTTCATAATATTTAAAATTGAAATACTATATAATAATTAAACATTAAACTAAATTAAGTGATACAAACAAGGTCTTAGTAGCTTACTCGGTAGAGCAATAGATTCATAATCTCGAGGATCCAAGTTCGAATCCCGCTTTCGGCGGCCGATTGATACAAGCACCACTGTATACAATATATGTGTTTTGTTTACAAACATACTGAAACGATCTCCGTTGCTAATTAGCATCGTAATGATAGCATAAATACAGCGACGTTAAAATTAAAAAGAAGTAAAATTAAATAACAAATGAAAAAGATTCTAAACAAATGCTAATTTTTTTATTAAAATAAAATTTTAAGAACGTAGATTTGTTTGTAAATTATTTAAATCTTTTCGGAATCAATATACATTACAATTTATGTTAATAATTTTCGGTCTTTCCCGGTTTTTAATAGTTTCTGGTTTCAGTATGTGGTTGCAAGTTATACACATGATAGAAATAAAGCAAATCCAAAAAAAAGGAAAACATTTTTTTATTGTGAATACAATTAAAAATGAACTTAAACTATCTCAAAATTATTATCAAAATATTTTCTCACAAATTCAATTCTGAAAGGAATAAATAGAAAAAAAGTAGAAAAGCACATCATATCTAAAAATGAACAATATTAAAATTCTGAAAAGAAAATTCGGAAATTAATTATAAAATCAAACTGGAAAAAAATTGTGAGATTCGATTCTGCGCTTTTAAACAAATTAAAATACATAAATAATGAGAACTCAATCAGCATTAATAATTTAAAAAGTTATAATGATAACCACAGATAATGCTGTATATATTGTTTACTAGATAAACAACATATACAGGATTGTTCGTGATTGTCATTATAAGTTTTAAAATCGAAATACAGTTCATTTTAATTAAGGCACTCGCATTTTAAAATTATATGAATTAAAACTTTTACAATTATGTAATGCTCAACTGGTATATAATAATACTATCGATTTTTTTACTATATAATAAAAAAAGAATATCTGATCATATAAAATGTGAATGTAATAACACTCTCGGAAAAAAATGCACCACTTCTTGCGGTTAAATAATATTTGTTACCTTACAGCTGCGTCATTTATAAACAGATTTGAGAAATTCTTTTTTTATTTGAAGGTACCTACTTTCAGGTTGATCTCATGTTATAGATCGTCGAATGCCATGATGTTAAAAAGAAAGAAAATGGGAAAAAATGACGATTTTTAAATGATCGTAGCTCTACCGATAGTTGAGCAAAGAAAATGATTCAAAGTGGAAAATGAAAGGCATAGCTTCCTCTTTCACTTTCCTTGGGAAAAAATTTTTGAATGTCTTTTTGGGCATGCGTCATGTTAAGTGGAGTGGAGAGTTATTTTGAAATCTAAAAATCGCCATCTTTGAGGGATGCTACCTGCTTTGGATGGATTAAACGATTAATTTCGTCTGCTGTATCTGAATATTTGGATTTTTCCAAACGATTTCTTATTTTGAAGCATATCGTTTCGAATAACAGATGCTGAATTACGAGTAAATAAAAATGGCACGTTTATTTGGCTTTTTGGTGGAATTAGTAGGCTTACTGAACTAAAAAGACTTACATGAGATTGTCATCCATATGGGTATGCTTTGTTCAACGGGCTCCATATTGGAGCTCATGCGGATTACCATGGCAAAATCTCTCCTGGAAATTCGTTTTTCAGTAGAATAAATCTAACAATTTTGCCGTAAAGCCAAATAATTGCATCATTTTCATTTGCTCGTAATTCTGCATCTGTTACACGGAACGATATGCTTATCAAAAAAAGAAATTGTTTTATCGTTTGATCCATCCAAAGTTGGTAGTATCGTTCAAAGATGACGCTTTTTAGATGACGATATTATTAACTCCACTTGACTTAATGCATGTACAAAAAGACAATAAGAAATTTGCACTTAAAAAATTAAAAGTAGAAGTCATGTTTTTCATTTTCGACTTTGAATTATTTCTCTGGTCAAATTTGAACAGAGCTAAGATCATTTGAAAATCATCATTTTTTTAAACCGAGACAAGTGTTTTATTTTATTATTAACTTTTAATAAACAAATCGTTCTTTTATACCGTTGTTTTAAAATTTGCCAGTGTTTAAAATTTATTATTATTAATTGTGATTAACTTAAAATGTAAAAAATTTATTTTTAATCTGAAGTAGTTTTTCTGTAAGTGAAGAAAATCTATTTTAAGTAATTAGTCATCAGAGTTCGCTCAATCTTGCTTATTATTAGAATCTTTACGATTTGTATCTATGTTAAATGACTGTAATTCAGCCGCTATATTGGCAAAATCTGTAAATTAAATTTATGTTAATATTATGCTATTAGTAATACAATATTAAATTACTGTCAAGTGCTACTTTAAAATGATTAAGCTTTCTATTATAATTTATGATTAAATATTTAATCTTCTTTCCGAAATACTTCGTTTCTATAAGTTAAATTGATCAGATTATTTTTCCCATAAAAACTTATAAGAATAGTATACATAGGCTCGTGATTTTCCTGATACTCTAAGAAATTATTTTACAATAAAAAAAACTTTTTTTTAATGTCTAGTTTAATGAGTACTAGAATCTTAATTACCTTTGAAACACATTAAAATTCTTAGTACATCTATGTAAATGATGGCTTCATACTCGTAAATATGTGCGCAATGTTAAAGATGTTAATGTTTCTAGTGACACGTAAGTTTTTAAGGTCTATAACACTGAAGCATTGATTCTACTTTATTTCACTATAAAACCATTTCCCAGAATTTTAAGCGAATCCGTTATCGATTAAATTTATTGATGAAAACAAGTTTTTTAAAATTTTAAATATTACATTATGTAACAAGGGAATAAAATCGCCTATTTTTTCCGAGGGTTGCGTGTTCGTTCAAAGGGAGTAAAGTAAAACAAGGGTTTTAAGTATTAGAGAGAGAGAGAGAAAACAGCTTTGTTCTTGTGTCGTGAGTAGTGCTTTATAAAACAGAAAGGTGAAATTAGGGAAAATAATTGCACAATCAATCTCAAATATGAAAAATATATCAAGCGTATTATCGAATATTCATGCATCATTGGATGTAGTACATTCGAATCATAAAAATATTTATATTAATAAATAAATTTTATTATTATTTTATTGTGAATATATTCTTATTTATTTATCAAATTATTATTATTTCATGACAAACAAGATTCAAACTTTTTATAAAGATGGATACCACGATTGTTACCGATCGCTCTTACTTCGTTTCCGTAGAGTCATGCAAATTTTTTTTGCTTCTTCAAGTTTCTTCTTTTTTTACTATTAAGTCAACAACTCATTTCTTATGCACAGATTACGTTACTCGTGGTATTTATAAATGTTCGTATATATTGGTAAATGTTTATTGTGACGGTGTCGAATCATATTACTCTCTATTTTTTTTTCTTTTTTAGTCAAATGTACAATACTGTGCTTATACAATAAAGTCTTGCGTAATTTCTTTCTAAGCACATTATAGAGGAGATTCGCCTGTTTTTTTTATGTTTGAACTTATTGTTTGAATTAGAATAGTATTATATGCCATCAATTTGCATAATTTTGACAATAGATTTTTATCCTTGAACAATATTTTTTGCCTTTGCGAACCTCGTCTTTAAATAAATAAATCATCGCCACGAGGCGATTAATTCATTTCGAATTCATTTAGCTCTAGCATATCTTGTGTGAGAAAACATTTTTTATTTATTATTTTTCTATTATTTTTAATTTGATTTTTAAAATATTTAACTTCTTAAATAAAATTAAGATATTTACATAAATTAATTAATAATTAAATAAACTATATTTTAATGATTTAATAATCATTTAGCGCGTAAATGTTTTGAAATTACCATTTTGCGTTTAAAAATCTAATTATATACTATCCGAAATTTGAACTTAAAAAAGTCTTATGTATTTTCTATGAAAAACCGCAAAAAAATGTAAGGCGCATTACAGTAATTATATAGAAGCTAAGAAGAATATTAAACGAGTTATGGGTCACAGATTTTCTTGACGTGCATAAATAATTGCCAGAATTTTTCAAATTTCACATCATGATTTTAAGTGTTTAAATCAAGCTTCAGTTTGAAAGTTTAAAATAGCTCATTTTGTGTTAAAAAAATCTTAAAAATTTTTTTTATACTTTTAGGCATAACATAATATTTAAATTTATTCCTGCTTTTTGATTTACCGTTTTATTTTTTGAATATTTAATTTTAATTAATTTTTCTGAAATATCAGACAATAAAATTAATAATACATTAGATATAATAAAAGCTTTATGATCAACTCTAATTATTATAATAATTAAACGACAGAAAATTATAATGATCTTATGATATATAGCTTAATAGTTGATAATTAAATTGAATATTTCTTTCGACTGTACATAAAAATTAAAAAAAATTCATAAAATTACTCATGATTGTTTAATTGGCTAAATTAGCTGCGTTTACATAAATAAACTGTTAATTATAAAACAAAACTAAAATAAAGTTGTTCGGTTAACCATAAACTTTTACAAAAGTGTAGAACCAGTTTTGATAAACTCGAAAAAAGGCACTGTGAAAAACTTCTTTGAATAAAGAAGAAAAAAAGCAGCAAATTTCCAACTAATCGCAATGAAAATTACGTAACTAATATGTGCATTTTCTATAATCGGAAAACCTTAACACCCTTGCAATAATGTTAGACATCATTTTGATTTTTGTACAATTTGAAATCACGGCCATAATGCATCAAAGAAATAAAGGAAAAATAACTACATAAACCTTTAATTGAAGATAATAGTAAGGAAAAAAGAAGAAGAAGTAGAAAAAAAATAACGAAGGCGTGCTCACATCCGCAGTAAGATAGAATTGTCATAATCGCCAACAGGTTCTCATCGAAGTACTATATAAGAATATATAAGTACTCATATGCAGCGGCGCAATTGCAGATATATCTTTAAGCGATATTTTGTTTTGGTTTATTTTTTTCCTTTTTATAAAAAGCGCCCCCAGGGCAATATGCTTTTATAAATCTAACTTGGTCCATGATATAAGTTCCATCCGGACACTTACACATGTATTTCTCTCCATCCCTATGTAAGACTTTCACTCTATGTAATTTGTGCATATGTGTATGTTTGTTTGTGTATGTATGTAAACTCAAATATACACCTGACATTGCGCAAGGTAAAACTACCATATACTTCTGTGCAAGTGTACACATTAACCGGGGGAAAAAGATAAATTTCTATATATGTGTATACATGTAAAAGTATAAAAGTACGATTTGTCTTCGTCTACGCATATGTGATTCTTTAAAGATATACAAGTCTGCCACCTCTTTTCTTCAACTTTATCCATTCCAAGGTGCCTCGGCTCTTTAGGTCCTTTCAAGAGTATATAGGTGCGCGCTCCTTGTCTCATCGGTATCACATATATATTTGCGCGTAAAGCCGCGTGAACAGATCGCAGTTACTTACAGAACCTCTATGCGGACCGAGAGAGGCTCTTATTTCAAAATTACGTAACTTAAGTTAAGTGCACTCTTGGCTTTAAGATCAAAGCTACTTTTTATTATTCCCCGGCGACTTTGTTGCTTTTTAACATTTTTTTTTCTTTTGCGCTATCATAACTGTGAGCCGCGCTCTTTTACTTCATTTTACGGTGTTGCGGCAAATACGAAAGAAATTTGTTAGACAAGATTACACTTTCTTATACTGACATTAAAAATTTCAAACAATCGCAAGTGAAATTATAAGTGAAATACGTAATTTCTGAAAACTCAAGTTTGAACATTCAAAAAGAAAAAAGTGTGAATTTTTGACTTGCAAAATAAAGTTGAATTTGAAGAGTTAAATTTGCGAAAATGGAGCCAACGATGAAAGTGATATTAGGAATTTTTATAATTTGCGGTGTTACCGCGGTACCAATTGACGAAAAACCAGTTGGCACAATAAGTGATAGAACATTATTTATAAGAAGTTTGCCGGGATATCATGGCAGCAGGAGTAATCTTTACGAGGTTTACATGGAACCTTATCTGTTTGTGAGCACACACACTTAGTTTTTCATAAATTTTTTTTTATATTTTTTATTTATCGATAAAAAGTATAAAAAATTTACTTAATACGTACTTTTTATTTTTCAGATTAGAATTTTGAAACGTTGAGGTTTCTTTTTATAATTTTTTTATGCACAAAGTAAATAATAATTTTTAAATATATATAACATTGATTTTAACAGAAAATTGATGTACTTTTGTGTTGAAAACCCTTACAATGACATAAGGATCTGTACTTAACAAACCATAGTTTTATAATGTTATTATTTACTGTTGATAAAAAAATGGTTAATGATTATTAATTATAAAACTTTTAGATGTGTATAAAAAATATTTTTTAATTCTATAGATATAATGATTACGGGATTTAAGAATGTATAAAATCGATTTTAAAAAAATGTATAAATCTATTTTCATTTGACTGTCATGGTTTTTATTAGAAACATTTGTAGTAACTTTTTATGGTATGTTAAAATTAATAAAAGGATAAATATAGTGACTTTATTGTAGTAGTGACAAACTATATGAGTCGTTGATTGGCGAAAAATTATATTTTGACATTGCGTTGCAAAAAGTGCTGTTTTGCAAATTTTTTTGCGGTGTTATTGTCATGATAAAAGTTAAAATAATGTAATTTTTAATAATTAGAATCTTTTTTAACTAATTACATCAAATTTTGAAATTAATCTTACCCCTAAATAAAATTTATTTGTACCTGTACAATGATTTTGTGTAAAATTTAAAAATAATTGTATATAATTTTTTATATAAAAAATGAAACGTTTCTTATTTTTTCAGATTTCGAAACTATTTTTATATAATGTAAACGTAAAAAGTATTTAAAAACAAATAAATTTTATAATGTTTAATGGTTATTCAAGTTTATTTATTTTAAAATGAAAAAAAATTAGGGTAGTTTATGTATTATTTATTTGATGATTGAATTAATGCAGTGGATTCAAATAATTTTGTTGAATAAATCCTATATATTTGATAGAAGTCGTCAGTGGCTCATTCGGTAGAGCGATGGATTCGTAATCTCGAGGTTCCGAGTTCGATTCTCGCTCTCGGCCGATTGATACAAGTACCACTATTCGTTGCATGTGCTTTGTTCACAAACACTCTGATGACCTCCGTCGCTAATTAGGATTGCAATAGTAGCATAAATACAGCGACGTTAAATAAAATAAATAAAAAAATCAAATTATATATATTTGATAAATTAAATAATGTATTTATTTTTTTTTTAGACAAATTGGTAAAAATGAATTCTTTCAAACTGAAATTTAAATATTTTCTATATTGTTGCTCGAAAAAATGACGTCCGTAGTTTTTAAATATAAGTGTTTAATATTTATATATAAAATTTTTTTTATACAACCAGGATATGATATTATGAATAGTAATAAGAAAAATTTTTTATCCGCTGAATTTATAAGATGATAAAGTCATTTCTATCAGTATAAAATAACACAATATTTTATTTTGACTACAAACTATAAACAGTTAGTTACTGTAACCAAATCGCATATTTTTTACAAATGACATCATAAGTAGTTTGAAGAAAGTTATTTAAATAAAAATAGAATAGTTAATAAAATAAAAATAATGAATGAATTTTTTTCATAATTTTTAAATTAATTTATATATTTAACCTCAGAGAAAATGTTAATGAATAGCGCGTAGATAAATAAAGTAATAAATGTCCATAATTAACAATGCTTGTTTTAAATATAAACATTATGTTTGATGATGAGCTCAATGCCAAGATTGATTTTATAAATTATGCATATACGAGAAAGTACTTGCTAATGTCATTTGTTATAAATTAAAAGCGTTGAAGAAGTTGTACGATGCTTAATAAGTCCGTAAATACAATTCATACAAAGTTTATTTCTTTAAGAACTTGATTTTCAATATTTACGGAGGTTACTCAAACGTATTGTAATTTCAATGCATCGTCTATTTATATGCTTGAGGATTATTATTAAGTTGTTATTATCATCGTTTCCATAAAAAATTATCGATCTTTGAATATTTTTTTTCCAATCACTATAGCTTTTTATTACTAATGTAAGAGGATTACAAACTGGCGATTTTCAAATTTTAGAGCAATTAACTTCATTGCCATTGATTTACGTTTGAAGTGTATACTCATACGGAAAAATATTTCCTGAAAATAATTTTTTATCAACTTTTAAAGAACCGTCAAAAAGACCGGAAAAATTAGTTTTACTTCCTAGAAATGCGTACATGATCTGAGGCAATATGTTTCTTTGAGATTAAACTGGAAATTCGGCTTGTTAAATCTGAATCAAATAACGCAAACTTTTAATATTTAAACCTTAACCTCAAGATGATTTATTGTGTTTTACAAATGCTAACAATATTTTTTGTGATAAATATTAAATTGCAATAAATACTTGATTATGCATAAAATTTATGAATAAAGAGCATCGTGAAATTTGAAAAATGATTGTCGAAGAAATTCCAATGAATAGCTTGCAATTTTTAATAATTATCATATTTTAGATACTAAAACAAATTCCTTAAAAATACAAATAGTATTTTTAAACGTGAATTAAAGTATTGATATAAATATTTGTTGTTTGAATTTTTATGCGATTTTTATTAAATTTATTTAACTCAAAACAAAAAGGAAAATTTTACTGCATCATTATAAATATTTTAGATTTTCATTAAAATAACAAATCTTGCTTAAAATATTTTTATATTAAATATTTATTTTTTCCAATAATTTCTTATTTTCCATGGTAATTTTCTATTTTGAAAAGCTTAATTGCAAAAATTGTTAAAAATTATTTTAGCTCTTGATGTAACACTTTGAAAAGAAAAATGATTTGTGTACGAATAAGTGATTCTAAGAATGTAAAAAAAATTGAAATTTTTTTTACTTGCCCACAAATGATGATAAATTAACAAATTACATTTGATAATTATGAATCAATAATAGAAAACACTATAATCGTTGTATTTTATTGCAAATCACAATATTTTTATTCTATTTTGTTATGCTAATGTTTCATGATAATTACCGTGACATTCAAATGTTCCTATTTACTAATTTTACCAATTTTTTTATTGATATTTCATTAAATACCAAGTTATATCCATGCTATACCATTGACAGTAATTATTTTTCAATATCATATTGTTAATCGTGTTAAAAACACTATTTTGATTAAAGACAAAAATTATCATATAGGAATCTTATTTTAATATAAAAGAAGTCTGAAAAAAATTAATTAGAACTTGATAGGAGACGTTGACAAATTATGTATAAAAATCTTTAAAAAAATTCCGATTCAAATATTGTATCTGTTTCTAAATAAAAACATTGGTAAACATAATGTTATTATAAAAAAATGATTTCTAAACTAAACAAATAAATGTCATTATTAACAAATTTAATCTTAAATAATAAAACAAATGCTAGAAATTAATCATAAATTAAAAATTGTAGTCCATAGGTCTTAAAGCCCTAGTCGATATCAAAGCTATTGACGACCAAGGAAATCCTATAGATGGTCCTAAAGGTCAATTAACTTTAGAACAACTTCCCAATGGAGTTAGAATTTACGGAACAGTATCTGGTTTATCGAAAGGTCTTCATGGCTTTCACGTACATGAAAAAGGTGATATAAGCAAAGGCTGCACCTCGGCTGGTCCGCATTTTAATCCCTATTTGGTAAGTTAACTTTCTTCAAGATTTTATTTAATTAATCGTTGCGTAATGTATTTTAAATTTTTATTTTATGATAAATTGCTTTTTAGCTTACGAAACTTTATTGTTTTATGAAACGAAAGATTATTAAAATATTTTTATTTTCGTGAAATAAGGTTCTTCTATTGTATGCGTATTTCATATAATGCATTGTTTTGTTCAACATAGTTATAATGTGTCGATCATTATAGACCAGCATCGAGCTTTTGTAATAAATAAATTTGAAAAAAAAAGTTTTTCCAACGCTTCTTTATTTTGTAGCTTTTTACTTTTTTCATCGATATTAATAATATCTTTTTAAAATATAATCTTTTGTTATACGTATCTTACTTATAGAAAACTATATACAAAAATTATATTATAATTATTTTATATAAATCTTCGTTTCATTTTGAATTTCAATAAAATTAATCGTGAAAACAATCTAAACCTAAACACGTTTTCATTCCCTATAATTATAACATCGTTATTTTCCATTGGCTTATCAATGAGAAAATCTAACTGTAAGTTAAAAATATCGTTGGCTTCGTAGTCCAAATAATCATGTATCACTTTTATCAATCTAAAAACAGGTAAATCACGGAGCGCCAAATGACCCACTGCGTCACGTTGGTGATTTGGGAAACATCGAAGCAGGTGAAGATGGTGTTGCCCAAATTGATGGTCTCGATCATTATCTTACGCTTACAGGCGTCAGAGGGGCTATCGGCCGTACTATTGTTGTACACGAAAAACAGGATGACTTGGGTCGTGGTGGTACCGAGGAAAGTGCCAAGACCGGAACAGCTGGTGCAAGACTCGCTTGTGGAATTGTTGGTTTTTTCTAATGTTTTACAATAAACTTTTTATTCTCTCACCTTTCGAGCACAATTTCTTTGCGTATATTTAATATTGTTTTGATAAATAACTTTATTTTTTTTTCTGCTCACTTTTGTATATTTTATATGTATATGTTGATTAGAAAAAAAGTAAATAAGTTAAAATGCGTCATCGTTTATGTCATGAAAAAAAGGCAAAGTTTTACGTTTCCTGAAATTAATGCGTACAAACGTGAATTCTTTTTCATTGATATCATAAGGCTATTAATTTATGGTGTTTTCCTTATTTAAATTTTGTAACTAATTTAACGCTAGATACGTCAATTGTTAATGTATGATAAGCCAACGTTTTAAAAATCATAATGTCTAAAGTTGTAAACATTTGATTTGTAAACAAATTGTGTACTTATTTGTTTGTGCGATTTGAAAATTAATCATACGCCAAAAAATGTATAACAAAGAAATTTCGTATGTTTATTTTGAATCGAATAAATTATGTTTTTGTTTCAACCTAAAACAGGTGTTCGTTCCTCACATATATCATTTCAAGGATTAAAATAAAACTACTGTTCTTTGATCTTGAAACTTTCCAAATACGTGAATCATTACATTAATCAGTAGGTTATTAAGTTATACTGATTTAAGATTTCGGTGAAAAAAATTTTTTTCAACGTCTAGAATTTTTGATGATTATCAACTTGTTTTTCATCGAAATCTTTCGGTGTATGCTTATTTCTTTCTTAAAAGAAAAAAAAAAAGAAATCAATACAAAAGAAATAATTTAGTTGGAGGTCGTACATTGAAAAAAAAAAGTTAAAACGAGTCTCATTTAAAGTACCACGTAATTATACTAACAAGTTTTATATACTGTTGCATATATAGTACACGTAGAATAACATACTCGAACAGACTTGTTAAGCTTTTGGTACATAAGCGCTTGTCAACTTTATTTTTTTTTTCTTTTTTACCTTGAGCAACGATCAACATTGTAAAGGAATCGATATTGCGATGACGAACCGCGCGAAAATACTTGCTGGTATATACGCACGCGATTTGCTGTCTACTTAATTGTGTACTTTCTCGAATTATTCGAAATATTTTTATTTGTTTTTCCTTTCATAACGTAAGTATTCCATTCAATTTTTTTTTCGTTACACCTTTTTTTTAATAACGTTCATCGTAAATTTTTAAAAAGTTTTCTGTTGTTATCATTTTTGCATGACTCGCGGACAATTAAAGTTATTTGTAAAACATTAAAATTTCATAACTGATCTCAATCAGGTTATCAGGAAAATACACATTTGTAATTAGAAATGGTTTTATATTACAAGCTGGTGATGCGTACTTATTGAAAAAATAAAACAAATATTTTCATTGTTGTGTGTAGTGATTATTATTTTTGTAAACTTCTTTTAAGATTTTATGTATAAAAAGAAAAATTGATATCAAAATTTAGTATTTATTAATAATGTTTACATTGTACTATAATAATTGAATAAATATGAAAATTTTATAAACATGAAAAGTTGTTATTTAATAATTATTTAATTAATGGTTATTATTTATTAGTTATTAAAAATTAATTATCGTATATGCATTGTCAATTTGCTTTATAGAAACCAAAATTTTTAATTATTTATTTAAAATAATATAAAATTTAGCATTATTCACGAGATTTATAAAAACATCGTTTTTTCTTTATTGAAAAAATCAACTACATTGTAGATATAAATCGAAAAAATTAAATATATACTTTAATGATTATTTTTAAAGTCTCGAATCAATCACTTTTGGGTTCATTATTATTATGTTTCATTATTTTTTATGCATTACATAAAAATTATTTTGTATTATATTATATTTAAGTGTACATTGGAAATCATGTATTTCAAAATGAACTTTAATACTTTAACGAATGCGCTATTCCATTAAAACATCAATGACTTATCATCCCATTTAGAATACTAATGTGTATGCATATTTAATAAAGTTTATAGAATGAAGTAATCGTTTTATTACTATATGTGTATCTTAAAACTATAGAGTAAAATTGTATATTTAGTCACTATAATAAATTAAAATTTTTTACATTAGCTTTTAGTGATAATGGAATTTAATTATACTAAAATTTTTAACGTAATAGTAAAAATACAACATACATTTAATCCGATGAATTACATAATTTTGAAGTATTTATTAAAGCAAATTTCCATTTCCAAAGAATACATTTCTATTGTAATTTATTAAATTGCAAAAAAATTCTTATCTATTCGAAGAATCGATCGTGTTTTTATGTAAAATTAATACAATCCATTCTGTTTTAATGTACAATGTCCTTGTTTTTACGTATTACTTTTTTAATACAAAACATTATTTTTTTACAAAATAAAATAAAATATAAATTTAGATATTTTCCACAAAAATTACATGTTTATTTCAAAAAGTATAATTCGTTCCAAAGTAAAAATTATATCATCAAAAATGTTAATTCCATAAAACTTTTAAATATTTTTTCAAAAATAATAAATTTAAATCACAAAGCATGTTTTTCAAAAATCAAACGATAAAATATCACGTGATCTCAGTGTATTCACCATTCGTCATCTTCATCATCTTCATCATCGCCAAAGCCAAAATCCGAGGCTATGCGAACGCAAAAAAGTGGACGAGTTTCATTAGATGCACTATTGACACGTGATACTGCTTTACTTCCGTAACGATATTCAAAGCTACTGCATAATTCCTTTAATGCTAAGCGTACTCTTTGAACGATTTCGGGTGGCGATCTACGATGATTACAAGGTGCGTCCGGTCGGTGCTGAAGAAATTCACGCTGATGCATTGCAGCTCCATAATGTTCTAATTGCGGTCCTATCGGCACTGTGAACATTGAACCCAATTATATTAACGATCGCACCTAGCGTTTTTTACCTATGCATTATGATAAAAAATAAGTGACACACGCATATTACATGGGAGAGGGTGGGAGGGTAAGCACTCACTGCGATCTAGGACATTGATGGGTTAACTTTGTCGCGCAACATCGATCCATCAACCCTAATGCGTAGTTAAACGGAATACGGAAATAGAATACGGAAATTTTATGAAATAAAATTTGCGGTACTATATTTAGTAAAAAAATAACAATGAGTATTATCGAATTATCGATTTTAAAAAGTTTTTATGTTGGAGTATCAATGGACAGAGGACAATGGGTTATCGACGTAATCACTATTTTAATGGCTGATAAATCCCTTCTAAAACCTTATGACAACTTAAAAGTGATGAGATCACCTTCAATTATTAACGATATAACTCATTCAATGCAAATAAAAACTAATAACAATAGTAAGTTTTACAAAAAATAGAACAGATTTATGATCAAAATAATTTGCAAAATTAAGTTAGTGAATATTCCAAATTTTTATATGATAACAGTTTTATAAATTGCAAGAGACCTACGAAAATCAATTATTTTTATTTAAAAATTGTATAATATAATTCAAAGAAATACAAACTTGAAAATGTAACGTAACGTTTTTCGATATACACCTTTTTTTCATTAACAATATTATAATATTACATTTAAATCTCTTCCCATAAATTTTAATTATTTATAAATTTAAGCAGCGATCTTTTAAAATTTTTAAATCAGAAAAATGTTATCGTCCTCTACAAATTTCATTTTAAGTTATTATATAAATACAATCCGTTCACCTACAGCGACACATCTCCGTGAATTATTAATATCATTAACATAGTTTTTTAAAAGTATTATAAGAAAGTTTTATGATTATTTTTTGAGTGCTTGAAAATACTGTAATGCAAAGTATTCAAAATAATAATAACTTTGCATTAAAATATTTAATTATTTTTATTGCATACATTTTCTCTCATTCAGGTGCAACTTCTCTTAATAATTTTTTTTGTATGTACTGCAATAGAATAAAAGAGTTAGGATATATTTAAAATCATAGAAGTAATATTTCGTGTGAATTTACGTTTGTTTGGTTAAAAAAATTTTTTTGTAGAAATGTTTGACTATTAATTTTTTTCCAAAAATCAATTATAAAAAAATCTTTAAATAATTTTGTTATGAATAAATCATTTTTACATATTATTTTCTTTATAGGTTTCTCCTTATATATTTATGAATCTTTTAATAATTACATTTTTTATCTGCGCTTAATCAGCCATAATTGTTATTGACAACATAGCTTTGTCATATACTATTTTGTCATAAAATTACAAGAAAACTGAATTGTTTCAAAAGATTTCGATAAATCATATCTAAAAAAATGATACTTTAAACAGTTGAATAATAATAAATTTGATAATAGTTAAAATTAACTTACAATTACTATTAATTTTTAAACTTATTTCTTTCAAAAATACCGTGAAACAATAACAATTTATTGTGCACTTAAATTTTTAAATTTTTGAAAAAAAAGGGTAACGACAAAATAACTATGTAAAACATTGACTTGTTCCCAATATTTTAAACATTCGTCGATGCATTATAGCGCGTGACCAAAGGTAAAATAAAGATTTATCTTGAAAAGAGATCAAATATGTGTGAAACATATTTTACGGTTATAATTAATGTAAATTAGATGTAATGTTAGAATTGCGTGCTCACTAAAATTTGAAATATTTAATACTATGATTAAATGAAAATAACACCAAGCGAAACAATACAAGTTTTATACTAAACTAGTGAAAAATAATTCAATTCAGACATGTAATTTGCAATAATTGCTCATAATGAATTAATGTTTTATTAAGGATAATTAAAGCTTATGAACGTTAAAAGTGTGTTTCACTTGCAATTTACAAAATAAACACACTTGACAGAGATTAAGATATGAACTGACTAAGAAATTAAAATGTACTTAGCGCGGGAAAAAAATTTCCAAGTGTATAAAATATTTCAAATAATTATCATTTACATTATTAATATCTTGGCATTATTTGCATTGATTTTCTATTTGAAATTTTTCTATTAACCTGGATAATCATCCATTTCATCTTCTAAATTTTCCAAAATTCCAGCGAAATCACCATCCACACTTGGGTTTGGCCTTCCGCATTTCGCAAAAAATATGAAGCAATTAGCTACCGCTTCTTTTGTCCTTCTCCACATAATAAGACCCAAACATCTTGATTTTAATTTCTCGTTTTATGAGACGACAAACTTATTAAATTTACATAATTTTTTAAATTTTTTAGATATTTTTTAAATTTATAAGATTTTGTTTATCCGAAAAAAAATTTAGGTTAGATTTGAGCAAACTGAATTTAGTTACTAAAGTATATTGATCAACATTCTTAAAATATTTAAAAATTTAAATATGTATAGATTGAAAAATTTTCAAATGATCTGTATAATCTTAGAGTAGAAAGGAGAGTTTGTCAGGCATTATTTATAGCCTCGGTCGCAAAAAGATTACCAGTTGCAGAGTAAGAAAGGAGAGTTCTTTCTTGCAAGAATAAACATTGTAATTACCGTGGTATACGTAACTGATCGGTGCGTAGGTCGAGTTGCGAAATAAGCGATTTTTGCTCTCTCTCTTTCTCTCTCTTAATGAGTATGAAATGTCTGTCTAATATAAATTAAGCATATGGGACGTAAATTTAAAAAAAAGTCATATGTAAGTCATATAATTTTGATATAGTAGAATTAACAGTTTCCGCTTTCAAGAATAGAATTATTTTATTGGAGAGAAAACTGATAAAAAATTGATTTTTCTAACAAAAGTTGCGGTAACGATAATGTAAGAATACGTAACTTATGAAATATTTATTTTAATGATGGTTATATTGCATGCAAATATGAAATTTGAATTTTATTTAAATGGATACCAGTATTTTGATTTCATTAGATTATTTTCGAATGGTTAATTAATTAATTAATTTCAATTTTATTTAAAAATTTTATTAACTTTGACAATTATGTATATGTAATATTTAAATAAAAAATTTATTTCTTTTATTGTAAAAATAACAAAAAATAAACTTCTTAAATTCTCACACTTCAACCTATTTCTTTGAAGAATTTTTTTTTTTTTTATTTAACGTCGCTGTATTTATCATTGTGATGCTAATTAGCGACGGAGGTCATCAGTGTGTTTGTGAATAAAACACATATATCGTATACAGTGGTGTTTGTATTTGACCAAGAGCGGGATTCGAACTCGGGTCCCCGGGTTGCGAATCCATCGCTTTATCGAGTGAGCCAATGAAGACCTCTAACCGATCAATAACTAATAAAATTGATATTTCTGTTCGACATGTGATTAATCTAAAATTGCAATTTACAAATTTATGTGTTATTAATACTGTTTACGAAAATTATTAAAATTAATAATTTTAACATTAATCAACAAAAGTTTTTAATTTAAATGAATAAAGATAGGTCTTGCTGGGAAAAACGAAAATGTACGATGCGTTGAAAAGAGCGTGATTTTATTTTGTAATAAAACCATTATATTTAGTTTGATAAATCGTATATTTACGCATGAATAAAGCTAGAAATTAATAATAAGAAATCTTTATTTATAATTAATATCATAAAAAGATTATCAAATACTTGATATTCTATAAATTAAGTATTTTATCTCTTGTATCACAATCTATTTTTGGGCTAGTCGGCAAGCAAAACTTTTATGAATACATTATTAAAATGTATTTTTTTTAATAATCCAATTGATAAACAGATTTGAAATTTTATGAGAATGTTTATTATGAATTATTATGAATTTTCATGTATTATTATGAATGTTTATAAAAATTTTATTTCATTCTCTGATAGTTATATTATGTACAAGAATGGTCTGAATTGTAGTTAAATGGCAATAGATTTTGTACTTTATTATAAGCAAAAACCTTTTTATTCGAAAAGTAGAATAAATTTAATTTATTTTTCGTTCGAATAGACCTTTCTCTTGGCTGTGATATATTTTGTAGAAACTCAAAAACAAAAATTTGAATAATAAATAAAATTTGCAAAATTAAAAGAATATCTATCTCTACGAAATTAATTTAATTTCAAATTTTACTGCGTATAATATCTTTTGAAAAATATTACATCTTAAAGAAAGACTCATTTGGAGAGTTAAAAAAAGTCGTTTTGATAAATAAAAAATGTTTTGCTTGGGTTTATCCTTTGAAATATAAGTATTGACTTTATAAAATTCTTCATTAACTATTTAATAGATAATAAATAAATAAATTGTATACATCATCTTAATTATGATCCAATTGATGATGAAAAAAATTTATATTGTTAACACATGTTGGTAAGGTCAAATGTAATTGGTAATTAACAAAGTTTGTTTTTTTTTAATCAAAATTGAAATGGTAACATTTCAAAATTTAATAATTCGTCGATTTTTAATAACAAAAAATAATGAGTACGGAAAAAGAATAATATAATTTTGGTTAATTAATATCTTTACAACTTACGTAAAAGTAATTCATAAAATTATTAAATAAATATGAAAATAGATCCAAAAATTATTAATTAAAAAAAAAAGTTAATTAAAATTGAAATGTCAGAGCAGTGACATCTAGGATTTGAATATTAATTTTTTTACCATATCATATTATGATATGATATTAATCGTCGGTATGGCAGAATTAAACAAAGACAAGAGTATATTCAAAAATGACCCGCCAGTATTTCGCATAGATGTGTTTTTCCCGCCGGTTTTAGTTGCGCTCTGTTAGTTTCTGTACGGTTTTTTAAATTATTAATTTAATTAATTATGGTTGAGACAAATGATGATGAAATTATGGAAGTTGATGTTGAACCTGAACCATCAACAAGTAAACAATCTCAGGTTATACCGAAATCAGTAAAAGTTAGGAATGTTCCTTGGTAAGATATAATAAACATTATTTTAAGGTTAGGTTACATGCATATTTGTTGTTAAAAATGCCATGCCTTGTATTTTTTTAAAATCATTTAATGACAGTTAAATAATTACCAATATTTAATTAAAAAATTTATAACTCACATAAATACCTTATAATTTTAATAGTATGAATGATTTTCTATCACTTGGTATCTAATTGTTGTTAAAGTTATTTAATCTATGCTTATACTAAAAAATCTGCACTTAATAATTTTAATCATTGTACTTGATTTAGGATAGAAAAATATCGACCACAAGTATTTAGTGATATTGTTGGAAATGAAGATACGGTCGAAAGATTATCAGTGTTTGCGGAACATGGAAATGCACCAAATCTTATTATTGCAGGCCCACCTGGTGTGGGTAAAACTACTACAATTCTTTGTTTTGCCAAAATTCTATTGGGTCCAGCATTTAAAGAAGCTGTCCTGGAATTAAATGCTTCTAACGAAAGAGGAATAGATGTTGTTAGAAACAAAATTAAAATGTTTGCTCAAAAGAAGGTAAGAACTTTTTTGAACCATCAAAATATATATTTATTACATAAAAATTATGATTTACCATAGGTCAATCTACCACCAGGAAAACACAAAATTATTATTTTGGATGAAGCGGATAGTATGACAGATGGTGCTCAACAAGCATTACGTCGTACAATGGAAATTTACAGTAATTCAACAAGATTTGCACTTGCTTGTAATAACAGTGAAAGGATTATAGAACCTATTCAATCTCGTTGTGCTATGATTCGTTATGGAAAATTGAATGATTCTCAAATTCTTGCAAAAGTAATGGATGTGTGCAAGAAAGAAAATGTAAATTATATTTGAATTTAATTATAAATAATATTTTAATTTTATTGTTACAATTACACTATTTTTGTTGACATAGGTTTCTTACTCAGATGATGGATTGGATGCCATTATATTTACTGCCCAAGGAGACATGCGTCAAGCTCTTAATAATTTACAGTCGACTGTTAATGGTTTTAATCATGTAAATAGTGAAAATGTTTTCAAAGTTTGTGACGAACCTCATCCATTACTTGTCAAAAATATGTTAGATACGTGCATTCAACAAGATATTGGAAAAGCATATGGAGTATGTATAATTTAATCCTAATATATTAATTGATATTTTATATAATTCAATCTTAATGCATTAATTAATATTTTATAAACAATCTTTTATAAAAGGTAATATCTTATGTGATATTATAATTTTGCTATAATTTATTTCATTCATAATAGCTTTTTAAATTAAATTAATAAACACATAGACGTGTTAATATGTTAGAAATTAATGAAAAATAAATTGCATATAAAATATTTTACTTTGATAAAAAATATATATTTGGTTAAGGGAAATTTGAAATAAATAATTAAATTTTGTAAAATCAGATTAAACAAGACAAATTTATAATATTGAAAATAATTTATCACCATGTACAATTATATGTAAAAGATATTACTTAATATTAATTAAACCTACAATTTTTATTTGTAATCAAAAATATTATATATTCTTTTTTATACATTTATTTCAGGTTCTAAAACATTTATGGGAAATGGGATATTCACCTGAAGATATAATAAGTAATATATTCAGAGTGGCAAAGAATTTGGAAATCGATGAACATTTGAAACTTGAATTTATTAAAGTAAGAAATTAATTTACATTTTGATTGTAATATAAAAATAACTTATAAATTCTAATTATCTGGAATTCATTGTAGGAAATTGGCATTACGCACATGGGAATTGTAAATGGAGTAAACAGTCTTTTACAGATAAACAGTCTTATTGCTAGACTGTGTCGTGTAGCAGCGAATAAAAAAAGTTAACTCATATTAATTTTAATTAGTGTTAAGACAATCGTTTTTTACATCATAAAATCTTATATTTAAATTAAAATTTTTTTTCTGAGATCCTTATAATGCACAAACTTTTTTAATATTGCAAGTGTATAATAATTTTACTACTTCAGATATAGTTGATAAATATGCGTATAAAAATATTAACGTTATTTTTGTAAAATAAACTTATTTATAATTTTTTAAATACTTCTACTGAAATTTTATTGTTTTAATCCAATAATACAAAATTTACATCCTTTAGTTTATCGGTAAAATTTTTCCATCATTATGATTATATAATGAAACTAGTTTCAAAAATTTTATTTTAGTACAATATTTTAAATGAGTATTCTCTATTCATTGATAATAGAGTTATTATGAGTATTCCCTATTTATTGATAATAGAGTTATACTAGAATTTTGTTATATATACAAAGTTAATATATAAATACTTTTCTTATCAAATTGAAAGATAATTATATATAATTACGCTTTCTGTAATACATAAAAAAATCATAAATTTATGTTTTAATAAAAATAGAGATTTTCTTATAAAATTTTAAATAAATAATATTTTATAGCCACATTTTGTAAAAAGTAGAATCTAGATTTAATTTCTTTGTTGAATTTCCATCATTTTACTAAATAAGAAATATAATATAAATTAAAAAATTATCATTTATAAAATTAAAAAAAAAATTAATTATTGCAAAATTATTGCAACAAGTTTTCAAATTTCATCAGTGCAATTTCAACTATTTCAAATGAAATTACAAATATAGAAATAATTCATTTCATGTAATTCGACTAGTACAATTTGTAAATGCACTAAGTAAAAAATATTACACAAATGTCGTAGATTAATCGATACTCAAAGACAATTCTTATAATGTTTTTAATACATTGTAAAACTTCTCGTAAAATAATCTTTCAATTTTTAAAATGTTGATACTATATAAATGTATATATTATATTTAAAGAAATTAATTTTTTATATAAAAATTCATCGCGATTCACGAAAATCATCTTTATTGCTTCCAAATCTTATAATCTTTAAATTGCAAGATTTAAACTATCATAATATCTAATTAAATCTAAAATCAGTTATCTAATCCTAATTATTTTATTAGTTTACATGTTAAACGATATTTACAACTCGCAAAAATTCTAAAGATCTCCATTTTCTTATTTATTATTAGCACGTATTTTTTTCGGCAAGCTCTTTTGCAAAATACTATTTATACATACGTATAAAATATACCAAAAGCGCAGTATTAAAGAATTTAATTCTTCAAATTGCACTAGTTTTAAATAATATTTAAGATATAAAAATAATAATCTCTAACTGTACAATGTGCAACTATGAGGCATGAAATGTGACAATCTTGTTAGAGGACGATTTTAAATAAAATCCACTGCGGCACTCGTCTAAACCGCTGTGGACTTTAACCGTCAGCACCATTTTTCCATTGAAATTTGAGCGAGATGAGGTCTCGGCTTAGGCGAAGGCCATCTTAAAGCACTTTGACAAGATTCGGCGCGCGATGGTGTTCTTGGCGGTGGTTGAGGAGGTTCTTGCTGATTTGATGTTGTTTCGCCGTTTTCACGAACATAAATACCATTAGGCTTATTGTCGTTATTGGTAAGTGGTGGATCACCACGATAATTACGTTTTGTTGGCTTCTTTGAAGGCGTATACGAGTCGTGTTGATGGCCATTTGTCGATGATGTCGAGGTCATTGGCGGAGCACTCTCGACTGATTGTAAGCTTGTTGCTCGATGTAATGAAAGCCGAAGAGGTTTCTTTGGAGGCGCGGGACGACTCTTGCCATGGCTACCATATTCTTGAGAACTATATGCTGCTACTGAATTTTCAGAATGTTCTGATGCTCGAGATTGATTGTCCTACAAAAATAATTTTATTTTTTTGATTTTTCAAAACTTTGCTGTTTAGAATTTCTTGTTATTAAAAAAAATATAATGCGGTAAAAAAAACAATTATGTAGATATGCATATACTTAAAAAATTATTATTACGCTAGAAAAAATTTCGGGAGCTTTTCAAACTTTATTTTGTCTTCTTTAGAACAGATAAAAATAGAACAAAAAACTAAGATATTGCCTCGCTCAGGACATCATTTTATTCCAAAATTAATTTAGACGATCAATTTGAGGATATGGTATTCCTCTGACATCTAAGTTAAGCAATTGACAAAAATTGAACTGTCAACTTAGGCATCAGAAAAATAATTCTGCACTGATCACCTAAATTAATTACGGAAAAAAATGATTTCCCGAGCATGATAGTATTTTATTTTTGTTTTGTTACTCTGCCCTAAAGAGGGGAGTTTCAAATGCTCGTCGGCTAGGCTAATAAAGATTTCTTTTATGTATATATCATTTGACTTGTTTTGGATAAATTCTTCTCCTTACTAAAGAAATAACTCTATTTTAAGTACATTTAACGTCGCAATAAAATTTAGTAATTTGTAATAGGTAAAATTTCTTAAATAAAAGAATACAAAAATATTGCCACTATATATCTTTAAAAAAAAGCATCCCCTAAAGTTCCGAAATTTGTCCTCGTAATTCTCTCATGGTTATATATCAGAAAAGCAAGCTATTCTAACGATTGGCTTTAGCAAGACAGAAGCACCTAAACCACACTCGGCACGTATGCTCGATTTAACGAAAAGCACGCGTCTTATATCGTACTATATACTACTTAAATTTATATATATATGTACATACACGCGCAGCCCTATGCCTTAATGTCTCGGGAGAGAGAATATATTGGGCTTATACATGTATTTTATTGTATTTTACCTGCATCCTGTAATACGTTGGCTCGGAATCAAAGTCGAGGGATTGCAGCAGCTGTTGTTGGTGCTTACGGCTTTTATGATGATGCATCTGTTCTTCGATTCTTGGCGCTCTGCGTCTTGGTGATGCGGTTAACATTGAACTGTTATGTTGATAATGTTGATCGAGACTTGCTGTTGATTTAGCTAATTCCATTTGTTGTTGGCCCAACTTGTGCCTACCGCTTCGCGTTGAGCGTGAAGCTAACATTTCCGTCGAGGAATAATCGTGAATATTACTGTGTCGAGATGAGGCTGATGCTTTGACATTTGGCAAACTCTGCCGAGTATCCGGTGAGCCTTTTAGGGCTAAACCAGGCATACCAGCGACTAAAGCGGTCACTTGAGGACCCTTTTGGAATACCTAAAAAAAGGACGACAATTTATTTATAAACTAAATAAGAAATTCGTACCCGAGCTTTCGATCGAAAGACATTTATTCAAATAAGAGTAAACATAATTCAAGCAACATGTATAGAATATTTATTTGGGCTTTGAGCTATTAAAAAACGGAATAACCGAATCCTGAAAGTTTAACCGGATAGTGTTAAGCAAGCAAGTCCTTTTTTTGAATGAGTGTTTTCATGCGTCTTTCGAGCAAGGGCTTTTCCCAAGCAAATATCTATAAATTATTGTAGCACTACCTGAATATTCAATCGATAAATTTTTACTTGATCGTTTTAAAAAAAAAATCATACTTGAACTTTTTATTTTATTTAAATTAATTTATTGCTATTTTAATAATAACGCAAAGTTTTTTCTTATCTATTTTTCGATTTTCTTTTCTAATAATAACTTGAATTTTAAATTTAAAGTCTAAATTTTAAGAAAGTATTCATTTTAATTGATATGCTCAAGGTGTTAGCATTTCTTAATCGATTTTTGCAAAAAAAGTTGCTTTATAACTCTTTAGTTTTTGTTTAATACGAAATAATAAACAGTTCTATGACAAAATTAAAAAAAATGTTTCGACTCAATGCGTGAATATTTTTAGAATTCTTAATTTACTTAAATTCTTGTAAATGCATCGTAGTACATAATACACTAGTATCTAGAAGATAGAACTACAATAATGAAAAGACATCTTAATTCAATAATTTTATCATTCACTTTTTACTTTTATATTAATATTAAAATATAGAAGAAAAAATATTATTTTAAAATTATTCAAATTATTATTATTATCAAATGATCGTTCCTTTTATATTTGAATAAAATTGCCAGTATTAATAAAACTACTTTAACTAAAAAATTATTTCGCTTTCAAAGAAAGCACGAAATTCATCAAGATAAAAGCAGTTGAAAATCTCTGTAAAGCGCAGCTTTACTAGCAACTGTGCGTATTTTTCCGTTCTACTTCATGCTATTTTATAAAAAATTCCAGTAACATGAAGTGAAGATATTCTTTTTTTTAATGTTATTAAAATGGAATTTTTTTATTCTAAATACATTGTTTTAATTAAAGATCTTTTTGAATTTGAAATTGAAGATTTTTTAAAAATAATGATTCATGTTTTAAATGTAATAGAAAACCAGAAAATAACACAATACTTTTTTATAAATTTAACGTTTAAGTAATCATTTTAAAAAGAAACAAATTGTATAAAATGCAGTTCCTTTATTAAACAAATCCCTCGTATTCTATCAGATATTCTGTATCATATAAATAATATAATTTACATAACTGAATATTAATTGAATTTCATTAATAATTTGGATAAATGTTTAATACATAGGTATTATTGTAAATCAATTTCGATTAATAACATTATTTATTTACGTATCTATTTCAATATGGTTTTAATCCTTTAAGTCTCAAAATACTAAATGGATTGCTAACTTATTTGAAGTTACAATGATTAATATTAATTTAAAAAAAAATGTATTATTCTAGTTTCATATAAATTAGAAGCCTAATATCGAATCACTGGGATCGAAAGGGTTAATTACCTGTACGTGATTTTGTCTGGTAGGCGATTCAGCATGGATCACAGCATTTGTAACCTCTATTTCGGTTCTAGGAGCAAGTAAATCTCGTACTTGTTCCTCGAGATAACTAATCCTGTGAGTTAATCTTAGATTATCAGACCTAAGAGTACGTAAAGCTGCCAATGATTCATTTTTTCTAAGTACAACAATTTGCGCCGCATCAGGTGCCACTGCTAATAGCCGAGCCAAATCGCTGCGACCTGCTCCTACGACCAACTTGCCGTTCACTTCCAAGATCCTGAAAACAATCAATTGTTAGATAACAATTTCTTTCTTTTCTTTTTTTTTTCTTTACGTAGGTTGTTTTACATTTAGCTAATGATGCTGACAATAGACAAAAGCATTAGATTACAAAGTCTGATAGAGTCGAAGTGAAATTTTTTTTTTAAAGAAATGTAAGATATTTATCTTGTACGAAATTTAAAAATTCATGATTCTTTCCATTATGTTTCTTATCGATTTGATTAATTCTTTTTATTACTTGATATTATAATTAATTGAGCATTGTTGATCTAAAGAAAATAAAAGTGCTAAATATAGATATAAAAATTATTAATGTGAGAGAATAAAGAATTATTTATACGTGAAAAATTGATTTTTAATCAAGCTTTTTTAATCATGTTATACTTATTAATTATTTTTTGAAAATTTTAAGTAATATATAAGATTGATTTTTTTCTATTGATTATCAATTATTTGATTGGATAAAATTAGGTTATTTGTAATTGAATTTTTCTCAAAACAAAATAATTAAATATTACGCAAAGAGAAAAAGGGTATAAAAGGCTAATGAGTAGGTACACTTGAAATTACATAATTTATGCACACGTTAAAATATTTTTAGTTTTAAAATTCACAGAGTATCTTTTTAAGAGAGAAATAAAACGAAAAATGCTAATTAATTATAGTAATTAATGCTTTCCGCTTAAATTATGCTATGTTAATTTTGAAAGAAACTTTCCAATGTCAAATTAAATTAAACTAATTTCATTTGAAAATACTTGGCAAATTAACATTTATAAAAAATAATGATTTAAAGTTCATTTAAAAAATTTTTTACTTCATTTTAATTGGATATATAATTTTTATACTTTTTTACATTTTTTCTAATAATACAATAATTAAATAGATTTAGACATTACTTTAATTAAGAAAAAAAAAGAAAAATAAATAAATATAAAGAGATGAAAATAGCTTAAATTGTAAAAATCCTTTTATCCCAAAGCATTGAATCTTAGTTTCATTAGATTCTGTGTACACACTAATCTAAGCTTCGCTACTTTAGCGGATGTTTTAGTTATCCTAACTGTTTCGATTTCCTTTACCACAAGTGGACCCTTATCCTTCTACCCCATCCCTTAGAACCAAATCCAAATACGCTTGTATTTTACTATATACTTCAACGTAAACTTTATAATTACACGGATTCTCCCTTGATGCCGTATAAATTAAAGAAACTTTTCAAGATTTTCAAGGATCAAAATACTTCAACTGAATATAATGGCATCTTAAACAGGTAACTGAAATCAACGTCGAGTGTTATATATATAAGAGTTAACATTTCGTGTACGTTAGCGTGTCAGCAAGAAAAAATATATATATATATATAGAGAGATAGGGAGGCCCAGGCAAAAGCTTTTGAATATAAGCTGCAGGTGTAATTAGCGAACCGGCAACCGGAACCGACGAACTTCCGCTTTCGGTTGCCATATAGCAACACTACTTCACGCTACGGCAAATCTCTGGGAACGGAATACCAAGATTGCCTATTGTTCCCTATGTTCTTATACACGTATATACGTATGTACGTTAACTCGCTCAGTCATCGACGTAAGCAGACATCTTTTAAGCGTTTATTATTTCTGGTAATATAAGTTGAGCACCACTTTGCTATCTCCTTTGTGGGTATGTTAAAGCGCGTTAAAAATCTGATAGATATTTGTAAGAGCATATTTGAAGCTGTTTCATTTGAAAATTTTTTTTTTTAATTTAAAACGAATTTTTTATAACTATTCTATTTTAAAATATTAAATAATTTTGGAAAATTAAAAAGGAAGTATAAATTTAAATATTACCGTTACGTTCTAGTATTATTTAAAAAAATATACGAATTTCATAGTAAAAATACAAGTTATGAATCCATTATAGACACGAATCTAACGTCTTAGAAAAATTCCGACCTTGAACTTTGACTTTGTCCTTTTGTACTTACGTGACCTTCGCACCCATTAATTTATTGGCAATCATACATGCATTACTTATTTATTATATTTATATATGTTAAACAGATTAATTTATGTATATAATTACTATGCAAACACTATGATTTAGTTATTATGTAGATACAGTAAAATAAAATAAGGATTATTGTAACTATCGTGATACGAAAATATCAATTAGAATTAAATTACAGGTATAGGTATAATTTAATATTTTACACGACGGTTAAATTGCAAATGAAAAAGTGCGTAAAAATGACCTATAGCGACTGACATATATCTATCCATTACAACAGTACTTAAGCTTGAAATATGATATTCTTCGCTAATGGTTCTAACGAAAATTTCTCAATTAAGTGGTACAGCTTGACATAATCTATGTGAGAGAAGTGTCAGTGATAGTTTATCTTTTGCGCAGTACAAAAACATCAGTTAATTGTTTCAATAAAAAATCTTTTTTCTTTTTTAATTTCTCGAATAATCATTTATTATTAAAAAAATATATTACCGTTAATATTAGCAATATTAATCAAACGTTCACCTTACATTAAAAAATTTTTTTTTAAATTTTATTTAACGTTGTTGTATTTATGGTAATTAGCAACGGAGGTTTTCAGTGTATTTTTGAAGCACATGTGCTGTACAGTGGTGCTTGTATCATTCAGCCAAGGCTGGGATTTGAACTCGAGACCTCGGGTTGCGAATCCATCGCTATACCGAGTGAGCCACTGACGACCTCAAATTTGCAAAGATATAAAATTAATACTGTTTAATTATTTTAAAAAATATATGAAGATTGTTTAGATTTTATTTCCTAAAGTTCTAATTTAAAATAAGTATAGATGAATGAAGATAAACAATGTCACAACGAAGTATCCATGTATAATTTTTTAATTATAAAATCATTTTATCGATATTTCAAGCCATTTATCTTCGTTACTACCTAAACAGTGTTAAATTTGTTAGAAAAATAAAATAATAATCGTTTTTGAAAATCTTCTAACTATAATTTATAAGGTGATAAATCGTTAAAAATTTAAAGAGGATATAACGATGTTTACACTTATACTACTAACCTATCTCCTTTACAAAGACCAGAATCTTCAACAGCCCAATCAACGTAGAGCCCGGCGGCATCGTCCCGTGGTCCAGCACCAAAACGAGGACTTTTCGGATCTGCGCTAACTTCTATAGCGTGTATCGTTATTTGGGTAGAACCAGTAATACAGCTATAAAATAATAATTATGCAAATTTTATACAATTTATAAAATGTATATACATGTGATATTTTATTGTACAGAATTTTGTTTAAATTTACATACAATTTATTCGTGCATGCTATTTACATTTTATACGTTTGTGAAGAGATGCACAATAACAAATTTAGTCATTGGAATGATTATAATTTGAAATAATTACATTAAATTTCATGAAGTTTAATCCAACAGGGACTATCATTAATCTTAATTATTATTGTTTTAAAAAACAATATGAATATAGTTACCTGAAAATTGTGTCATTTTTTTGTTTTTCTTGTGTTTCTGCGAGTTCTAAAGCCGTTTGAAGAGCTCTACTCTCTTCTTTCAATGTTAATAGTTCCAATTCTTCTCTACCTAGTCTATATTCAAGTTCTGCTTGTTGAATTCGAACATCAATGTTGCTAAAATGAAAAAAATAAATAAATTCATGTCATTCTTGCTTTTAACAGCACTATAAAATATAAAAAAATAATATTTAAAAAAAAAAAAAAAAATTATTCCCATACCGGGAATCGAACCCGAGCCTCCTGGGTGAAAGCCAGGTATCCTAGCCACTAGACCATATGGGAGTTGAGAACTGGAGTCTTTCTTACCAGTTTTGGGAAATAAATTTTTATTTCAATTAAAAAACATTTTTAAATTAGAAAAAAAAATTAAAAAAAAAAAAGATTTTATTTATAAAAAACAAAATTTTTTTCCAATTTCTAAAAATTGGTTGGAAAAAATCAAGTTTTATTTTAATTTTAATTTTTAGTTAAACTTTTTCTAATTAAAAAATAAAATTTATAAAAATGTTTACTTAATGAAATTTAAAAATTATTTAAATATATATACATATATATATATATATATATATATATATATATATATATATATATATATATATATATATATATATATATATATTCTCTACTATAACTTTTTTAATTATTTTAAATTACAATACTTTCGTTAACTTTGTTAAAAATTAAATAATAAATACATAGCTAACAATTTTTAACCATTAATTGTAAAAATAATAAATTTTAATACAAAATATTTATGTTAATAATGTAAAACTGTAATTGATAATATTAATCCCTGCATTATCGACGTTTGAATAAATCAACGTATAAGACGTATTAATCTTCGTTCGTCATTAATCTATTTTGGAATTCTTGCCGTATTAAAGTAATATTACGTAATAACGCTATTGCGTATTTGAAAAGATAAGATAATTAAATACGAAATACTTCGCATTGTGGCCAAAAATTATATTCTTTTCATTTAATTATTTTTTTCTGAAATCATTAATCATCGCTTATAACATATTTTAAGATGACATGAGCTTCTAATGATTTATGTTCTGAATTATATCTTTTAATATGATTCTTTTTAGAAAATTAAAGCCGAATAATAATAATACTCGAAATTTCGAGATGTTTATGATAAATGTATTTAGTATTTTTTAATTATTTTTATTTACATATAATTAGACTAAATTTTCAAAGGAGTATTATAATTTAAATTATTTCATACACTGATTAGATTGTTTTATAATTTTAGCATAGATTTAAATATTTAATGATTTCAAAATCATAATAATTTTTTCAATGCTTTTATTTTTTTAGAATATAATAAAATAGTTTAAAATCTATAAAGTTACATGCAATATATTCTATTTTGTTGCAAAAAATAACACTTAATAAATTGAAAAATTTAAAAAATTTATTATAAATTATAAAATAATTAGACCTTTATAAAAAAACGTTAAAATTTTCATAACATATTAAATAGTAATTTATACATTTTTAAGGATACTTAATATTTTAATTTTTTTTTAAATTATTTAAAATATTGTACGTTTTTTTGAAAAAAAAATTGTAAAAAATTTGTAACAAAAAAAGGACTATGAAATATAATAAAATATTAACGTACAACAAAAATTTTTAGTAACTGATAATAAAAATATTGAGTTTCGATGTTTAATCAAATTTTATTGATTACTATATTTTTAACTTAATAAAAATTTACAATTTTACCATGAAAAAATAGCAATCGATCCTATGGAATACAACAAGCTTAACTAAACCAATTTTATTTTCATGAATTTAGTTAAAATTAAATATATAAAATTAAATAAAATAATGAAAACCCATAAAATTTTTATACTATTCATTATAAAAGTACAATAGATGACAAAGGTTATCGCAACGTGTAATAAATTAGAAAAAAAAAAACAACCAAAAACATCAAAGTTTCTTGGCTATTATTTGACGTATCTTAATGAATAAATTTTACAGTCGAGATAAGAAAAAAAAAATAAGAGTTTGTATTCTTACTCAGTAATATCAAGACGCTCGAGAGCTAGCTTGAGATTCTTTATGGCAAGTTTCTTATTGTCGGCATCTCGTCTTAACCTTTGAAGACGTTCCTCGGTGGCCTTTCTATCAGCCTCTGTTAGGGGCGGTGCTCCATTGCGCAATGCCAACCGATTGCTTAGTGAATTGCAAAGCTGACCCTTCAAACTGCCATAGACACCATAATGACGACGAGAAATCAATATGGAATAAATAAAAAAGAAAGGATAATAAAATAAAGAGAAAGACTCAAGTTAATTGGGAATTGTATTATTTAGAAAATCTATTGTTTCCTTTTATGATTCTCTTTCTTGTTAGTCCCTTTTCCTTTTGCTTATTGACTACTATTCAAATGCTAATTTTACCTGTTGATTGGTACTGTGCTCAGTCTTTGGAAAATTAAGGCGTTTAAAACGAATTCATGCTTTTAAATTGTTGTATTTTGCAAAATATAATGATTAAATAAGCAGGATATTTGGGATACCAATTATCTTGTTAATAATTGTTAATTATAATTAAAAAAAGGAAAAAATTATAGTTGAATAAAATATGAAAATTTGAAAACGAATGTTTATTTATCAAATAAATAATTAAACAAATTTTATTTTTAAGAATTAACAAATAATTAGTACTTTTAGTAAAAATAAGTGAAAAAGAATATGTATTTTTAAAAATACTATAATTAAAATTTCAAGTATAGAATGTGATGTTAGAAGAGGCCTTTGATTGTAGATAATGATACATACGTTTGAATAATGTTTTCCTTGTCTTTCAAGGCAACCCGTAGAGAATCTAATTCTTTATAATAGTCCCGGTTACGATGACTTGCTGGTGAGGTCACCCCACCGGAAACGCTGCCGCCCTTTTTTCGTCTCGGCGTTGCCGATAAAGACACCTCGATACTTGCCATCTGAAAATAAAAAAGAAGAGCATGAATATGCGTATAGAATTTTAGATAATTTCATCATTATTATTATTGTGTATAGTATATTAAAATCAATTTTTTTCGAAATTGCGCATCTAAGATTCATATGTTATTTTTACTTTGAAATAAAAATAACATATATGAATCTCAAATATGCAGATTTAAAAGTAAAATTCGAATGATCTATCAATATTGCAGTTAGTAATCAAAGCATATATTGATCTTTAATAAATGGTTCATTTCCGTATGGTAATAGTAATCATTATTATTGTTACAATATTCATATGATTGCTATTGTTATAATTATATATAATAACAGTTGGTTATGTATTATATATACTATATTAGTATAAACAACATTTTGAATAAATAATCGGAATTTATAAACATTTTTTTCAAAAATATAAATAAATAATCAATTAGAAATGAGATTTCGATAAAAACTTAAATTTGGTATTGATATTAATTCAAACAGCCAATTATTCTACCTATTATTCACGTAATTGAAAAAAAAATCAATATTCTTGTATTATATAAGAAAACCCAAAATTTTATATAATTTAAACTCAGCAGCCAACATTCGTATTTTTTTAATTTTCAATGTTTCTTAAATAAAGTGTTAAATTAATCAAAATTATTGTAAATTTCTTAATAGATCGGTCCGATTAATAGATACAATATAGTTCATATATTTAGAATTAAAGATAGAAAATATTTCCATAAATTTACATAAATAAACGTCTAGAATAAAGGAACATTAATTTTTTTTCGTTTCTTGGCACCGAATACGCATGTATTTCATTATAATTGTTCATCTCGGTAAAAAAGAAAAGGGGGATAAGTGAAATTTTACACAGTGTCGTGAAATTAGGATTCAGCCAAGCTTGACTAAGGAAACGCTTGCAAAAAAAAACGACATCGTAAAATGGCACCTATATAAGCACTGAAAAAATAAAAAAAAAAAAAGAGAAGGAGTTGACTTGTATAATGAAATGCGCGAACGTATTTTTGACCTTGGGGGATAAAGTAAAGTTGTGTCCTCGAGGAGGTCGACCGTGACTGAACCTTGCTTGGCTTTCTATTGCTCGGCTTGACTTGGCGCGTTCCTTCAAAAGAGCGCCTATAGCATTGGGATGGACCACCAACAGTGAAACGCAAACGTTCATCTCGATGAACAATGCTTTAACTCCGCCGATCGCCCGCAGCTGTGCGCAAGGGTTCTCTTTTTCATTCACGGTGACGATTAAATACACTCTCTCTCCTTTCGCTACTAAAACGAGAGACTTGCTTTCATTTTCACGTACCAATGCTTTTTATTCCAAGTCCTTTTGTTTTCTTTTTTTTATCATTGTATATGTATATATTGTGATTTGTAAGTGAGATGCGGTATTACATTTGTGAAAATGATAATGCTTCAATATAATTGAACAAAATTTTGTGTATTCAAAAGAAACATTTGTTCAAAATTCTTTTTAATTTCGTGTATTGTTAAATTACAAAGTTAATTTTTTACCAATGACAAATCTGTAAAATATTGAAATTTAATATTCTAATTATAAGTGTTCAAGTCTTTTAAACTGATTGGACATTTGAATTTTTTTATTTCTTTTTTTTTTAAAGAACATTTGAAATTACAAAAATGTTACGTGAATTTAGTTCTCGTTGAATGTACAACAAACGAATAGGTGGTGTATCTTATAAACAAAGTGATAAGATAGACGACATTTATTATGATCATTTGTAGTGAAAATTGTAGTTTAAAAACTTATCAAGGTCTTAAAAAGTTGTGTTTAACTTGTATTTCAACTGTTTCAAAGTTTTATAATTAACTGGCTTTATTTGCGATACGATTAAGTATTTTGTACAGAAAATTTATGTAAAATATACTTGACCCAATTTCACAAATGAAGTACCGAGATAGCGATGCAGTGAAAAAATATAATGGACAATAAAAAATGCGTCTTCACGAAATACATTCCATAATTTGTTTTATTCTTAGTTTTTATTTTTTTATATTTCATATGAAACCTTACAGCATTTTCTTTCTAAAGGATAATAAAATGTATAAGAATTCGTGTAAATCCTGTGGTTTGTATATTATTATATTTAAAAATGTTTAATTTCAGTGAAATTGAAGAAATGATAATAGAAAATTTAATTTTTTTTATTTAATGATTTTATTATCTGATGTTAGAATTTGTTAAGCATAAATATATTTGTCAATTATTGCTTTTCAAACACATAGTGTAATACAATCTTTTATTTTAAAATATTTTTTTATCAGCGATGGGTATTAACAACATCAACAGTAATCAATGAATTTAATTTAAATAAATGAATTTCACTGAATAAGTTTTAAATTGCACTACTAGAAAAATTTTTAAATATTAAAAAAAAAACAATAATTTCTTGAATTTTTGAAATTTAGTTGATAATAATTAAATTGAATTACAGCTCGAGATTGAATTAAAGCTAGACATAGAATAAAATAACTAATTTTATTCTCAATAGATGACACGAAAATTAGGAGAAATCGTAATGGTTCATATTATGGAAAAGCCCATATTAGGAGCCTTCACTCTATTTGAAGAGCTTTAGATACGATTGAAAAAGTAAATAAGAAAAACACAAGCGTATCAATGGTTGTAACGTATATCCAAACATTGTATATATAACATTGATTTTTCCCTATGGCATTCCCCTTGTTCCATATACAATACATCAGCCCTTTTCTTTCCCTTAGTCAAGATAGTTTTATTCTCTTTAAGATAATCCCTTGTTTGGAATTGGCAGCAGAAGAAACGTTTTCTGAATTTGTCAGGTATTCTACCGATAATTGCGAAACACACGTGCGTCCGGTCGGTCGGCGCATTGCGGTTTATAAGGATAAAAATAAAGAAGAAGAACAAGAAGAAGAAAACCAATTCTCCGGGCAGGACGTGTATGTGTATATATAAATATGTATACAAGGCCAAGGTAAGACAAGGATATTTGTAACCAAGGATTCTCGCAGCGCAGAGAGCTCTGATTTAGTATCATCTTTGTGGCAGACATTTATTTTGCGTAACGTCGAAAACGAGATAACCACTTTTGGAAACACACACACACACGCACACAAACGCACGTATATATATATATATATATATATATATATATATATATATATATATATATATATATATATATATAAAGAGAGAGAGAGGGGGGGGGGGAAGAGAGAGATAGATAAAAGGAATATAAGATCGGTAAAGGACGCGTAAAATGTAAAGAGTGTAAATATATACATCTATATATATATTCCCTTTATCTCTCTCTTCTATTCTTTCATATATATTACCCTCGGTTTTTCTCTTTCGTCCTTTTCACTCTCTCCGCCTTCAGCTTGTTCATTCGACACATTCAGTGCCCACGGGATTATCGCCTGTAAGATTTATGTTTCAAAGCGTTCTTTCTCACTTTTCTGCCAGTGAAGATAAAAAAAAAGTATCCCAAACACGTCGTGCGTTCGCGCTCATCTACAGGTAACAGCTAAAGCGATCCTATTATTCTACGCAAATCAATATAACCCACAACGAGAGCTACCCTTTACCACATATGTTTTCCATACACATACTTATACCTACAATCATTGAGTTTACCATTTGGTTGGTCACGATCAAGACTAACGGTATATACGAGCCGGAAAATCCCATGACAATCAAAACTGGTACCATATGTGTGAAAAAAGAAGAAGATAACTAATTTGCAGTGCTAGTCCTTTTTTTAAGATATAGCCCCAACATTTCTAGATCTTCCACACTTCTTTTTCAACATTTTTCGTTCTTTTGTCTCTTTTTCTCTTTCGTTTGTCTTGGATGAGATATTGTGATAACGTGAGGCATTAACTTTTATAGAGGGAAGTTCCTTGTAGCAGGAAGTATTAAAAAATGAGACCTGTAGATAACGTGGACAGTCTGGGCATATGCGTATATATTTGACGCGTATTAGACCTACGTTTTTAGAGAAGCAGCTGTTATTTGTTTCGTTTCTATGCTTAGATAATTAATGTATGAAAGATTATAGAAGGTATATTTGATTTAACATGTTTGTTTTGGCTTCTTGAAAATATTAGGGATATTCTGTGATAGAATTTCAAATATTTTTATTATTCAAAAAAATTATTCATGATCAAAGAATCTTTGAAAAGTTTTATAAACTAGATCAAAATATATTAGAAATAGAAACTTTGCTCAACAAAATAAATAATTAATTTTCGAAAAGTGCTTTTTAAAAACAATCTCAAAGTTTTGGTTGAGATGACAGAATCAAACGATCACAATTATTGATATAATAATTTTATTATTTAAGGTATGTCTCTAAGTCTTGGAGGTAATAAAAAGTTATATAAGTGTATCATTGTCAAAAAAATTTATCGATTGTGCACATGACATTATGAAGCATATGAAGTAACGAAATTAGTTTCGTAACTTTTTGTTGTTTAATAATTAAGATATTGATGATATATGAAAAATTTCTGAATCTCTGTTATTTCTTTTTATTTTCATATAATTCTTAAGAACTAAAACCTTCATTCTTCTTTGAATCATTTTATTTTGCAGGGAATTTTGATATAATTTTAACGTAAATTGTAATTATTTACTATGAAAATTAAATTTCCGATTAAATGTTTTAATAGCGTTGGAAAACTAATGAATATTTCATTACACTATCCAGTAAAAATTCGCAATTTCTAATTCTTAATTATTTTTAGTAATTTTTTTACAGTATTTGATAATTTCTCAGCTATCAGCATTTTAATAAAAATTTTAAGTATGATTTCACATTGCAAATTTCTATGTCATCGTTTTTTTATAAATCATTCCGCTTTTTTGTGATATTTTTTTTTACGCTTTAATTTTTATGGAATACTATGACAGTTTTGAAATCATATTATAAAGTTAGCTCACTTTTTAGAAGAGTAATGTGTTCAATATTGTTACTTTTTTTTCTCTGTAAACTAGGGTGAATAGACGGTTACGCGTGAATTCTGTTTTGTTAGGCACCTTCTTTCCGGTTTCCCCTCTCGTTTCGTTTCGTACATTTTTTTTTGTTCTCATATGACTTTCTCACGGCTCACGGTTGATTTTTCTTTTTTTTTCTTTTTGATGATACTTTATGATCTTTAGTTTTACTAATGATTCCGTGTACGCTCTCCCTAGGTACAGTTTCAAATTAACGCACGTGACAACTCGAGCAATGACAAATTTCAATCGTTTCATCTTTTTTATTGCTTTGTAAAAATTCGATATGATTCATCAACTGATTTTTATTAATTGCTTACTAAATTTCAACAGTAGCTTTCAGAACTGAAATGTTAATTTTTCAGTGTCAAATTATTCTTTCAAATACTAATTGCTTATTTAACCGCCGAAAAGGGAAACTGAACGTTCACAAACACATACGCACGCACATCACGCACATCCATACTCCCAATACCTAAAAAGTATTGTTTTGATTAACGAACTTCTTTGATTGCAAACGTTTAATTTGATTAAATATGGTATTCAGTGCAAGAGCTTGTAACGTATTACGAAACGAATTTTTTGAATGCATTTGTACACCGCACCTGTTTTCTCTAATATGATAATACGTAATACTGTGTTAAGTGACCAATGCGTTTTATATACTCCTTCATAATAATACAAAAAATTTTAGAAAAATTCTTTGATCTAACTAGGACAGTATCACATCTCCGGATCACGGATTTTGCTCTAACTTTGAGATAGGTTTTCAAATATCAAAATATGGAAGAAGCAAGAGTTATAGACTCCAACGCTTAATATTTCTCTAGTTGCAGGCAATTAAAGAAAATCACTAAAAAAGTTACTAGATTTTCAAACGCTTATAATTATTCAGCATTAAGAGCTAGACGCTTATAACTGCTTTTAAATGAAAGCTACGTTCAAATCCTTTCGAAAAAGCACCTATAGTATATCAAAATATTATTTTTTCCCAAAGTTACAGCGTTATGAAAATGGTACTACATCTTAACATTTATCATTAATTAATATTTTTAAAAGGAAATTCAGCTCAAATTCTTATAACGCTGTAACTTGGGGAAAAAATAATATTTTGATATGCTATAGGTGCTTTTTCGAAAGGATTTAAACGTAGCTTTCATTTAAAAGCAGTTATAAGCGTCTAGCTCTTAATGCTGAATAATTATAAGCGTTTGAAAATCTAGTAACTTTTTTAGTGATTTTATTTAATTGCCTGCAACTAGAGAAATATTGAGCGTTGGGGTCTACAACTCTGGCTTTTTCCATATTTTGACATCTAAAAACCTATCTCAAAGTTAGAGCAAAATCCGTGATCCGGAGATGTGATACTCTCCTAGTAAGTTGTATTGCAAATAGAATCATGAATGTGTCTCAAAGCTATCCGTATAAAATTTACATTTTCAATCTTAACTTTCAAAACTTTAAAACAAGTCAATAATTTTGAAGTACAAAGCTCATAATAAAGTGTTTTTTTAACTTTTTGTGATATTTTAATGAATTGTAAATGACAAATACGGGCTCGTTTATGATCTTTTGAAGCAATGCTACTTTTTATTATATTTCATGAAATTATTTTATAACATCAACAAGCTTCAAATTCTTTGATTGTTGGAACTCGTAACTCTTTCTTTATTCATATTTTTATATGAGAAAGCAATACATAATTCTGATATTTTACACACTGAGTATGGAAAGCATTAAGTTTTTTATATTAACATAGTAATTTGATAAAGTCACTATACTTTGCGCACTTGATTAATATGCAGTTTGATTAGATCAAAATCATAAAATATTATAAATAAATAATTTTATTACCATCGTAACGTCGAATACCAGTAAACGAAAAACCAATATTTAGTTAATAAATGAAAAGCGAACATCATTAATTTGTTTAAACGACACTTTATTAGCACAACGTTAACAAATTTAAATTTAATTTAATTTTCAATCTGGCGGTTAATAAATCAATCTAATCGATAAAACTTTAATAGTTAAACATGCAATTTTGAATTAAACGGTAAATTTTCTCTCTCTCTATCCCACTTGAAATCCTAAGTAAATAAAAATAATTCAATAACGGGTCTATATACAAGTTATTCTAAGGGAAATACTATATACATATAAGGGATCACCGTTAAAATCCTTTTAGAAGTTTACGAGTTAAATTATGCGGCAAAACTTGCTTAACCTCACTACTAACTTCAAACTCGTAAGCTTATGATTACCGTTGGGCTTTCATTCTATTGTAGTAAAATCTTAACTTATAATACATAAACACATCAAACTGGGGAATCATCAAATGACTTTTTTTATATTTCTTTTTATGCTTTTCCGCTGTTATGTAAATTAAATTTTCAATTCTAAACGCATATTGTTAGATTACGGATGTTTTAAACTTTACCAGTTATAAATTATTTCTAATCTTTGTACATTAAAAAATAAAATACACGCAATTTTAAATTTTTTCAAAGATAAATGTTACATGTATTATACGTGATTTAAATTTTTATAAAATAATAGTATCCGCTGCTGTATCATATTCCATTTAAACTTTTTCTATTATTGAGATAAATAAAAGAAACAAAAGAAGAAGCATTCTTGCTTTATAGTAAGAATAATGATCTTACCACATGATCACCTGAGGGGCGATTCAACCTATGCTACATATGTATGTATCACGGTGATATGTATGTACGTTCGAACGTAAGTTGGTAGCACTGCTAAGACAAGTCGTCGCGCGCAAAAATTGTATCTACATGGAAACGGAGACTTAAGGTCTTGACGGTTCGACAGACGATTCAATGCGCGCGACGACTTGTCTTAGCAGTGCTACCAACTTACGTTCGAACGTACATACATATCACCGTGATACATACATATGTAGCATAGGTTGAATCGCCCCTCAGAAATATCATCCCTATATATAAGTTCAACTTGACTGAGGTTTTTCGTTTGTTCTTGAAGAAAAGTATAAACTCGATACGACAATGCGAAGTTGCAGCACAAAGGATAATGAAGATGCATGATACAAACGGCAAAAGTAGCAAAAAAAGAATAAAATAAGAAAAAATCATAAAGGTATAATGTTAAGCTCCAACACGGATTTCGTATTGTGAAAGTGAATAGCTCCTAGTATTTCTCTCTTCCGTTGAGATACTTGACAGTGCCAAAGATTTAAATGTATACTTATGTATATATACAAAACAAGTGAAAGCTTCGCAGTGTATATATACAACAACGAAACAAGAAACTTTGGCGGAAAGCATACAAGTCTTATAGGCCACACGAAAACCTACCCGTTAAACTTATCCTTAGCTATTTTAATGCGCATCTTCCTTGAAAATGAGTATTTTCGTGTGTATTACTGTTTACATGGAAATGCCAAACACATAATAAAAACACACGCACGATCGTGTACGTGTATATATTTAAAATAATGAGAGGTATAACGAGTTAAAATAAGTGGTAGCAAAATATCTTAAACTATTATCGTATAGCGGCTATATGTACTTGTTGTCTTGGCAATCCTATTATGATGCATTTTGTATACCGACTTAAAGCTTAAGCTTAAGTGCTTTTGCACATGATGTTGGTTTAAGATTTTATGACGATGTTATACTGACACCGTTAAGGAGATGTGTATACAACTTATTTAAAGACTTTTTTTTGATAAGTGTATAAAAATCTAGCTAGATTAGAAAAAATTATTACGTTTTACGCGAAAAAAATCTCAAAGATTGCGTGAACTTTGTACGAGTTGAAGAAGAACTTTTTCGTAAGAATCATTTTCTTACAATTTGCGTAGTTAAGACAAAGTGTACGCAAATGGAAACTTATTTTATGTGAAATTAACGCGCGCATTCTACATAGTTAGATGACATTAAATGTTGCATAATTTAAGAATTCGTTAGAGCTATTGTGTTTTTAATGTACACAAACACGTATACTACTGTGTGTACAATTTTACTAAATACACATGCATTTTTATCTATACCCGAATAACCTAATTCCTAATTAATTTTCATTAATTGATTTTATGTCATATTTAATACATTAAACATAATCGACGACAGTGTTGAATAATAACTTGATTTACTTAGAGTATCGAATTTAAAAACAAAATATATACTTTTGAAAAATATTTAGGTTTTGTGAATGATTGATAATTAAGTTTTGTTGTATTTTTAGTTAATAAGAATTAAGATCTTGACAGTATTTGAAGAAATAATGTCATTTTCTTGAAAGAATGAAATTGTGTATGCTGAAATTGTGCGAGAAAATGTATACGGAGACAGTAAAATATCAAATCAATGGATGAGCTGATTGTAAGAATTAAATAATTTTTAATTTTAAGATAATTTTAAAAATATATTTTTTCAAAGTTGAAATTGAAATTGTATTATTTTAAATTGTATCATATTTAACAAAATCCAAAATTTGCAAAAATTTTCCAAGTGCAGATCATTTTTCTAAAATTTAATGTAAAATAAAGAAACAATTGTTTTTTTATTCCAAAACAAAAAAAAAATCAAAAAGTTAGATTTAAAGGTATTATAAAAATAAAATAAAAAAAAAAATAAAAAATATCATTACAAACGTAAAATGAGAATTTTCATGTAATATTAATTTCTTTGTCAGAAACGTGAAACACTCATTCATACAGCGGAGTAAAAAGAATAAGTGAAACAGAATGAAGGAATACACGTAACGAAATAAAAAAAAAATATATCTTCAACTCTTTTGTGGCTTTGCTTGAAAAGAAGAAAATACATGTATACACGGTGCTGGGTGAACGAACTCGCACGCAACAAACTGCTATATCTACCTAACGAAGGAAATAATTAGAATTAAGAGTAAGCATTGTATACGTGCCCTGAGATCAGTTGCTTCTTTTTTTTTTCATAGTTCTTCTTCTTTTCTTTTTTTAGCGGTAAATTTTGCAAACATTCTTACGGCATGCTTATGGGAATCAATTGTGTAATAAATTTTAATAAGACTTAACACACTTTTATTGTTGGTGCAAAAAAAAATTTCTTTTGAAATATACTTATCTTTGAGAGAGCTACTTTTTTTATGATTCGATTAAAGCTTCTTTTGTTATAAACGTTTGAAATCTCATTTAGATAGTATTTTAAGTTTTATATTTAAGTAAAAGTAGATTCATCGTTAGTCATGATTATAATTAATTATGAAATTATTACTGTTAATAACAGTCAATAAATTATTCATGATATCACATTGAATTTCAAATAAACTATCAACAGTTCGTAAATATCTTTAATTAAATATCAGTAGTAGAGTATTAGAAATACTCTGATATCCATATTTTTATTCGTTTTTAACATTTTTCAAAGATACTACATACCATTTATGTAAATGACAGTATACAGTAAGATTACCTTCATTCGGAAATATTCAGTGAATAGTGGCACTGATGTGATGAGGGTATTTTTTATCCACGTCTGTATATTAACATGGACATAATGATTGATGATTTTATGGACACAAGTAACAAGTGTTCGTCTGCATAAGTATTCATATTTATAAAAATATACGTATATTATAATGACTTCTTATATGCTTATTAGTTTACACTGCTGAAGGTGCTTCACAAGTTTTATGTATTTAAAATGACTGTGCCTTGGACTACGCTCATGAATAAAAAATATCCATAGGTATGAATGAGTATTTGGGTATGCGGGTACTTCTAACTTTAATTAGTAGTCATTTAAAATAGCACTTAAATCGAAAAACAAAAGAAATATTAATTTCGGATGAACATAGAAAATTTAAATAAAATTTCGTACTGTAGTAATCAATACAGTTTCAATTTTTAGCAAGATTAAAAAAAAATGTGTTATAAGAAATTTAAAATAGTATATTACGTTCCGAGGTACGGAACAGGCTCATTACATGCGCGTGTAAGTTTGCTTTGCGAGGCGTCAGCCGAGCAAAGCAAAACACGCGCATATGATGAGCCTTTTTCGTGCCGAGGAGCGTATACGATTTTCCTTCATGCCCGGCCGGAACTTCGCCATCCCAAAAAGATAAAAATTCATTTTTAAGGTGGCTCAAGCGATTTTTTCTAAAATTCTTAAACTATCCAAAATTTGTATTAAAATATTCTTTATATCGTAATATTTCAATATTTATTTTGAAAAATAGAGGTTGACGAACTATTTTTAAAGAAAAAGATGTTTTAATAATTGTAATTAATACATGTGCTCTTATGGGACTGAATCATAAATTAGGTTTTACGCTAATATAAAAAAGTACAAGTTAAAATAAAAATTATACACTTATAGTTTGTTTCACGAAGATCATTTTTCAAGAAGAAAAAAAGGACTTGACGAAGAAATACAAGAGAAAATAAATCTAAAAGAATGCGAAATAGAATTTGCTACACATAATGGCAGCGTCTGCGCATGCGCGTCAGATACAGGCGCCATACGTATAGCTAACGTGCGTTCAGAGTGCTCGTAACCAACAAAACAGCAGGGACGTACCAAAGTAAAACTTGTAATGAGAAACAAAACAAAAAATTTTTTTTCTTTTTTATTACTCTTGATTACTTAAAATTGTTTTCTTATCATAAGAAATAATCAATAATACTATTTAATCAGTTATAATAGCTCTATCAATAAAAACATTTTGATGTCGTAGACAGGGCCCCGCTTGATACGGCACCAAGCGCTTGAGCCACCTTAAGTAAAAAAATACATCGAAAACGACTTCTAGTGAAAAGTCATTTGATGCTTTAGTTTGTTGTAGCGCGCATGCGCAAGCAACTATAGTATACGTTGAGAGCGTGAAAGAGAGAGAGAAAGAGAGAGAGAATCGCAAATAAAAGTCCTATAGCGGTTAATATAGGATAAACAATTCGTTTTATTTAACAATTCAAATAAATAAAACGTGTAAAGAAACAAAAAAAGAACATAAATATTCAATTATTTTATTTTATTTTTTAAGTGTCTGAAAGCGTGTTGTGAGTGTCGTGAAAAAAATATCGCGAGTTAAAAAAAAATTGTGTATGCATGAAAGAAATGTGAAAAAATGGAACATGTATATCCTATAGCTGATAACGCAGGATATACAGTAAATATTCTAATGATAATTCATATAAAAAAAACATGTGTAATTATCATGTGTGTGTGTATTTCATAATTTTAACAGTCATGTCTAACGATGTTTGATGTATAATAACAGAGGTTAGACATACTGAGTATATATAGATATAGTCGGAACATGCAGCAGACAGTGAAGCGACCGAAACTGTTGTAGTATGAAGGTGCGCAGTGGCTTCTGAGCATGTGACTGTAAAGAAAATCACAAATGTAATTTGCCCGTTCCCTGCCGCACGAGAGGCACTTTTAGGCGAAGTTCCGGCACGGGTATGAAGGAATAGTACATTACGTTCCGTGGACAGATAGGCTTTTTTTACGAAACGAGAAGATTACAAGCCGAGCCGAAGGCGAGGTTTGTAACGAGTTTCGTTAAAAAGCCTTTTTGTCCAAGTAACGTAATGAATTTTACGTTCTGAGAGCCGAAAATGAGAAAATAAGTTGCGATTTTGAGGTTAGAAGAACGTAAAATATTTTTTTTATTGATGTATGCTTAAATAACATCAGTGAATTTTATTAGTACATTTGTAATCTAATTTGACTTTAAATACACAAAATTAATTAAAATTAATAGGTTACAGATAAATTTTATTATATTTTAAGATTAATGATTTATACATACGCATAAGTTAACAAAACCCATAGAGAAGTCTAAACAGATTGTTAATAAAAGCAAAGTAACACTAGGCTTTTGATTTATTATTTTCTTCTCTCGTACATTAAAATTTTCATTTTCCAAAATTAATGCTTTTGTTTATTCATTTTTCAGTTTAACCTATATATAAGATATTTATGTAAACTATAATTCATAAAAATTACTGAGCAATTAATTTTAATATTATGATTTACAGCAGTCTGCAATAAAACTATAAATACAATTTATGCCGCTTATTATAACTGCGAAACCGTATATAGTTTGTAATTATTTTTACAAAAATTAAACACGTCTTATTATTAAAATAGAAATTAAAAGAAGAAAAAAGAAAGCTTCAAATACAAACATAGAATAACATTGAAATTTAGTAGTAGTCGTGTACAAACTGAATTCCGGAAGCGAAGGGAATAAAAAAGGCGACAGAGAGAGAAAAAAAAGTAAGTTTACAAATAATACCAATAGAGCAGCTCATCAAGTGAGGGAGAAAAAGGGTGGCGCGCAAAGTGAAAGCACTCGTTTAATTTCGCAGGAGTGCCAGTTGAATTATTTTCGTGTTCACAAGTGTAATATGTGTATGTGTGTGTTTGTGTGTATATATAAATGTACGTAAGTGTATGATGCAGAAGTAGCAAGGTTGTCCTCGAGGGAATTTCTCGCGCGCAATGCGGCTGAAAGCGCATTAAAGCTTTGGTGGTCTCTTTCTCATCCTCTTTCTCTGTTTGCTTTGCAGTTTAGCTTTGTCGGTCCTTTACTGGCTCTGCTACTACTACTGCGGCGGTGGCGGCGGTGGCGGCAACGTATATAAGCATGATCAGTTGGACCATGCGTATATATATGTATATGTAAATGCATGAGAACGAGTAGCGCGTGGACGTAGACATATTCTATACGGTAGAAGCTTGACAGAAGGACAAACCGTTGTGGGATTGCTTGCGTCGCCAGAATGCATTTATTCTTCTGCACTATACCTATAGCCCAAGCATATTTGCATGAAAATGCGCGAAAGCGCCTTTTCACCCTCCTCTATCTCTCTCTCTTTCTCTCTTTTCTGTTATATATGTTACAGGATTTTGTTTTTCTTTTTTTCTTTTTCTCTTTATCTCTTTTTCACTAGATGTTTTCTATCTGAAAGAGCTTGTTTCTTTCTTAAGAGCGAAGAGAAGCACAAGGATGCTTTTCATACATATCCTAGCAGTGTGATTTGTACTTTTTTCTTCTTTGTTGCGCTGCTTTAACGCGTTTAAATGTTTTAAAAAGGGATAAAACGCGTTAACAAGCTGTTTGAAAACTTGATTTCTTAACGCAACGAGCTTCGCGCCAAAAGATAAATGGTTTATAATGTCTAGGAGTAAATTTTATTCTTCTTACCCATATGGCGCTATAATTTACTGCTTTACATTTTATACCTTGCGGAAGGGATATCATTAATTATGCGATTTTGCCTGATTGAAATTTATCACTTACTATTACGCATTTTATTAAGAATTTCTACAACTTTTTTTTTCTACGTTTCTTGTTTAATGAAAAGTTCGATGAAGAATTTAACTTTGATGATCGGATAAGAACCTGAACTATGGATTATTATAAATTAATTTTTTGTTTTTTCGGATAAATAATTATAATTTTAATTTTGAGTTTCGTTGATGCAATAAATTTTAAGCTCATCAAGGATGGATTTAACATAAAGCAAATGAATTCTAATGAAGTAATAAGCCAAATTACAAACTTTTACATGAGCTCGGAAACAGATTTAATCGGATTCATAACTTTAATTATTTAATTAAATGTAAGAGCAATCTCAATCTAAATTTAAAAAGTTTTGTAATTTTCCATATAAATGAAAAGGAAAAAAAATAAAACTAAAATTTCTATACTTAAATAAAACATATAATATAAATTAACTGATCAAACAACTCAAGATTCTAGAACTTTTTGAATTTTTTTTCTTCTTCTTGGAAAGAAACAATACACAAAGGAGTCATTTAACATCTTCATTGCAAAGAGTAGAAGTAGTAAAAAAAAAAGAAAAAAGAAAAATAATATAAAAAGTTCCGAAAGCTTTCTGAATTTTCAAGAACGTTTACTTTTAACAAGAGGCACTGGTAAGAAATAAATTTTTATCTAAAATCGATATTGGATGTACTAATGCTAATAGTGAACATTGTCCACGGAATTTCAAGTGAAAAGGGAACTCCACAGAAGGATATAGAAAATAAGAAAAAGAAGTAGAAGTAGTAGCCCCCCCCCCTTAAAATTCGATTGCTAGCGAATGGTTTTACAAGGTTTTTCGCTTGGGGTTATACGCATCGTTGATACTTTAAGTTAATATTCGTTCACGACTTTATATTATCGTGCATCTTATCAAATGGTCACCTAAAAATACTCGAATATATTCCTTGAGGGACATCCGCGTTAAGCGATAACTTCAAGTCTTTCTCATACACACGCGCGTTTCAATTTTTTTTTATAACTTTTGCCACACCTCTATCTCGTTCAATTTCTTACATTCTATTTCTCTCTCTCTCTTTCACCCTCATCGTTAGATTATTTCTTTTTCTTATTGCACATGTGGCTTTTTGTTCGATGCTAAAGCTTAAGCTTTTCTTTTTGTCGTCTTCGTTGCTGCTCTTCTACTTCTTCTTCTTCTTCGTGAACAATCTCCTTGTTATTTTTTGTTTGTTGTTTTTTTCCTTTTACTTTTTTTTTATTTCTATGTGACGCGCGCACGAAAGCATGGAGGATAGCAAAAACGTGCTAGCTAACCATGCCGTTTAAGCGGGTGCCTGCTATACGCTCGATGAAGCTACAAATTTATGGATGCAGCTTTTCTTTGCAAATTGATTTGCTGTATACTACTACTTTTACTGCATGCATAGATAAATATTTTCTTTCCTTTCTTTTTTTTTCTTCAAGTTTTACGAGCTCTTAGAACAGTAATTTAATTGAATATAAAAATAATTGATTCATAAAAAACAGATAAATACTACACATAAAAAAGTAAAAGAAAAAACGAATTTATTTGTCTGGTTATCGCCTAGATCACTTTTATTGATTTATTGTATTATCAGATAAAATAATTCAATCTACCTTATTTTTTTTTCAATCTGATTTACGTCATCAACACGATCCATTATATTTTTTTTTATCTTCTATTTCTCGAATTTAATGTTTTTTTAAGAGTCTCCTCTTTAACGGTATATAAATTAACTATTTTTTACGATCTTTGTATTATAAAAAAAAATACAATCCTGTATAAAAAGGTTTATATTGTTATTGAAAAATCTATAGGAATTTTCAAGTACTATTTAGAAAATAAAAAAAAAACGAATAATCTCGAAGTAATTGAATACTGGCAAGAAAAAATAAATGGAGAGCACGAGAAAAAAAAGGTGAATTTCTCGAGCAATTTTTGAAAGACGCCTTTTTTTCCTCTCTGGGACCCTTCGAAAAAAAGATTGCGGAGGCACTAATCTAAGGAAAGCTCGAAGGGGGATAATAGCCTAATGGATCGATGCCCGAAACACGATACACTCATCTCTCTTTTAATGTATATATGTGTGTATATCAGTGTACACGAGAGTCTGAGAGTATATCTCTCTCTCCTTAGGCACTCGTGGAATATAGACTGTCAGCGTGCTCTGCAGAGAGAGAGAGAGAGAGAGAGGAAGAAAGAGAAAGAGAGAGGCCAGTGACTCCTGGCGTACATCCGAGAGCTCTACAATCTCTTCGGCCAGATCTGTCTGGTTCTCTTTTCTCTCTGTTGCTTGATGCTACTTCTATATACCAAGGGCGTAAGTACATACATACACATGCAGACACACACATATATCTATAGCGACTACTATCGTATCGTTGCAGTTTCGTTCGGTTGAACGCGCGAACTATGATACGTGAAACCGATCCCCAACGCCAATAAAATTACGAAACCAACAACAAGTCTTCGGCGCCGGTTCTCTCGCCTTTTATTCTTACATTTTTTTATTATTTTCTTCAATTTTTTTTTCTTTCTTCTCGTCCTTTGCATTTTCTTTGGGGTAATGCTTATGCTCCTTTATATAAATGTACATATGCATGTTTCGCTTTTATCTTAAGAGAGAGACTTTGGTACAATGCTTGTATTGCGTGTACTGAGAGGAAAAGGGCTTTTTGTATATGCATGATGTGGATTTTTGCGGAACTTATCTCCCTTTTTTTTCTTCTTTATTTCGTTTGCTTTCAGAAATGCAAAGTATCGTTTTATGGTTGTTATTGTTGAATCGAAAGATATCGTTCTTACTTGTTTTTTCTTGTTTATTTTTAAGAAAATTTTATTTAAAATTGTTTTTTCTTAGACAATTGTTTATCTTTTTCTACTACCATTCATTGTTTCTTATCTTAATATATAGTTAAATAAATTTTAAAATTTGTAATGAAACGTAGAAAAACAAAGATAAAATAGTAGATGTCTTTAAATTAGTGTTCATTTTTAAAAGATTTTTCTTTTACTAAAATATAAATAATCATGTAGAAATTAGCATTTGAAAATTTCTTGTTTGCTCGATCGTAAAATTTTTAAGTTAATAAAGAAACGAGAAATATTATAATTACAATAATAAAAAATGAAAATTAATTATAAAAGTCAAATATAATATAAATTAATTTTAGGAATGAAAACAGAAATGAAAACGAACGTCCTAGGCAGAAATGATAAAGTTGAAAGAGAAAAAAAAATGTAAATATAAATATCTTACGGTTTGATCTCGCAGGATTTCTATTGCTGCTTTCAAAAGTATACTAAAAGGAAGAAAAGTGTAGCTAGATAGATTTATACATATTTCAAGACCCTTCTCGATTTCCTTATCTTGCAACATCTTATTTAAAAAAAAAAATATTTCCTCTAAAAATATTTTACTTCATAAATATTTTAATGAAAATGACACTCAAATCAAATTAGTAAAATATTAAAATCTTTTGAATTATTAACAAAATAACGTTGCTTTTTAATTACTCTAAAACTGAATAAACCAAAATGTAATGGTTTATATAACAATTTACATTTTAATATTAAAATAACAATTTCGTAGTTTGAAAGTATCTTCATCGTTCCACCCACGCTTAAATATTTTTTTTATTTTCTTTTATAAACCGAACAATAGAAAACCTGCTTTACAGCTTTACTATAGTACTTGAAAAGCGAGCTGGAGCTATTTGATTTTCATTCAGTAACAGAAACTTTCTAGGAATTATACTCATCACAAAGAGATATTGCTGATGCTTTTTAAATATTCTAATTTACGACTGTCTTTTATGTGTATTTTTTGCTATTTTGATTCTAAGTGTAATTGTTAATATATTCAATTGATCGTTAAAGCTTTGTAACTGTATATGCGTAATACTTTATTTGTTATTCATAAAATACATGTTATTATTGAAAATTTTTCGAAAGAATATTAATTTTAAAATGTGTAAATGTTATTAATTTATTGAAAAATTTTATGAAATCCACGCGATGTAAAAAAAATATCAATGTTCTGTATAAACATGAAGTGAATAATAATAAAAAGCTCGATATTGGATTACGTATTTTCGTGTTCTTTTTTTTTAACTGATGAAAATTGTTAAATAATAAAAATGTTTACTAATAAGATTAAAATTTATGGATTAATTTAATCGACTTTTTTTCTATAAATTGCTTTTTAATAAAAAAAAATATTGTATATACATTCAGTAAAAGCTGAAACATTTAAACGAAAAGCATTTTTTATTATTGTACACTCCATAACTCTCGAAAAGTCAATAGGTTTTGACTTATCGTGTCTACCGAATTGAAAAATATGGGTGTCACGAAGAAAAAAAATAACACACACAGCTACATTGACCTTCGCATCACTGCTAAGTAATAGATGTATCGAAACGTGTACCTTCCTACAGATTTTTTTCAATTTTTTTCCCTTCCGAATATTACTTTTACAAATTACATTTACACATAACATGCTTTAAATTTAATGCTTTATCCCTGTAAAATTTAATTGGCATTAAAAAGGTGTAGCGTTTATTATTCGCATAAATAATTAATTCGAAGCTTAATTTAACATGATTTAAGTTAACGCGATAAGTTAAACGTTGTAAATTTAAACAGTGTAAACAATAAATAATGTTTATAATAAGAAAAAATAAATGCATAAATTTAGTAATTATTATCAACAAACATTTCTTTAAACTTTGAATTAAAACGAATAGAAAATTTTGAGTTCTCGGAAAGGCAATATTTTTGGCATTCTTTGAAGATTATACACATACGTTAAAGAGTGAACCTCTCGAAACAAAATCAAAGAAAACAAAAAGAAAGGATAATAAGTCGGACTACGCCAATGCATGGGAATATCTGGACCTAAACTTGCGAGACTTTATGGATCAGTTTTAATGGCAGTAGCCAGAACGAAATTCATACGTTGTTCGACGAAAAAAACGAAAGAGTATATATGGACTGTGTATGCACGCAAAGTTTAAAAAAAAAAGGAAAAAATTAAAAAAAAAAAAAAAAACAGTAGAAGGAGGGTAACCAAGTTCGGCCACATCTGCATATAAATCACCGGTCGGACAACCTTGGAAAGCGTCCGGAACTCTTTCCTACACGCGGTGGCTGCTGTTGGAGGCTGTGCGCCAATAACCACGTAAACCACCTTTTCTCGTGTACGATAGACGGGTGCAAAAGAAAAAAAAAAATAAAGAAATAAGTTACGTTTTTTACGACACGAACAAGACAAGAAGACTTTTCGGCTCTCTTACATGACCGCTTTTGTATAGTCGAACGTCGCTTTGTTTTCTTTTTCTCTCTTTCTTTCTTCCTTTACAGACTGTAATATTCTACAAAGAGGTGCCAAGGATATAATATTTTTCATGCGCATCCTATGTCACGAAGAAAATATTATTGGTTAAAGTTAGTCGCGTCCGTCTCCTATATATATTTTTACACCTTTTTTTTTTAACTTATACTTTGCAACGAACTTTAACTTTTGACTTTAAATGATATTAAGCTTCTTTGCGTGTTGAAGGACGTTCGAGAAACTTTGAAAATTAAACGCGTTTCTATTTTTTTTCTGTCCTTTTTTTATTCTTTTGGGACGCTTGTACACTTATTTTATTGCAAAAGAATGGTTTTAAAACTGTCAAAACAAAAGCTTAAACTCAAGGTGCCAAGAATGCAGTAAAATGTTCCTCAAAACAAAAAAAAAACGTTTAAAACTTTTTAAAAGTATGTAAAAAGAAAACATTACTTTTGTATCTTAAATTCTGAGCTTTGCATAATAATGAGACTTTAATAAATTCAAGATATATAACTTTTTTAGCGCATTAATTTAAAGAGAAATTAATGTATTAGGATTAAATTATTTTGAAAAATTTAAATTCATCCTTTTTCATAATAAAATAAATATAAAATAAATTTCTTTGAATTTTTAATGATTAATTTAACGCTCGAGCGCATCTTATAGTCCAAGAAAGTTACAGAAATTTAATGTCAGTTCTTATGAAAGTTTATTTAACGTTAAAATTCAGCACGCGAGAGAAAGAGAGATATTCCACGAAATTTGATGGGAGATTAAAGTCTTTTAAAGAGGCGGAAGTACGCATCGAAAGTATACGTTTTCAGTAGTTACGCTTACCTTTGCCTCTAATGTTTCCAACTGAGCCATTCTTGGTTCAAACACTTGCTGCTGCTGCTGCTGCTGCTGATGTTGCGGTGATCCAGTATTAGTGTGCAATGCAGTCTGAAAATTTAATTATAAAAAGTAATATTAGTCTCGTGTGTACAATGGCTGTACAAAAGTACACTGATATCAAGCTTCTATGTATCTGTGTACTTTCGAATGAGTTTTAGACATGCAAATAAAAGATTTTAAAAACCTTTTATGAGACACAAATTTTTTTTAAATCGTTTCTTTTGTTTTGCATTTTAAATGTATTTAAGTAGATATACAGCAATCAAAACAGTAGCAAATATTAAAGAAAAAAAATCGTATATAATTATATTAAAAATGAATACAGATTTTTAATATTCAACACTTATCATCTACGAACGATGACTGTTTCATGCTACATTATTCATCAAAATTAAAGTTGCAATACAAAATAAAATAGTTGTACTTTTTTACCATTAAGAAAGGATTTTTTAAGGAATAAATGTGTTTTTAATTACAATCGATGAATAATAAATAATAAATCACCCATCAAAATGAAAAATTTTTTTCTTGGGTTATCTGTGAATAGTATATTATTGCATACATTTATGAACATTGTACAAGCTTTACATGAAATAATATTGCGTTTTGCCACATCTATCAATCTACCTCATGTCTTCGCTATTTTAAAATAAAGACCATCATCAATTTCTAAGAATCTTTTTTAAATTAACCGGATGTTATTAATTAAAATTTTCTTTTATTCTCAAACTCCGGTAGATTTTTAATGAGCTATTTATTAAAAAAAAAACTAAAATATTTTATTTTTATAACAAAGAATATAACAATGTTGCTCAAGAACTGTCCCGAGCCAACTAATTGTACTTAAATTGACTATAATTAATAGCACTCTATAATAGTTACCTAACAAACTAGCACTGTGTAAATTTACCGTTTTTCAAAAAGCTATACCAAGCCACAATTTTCAAGAACAATAATGAAAGTTCTTTGTTAAAGTGACAAAACTTTATTTTTTTATTTTCCTCTCCCACTCCCTTTTTCCTCGTTTCTAACATTGTAACAATTGCACGCCTACAATAACATATATAGGAGAAACTTTAGTGTAATTTACATCTGTTATACAAACTAAAGTTGGAAGTATGATGTCTGACGTACTACTGTTTGAGGAGTGTATGATAGTTCAAGCGAAAGAGAGAAGTAGGAAAGAAAAATTTTTTTATACGCGAATATTTTAGAATAAAGTTTTTAATATCTGGTACTTGAGTGGGTCCTTAAAAGCGCGAGTCAAATGTACTTACATGCGCGTATATATAATGCTGGAGGAGAGAATAAGAGAGGCAAAATAAAGAATATAAGCTAAAAAGAAGGTATAAGAAGCTACATAAGTATAAAAGAAGAAAGCATATAAAAAAAAGGAAGAAGAAAAGGAGAAGAGACACAGTAAAGGAGTGTAGTAAAGAGATAAAGAAAAGGTAAAAGTTAAGTACGAAAAAGAAGGATAGAATAGCGTAGGGTAGTTGTCGCAAATAAGTGACCGCAAGGTATAGAAGAGTGTAGGTACATGTATATACGTACCCAACATCGAAGTCATGATAGTATAATGCGAAAAGAGAAGGCTTATTGCCAAGGTTTTTTCTTCCCCTTTTCCCCCCGTTGTAGTCTCTTCCTTTCTACATTTATATATATGCATGTGTGTATGTGTATACGTTTCCTTTTATACAACAGAGTATGCAAGTATGTGTGTGTGTGTGTGTTGGAATATTTCGATGCACTTACCAGTCACGAGAGCGCTGAACTGTAAAAGGTACTATCCAATGCCAAGGCACCCACGGGCTATGAATATCCGTAAATACGTATCTTCTTGTATTCCCTCTATATATCGTGTATTATACTAAATTTCTATTGCTTTACTATAGTGTTTATGCCTAATCTTTTTCTTTGTGCGTTACTTTTTTCGACACTTTAACATCCATACAAATTTTATTTTATTTATACGATGTACAGATTCAAATCTAATATTTTTTTCAAATTTTTCGAAAATTGCTTTTTATTTTATCAACGAGAATCGTGATTCCTTTCCAAAAAACATATATATTACTTTGAAATTATGATAGAGGTCAAGAGTTTTATTGATTTTCTTCGGATTAATATAGGACGAATAAATAAATTAAAAATTTTGGCTCGCGGAATACTTGATGACCGAGTATATCTGAACAATTTAAATTGTAAATTAAAAAATATTTTTCATCTTTTATCTCTTAGAACAATTTTAAAAGTTCAAAGAATAAAAATATTCTTATCTAATACAAAGTACGAAAACAATAAACGATAAGAAAGTTTCGCCATTGGCGAAAAATGTTAAATAAAAGATATTCTTTTTGTGGAAAATTTTGTACGATACAAAACTTTATTCCAATGATGAATATTATTCTCGAAACATCTTAGAATTTCGCGCTCGTTAATTTTCTATGAATCGATTACAACAGAGATTTATTGAATAAATTTCACGAATTATATGGGAAATGCTAAAAAAGGTATTTGACTAATGAAAATCCGATATATTATCCTTTTACATGAGAAAATAAATAGAAGACGATGCACAATAATTCTTGCAGTGCTTAAAGTTTCTCACGAATCATAAATTTGTGTACGCTTCCCTCGAGATAACTTATTAGCTAAATAAAGATTTTATTATCCACTAACGCGATATAAAACGTCTCTATACCATATGCAAACGTATATAATATCTCGGATAGGTGTGCCTTGCATACAACCTTTAAAAATAAAAAAATATTCGACTTTAAACGCATATAAGGAATATAACCGTGGAGAAAGAAAGGGAAGAAAGATGTCTGTAAATTTGCTTGATGTTGTTGGCGAAATAGGAAAAGAAAGCTATGTACGTTGGGCTTTTTTATTTTTTCGTCTGGTGCTAGTAACGGAGCATCTTTTCTTCTCCTCTTGTATATAATCTGAAATGATGTGGTACGGCACGCCTCGAGCATATAGAACCCCTTTTCTCTCTCTCTCTCTCTCGCGTGAATCACGAAACAAGAATTACGTGAGAGAGTTAAAGTATCTTCCTTTTTCGAGTTATACAACTTTGATAATATCACACGTATGAATCAAAGAATTAAAAGTATTAGATTGTTTCTTTTTTTTTAAATTTTATTCTAGTTATGTTTAATTAAAATAAACTTTAATGTTGGAAAGTTTATTTATTAATAGCATGTAAAAATCAAATAATATTCATGAAATTTTAATTTTTCAAGTTTATCATTTTGACACTGACTCATTGCCCGCTCGAAATTCAATGTACAAGCCATTGATCATGAAAATCCTCGTTGTTGCTCGTATCACGCCCTAATGTAGATTACCGCAGCACGCCTCTTGAATTAACAGACGCTACGTTGATAATACCAGAAGTTAATTCATTCTTTTGAATTATGTGGAATTATTAAAATGAAATAACGTATTTATTAAAGTTTATAGATCGTTTAAGTACCGTAATTTTGAATTCTTTTTTAATTTTTAAGATTAGCTATTATACGGTCATTTTTTAATGATCTTGAAATAATCCGTTAGAACGCTCTCAGCTACACATGCTTTGATTTGCAGTATCGATTCATTCGAGTATTTTATTGATACAAACAGGCAATGCTGCGCTAATAACAAATATCAAACCTTATGATTTCATTATTATAGTATTTCAAACGATAAAATAAAAATACATAACTTTTATTTGAAATTGTAAAAATTTGTACACGCAAAAGTTTTCAAGGATAAAAAGAATTACTTGCAATTTTAAAAAATTACGTTTGAGATTAATGAATAATTATTATACTCAACGCATTTAAATAAATTAAATTTTTTCCCGTTTTGCAGATTAAATTATTTAATTTATCAAAAAACAAAAAAATAATTGAAACAATAAACGAGGAAGAAACGATTATTGCAGAAAATTAAAAGTCACGCACAATCATATATAAATACGCATGAATAATCCTATTGCAAAATTAAAGCAATATAACACAATTTTAATGGTGTATTTAAAAAAAAAAGATCTACGTCGGTATGATTGAATGGATTAATATTAAATATAATATGTTAATTTGTACAATAAAAACTCGTATACAATAGAAATGAAATATTTCCCTCATATACATCCCGAGCCTTGAAAAAGTTGATGGTTCATTGTAATGAATGCAATGATTGTAAGAGTTAATAAAAAAAAAAGAAGTCAACTTCTCATTCAATAAATCTTACGACAGTCTGTTAGCCTCGGGTGTATATATATACACACATTGGAGTACCCTATAAAAGCAAATAATTTCTCGGCATTTATATATCAAAGCACGAGTCGAAGCACTATATAAAAAATCACATGTATATGTGTACGCATACAATCTTACAATGGAACATATTTATAAGCAATATATACAAATGCCGGTATATATAGAATCTCTATAAAGTATTGAAACGTCCTCGAAAAGCCCAGCAGGCGAGCTGGCTCTTTCTCTCGTTCTTTCTCTGGCTCGAAAATTTACGTTCAATTAAAGACGAATCAGTTTCGAGAAATCTTAGGGAATAGGTTTCGTGAAGAGATATATCGCGATTTGGCTTTTATACATCGTCACTGCGCGCGTCTTGCTTTATGCTGCTGGAGAAAGAGAGAAAGTACAAGGATATCCAAGCACTCCTAGTACCACTGATTCTTTGTCCTTTATCTGTACAAGAGGGTAGAAGACTATGGCTAACTTGTATCTGTTATAGAGATAGTCCTAGAGAAAGAGGAACTTCATGCTATAAAGAGAGAGAAAGAGAAAATCTCTCGAGAGAAAGAGAACCCTCGACTAATTGCCCGACTGGTCGTTAATCGTGTCGCGCGCATATATACAATGAGAGGAGAGAAAGAGAGAGAACCTCTGGGATGAGGAGGAGGTGGGTATATAAGGATATTTATTGCTATAACGTTATACGGCGATGAACGCGTCTATCTATATAAAGTATAGTGCACGAGAGCTAAGGAAAACTTAACACAAATATTTTTACATCTATTACGTGTACATGTACATTTATACACGTAGGAGACATGGTCAAAAGTATTTATATAAGGCAAGCTCATAATTTTTAAAGCTATACCTCTATATATACACACACACCTACGTGCATTTTGCAGGGGCGGATGAGACATGGCGTATGGGTATAATAGTTATGTACTATAAAAGCGCATGCACGGTATATAACACAACCCACCCTCCGGAAAAAGTGTTGACGCTTTAACGTTGTATTAGCTTTCCATAAAATGCTTTTTAGTACTAAACGCGGCTTGTGTTTTCGGTTTTATTTTTATTTATTTATGGAAATTTTAGACGTTTAACGGCCCACGATCGTATTTCCTGGACAAGATTGATTATACGGAAGAAAGCTCACGATAATCTCGAAGTTTAACTAGTTTTACTTATTTTCTTACTCGTTTTTTTAGTATTAAACTATTCCTTTTTTTATTTTTAATGGTGGCGACTGCTCGGGCCTTGTTTATGAAGACTGATTGTTTTATATTTTAATAACTATTCTTCTTTATTTGCGCAACTTAACAATAAAGATTTATACGTATTATTTTATTGCAAGATTAATTGTTAAGATTTAATCTTGCAATATATATTTGAGATGGATTTTAACATTCTATAAATTATTATTTAATTGAGCAATTTATACATCTACAAGGCAAATTTATAGGTATATGCGTATAAGAGTATCAAGAATTTATTTTTCTTTTTACTTTTAAATATATTTTACACGATCGTTAAAGACTAATTTCAAGTTTAAAGCGATTATCTTAAAGTACTACTTTACTTGAATTAGTTACAAGAGATGAAACTTTAATGATTCCGTTGTCCAATAAAAGTAATCATCGATTTTTATAAATTTAAAATATTCTAATCAAATCAATGTGCTTTTATTATACTACATTTATTAGTCAAAAGGATTAACTTCATGAATTCTCATTAACAAGTTTGAGTACAGCTAATGGTAATAGTCAATATTTGTTTTTCTTTTTATTTTACGTAATACTTAAAGTTATAAGAGTGCGTGCATTTTCTTTATTTGTAGATGCATTTTAATATGACGAGTAAATTACATAATCTCATACAAAATTATATCAAGTACGTATTTAACGTTTCAATGTTTTTTTGTTCATTCAATATCTACTCGTTATTAAGATAGAAAGTTTAACAATTTTCTACGTTACATTGTTTGCATTTAACGAAAATATTACCGAGTTGAAGCATTTTGTGTATTCATAGACTGAAAACTCAAATTTTCATATCTGCAAAATAAGGCAGAATACATAAATCTTACAAAAAGCTGCGCATATTAAAAACTGGGTGACACTTTTGCATTTGGATACTTATATTAAAATGACATTTTGTATATTATAAATCTGAGAAATAATTATTTGTATCTTTTTTACTAAACATTTTTTTAAATATAATTAAAGAGCTATAAATTCAATTGGATTAAATCCACAATAAAAACTAATAATTTGCAATAAAATGTTTCATGAATATTTTATTCTGTTACATTTTCAGAATTTATGATATATCTCTTTAAAAAATCTGCAGCGAAGTATAAGGTCTATTTATATTTTTTAGTCAATTAAAAATCCATTACACATGATGATTTACAGTGCTACTGATTTTCTAAAAAATCAATTTATTCACGAAAGGAAGTTTTTCGAAAGGACTCATGAGAGATCGAATAATGTATCTCTTTTGGAATAAAATTAATACACGCATCTTCTCATAGTCCAGCCAGTAAGACAAATGACAAGTAAAAATTTCTTCTTACCAGAAAAAACTATGGTGGATGTATATACATGCATATATATCAGGATTGCTATACGATCTCAAGTTGTCTGTTTTATGCAAATGAAAGATTCGTTCTAAGCGATGCGTGCACGCACACAATTATATCATGCGACTATATAGTCACGGTGCATTCTCTAGTATATCAAGACCAGTCGAGGAGAATAAACTTATAGGAAGAAAAAGAAGCCTGCAATGTTATATGTGTACGATAGAAATATACCTTTGAGTTCAGCCTACGTTACATGTACAATACCAACGTGTATGTGTAGATGTATATGTATCCCTTGGGTTGTTCTTGGGATCAGTACACTTAGAGGTCAAGGGCAACGTCGCATTCTGCTATAATCTTGTCGTTACTTTCTCTCGTGTATATCTATATAGATGTGTATATATATACATATGTATATTATAAAGAACTATCTGTACGTAAAGTCACCTACGCACTTTTGTGTATACTCGAGAGAATTAGTCGTGAGAAATCGTAGAAAAAAAAAATATAACATTGCTGTGATAAAAAAAAAGCAGGAAAAAAAAGAAAGAAAAGTTTTACTTGGCGCAGAACTGATTCATCGCCATCGGTAATTGAGGCAAATGTATCTCTGGTCGTACAAACCCGGTAATTGGAAGGCTTTCCGATCGATATCGATGGAACAAATTTCCTCGAGTTTGCAAACAGACACTAACTTTAGATCCACCAACTCTGATGTAATTTTTTTTTTTTACTCCTTTTTTTTATATTTTTTTATTTTAATAGAATTTCGACTCACGATGTAAAGCGTAATGAAAAAATTCAATTGAATTTATATATGTAAAAAAATATGATCAAATGAGAATGTTTTTTAACTAAAAGTATTTTTCTTATCTGAGATTATTATTTTATCATTGCATGTTTTATTTTAAACTTTTACTGGTTTTGTGCAGCATTAATTAATCGTATCATATTCAAAATGTGAGAAAAAATCTTGCATCTTGATTAAAAATTTACTTTGAATATAAAGTATAAATAGTTTTGGATAAAAAAAATTGTAATCTGTGATTTTTTATGATATATTGTATAATATGTTTATTTGTTTACAAAAAAAATTTGCATGAAGGTAATTATAAATATATAAACTGAGAGTTAAAATAAGTATATCAAATTCATAATTACTCTTTTGATAAAAAGAAAATTTAAAACTTTTATTACTCTTTAATTGAGGTAAGATATTCTCCATCATCAATTATTCATTCCAAACAAGTTTATATAATACTGACATCACTGTAATCATTCATTTTAGAAATTTATAAAATTATCAGTATAATCATTTGAGTAACAATTAATAACAATAAAACACTATCAAAATATTTGTAAAGATAAAAACAAACTGATTTTAATTTCGGAAAAAGTTATTTGCTTTAACTTTTTAGGATGGAAAATAACTAGTGAAACACGACACGTACGAGTTGTTAGAGAAAATAATTGGTAGTACAATATATTGTCGGTTGGAAAGTGTTTGTATATGGAAATTTTTTTTTTAATCATTATGTTTAATAGTTTATTTTATCTTCCTCTTTTTAAGCAACGGTATTATTTTATTTAATATTAATCTAAATAAAATTTAATCATTAAATTTTTTTTAACTTTGTAACATTTCTATTCTTATAAGAATATGTTAGGTATACCTAACGTCATTCCACTTTAAAAAATGATTATTTTACGAAGTGCACAAAGTAATACCATCCGCGTCTAATTGTTCTCAAATATTTAAGATTAAATCAATCTATAGAAGTTTATCTAGAAAGTTTCATCTCTTTGATCTATATGAATAGAAATATCAAGAAAATTTATGTCCATACAAATTTTTACTTTAAATTTTTAATTCTCTTATCAAGATATGATTGGTTGGTTCATTAGTTCGTTAGATTAGCAAGCCATTAGAGAATAAAATTTAAATGAAAGATACGAAAGAACAAAGATAATGATATAATAAAGGGAACTTGAAAAAAAAAGTTACCCTCGTATTTAATTTACGATCTACTTTCAAAGATCACTTTATTCGTCAGGATGAGTTTGCCTTTTTTCTCTAACTATACGAACTAACAACGAAATAGAATACGTCAATCATCCTTGTCCGCAGCAGCAACAGCAGCAGCAGAAGTAGCAGCAAAAGCAACAGCAACAACTTGTACTATCTTCATGTTCATTTTTATTCTTCGCTCGTGAGATTCTTCTTAATTGCTTTAGCTATACAAGTAAATTTTAATAAACATACTCACGTAGTACTCATTGCAAGCCATCTTTTTGTTTTTTTCATCCTTATTTGTTGTAATATATGCTTTATACCTTTTTCAGATTCTCAATGATGCGACTACTCTCAGAACCCGTATCATTATACTTTTTTCTTGTTCTTTCTTTGTTTTGTTTTGCCTTCTTTTTTTCACTTGCATTAAAAACATCCGGATAACTTCTTGCGGAGTTAATTTTCTTTAGTTTTACAACGACTTTCTTTTGGCATACTTTTAATATTTTATCGTCGTCGGGTTATTCTACTTTTTTTTAAATCTTTACAAATTATACGTTTTAAAGAAATTAATAAAAGATATTAGATTCATGCATAATTAAATGTGATCTATATAAATAGCCTTTTCTTTTTATTACTTTCACCCTTTTTAACTTATTAATTGTATCAAAAGTATCTTAAAGAGACTAATTTTCATTTTACAACAATGGAAACTAAATGATTTATTAATATATACTTCAATTTTCTAGTTTCTATTTCTTAAATAGTAACAACTTTTATTTTACATTCAGAATTAATTTAATAAAAATAACGTTAAACTTTAAACATAAAATTTTCCAAATATTTATTTGAAAAATTGTATTAAATGAAAAACTTTATCTAAAATTTAATGAATTAGTTTGAACGTTACCGAAACAGTTTTAATTAAGTTTTAATTAAATTTTAATTAATTAACAGTCCTATTGGTTTTTGAAACGGTCTACCATCGAATACATAAATTCAATTATTGACAAAAAAATTCTAAAAAAATTTATTTAAAAAATTCAAAACGAAAGATATCTTTGCGTAAACTTTTTCTATATTTATATGTATCTGAAAAATGCTCATTCAATCGATGTTGATTTCAGTTTTTATTTATTGAAAACTTATTAAAAGCTATTTATAAAAATTTTGTTAAAATTTTTCTAAATACATGACTGTCAAAGTAAAGAACTACGATAAAAATTGTTAATGCAGCTTAGAATAGACTGATGTCAATTTAATTTTAATTGTTTGTCTTGATCACCGAAAGTAGTGCATTAAAGTAATTGACACATCTTTGAACAAAAAAAAAAAGATAAGCACTTTCTCTAATCGACCATTCTGATAAAATGATTGACGTATCATTTTTTAGGTAACAGCTATATATGATACTTGTATGCCCGTGTATGCCTTGGAACCACGAATAAATACATATTACGAGACTGATATCGACTAAGGATAATAAAGTATCGTCGATATGATTTTTCTTCATTTTTTTTTTCTTCTCGGTATTTTTTATAACGACAGAATTTCGAAATTATATAGAAAAGAAGCACGGAAAAAGACGGGTATAAAGATTCTTCTTTTTTTTTTATTCCTTGAAGCATTTAACACCGTACCAAAAACGACCTAATTCGATCGTGGAGGCTTTTGCTTGCTGACGAAGACAAACGAGGTTCATCCACTTCACGTCTCGTCTCTTTCTCTATCTTCGTTCTTATATATTTTTTTTTCTTTTCTCCTTGTAATAAAGACGAAAAGAAAGCTTATATACGTTGCATTCTATAAAAAAGTTTTAACGATCACCGCTCATATATATATATATATACGTCTGATCTTTGGTAATTTTCTGGAACCATTAACGCTTAAATTCGTATGAGTGTGCATTTTATTTTACACTTTTTTTTTATACTTTCGGCCATTATGTAGATATTTTAAAGTTTGAAAGAACTATTTTTTAAAGGTTCAGATTCGACGTTATTTTTATTTTGCATGTACTTTGAGTAAATTAGGCTTTACATTTATTAAGGGCTGTAAAATTTGCTGCTTATTACGGGCTTTTGTGCATCGAAAGGCCTCATAATAATCAACAAAAAAATTTGAATTTTATCGGAATTCATGAGCGGCAATCGGAACTGCATTTAACTTTAATTAAAGGAAAAAATGATTACACTTAAATTATTAACGATGTAATATGTTATATTAATGGTGATTAAAGTCACGTATAAGATAACCATAAAAATAAATTATTTATTAGATTTAATAAGTTTCTAAGATAAATAAGGTATGTTTCATAGTGCATTCTGAATGAATTTCTCTTTTTAAAACTGTAACTCTTATTTATGTGCTATTTTAAAACTAAATATTTTGAAGGAAGCAATTTAAAGAAAAAAAGAAAGATCACAAATATTCTTAAATCTTTATGTTGACATTTACGTTTTTTCAAGATTATTTCTTTTTAAATTCGAAATAACATTAAAAGTAGGTCATTAGTTCCGGAAGTTTATTTAGCTTACATAGTAGCTAATACTTTATTGATATTTCCAAAGAGATTATTTGATTTCAAGTGATGGGAGTACATAATAAGAGAGATTATCATTTACGATTAAACTAGACAGCAATTCAAACATATTTTATGTAACTTTCTCTTTTTTTCAACCAAATTATTTTTAATTGTTAAATATATATTAAAATACAAAAGAATAAGCCGTACATGTTTTTTTTATGTTCGAATTTAAAAATCATCATGTATCTCATTTTAAATGTGTGCAATGAAATAAATTTTTTAATATAAAACAAGGAAGTTATACTTTTTTATATACCATGTGCAAAAATATAATATGCTCCATACAGACTATGTTTTTAGTCTTGTACGTGTAAGAGAAATGGATATATTAACTAAAATTAAATTTCCTTTTTGCTTTATATTACACACTATATTTTATTTCCAGAAATCTATACTTTAAGGTCTAAATTCATATTACTCAATAAAATAGAAATATTTTAAATTGTTACTGCGATTTATCCAAAACAAAACAAATTTTCAAGCTTATGACGAATTCTCAAAATGCGTGCATAATTAAATTGTTTACATTGATGTCAGAATTGAACTGAAATTCATATTATTTAGAATTTACGAAAATTCGTAACCTTTCATTATTGATTATAAAATTTGATAAAAATCATTTAAAAACCTAATTTAATAAATAGGGAAAAAATTTTCTGCGATTGTACGTCTACATGGAATAAAATTTGTAACAAAATTCTGCTTAAAAATTATAGTGACATCCTAAAATGGTGGAACTGTTTTTCTCTTATTTCTGACATTTGCATCTCATAAATTTTTCAAAATATCGCGGTGAAAATTATTAGATGCGTTTCAAATTTTTTTACATGCTAAATCATAGAAGCGTTGGAAAACGTGTAAAAATAAATGCATTATCAAAAAATGAATCTAAAGTGATTAAAAAGTATTACATGATTTTACACGAAACGTATATTCAATAATTTGATTATAAAAATAGCTCGAAAAATATTTTGTTCGATAGTTGTACCGATGGTCACTGTAATTTAAATAAAAAAATAGTCCTCGTTTTACTATGAAATTTATAACGAAATTCTGCGCAAATTCTATTGTAATAATAAATATGATTTTAAAATTTGATTTTAAATATTGAAAATTCTATTTATGTTTTTTTTTAATTTAATACCAGAGGCAAAATCAGGAGTTGTTTCAAAATTGTGTCACATTATTCTCACGGTAATTTTAAAAATTACGTAAATGTGTACTTGAAATTGAGATAAATAAAAAGTGTTAATTAACTTAAAAATTGTTTGCATGAACCTAAATTTCAGATTATATTTTGATTTTATTTTAAATCAAAACCTTCGTATCTCGGAATTTTCATTTTAATTTATATCTTGGTCTTAAAATTTTTTACTACTACTGAAGAAACCGCACAGAAAGTTAAGATATCTAAAGTTAAAGTGAAACATTTTATAGATACTTTGAAAACTACTGTAAACGTTGTTTTTCAAATAAAATCTTACATTTTATATGTTGTGTGAATATTGTTTTGAGAAACAGATTGAAACTAAAATATTACCTGAGTAAATTTTAACTTTTAGAAGTATAAAGTTACCTGTATAAAATAAGTTATTCATATTTTATTAATCTTTAAGGTTTTTTGACGTAGCAACTTACCGGTCGACACAACCATACCTCGCAATACATTACTATTTCGGATTTTCGGTGATTGGGATTGAATTTCGGAACGGACCTTATGTGTTTGTCTAAGAAAATTAAACTCGATAAATGCGCTTTCAGCCCGAAGAAATATATAAATAGATGAATATTTAAGTTACTTAAGTTTTTTATTATTGATATACCGCAAAAGTTATTTAAAATTTTAATCATTAAAATTTATATTATTTACGTTTTAATAGTACATTATGCAACTAGGGAGTAAAGTTTCATATTTCTCTCAAAGGGGAGAAATTAGACTTTACTCCCGAGTTGCATATTGTGCTTTATTCCAACCTCAAAAATGGTCTAATATTAATATTTAATATTTAATTTCTGTTGAGGTAGGAATAAAAGTTATTTTGAACTTGTATCGATTTTCATAATGGCTTCTGTGATTTAGTTTCCATACACATTATACTCTCTATAAAATTATTCAATGCATCACCACTTTTTACAGACTGTATTTCTGTTCATACTAATTCAAAAGAGAAAGAGAAAGAGAGAGAAAGAAAAAGAAAAGGATCATTTGGTTATTACTTGAATATACATGCCATGACCTTCCTCGGAACAACTAAAATTGCTCTTAGTCACGTAAAGATATGTTTATTTCAGACACTATAGCGTTGTTAACAGTACTTTCATCTCGATTACTACTTACTTCATGACGAGCAATTAGCTGCACTCGTGAACTTTTCATGATTGTTTTTAATGCTTCCCTTGCAAAGGAGGAAATGTTAACAAAAGTTTTTCAATAACATGATTTTATTTTATTTTTAAAATAACTTTTTCAAGTAGTAAATATTTTACATGATAATTTTTTAAAATACAAGCTTTATTTTTAATATTCATCTTCGTTCATTATTGTTCTCATAGGATAAAATTAAACATTTATAATTTAAAATAGCTATTTAAAATATAATAATTTATTAACGGACATAAAACTAACAGAACAAAGTCACATTACATAGCTATGATTAATTACACAATTGAGCATACATTATAACATCGATGTCTCGTCTCTTATTGCTCTATTTTTCACAATAATATGACGCAGTTAAGATGATTCAAATCGACAAGCAGCGAAGCGAGGAAAATGATGATTATTCTTAGTTAATATTGTCTCGGAGAATGAGATAGAGAGTACAATGTTCAAAGTAACGTTTGGTGAGCGTACGCCAAAAGAATGAAATGCAATGTATTGAGTAAATTATAGTCCGTCGAACCGTCTCAGAGAAGATAAAGATCATCGTGCGGCACCAATTATCGATGATGAATCATATAAATGCTTCTCTAAGTTATTGCGGTTAAATGTTATTGAGTTGTAAAATATTTCGAGCTTTAATGTCAGCAAAAAAATTATTATTGATAAACAAATAGGTAAATTTTTGTGAAAATAAGTATTGATAAAAATAAAGTTTAGTTTATTTGATAATTATATTTTATGGTACTACATAAAATTTTCATTGTATTTTATATGATGTCCGATGTTTCCTACTCGAGCAAATAGCTTGAGTAACTTTTATAACTTATAAACAAGCATTTTTATAATTAGGAATACAATCATTAAGAGTTTTATTTTTAATTACTGAAAAACAACTCTTTCACTTTAATTGAATTTAAATGCTCTTGAGAATAATTTATTTAATAATTAAGTCAATTATTAATATTTATTACAATTTTTTAAGTTCATAAAATGCTCCAATTAGAGTCTAAAATCTTGAGAATAGAAATGAATTTTATGATTAATTCAATCAAGTATCAATAAAGAAATCCTAAAGAACAGCAGAAATCATAAAACTAATCATATTTCTTTCATAATTTTAAGATTATATATAGCAATAAAATTGAATAAACTTTTTTAATATAATGAATCAGGAAATGATTATGAGCTACAATATAAGTAAGTGAATTTTCTTGTGCTTTGTAGATTTTATCTCATAAGAACAAAAATTTCCTTAGTATTGTATTAAAGATGATATGTTCGCAGCTGAGTTACAATCAATAAAGCGTTGAAAATAATGAAATAATAAAAAAAAAGAAAAGGCAAGTTTGCTTGTATCTTAGAAATTATATTGAAACCGCGAAACTTTACAGCACGAAACCGGATGGTCAGCTATAGTCTTTCTTATACATAATATTGATACATTTGTATATATAGAATTGCGTGAGAAGTGTATTATTTTCTCACAGAGTGAATAGTACTGTCTAAACCGGAAGGTACATGTAATGAAATATTATGACATTTCTATGCGAAACGGATTGGTGGATGTTGGCAGTCGTGATAGGTAATTTAAACGGTCAACTTGTTAAAGTATTATCCAAAAACATTAGAAGTACTCAAATACTTAAATTGCTGATATGAATGATTATCAGAAATTTGTCTGCGTATTCTTATACTTTATGAGATGAAATAAATAAATGATTAATTTTGTTTTTTGATTACTTCATAAGTAACAAATTTTAATGTAAAACTTTTTTTTCAAAAGCTTGTACTTTAAGAGTATACGTTAATTTTATTGATAACAGAAACGTAATGTCATTAAGCGACTGATCAACGAATGCAATTACAATGGAAATAATTACATTAAAAATTTAATTTTTTTTAATTAACATGTAAATATGCACTTCAGTGATATTATTTACAGTAAAATAATTTTATCGGATGACAACGCGTAAATCAAATAATTATTTTATTTTTAAAATAAATTAATAAAAGTACATATTATTACAATATATTATTAAAAATTTCGTTTTAATTTATTAAAAGCTTAATATAGTCATATTTAATTAATATAAATTACTTCGTTTATTAAGAATATTGAATATTAAACATTCAAATTTTCATTAAAGCCTTTAATTATTAACGTGATATTTATATGTAAATATAAATAATACGTTTATACTATACAAACACGAAAACAAGTATCACCGGTTTCATGCTGAATTCGATTAACGTCAACATGTTTAATATTATTGCAACTGTGTGCATTACACCAAAAAAATGGTAAAATATTTTTATACATCTTTAAAATCTTTATTTTAATAATTCGAAGAATCCTCATGGAGATTAACAAAAGATTTTGGCCAAATTTGTATTTACAAATAATAAAAGTCTGCTATTCCCCACGAAATTAATTGAGCTCTAATAAGCCTTTGTAATCTTTTTTTAAACAAAAATATAAAAAAAGGATGTACGTAAACTCAAGTTTACCTTCTACGTTAAATAGTATCAATTAATTCAAATTTAAAGCTTGCATTCTACCTCGGAACAAAGTGAACGGCTGAGGTAATTCTTTAGTTATCTCTCCCTCACTTCGTAAATTCAATTGAATTCTCAGAGAGAAGCGGCATGTCGCGCTTACTGCCATCGTTCCTTTAAACGCTAAAAAGAAGCCGCTCTCCTTATATATACTTACATTATACATTCCCTCTTTCTTTTCAGGCTAATCGAGCTGCAATTAAAATCTGCTCGTGTATATACATAACTTGAGGCTACGTATGCGTCTTTTTTTTCGTGTGCATATGCGAGTAAGTGCGTTAATCGTTACGTACAGAAACGAGTACCTCTTCTAGGTATCTTTAATGCGCGGGTGTTACTTAAGAAATAAGTCTATGTATTTTTAAGTCATGCGATGAGCGATGTACACGCATGTATATAGAGAAAAAAAAAATAAAGAAGATGAGAGTAAACGCCCATCTTGTGCACGAATATTAAAGTATACAAGAGACACCCGGAAGAAAGTTATAGATGAAGGCTTCTTCGCGCTCTGTACAACGGAAAGTTAATGCAATACAACGTCTTAAAGTCCATTCCCTTCTCTCACATATATGCTTACTTCATATACATGTATAGAAAGTTACTATATAACCATTCATCTATCCCCGTTAATCTGTTCGACGAATGTTAACTCCCCTTTGCTGACGCTTTTATCCGTCGATCAGGATATTTTTTATATTTACTTTTTTTTTGTTTTTGAAATATTCGATTATTGCTAATATGACCTTGCGTAAGATATACGTTTTCATCACGAATTTCAAGTGATTTTTGTTTTCAAATTTTTTTTGAATTGAAAATATTCAAATAAGTGTATTATTTATGAACAGTGCATTAAGAAACTGAAAAAAAAAAATTTATCGATACTAATTTTGTTATTATGTATTTTCAAAGATGTTTCGACAATTTTTTTTTTCAATTCATTAAATTTATTACATAAAATTCTTTATTTCTTACTTAATCTTTATAAAGTAACATGTTTTCTACTGCGTTTATTTTAATTCCATGTCCGACATAATTGATAGTACAATAATTGATCGAAGAATTTCAATTACTTTTATTAAATTTCATGTATCTCATTTTTATTTTACATCCCCTTTAATAATGCATATATACTACCTTACGAGTTTTTAATTTTAATAGGCCTATATTAACATTAAGAAAATTAAGTTGACTTATGCATTAAACTCATTTTAATCAAAGTATACTGGAATCATAGCAATCAATCATGGTTTGTTTTTTTTCTAATCCAATCTTTATCGATACGTCGTTAGATCGTTACGCACAACTTGCAAGAACAAATCATAGGACGAGATATAATTTACAGGGGAAAATTATATTTTACGATGTAACGCTCATTCAATTTAATTTCACGCTGTCTCCAGTACTGAAGTTGCTACGAAATTGATGACGAAGAAAAAAAAGGCAAAGGGAGGACTGTGCGCGTGTGCGCTTGGTAAAATAAAAGTTGATTGACCGTTATTTAAAATCAATGGAATATTACTGGATGAATGGCTTTATTTTCTAATTTATTTGCTTTGACGAGCCGTAATGCACGACCTAGGGAATGAATTTACTCTTACTTTAATAAGAAATGAAATTTCGATGTATCAAAACATTCACAAAAAAAACTATGTTTTTGTACATCGATTGATGAGATTGTTGATTTTTTTACATTATACTATGATTTATTTGTTATAAATGCAATAATAAAGTCATTGCACGCCAAAAGGTTTTGATCCGTGAATAGTCTTATGATATTTACGATGACATAATGTTTACTTTATTAATGTTTAACACACACAGAGTAACTTATAAAGCTATTGATACAATTTTCTGAAATTTCATGAAATTTATGTAGATTTCACTTCGTACTTTTAAATATGATAAAAAATTATCTTCATTTATTAAAAAATTCTGATGAATGATTGTAGCATGTAATAAGACCCCAATAATCGTTATTACAAAAATTTTTATATGAAAATAATAAATTAATATTTTAATAAAAGAACTTACCAAAGAGACACTTCGCTGTTGAAGTTTATGGTCAAATTCGTCGTTGTCGTTATCGCCGCAATCTGTCGTATAAAAGAGTACACTTTTCTTGGATGCTCTGGAAGAAATACCTATTGTTTGATAAATACAATATCAGTATTTTGTAAGATCCTTAAAAAAAAAATACATAAATTTTTAATGATGCTCGGAGAGAAATTTTCTATAAAATTTACGATTAAATTTTACATAAAAATTACAGCAATGTTTTTTTCTCAATCATTGTGATGAAATCTCATAAATTTAATATTCTATAAATTGCTGCCATGTACGGTGAAAATTATCAGAAAAATTTTTAATTTTTTATATGTATTTCATAATTTTTAAAGGCATGTATTTATAAAATAACGTATATGATATCCCATGATTGTAATGACGGTTACTGTAATTTCAATAGAAAAATTCTATCTTTGCATTAATAAGTAGTTATAGAAATCTTAATAAAAACTTTTTTATTACTTTAAGGTAGCCTTCACGTCAAACTAATCAAAGTAACGACTATTACAGAAACATTTTATTATTTAAATTTATGTTGTTTTTCGTGGTTAGATGTGCTTTTTCGTATTTGATTATTAATAAATATTTTAAATATCTAATAATCATATATTCCAGAAGGATTAGAAATGAGAAAATTAGAAAATTCAAAGAATTTTTTAAATAACGAGTTACGTGAACGATCTTTAATAGAACTAATAAACATTTGCCACCGAGTTGAAAGATACAAACTTTTAAACAAAATCTTGGTTTTAAATGTTTCTTAATCAATGTTAATACTTTTATGTTTACATAAAATTTTTAAAAAATCTGTTGATATTTTTCAAAAAATTACGTTAAGACTATCTTGATGTTATTTGGAAATAGAATATATTGCTTTTAAGACCACACCTTAGTATAATATAAATACAAATAAATATTATTTATTGCAATATCTACAAATAAAATAAATATGAACTTTCTTTTATTAAAATAAAATAAGTTGATAAAAAAAAAGAAATAATCTGTTTTCTCTAATTGAAAAATTGTTATTGTTTGAAAAACAATGATTTTTTTAATAGAATCAGCTGCATACAGAAGCACATAGAAAATGCAGTATCCGACACAGTCATAAAGTTATTTAGAATCAATACAGCATGTAGGAATTCTATCAGAATTTAAGAATAGTCTTTAAAATCGATTTGGCTTTATCCCGGCAGTAGCCGTCAGTGACGACTTTCCAATATAGAATATAGATCCTTTACATAGATACAGTATAGAATATAGTGATTGGGGGGGGAGGGTAGAGCTATGCTGATTTGCACTATAGCGCAATATAATACATACAAAAGCACTAAGGGTTCTAAGCGAAGCTACTGTAATTAAACGTGCAGATTCTCTTCTCTCTTGTGGAACGCTTTAGTATACGATTTAACAGGGTCCGAATAGAAGCGCCAAACTCGACACGGCAAATAACTGTTCACTGCATATATATATATACGTATACCCACACACGCACGTATACATATTTATATACACATGATGAGTCTCATTGTAAAGATATATACATATATATATATGAAGAGAGAGAGAGAGGGAATATAGTTGGAGAACAAGAGAAAGCCTTGATATTGAAATACGGTAGTTGGAGGGATGCTATTTTAGTATGGACGATGATAACCACACCTGAGTGCCTTCCCATTCCGGTTGAACGGACGTTGATCGGCGAGCTCGTTCATCATCGCGACAACTGCATCGCCATGGCTCACCTATTCCACTCATACACAACAGCCTATATGTACTATACTATCAAAATCTTTTGCCCTCAAGTTGTTGCTGCTGCTGCTGCTTCACTTTCCTGCCTCTGTTGTTGCTGTTGCTCGTGTTGCTGTTGTTACATCAGTTCGCCTTTTATATATTAAGCACATCCTTTATATACCTGTAACACACAAACATAATAACGATTACTTTAAAACAATAACTGCACATTAATGTCGGCCGTTTAATTAATTTCTATTTAATCTTTATGAAAGCATTAAATTTACCATTAAATATTGTGATTTTTAGAGAAATAAAGTACGTTATATGCATTATAGGATTTTAATTAAGAGATGAAATGTACAAATTAAAAACAAATGTAATGCACTTGATAGAAATTTTGATCGTAAATGCAAATGTAAATATAATTGTTATGTAAACATTTGCAATTCATTTATTTAAATCTCTTGTATAATATTAGCTTATAATTACATCAATAAAAAGTGCACGCATTAAAATATTTCATCTGAATTTTATTTTTCTTATTTTTTTTTATTAATAAAAGTAAAAATGATCAATAAAAAAAATTTTATGAAATCTGGACCATCTGCTCAAAATTGTATGGCCGGAGTAGATATACACTTAAGAGATTATTTTGTCACTGGATGTTTTTTATCTGCCTATTTTTATACTGTGCTGGCTTTGGTCGATATGTTTTCTTTTATTTACATGATCCATCCTCCTCTATAGATATAATAAAATGGATGAATTATTTTTATCATCAAATTATAAACCAGCAGTATGAATTTGAAAAAAATATGTCAATAAGGTAGGACGTATCCTAGATTGAAAAAATAAACTTTTATAAAAAGATCAGAAAAGACATTAGAAGTGACAAATGCTTTGCATATTCTATTAGAGCGCAATTCAATAGCCCCATTAATAATTTCATAGTCTCGCTGTGCTATTGTGCTACACATATTTTCTAAGCTTATAATTCTATTGTTTCTTCTATATGCGCTTGAATCTATAATTTAAACTTTAAAACCCCCATGAAAAGAAAATATAGCATTGATAATGAAGCTATTCGTGTGTTTCTCGTAATACCGTCGAGCACTTATTTAATATGAAAGACCATAGGTAAGGTTTTGGTTGAATAACCACTTGTTTAATGCAACAAACAACTCACATTGTATATACACGCGTATATACATATACGTGATTTACGAGTTTTGATTCGTCATATAAAAGCCCTGTCGACGTTAAACCTCACAAGGGTTTCAATGTATATATAGGTTCGCGTTTACCAAGTTGCGGCTATATGAACATTATATACATGTATCTGTATGTATACATACAAACATATATACAAGCGTTAAAATCGCGCGTAAATCTCTTCCCCCAAAGGCTTCCAGTAAACATCGTTACGTATAGCTTAAGTTCACTTGTATATAAAGCTTATACACAGAGAGAGAAAACAGCTCTAATAGACCTCTTACGTTTATGCTCCACTTAAAACTTACACACTAGTAAATACATACTATGAAGTGCGAGTTCACTGTACATACGATTCTCTCTTTCTCTCTCTTTTGCAACTTCTCTCTTTTATATATACATACATATATAAAGATGATGCAAATGTACATTATGCGTATATCTCTAAGCGCCATGGCTTTTATATGAATATACATGTGGATATATATAAGTAACTGTCAGTTGAATAAAGGATTGAAAAAGAAAAGAAAAAATTAAAAGAAACAAACTTATAGAATGCAATGATGCCCACACGCGCTTGAGGCGTGATTGTTGCGGCTTTTCAATGTGTAATATTAGTCCCTAGGATTATAAATCTGCGCAATATTACACGAGCTTCGATGAAAAAGTTAAGGGAGAAAAATCTATTACGGATATCTTTTTTTCTTCTCTTTGTTTTTAATACGAACGTACATATATATTTTAAATTAAAATGAGATACGACGATGAAAGGCAGATATATATGAATATTTTCTCGTGATGGTAGACGAAATTTCAAGCATTATAATCTAAAGAGAATATTGAAGCACATCAGCGCGTGAATAAATAATATTTTATCCCGAAACCTTATCGCGTGTAATTATAAATACTCGAATACACGGGCGATCGATAGTTTCATAATGTTACGATGTAACGCTTACTTTATTAATGTTCAATATTATATGCGATAATAACTTACAACCGATATAGCTTTTTCTCAAATTTCATGGAATACAAACATAAAATTTTAGTTCGCGTATCTAGGTTTAAAAGCGATTAATTTCATTTTTTTACATGATATAATTTATCAGTATATAAATAATTCTTCTACATAATTTATTAAATAATAAACATTAAAATTTCTGTCTTACTGTATGCCATTATTTTAACGAAGATAAATAAATATCTACTTAAATGAGATACGTTTATGGTAGCATCAAATGATAATAGGATCAAAGTGTGTATAGTAATTTTTGTCCAATTAACTTGTACATCTACAAACATATAAACATTGCCTTTTTCCCTGGATAATTATAACTGTTAATGTCAAAAGAATTTAATTCCTTTAGAATTATATCAGTCAAACGCATATATAGTCAAAAGAAAGATGTATGAAAATGTATTTATGAACGAGGTAAAAGAAAGGCAGAGAGGAAGAAAAAAACAACTAAAGTGGAGCACCTTATAAGTCACTCGAGGAAGCTTGGAAGAGAAGCAAAAGTCAGCGCCGATGTTTTACCAAGTAATAGACGCACCTTTTAACTGTGTTTCTTTTTTTCTTCTTATAATAGTTACGTACGGTTAAGACAGGAACTGGCATTAATTTGTAAAACATCTATATGTAACGTATATTAGGTAAGTTTATGCATATATGTGTGTATATACACATAAATAAAGTGTTACAATAGACTTGGTTAAGGTACTTTGCATAATGAGATATGTTAACCCGCGAGTGAGTACGTATTGCGCCGTATAAAGGGTAATGCGCGTGTGTATACGATTTGCGTATTATACAAGGAAAATAAAAGAAAAGAATGTGGATTCCGTGGAGATTTTTATTAAATGAATTGCGAAATGTTGAGAGATGCTCCAAAGCGTATACCATATCTCTCCAGATTATAAATGCTTCACGTTTTACCCTCTTGAGGGAATATTTCTTTTTTCCTTGTATTCATAAAGTTGAACTTTCTTACATATACTGAAAAATTTTAAGGCAAATTGAATAATAATTGATGAGTATCATATACTTGAGAGCATTTTTTTTAAATGTAAGAGAGCAGATGAGTTATTTAATTCACAAAAATACCACCCTCGTTATTCTTAATAATCACAAAAATATTCTGGGTATTATCGTAAATCTTTTTTTTAAATGATGCACTCAAACTTAAAAAAAAATATAAACGGTAATGGTTTAACGCGCAAAAAAAGCTATTCAGTTGAAAAGGGGAATAAATTTTTTTTATTTAGTAATATTTTTAATTTTTCTTGAATTTGAATGATTATTTTTTTATATTTCAATTTATGAATTAAAAAGCGCGGAATCGAGGTTTGTTAAAATTTGTTCTTTTCTCTTTCATGATGTATTGTCACATGAATAATAATAGAAATATATAAAAATTTATAAATTAAATGCGCATTACTATCATAGATATAATATTACGGTGAAATGAATTTTATGTTTATTTGTGTACTTAAATTGTGATGCATGAAATTTATTTCCTAAAAATCTGCGTACTTTTTTATGTGAATTTAAAAAGAAATTTTTCAATATAAAATATATGAAATACTGAAAAATAAAATATTTCTCCAAATTTTATTAAATTTTTTATATTACTTTTTAAAAAATATATTTTTATAAAAACTTCTATTATTAAAAATTTATTGAAAATTAAATTTTGTCAAATTATTTTAATTGACTCATCATGTCAGTTATTTTAATATATTATAAAACAAATTTATGAAAATATTTGCAAATTATTTAAAACGTGCCATTAACAGTAGAGAAAAAAATGAAAATCACTAGTAATATTCGTTGAATTACAACATCTAAAATGATCATATGTTCCGTAATCTCTTCTGCACCCATTCGCTCCAATTCTTCCGCTCAACAGAAGATGCGTTGTCGTGTCATGCGCGTCGATTCCCTTTCTCTTTCTCTCTCTCTCTCTCTCCACTTCATGAGGCGCCATTTACTTGGCACGCGAATTAATTGCGGTTCAACACACGTATATTGTTCCATTCTATATTTTACAACGAACGTAGGTATATAGCTATAGGAGAGTTTACATCTTGCAGAACATTGGATCTATATAATTTGTACGCAGTTCAGTATGACTATAACTATAAAAGGTCAGAGGGTTTAAAATTAAAGGGTCTCTATATATAGGTGCACGTTTATAATGCTTTTATATGGAATTGAAAACCATAACGGCAAAAGCATGACGCTTCGACTATAATAATCCAAAAAGCAGCAGCTGTTCATCAGTTATATATCGTTATGGGGATATACGTATGTTCACTGTTGGCTGCCCACTTTTACAGAGCAGAAAATATTATCATTCGAGAATAGAATCAAAAACCTGTAACATATTGTTATGTAGTTAGAATTCGATGACTTTCAACCTCAATTTCTATTCTTCATTCTTGTTTTTTCTATTATCTAATTTGTTTTCTCCCTTGTATACATTACTCTTTTATTTTCATTCTTTGCACTGCTGTAACGCACACGTGCCATGCTGCTGCTTTCTTTTTCCATTTTTTGTCCTTTTTTGTTTGTTTGTAAGCTGTTCACTATTCTCCCTTTCATTCCACGTGCGAGTCCGGCTATAATTGCTATATACGAGGATTACCAGTAATTTCAGTTTCGAGGCTTTGAGGGACAGAGAGGGAGAGAGCGAGAAAGTATATATGCCACTAGTCTGTAACTCGTTGAAATCCATCGGATTGTGGATCTGATTATTTCAATCCGATTTGCAACGCGTACAAATTCAAACTGCTCTTTCTATCGTTCTCTCTCTCTCTCTCTCTCTCTCTCTCTTTATCTTTTTCCACCGAACAACGACATTTTCTTTTGTTTTCAATCAGCACACAAGTGGAAATTGGCACCATCTGCTTTACCTTTTGTAGATTCATTATAACGAGAGTGGCATTATTTCAGATGAGAAAGTTTTGGCATTCAGTTTGATCTCGTCATTCAATTTTAAAATTCTATTAGTTATGGAATAAAAAAAACAATTGTTTTTTATTATTCTAATAGACATATCTATATTCGATTCAATGGGCATTCAATATTTTTGGAGTATATATTGTAAAACTCGACAGATTGTGTATTTTATTTTGAAATAATGGTTAGTGCTTCATTGTGACTGCAATGAAATATTGAATAATTAATATTAAAAATTATACATTTTCATGGACTTGTGAACCATATATTTGGTAGAAATCAACACATTTTTCAAAATTATCTATAATTCAATAGAATGTTTACAGATCTTGTCGTCAGTTGACCCATTTGTTTGATGTATTGTAAAAAAAAATATCGTACACGTAAAGAAAAAAGAAAAAGCAAAAAAAAAAAAAAATCAGGGGGAAGGGATTAGAGAGACGATCAACATAAAACCTGAGCCGAGATAGAAAAAAAAATATCTATACGACTACAGCAGTCAGCTCACGCATTCTTTTTTTCATTGTGTATATATGTATATAAAAAGGGGGAGAATAGAAGTGTTGTCTCGGCATGAAGTGGGTCTTTTCAGAAATTGTGACATTGATCGAGCGCACCCGTCAGATATATACTCAATTCGCAATTCTTCTCCACATTTACACATTTTCTTTTTATTTACAGATTGAAGTAGTATCTATACAGTATATAAAAATGATATATTAAAAAAAAGAAATTGGAATACGTTACGAAATTCTGATTTTATTGTCGTAATTTAAATATACGAAAGTTAAAAATTTGATTACTTTATGAACTTTTATGTTTATAGTTTTTAAACTGTGGAATTTTAATGCATTATTAAAATTCTGATGCATAATGTAATATAATTTACTATAAAAATTTTACAAAATGTTTAAAACTGAAAAAAAGTAATTTAAAGTATAAAACACACTTGCTACATCCTAGAAGATCAGAAATAAATTAAGAAGAATAAATAACTAAACAACTGTATTAAAAAGTTTGTGAAAGAAATTTTCAACATATTGCATCTATTATATTTTTTTGTGCGTCGAAAGTTTTTAAATGGTTTATAAAAATTATCAATTTGAAATTTTATTCTTTAATTAATTCAAATAGCTCCCGCTGCCTACATAAATGAAAATGCAAACAATACACGAGAGTCAAGAAAAAAATTAAACACATTCGGCGAATCTTTTTAACTTTTAAAAAGTAAAAAACTCAAGGGTCTTATTATATAAAACACGCAAATAGAAAAATAAAAATCATCATATATTTTTTTAAGTTACATATAAAATTTGTCTCTTGAGCCTTCTTCGAGTGTAAAAAATTCCTTTTTTTTAATTACACTTGCTTTAAAAAAAAATCACACATCAAGTCAAAAAGTTTGCACGTATAGTACTAGTTTTGGGTACTGTATTATGAGCTTTGAATTCTTCGTGGGTGGCATATATATATACGTATAAACACAGAGAGACTAGATATAGCTTGAGTGAGAGAGAGAGAGAGCTAAAGCTGATTACCGCGCTTCGTGCGATGTTAACTCGCGCGTATACGCTCGCGCAGTTTTGCCTTCAACGATGTGAGAGAGGAGCCAGCACTGCGTGACGTTGATTGCAGATATATACGTGTATGTATACACACATATGTTATATATACATACACATTATATATAAAAGCTTTGGGATCCCCACATATACACCCAGCATCCAAAGTAATGCACTATATATTTTAGCTTGGGTAAAATCTATGCGCAAAAATAAAGTTAGCATGAATCGCTTTGTAAAAGCAATTGGTGCATGACTTAAGCTATTAAAATACAATCTTGTTTATTTTGAAAAATTTTTTTTTTCAGTCTTTTTTTTCAACCGCTCGACCTTCTTGCGTGTGCTCTTGTGTGAATACCACTTTAAATAGCAGATAATTGGTTTAACGATATATACACGTATAACGAAATAATAATTAATTTTTTCACGCTTCGATAAACCTTAAAAGATTTCATTATAATATTGATCTAATGTGAATTTTAATCCCAATGAAAATCAATTAACAATATAACTTCGTTGATTAAAGAATATAACTTTATGAAATCTAACGAGATAATTTTATCAGTGGAATTGAATTGGAATGACGGTAAATAAAAAATATTTGCATAAAATTTGACTCTATTAATGCATTATTTTTAATAAAAAATAAAAATACACTAAAGAAATAAATACGGTTGGGTTTCAGGTTTGAATTGATTGCTTCGTGAAATGTTAAAAGTAGTTGAGTGCATCAGACTATAAATAAAAAAATTTTGGAACATAGATAAAGTATTTTAAAATATTTAATGCGTTCAATTATGTAAAATAAGTTATGAAAATAACATTGAAGATTAGAAAATAAAAAGGAGTATGAATGTATTATATCATCGCGCATAATTTTTCTTATCTAAGCGCAACAATGCTTTTCAGGACTAAAATTTATTCCGGTAACGTATTCGTAAGTTTTGTAAAAAGGAGGCGTAGAAGAAAAAAACGAAGAAACGCGAACGTCTTTACTTATGCGCGAAATCCTAAAGATCATACAAGAGCGTATGGTCCTGCCACAGGATATCCGGAGAATAGTGTATACCCTCCACCTTTCCCAACGGGATGTATAAGCGAGTTTTATGTTCACTCTCTTTTCTTGTTTCCTGTGATAAATTTTCTTCTTCTTTTTTTCATTTTCTAACCTCCCGGTTTCTTTCTCCACTTTGTCTTGCCGCGCAAGTTGTGATGATTTTCTTTTTTGCAATGTTCCTCTTTTTTTTGCTTTTGAAACTATTTCACCTTCTTTTTATGATTACAGATGCGTTTGGTGTAAAGAGATTTTCAAATAGCATATTCTTGCGTATCATTACATCACTGGAATTTTTTATCTCCATTCAAAAAAATTCTTTTTTGCATAGAAATATTCAATTTTTATATTCTCATAACAATTTCATTGCACAATGTAGAATGACATTTTATACATTTTTTATAGTCAATTTCAAAACGTAATTTTTTTATTGCATCCTTTTGAAATAAAAAAGAATACTTAATACGATTATTTTTTTAATTAATAAAATAAAATAAATGAATTTTTGTTTTATTTTCTTGTAAAAATAGAGAGAAGAACCATTTTTCCTACAGATATAATTCATTATTTTTTCTAGCTAAAGTCTAATCCTAAATAATCTTATGAAACTTATAAAAAAATGACCCTTAACTAAAAAAATAAGTTTAGGAAAAAAAGAAAAAAGAAAATATTTTTCATGCACTATAAAAAAATTATCCTATATTTAGTATTTCAAGAGTAGGGTAATATTGAATAACACTTAATTATTACAGCTTTCGAGGCTGCCAGATTCAAGGAAAAAAAAATCATCCCTGTCCCCTCTCTCGATACATCCGTACATTGACCCCTCCCATCCTAAATGCACACAGTCTTTTTTTTATAAGAATAGCTTGAAAAGCCACTTCATGATCATATACAAAAAGGCGCAAAAGAAAGGCATGAAACGACAGAGGGTTGCAGAATATATTGCTATAATGGAATGAGCTGGCATTATTCTAGTGATGTTCTTCGCTCGAGCTTAACGCGTGACAAATGATTCTCGTTTTGATTAAGTAACGGGAAATTTGATTCAAAGGAAGTGACCTATTTGGACCAAGCAACAATTCGTAATATATTTTTACCTATCATTTAAATTATTATATCATTAAGTTACACTTTTAACATGTATTGTTATTTAGTTGCACATTGCTATACATAAAACGTTTAATTACTGTAACTGCGCATAAATCATTTAACTCCCTTTATTATTACTAATAAATTAATGTTACATCAAGCACTTTAGAAAAATTAAAAACTTTCTAAATTTGAAATATTGGTTTCACTAATTAATGTTATACTCATTTTTTAATTTATGTGTATGACTTACATTACAGTAGGTCATTCATAATCAATACTGTCACAGAGACTAAACAATTAAAGTAAGCTATCGATAATATGTCCATACAAAGTCGTAAATTATAAATTTCCTTCCAGGTACATTATATTTTTAACATAATATTCAATTTTACTAATTAATATTTTTCTTAATAACTATAGTTTATAAATGAAAAACTAAAATATAAATTTTATTTATCGTCATGAAAAATATCGATACATTTATTTGCGTGTACTTGTTATTAACATAAAGCTATTTATAAAACTACTTATGCAGAGAGAAAAAAAGCATGAAAGATTAACGTAATCTTCAATTTAAGCGAAGCATAAATTTAGCGCGCTAACGAAAATAAAAAATAAAAAAGCAGCCTAAAATAAAAGAATGTCATAATAAAGTGTCTGTTGGTATTATATGCGGAATTGTTAGGGCGTCAATTAACATAAGCATAAATATGACAGAAGGCGCATCCTAGAAATAAATATACCACGAAAATGCCTTATATCATTTTAATAGCACTCGAGCTCAAAAGTTCTCTCATTGTCAAGTCATAAACGGGCCAGAGTACATGCTACTTTAAATAAGTATGAATAGCTTCTTTCTTTCTCTTATTTTCTCTCTTTCTCACTTGCTCGTATGCGCAAAAAGCGACCCTTTTGACAAAAAAAGAGTAGAAAAAAAAGTAAAAGATACCAGTTTGTGACGACTGACGCACTTTTATATAAAGAGGGAGAGACGGTGTATACAGCGTCAATGGCAGAGTCAAGCACGCGTGCAATGCACACGCGATAAGATGCAAAAAAAAACGGAGAGAAAAGAAAAAGTGAGAGAAAAGGGAATAAAGACGAGAATGATAGTTGTATGGTTGAATAGAAAAGAGAACGGAAAAGCATCAGGGGAGCCAAGTCCAGCGATTCAGTGTGCAACAAATGATTCAATCCATCAGTGATTCTCTATCTTTCTCTTTTCATTGAGTATAATGCCGGCTGGTGCTGCTACTGCTGCTGCTACGTTATCATAAATTAGGAGCAAACTCCAAAAAGGGGGAGATTGAATTGTGAAGCTTATATGCATATACATGGACGATGGTGTTTGCGCGTAAGTGTGTGTATGTAGAACGCGAGATGATCTATCGTTCTTTAATGTTTAGCCTCTTGCAAAGCGGTAATGTAGGTATATACATATACATAGGCATCATTTTGCCTTAATATTATACATTCGCAAATATATGACAGAGACGGCGAAAAGAGAATTTAGTGGAAATAGTCAGTAGTATAGTCTCGCGTGGGATTGTAGTTAATTTATCATGGTTAAGGAGGATGTGTAAAAATATAACTAAAGGAAGCATTAAAATTAGTAAGATTCTATTTTTAGAAAACTTTTTCATTTAACGCGTTGAAGGCTTTTTTATTGGTGCAATTAGAAATTGGATGATTTATTAATTCAAGTAATAATTCATGTAATGTAATTAATTTAATTTTTAAGTACTATTGTGCTAAACTCTGATCAATATATTCTGAAGTGTGTAAACTTTATATTCTTGGAAATATATTTTATACACATAAAGTTAAAATTTTTCAAATAATATCTATATACAAAAATGATTACATATTAGGATTTTATAGATACTTTATATAATAAGTGGTAATAACGATAAATTATACGAATAATGGTAATTTCGAAATAAATTTGAAATAACTGTTATCCACTGTTGATTAATCTTTTAACATATACAATCTTTCAACGTATTTACATAATAACGTTTGAAAGTTTAAATTATCTATAACACAACAATTCTCTCTCCATATCGCATGAAATTTGAATTTTCAAATTCTCGAAAATGGAATATGGTAAAATATCAAGGTTTAATCAAAACAATCTTCCCTTTATCGCCTCGTGTATATAGTTATCTTAATAAAATTTATCAGATATCGCATAGAAACCAACTTCACGCATAATAACGAACCAAACAAATCTTATGCCATGTATATAGATATACAACAGAAATATTCAGTTTTATATTACATATATATAGTGCATACGGTTAAAGCTCTGATGATATATACACGCGTTAGCTCCAACTGTGAAATCTCCTTCCAATTTAGCAACAGCAACATGCTGTACACACGCTTATACTGTCATTACATTATTCATGCGAAGACAAATAATCGATTAGATAGACTGATATGAGGAAAAAAGGGAGCTAACGTTTCAAACAGATCTCAAATTTCCATCTTCTTCATTATCCAGAGGACAGAAAAAAAAATAAAGAAAGCAATAAAAGAGATATGCCTAGGCTCGCACTTTTCCTATATACCTATAGTAAAATTTTATTCAGCGTCTGTTGGAATCTCATTATTAGATTCGATTGTTTGACATCGGTAGGGGGTTCTCGTTCTCTTTTTTTTTTTTCAAAAAGGTAGGCGGGGGGGGGGGAAACTTTATGATTTACATAAACCTCGTTGCATCGGAGGGTGAAAAAAAAGGAGAGTGTGAGAGTAAGAAAAAAATTTTCAACGAGGGGTGAGATGCATAAAAACGTTTTGTATGGAACTTCAAAGTTATTCGCTTCAAAGGAATTCATGGAGAGAGCGCATTATGAGTTCATTGTACTCTTGAAAAATGTGATGATCACTGATTTATAGGGTATTTTTCTCCTAGTAAAAAAGATAGATTGTTATGTAATAGATCATTGACAGAATGTGGCGTGGCTGCTACTGGTCAACTTGTATTTCGAAGAAAATATTTTGAATTTAACATTATGCTTTTATATTAATGATTGAAGACGTTACTGGACAAAAAAATCATTTATCTTTAAAGTTTCATTTCATATCTTTTTTTAAGGAGGGATGTATTGTAAGAATAAGTCAAAATATAATGGAGATCTTTAAAAAATTGAAAGGTTTATGTTAATTTTAAAATTTTTTGTGACGTGAATATTGTAATATTGAAAAAGAAAATTCGATGGCCTAAGAATGGTATAATACTGATCAAAAGACCAATCAAAAGTTAAGAAGAAGAAAAAGAAAATTGATTAGTGTTTTATAAGTACTTACGAACTTCCTATTACAATATCAATATTATAAAAATGATAAAAAACGACGAAATAAAAAATATTAATATCTTTAATAAACTGAAAAAATTATATTAATTTAAAAATATTTTATGTCAAATCTGTATTGTTAAAAAAAATGGTTTCAACTACATTATAAGTATTTAAGAACTTTTTATTATAACAACATCGTAAAAAAGAAAAAAAAATATTAATTTTACAAGCCATTATAAATTATTTAGATATAATATGATTACAATTCTGTGAGGTCGTCAGTGGCTCATTCGATAGAGCGCTGGATTCATAATCTCGAGGTCTCGAGTTCGAATCCCGCTCTCGGCAGTCGATTGATACAAGCATCACTGTACGTTACATATGCTTTGTTCACAAATGCACTGAAACGACCTCCGTCGCTAATTAGTATCGCATCAGTAGCATAAATATAGCGACATTAAATAAAATTAAAAAAAAAATAATTTTATTTATTATTTAAACAACTAAAATATATACTTTTTTATTAAAATAATTATTTCAATGAAATACATATTTTTTTAGAAAATTTTATAATATAAAACAAAATGAATATCTATTCTTTCAAATGAATATAAACGTTTAGAGTAACAATGAAGATATTTTCAAGAAAATAAATGTATAACTTGCACGAAAATACTGTATATTACGATAATATCACGTATTACAATAACATTTCAAGTAGAAATCGTAAAACATAATAAAAAAAAAAATAGAAAAAAAAAACTAAAAAGAAAAGGGAGCTAAGGTGAAATGAACTGATGATACTCAGCTGCACTGGCAGTGAGTATAGAAAGCTCCGTTAGCAAAATCGCATTAGATTGATGAAGTCGCGAGGAAATCGAAAGTCGAACGTCATTCGGATAATGATCGGGATAGTAGTATAAGGATACGTTAAAGCCTTTGGAGAAAGAAGAGTAGTAGTCAGAAGAAGGCAAAACGCACTATTACGTTACGACAAGAAATTGCCCCCTCTGTGTTATTGACGTACATATATATATACGAATGTACGCACTACCTCATTGCATTACGCCGTTGGCTTTGCGTTTTTTTACCTCCTCTTTCTTTTTTCTTTTTCTTCCATAGCATGTTGATCGTATGCTTCGCTCATCCGCTTTCTTATTCTTTAGGTATATGTATATATAGGTATATTATAGTATATTCTCTTTCAACTGGTGTGTTCCCACGAAAGTCAGCGGTGCAGTTCATTCTACATATATGCCTTCTCCTCTATAAGCCAAGACGACTCCTCCTCGAAAATTGCCGTTCCTTAAACCGTACATATATAGATATACTACGTATAACTACTAATACTTGCGACCGGAAGTTAGTATATAGGAACTGAAAGGTCTTTAATACACTTTCCAACCTTCTCTCTCTCTCTCTCTCTCTTTCTCTTGAAGAACTTTCCTTGTTAATGAGTGTATTAACAAAGAGGAGAAGAAGAAGTGTATAACGTAAGGCTCAAGGCAATTTTCAAGGAGGCTTTTGACTGACTTGGAAAAGGAATTTTGCCGTTTAGTCGGTTACATCTTGCGTATGTGCTTCAACTTTCGTACAAAAAGATGATTTTTACTTATTCACGAAGTCACTAAATTTCCGTTAACTTCAGCTTAGACTCACATAATTAAAAAATAAAGGGTACTGTTATTTAACAAAAGTTGCGTATTAATCGTATACGTTGCTAAGTAATGTATTTTAATGAGTTGAATTTTACACAAATTGATACTTTACAAAAAAAATATAAAATTTATACATATTTTTTAATAAATGAATATAAATTTAAATTTGTAAAATCAAATATTTAACCGTAAAAAATAAAAATATGTATTTTAAATAATGCCGTTGGCAAAACTGAAAATACATTTCATTACATATTAAAAGTGTCTAATTTATAAAATAAAATTTTTTTCCAAACCAATTACCACTATACCTCGATATTAATATTGGGTTTAACGACTTTCCGCTAAGAAAAAAGAAAACATAAAAGAAGAAGAATTAAGATAAAATACACTTTTTAAGATTTAAAAAGCAAAAGAGAGTAGAAAAAAAAGAAACAACAAATGTTTAATGGTTTTGGTACAGGACGTTTATGTGTTCCTTGCTGTCGTTTATTTAACACCGAAGCGATAAATCTGGTAACGACTGCACTCGTAATGGTCTTGTTAAATTTAGCGAACGCTCACCTCCTCCTAGTCGTTGAAGACAGAGCTTTTACGAACATCTCTTTTAATGTTTCGGTCTTTTTTAAATCGAAAGAGTTGTGCTTTCTGGAGGAGAAACCGCACAGAAACGCTCGTTTTAAGGATATATTTGTCTATACTGAAAATCTTGAAATAGCTTGGAAATTGTCGTCTAACACCTGCCGACAGGTGCTTGGTAGGCGTTAGATATTTGGTTATGCTTTTAGGCCATACTGCTGTTACCTTTTTTCCCTTTTCTTTTTCGAATCGGTTAAAAGCTATTAAATATTATTTTATTACGACAGAAGAAAAAGGGCTTGAAGAAAGAACAAGGCAAATTACTGGGTTCAACTTTAAAGAATTTATTGCTAACTGCATTGTATCTTTGGGCATGTTTTATTTTATTTTTAAGGATCATTTGAACACGAAGTTGTACAAATAACAAATATGAAGAACAATTAACAGATAAATCACTACATGAACATTATTCTTTTGAGAATATAAATTTTAACAATTATAATTCGTAACATTAAAGCTATTCAAATATTGTCGTTGGTTAAATTAATGTTAAATAAACGGCTCTTTCCGCAATATACATCCTTTTTACGGCATTATATAAACTTAAATCTACTATACAATATGAACAAAGTGACTGGCCTCATGTCTTAATCAGTATTCACGTTATAAAATCCAATTAAGACGTCCTAATTGATGCCGCTGCATGAAAACGCTTTGACAACGTTCTTCTTCTTCTACTTCTTTTATACGTTTATATATAGACATTCCCATCCTTTACACACTTCCCAGTAATTTAATCATTATCAGTATAACTTATATACGAATGAGAATTTCTGTCTTGCAAGTTTGCGCTTACTTGCTTTACAAGCTCGATGAGTCAATCAAATTGGCTTGAAAACAACTTCATCAATTTCTGAGAAATCGATTGAACAACTTAGAGCTCTCTGCTTATTTTAGAATTGTATGACGCTCAAATGTAATCGACATTTACGTACTTCTTAATTAATGCGACGATTTATGCTTTACATCAAATTGGTTAAATTTCATTTACATTTTATCTGTATGCTTTAGTAAATTTTAATTATTTACTATTTTTAAAATGAACATTTTAAGTTAAAAATTTTCTGAATAAAAATTAAATTAATATAGTTTTCTATATTATCAACCATTAAATTTTTTCAATGTTAAATAATTAAAAACAACATCTTAGTGAATGTATAAAAATATGAATAAAAACGATTATTTTTAAATAGAAACAAAAACTGAAACTTACAACGACAAAATGATCCTAATAATTTATAAAATCGATTACATTAATACTAAAGATTATGAGATAAATTTCCAGTATCTCTAATCAATGTTCCCAGAGCTACTAGTTACTTATGAAATTTTTTTACTGAGCCGGTTCCATTCCTGTAATGGTTACAATTAGCGCAACAGTATCACATGTTCGAACATGGAGCGGCTTGTCGTTTGTGAAGCCAGTTGTAGCGAACACGCAAGCGATCAAGTTTTTCTTTGTTAGCGAAGTTATTATCCCTCCTTTCTCCAATCATGTCAGAATAAGACAAATAATGGTGATGGTTCGCTATATCATTGCTTAGTTTTTTTTTCTCGAGTATGTATCATATCAATACAAATGTCATTCCATGAATTTTTTTCTATTTCTTGTTACTCGATTTTTCAACAAGTCCACGCTCTTCGCTGTAAAGTAACTTCCTGTTCATGAAATCAGCAATATTGTCGATGTGTTGCTCAAGCAGTGCCATTCTGGCTTTCTTAGCTTCTTCCCTTTCCGCTTCCTCTTTCAGACGTTCTTCTTCGAAAGCGAGTCGTAGTTTAGCCAATTCTTCAGCTCGTGCTCGCTCGCGTTCCTTCATTAATTGTTCCAATTCTTTGCGGTATTCAATTTGACGTCGTCTACGTACTTGCGCTGATAATCTTTCCATTTGTTCTGATTCCATAATCTTAGCCATTATGGCTTCGGCAAATTGCTTTTCTCTCTCCAGGAAACGACGCTTGCAATCAGCGTCGAATCGAATTTGTTCTCGAAGAAATTCGGCGTATTCTTGCATCTTTCGTTTACGAAGTAGCTCTGCTTCTCTTTCTTGCAGTTCTGCGTCAATTTTAGCTTCTTCAACCATCATATCGATAAGGAGTTGACGACGCTCTTCTCTTTCTCTCTGCGCATCCAACAACATATTTGCCACTTTCTGTATTACTTCTTCTCGTTTCTTTTGGGCATCGGACTTTATCTTCTTTAATCGTTCGGCCCTTTCATCAAGCTCATCCAAGTACTTTTGATTTTTAGCAGCTTCCTTCATTTCTAATTCCTCCAATTTTCGTTTGTCTATCTCTCGAATCTCACTCTGTACAAGACCTTGTAAAAGAATTTGCTCAGCCAGTTCCTCTTTATTTCGCATTTTCTCCTGCGTCTCTTTCTCTTCGCGGATTTTATCTAGCTGAATGAGTAGTTGACGCTCCTCTTTTTCTTCCTCTTCGATCAAACTGCGCTCCACACGTTTCTCATCGATTTGTCGTGTGAGTGCAGTTTTAAGCTCGTTCGTGCGCTGCAAACGTTTCGATTCCTCTTTTCGATTGTACTCTTCATTTGCTGCATCAGCCTGATAACGAGCTATTTCATTGGCAATTCTTGTCTGTATGTCTTCGGCCATACGGTTAGCTTCCTGCTCGGCTAGCTGTGCATGCAAGGCTTTTAACACGTATGCCTTCTTGATCTCATTCTCTAGCTGGCAAAGCTCCTCGTCTTTAACTGATCTTAGAAGTTGGCTACTGTTTAGCAAAGTACCATTCAAACGATGAACACCACTGCTCGAACTCTCGCACGTAATCCTTGAATTTTTTGCAGCGTCCATTATGAGGATCGGAGACTCTGTTTGAACCGGAAAAATACTAGTCTGATATTGCTTTTTTTTTTGGTTTTTTTTTTGTTTTACTTTTCAATTGAATATACACTAGGGATGGTGATTCTAAGTAATATTTATCTAACACTAATGCGATACGCGAAGAAATGCTTTTATCGTAATGTAAAAAAAAAATATTTTCAATGCTAAGAGATTTTTTATTGATATTTGAGATTTTTAATGCTTTTATCCATAAGTTTTAATATAGAGAGTTTAGAAAAACATTTTAACTAATAATAATAATAATTTATAAAGTGTTATAATGTTTTTGTAAACTTTAATTATGCATTACCACTGCTCATGTAATACAAATAAACTTACAATAAATTTATTAAATTGATATTTTATAATTTTCAAGTGTTACTGATAATTAAATAATATATCTTATTAATTTCAATTCAACTCATCATTTGATCGGTAATTTTTATATTGAAATTTAAGAACTAAAGTAAATAAAAAGTGTGTAAAAAAATTTGTAATCAAAGTCTATTATACAGGGAAAAATGATACGTGAATTATAAAAATTATATATTATTTAACTTCATGTAAGTATTCGATAATTACCAGCTTGATAGATTTAAAAATAAGAAAAAAAAGGAAGATAACTTATAATTATAGTTTAATGGAGCTTGATAGTGTACACCGACACTTTAACTATCTATAATTTATCATATAAATACAACGCTAAAATAGCTTAAATCCGGCTGAAATGCAAAACATCGAATATGCTATATATTCGAGTAACTATGACGTTAATCTTTACATAGTCTCGGATTCAAAATATATAACCGGTATAAAAAATATTTCGAAACGTATTATACATGGGAAAAAAGGATTTGAAAAAAAAAACAGAGAATTGCAAAATGTACTCGATGATAAACGAAAAAAGTTGTATATTGTCATGAGAGATATTCTGTTGTGTACTTTACCTATGTGTGCTAACCTCTAGGAAAAAAAAGCGCCGAAATGTAGAAACTTGATAGATCAACAATATACCACTTGGACGTTGGTACTGATTAACGGCTTTTCAACTGTCATCAGAATCGCTTTTGCTCCCTTTTCGCGTGCACACAACGTTTGTAAACAAACTAAAGTGGGTACGGCACATTCGAAATACAAACTGATCTTTATGTATATATATATAGGTATATCATAGATATAAAATAACATATATGTATGATACTATGCACAGTTCACTGAGGACTGTAAAGAGTAATCGCTGGGAAAAAAAACAACAGAAGCCAGATTTTTTTCGGAGCACACGATCGGATCACACAAGTATTTAAAAAAAAATATTCGACAAACTGCGGAGAAACAAATAATCACTTAAACTTACACTACGACGGTTCAAGTGCGACTGACTTTTACTGCGAGCTGCAATTCTCTTTACCGGTCCCGTTGCTCTTTGGCAGTTGGGGGAAAAGAGAGAGAAAGACAAGGACCGAGATACGTTTGCCGCTGGCCCTTCAAACATAGCTCTTGGATAGGCCTGTTGGGGGACCAATCAACTGCCATCTGTGGCCGGTATATACCGGCTCAACAAAAATACATATACCGACCCGAATTAATGCGTTAGACAGACTTTATAATGTATGATGCTATTATGGATAATACAATGCACCTACATGAAGAAACAATTTTTTATATTAAACTAAGTGAGAAAAAAAAGAAATTTATAATGTCAGGAATGACAAATTAAAGTGCAAATAATTAATATTGTTTTTAAAATTAATTATTTGTACTTTAAAATTATAAATTTTTAAAATTTATGCTGCAAAATTATATACTATTTACAATTATTGGTTGTATGCCCAATAAAAAGTGTTTTTTACTCAAATATAAAAAGATAACGAAAATATGTCAATTAAATTTTTATTTTAAATGATTATAAGATCCATTTAAATAAATTATTTATAGAGTAAATATTAAAATAATACGAATTTCAATTGATATAAAATATATTAATATAATAAACCGTTCGTAACAAAATTAATCGAAACCAAATCATGGTTTGGAATTCAAGATGTTATAAGAATAAATGTATTTATGCGCCTTAATTCTCAATATCCATATCATATGCTTCTTTTTTATCCTTTTATAATTGCATAAAAAAATATTTGGTGACATAACCCAATTTAAATTAGCAAAAACATAAAAAATTGTTATATGCTTTTATGGATGACAAAATGTATATATTAGAGGATATAGACGAAATCGCGTGTCAGCGTTTCGACAAAGAAATAAATGCTTGGAAGCCGTATAAGCAAACTAATATAAAGGTAAGCTTGAGCTTTGTTTTATTAGGTATTAAATTGGCTTTAATTTAGACACGTATAAAAGTTTCTTTGATTACATAATTGATTATTAGCTATTAGAATTAATTATTAGTATAATTTTTTAAACTTCATACTATAAAAAGATTAGAGGTGCAAAAATTTTACGTATTTAATTTTCTTGAATTTAATATAAAAAAATTATGAAAAAAAATTTTTAATAACTTCAATGGTTTGAGAATAACGAAAGTTTCAATAATTACAAATGATACAATACAAATATCATAAACATTTTTTCAATTAATTGAATTTTTTTAGTATCAGTATTTTCTGATCAATTGTTATTTTTCTCAAAACGTCTGGCCCAACGGCTACTTCAAACACTCGATGTGTCAAGGGTGTTGTATCACAAAAAGAATTGATGATGAGAAATTATTGAAAATTAAGGTCAGATAAATATCTTGCAAAAGCTTAGTTTAATTTTAAGAAATTTGCAGAATGTGTTAAAATACAGATATTAGCATTTATAATTTTAAAACCTTGACTTGGTATTTTATGAAAGTTGCATTTTTTTAAACGTTTTAATTTTTTTTAACGATCCAAGATGGAAAATTTCAAAATTGATTTTATGAAAGGAAATTACCAAAGAAATGGTTAAATTTAACTATTCGTTTAACTAGTTTAGTAAAAAGCTGTCAAATAATGGATTACAGTATCAAATTTTCAATCTTCTTTTACAAACAAATTCGCGTCCAAGTGCCTCTGTCAATAAAAAACTTTTGGATAGAATACTAAAAGAAGGTAGAAAATTCAGTTGATCAACTAAAATGCCAAAAATTACCGTACAATCGAAATAGGTCAAAAATTATATTTCTTAAACATTTTTAGAAAGTCGTAAAGTATTAAAGAATTCTTTTTTAAACTTCTTAAAGATGCATATTTTCACCAATAAATTATTAGTTTTAATTGTAACTAACTAGGAGAGTATCACATCTCCGGATCACGGATTTTGTTTTAACTTTGAGATAGGTTTTCAGATGTCAAAATATGGAAAAAGCCAGAGTTATAGACCCCAACGCTCAATATTTCTCTAGTTGCAGGCAATTAAAGAAAATCACTAAAAAAGTTACTAGATTTTCAGACGCTTATAATTCTTTAGCATTAATAGCTAGACGCTTGTAACTGTTTTTAAATGAAAGCTACGTTCAAATCCTTTCGAAAAAGCACCTGTAGCATATCAAAATATTATTTTTTCCTAAAGTTACAGCGTTATGAAAATTATACTACATTTTAACATTTATCATTAATTAATATTTTAAAAGGAAATTCAGCTCAAATTCTTATAACGCTGTAACTTTGAGAAAAAATAATATTTTGATATGCTATAGGTGCTTTTTCGAAAGGATTTGAACGTAGCTTTCATTTAAAAACAGTTACAAGCGTCTAGCTATTAATGCTAAAGAATTATAAGCGTTTAAAAATCTAGTAACTTTTTTAGTGATTTTCTTTAATTGCCTGCAACTAGAGAAATATTGAGCGTTGGGGTCTATAACTCTGGCTTTTTCCATATTTTGACATCTGAAAACCTATCTCAAAGTTAAAACAAAATCCGTGATCCGGAGATGTGATACTCTCCTAGTAAGAAAAATTATATGTGAAAAAGAGCTAATATTAAAATATGAATTATAAATTAAAATTTATAATTTAACATATGTGAAAAATTATATTAATATATAAAATATGTATGATCATAAAATTAATCTCTTACTTTAATATTAAATGTATGAACATTTTCAAACACTTTTAATAAAAAAATACGTTTGATCAATCCAGAAAATTTTACTGAAAGCTACTAAATTTTCAATTTCTTCGATAGATCCTTTATCTATCATACACGTTTTTATGCCTTTGATGTCTGTTTGCATAGTAATTATTTTTGAAGTTGTTTCTGTCACTGTTTTATCAATATTTGATACTTTCTTATTCATGACAAAAAAGCAATTTATCATATAACATGTAAAAACATGAAAATTAATAAATACGAATAAAAAAATACAAAGAAATCAATAAAATGGATTATTATGTAGTTTATCTTTTGTACGTTCGTCAATATGTGCGAATAAATTATCCTTCGACTCTAAAAATGCTTGATTTTCTCCTGCTATTTCATTGTATTTTTTATAATTATTAGGAGTTAACCCTTTGAGGGGTGGTGGTATATATATGTACCACCTTTTTCGCCTTGGTTTTTCTCGTACTTGCAGTACATTTTGTCAACTTGTAAATGCTTACAAACATTTTCTAGACTCTTGCGACTGTAAGGTATTAAGGCCCGGCACAATTTATTAATAATTTATATAATTTAAGTTTTTTTTTAAACAATTAACGTGGAAAAACGCGTTTTTTCAGATAAAAATGTGCCCCTCAAAGGGTTAAACTAAACATATATTTAAAACATATTTTTGTTATAATAATTAACAATTAAGTTAAATAAACAATTTACATAAAATATTTATCCCAGAACTAATATAGATGCAAACATATTGGCTTACGGTTAATGATAATATTCCCGAATATCGTTTAAACGTTCGACTTATCTAGGCATTATAAATTTAAAATTAGCCAAATCCGTGCTGATTACATCCAAAGTAACACTCTGTGGATGCTCTTTTTTCAAATCATAAAGCTATCCTGACAATATAATAATTAAGAGGCCAGCTGAGATCTGAATCACAGGTCTTGATAAAATTTTGGGAGATAATCCTGGATGCATAAACATAAAGAAAACTAAAATTTTAGATCAACATTCCATATTTCTCTAGTTACATACAAAGAATGTTACTAAAAAGTTAGCAAATTTTCAAACGCTTATAATTCTTTGGCATTAATAACTAAAAGTTTAAAACTTTTTTAAATTAAAGCTGAGCAAAAATTTTTGAAATCGAAATATTATTTTTTCACAAATTGTAATAAAAATTGGACCTGAATTTCCTTTTTAAATCATTAATAATTAATTAATAATAAAAGTTGAAGTTTGATTCAATTCTGATTGCTCTATAAATTTGGGAAAGAATAATATTTTGATATACTATAAGTGTTATTTCTAGAGAATTTGAGCTGAACTTTCATTTAAAAAAAGTTTTAAGCTTCTAGCTATTGATGCTAATGAACTATAAGTGTTTAAAAATTTAGTAACTTTTTAGTGGCATTTTTTAATTGATTGTAACTAAGGAAGTATTGAGCGTTATCTGCAGCCAGAATCATGTCCCAAAACTTCAAGATCTGTGACCCGGATCTCAGGTGGTCTCCTGATAAGTATAAGTTCATTTAGTTCTGTTAAATTTCTATTAACAAAATTTCAATAAAAGCTTTAAACATTTATACTATCTTAATTACTATGAAATTAAATTTCAAAGAATACATAAAATATTACATGTAATATAAAATAAAAAATCATATAACTTTAGTTAATACATCCATTTCTCTTGAACATCAATAAAAATTTAACAATAAAAAAAACTTTTATATTGTTCGAAGTATCATTTTCCAAAAAATGAATAAAATCAAAAAAAAAAGAGAGATTTCATTTAATTTTACATGATATCATCTAAACGTTATATCGTAAAGCCATATTTGTCAAAAAAGAATTATTAATTGGATTGGTTTATTTTTCTGTTTCAACAAGTTAAAATAAAAGCGCCATTATCTTTCTAGTCACGAAGCCGGATGTATCCCGCGATTTTTCCGAATCGCTACGGGATAAATTTGTTTTGCTACACTTGTAAAGTACGTGACAAGAGAATCTCTCGGAACCCTTTGCTTACCTAACATACTTTTTAGTTAAATTTTTTTATATTACTTCGAAAACTTCTTTCACTGACTAACATTTTTCTTGTTAGTATGCACGAACGCATTCTACTTACATTTAACTATTGCTAATCTGAAAAGTGATAAATCAGTACCATTTTTCAAATGATTGTTAATCTTTTTTCATTGAGTATTTAAAGCCTGCTTTACAAATTTCTTATTTTAGGATAAAATTAATAATCACAGATTAATTTATTTAATTGTAAATATTTCTTTAAGCTTCGATTTTTTTATGAAAATTCTCTTCGAGAGTTTTTTATATTTAATAATAACTATATCGTCATATATATTAAATTTTTTTGCACAAAGCTGCTATGTTAATTATATCAAAAGTTTAATAAGACTGTCTTGATAGAATCATTCTTGATTATAAAAAGTTCTTGAAGATGACTGTCGTAAAGAAAATCGAAACGTAGATCAGTGTTTATAACTAAATAAATTTGTCTATGATTAGTCATGTCATCCTAAAATAAAAAACCTTTTATTATTTTATAAATGCTAATAACTTGATTCATATAATAATAAAAAAGCAATGGAATTTAAAATAATTTATAATAGTTTTAAAACGATTAGAACATCAATAGGTTTATAATAATTTAAAATACTGTTAAATCTTTTTATCGCAATAAATAATTGGTAAGAATAGGATAGATTAAACTTTAAGTATTGCAAAAAAGTAAGCAGATAAATTTGAATTCCACTTGTTTGTCTATCATGAATGATTAGAAAAATGAAAATCGATTATTGTGTCTCTATTAATTTGACAGTAATTTAAAAATTGCATATGCTTCATATTTATACACAATAAATACATAATCCAAAGAAATAACTTTTTCATAATAACCTTGAAAACGTTGAGCTAAAGTTTAGATGAACAGCAAACAAGTATAGTTAGCTTAATATCCAAATATTGGTGATGAAGCGCATAATGAACAACGGGAAACTAACAATTCTGTTCATACATGCCATTGTGGGTTAGAGTGAGCGAGCGAGCGCGCGGAGGGAATAGGGCAAAGCATATCTGCATACACATCGCATTGCGGCAAAGTTGTATACAAGCATGCGGTTATGGTTATTCGCGCCTAATAACGGTTATATGCGCCCATGTGAAATTAGCGACGATTGAATGTATATTATGTCGAATGCGTTTCTATAATCCAAAACTATGCTAAAATTTTATCATTATACAATATTTGTCGTATATCACACAATAATGTCCGACGTTTGCTCTTTAGTTTAGGCTTTTGTATTGTTTGCAAAAAATTTTAATAGTACAATAGCATAGTATAAAGTAAAGTATCCAGTATGTGGGCATTTAAGACCGAATTAAAAATTACAAAAACTTTTTTTTCATTAAAATGTTATTAACATATTCGTAAAATTTTTAGTTAAGAAATTAATTAAAATAAATAATTATGTATAAGTATCGCTTAGACCAAGCATATGGACAAGATTTCAGTGGTACCTTGTATGTGGACAGAAATGATCGGGTTAATTGGACGTATTCGATCAAATAAAATTATAAATTGTAAATAAAATTTTAAATAAGTGTACATAGGGATGATGATAGAAGACGAGCTAACGGTGAAACGTTTATTTAAAAAAACGTTTTTTAATAAACATTTCAACCTTAGATAAATAGCGTAAAAATACTTACTACAATGTAAATCTTTTATAAACTACAATGCAAAAAAATCGAGTTATCAGCAATATCTAAATAACTAGGTAAGGGAATTTTTCATAGCACCGGTAAATCAGATATCATTTTATGACGTAAAAAAAAATATTTTCTAGAACAAAGCAAAATGATTTTAAGATTTGTGATGTATGCTAAAGTTACAGGTACTTTTATTTATTGTAAAATATTTTTTAAATACTTATAAATTGCGCTATCAAACTTGACTTGGTAAGTAAGAAACATGTATTATTTTATCAACTTCATAATTGACAACATTAAAATATTTTTTGGTAAAATTGCGCATGCATGTAAATTAATATCAATAAAAATGTATGGTATTATTCATCTCTCATATTATGTTCACGTATTAGGTAAATTACTATTAATTCTTTATTAAATAGTTTTATGAGGAAAATAATGAATGAATAACAGAAAACGCTCTCTTAACAAAAGATAAAAAATGTGCTACTTTGCAAAAATTCTTTTACTCGAATTAATAATAATGAAATTCGTTACTCGTTTTGGACAGAAGGAGATTGCCAATTAGCAACTTTTTATCTTTCGCCAGGGTAGCACTTTTTACAGCGTATCGTCGAAATAATATCTTCAGCGACTAATTATCGAATGGTTATATTAAAATTAATATGAAAATTAATCATTATTTTTTTTAATCGTAAATCAACAAATAATCAATTTTCGCAATTTACTAAAATTTTCCAAATTTGAATATGTATTATTTTTGTGAATTTCGAAGTAAATTTTAATTAAATATTTAATTGATTGTTTATTTTAATCTTGCAGCTGTTTCATAAAGATTATTATTTATGCATTTTATAAAATTTTATATTTATTTATAAAATTTTATTTTTTACAAACAAAGCAGATTTAAAGAATGTATTTTTTTGAAAATTATCTGATTTTACAAAATATATATTAAAAAATCATAAGCTTTTTTCAATAATTAAAACATTTTCTCTTATGATTTTTAATATTTTTTACAAAATTTTTAAATGTTGATTTTCACAACTTTATTAAATATTACTTTATTTAAAAAGGTGCAGCTAATAAATTCGAATAGAATAAACAGATAAAGAATTCGATTATAAAGTAACGCTTGGTTTAAATTTAAATCAAATATTTGTTATAGTAACTTCTAAATCAAACATTTATTGTGGTAAATAAGAAATGCAACAAAAATACTTAACACTAATATTTACTCAATTATTAAAATTTTTCATAATTTAGAGCACGTATTTCTGGATAAAAAAAGAATATCCTGTATAATATAGTGCAAATAAAAAGTGTACGGTTTCAATAAGAAATACTCGCTTCTCTTGCACATGCGAGACTTTAACAAACGTAATCTCTGTGAAGCGCAGTAAGTTTGCTAATAGTATAAGAACCGACGGGTATTAGTATCAAAGAGTAATACCAACAAAAGATTCGGACAAAAAAGCTTAAAAAAGTATATATAAAAAGCGAGTAAATGCTAATAATATTACAGTTATAATAATTGAAGTAAAATATTAAAAATAAATTTGATGAAGATTTTATTGAAATTCATAATTTGAGGTCGTCAGTGGCTCATTCGGTAGAGCGATGGATTCGTAATCTCGAGGTCCCGAGTTCGAATCCCGCTCTCGGCAGCCGATTGATACAAGCACCACTGTACTTTTACACGTGCTTTGTTCACAAAGACATTGATGATCTTCGTCGCTAATTAGCATCGATATGATAGCATAAGTACAACGACGTTAAATAATAAAAAAAAAATATATTACCGATTATCTTATTTAATTTGTTTTTTTATTCTTTTAGATTAATTATTTTGTTTATTTTTTTTTTAATTAAACATTCAACATTACTTTCAATGTTGTTACCAGAGATTGATCTCTTGTTGTTCCACAAATACCCACACTATATATAGTGTGAAAATAACTCTTCGCATTAACAAGCGTAAGCAAAACCATGATGAGAGTAAGTTGCGGTAGCAACAAACATCTTGTTGCTTGATAAAATTAGTTTTTTTTTTGTATTCTTTAAAGATTTATTATTTTCTTAATTTTTTTTTTAAATTCAACATCCAACGTTATTTTCAATTTCGTTACCGAAGATTGATCCCTTGTTGTTCCACAAACAAACACAGGCACACACATACACACAGTATATATATAGTGTGAAAATAACTCTTTGCTTCAACAAGCGTAAGCAAAACCATGACGAGAGTAAGCTGCGGTTAGATTTGAAGCAACGAACATCGTCGTCAGCAATGCTATGACGAAACAGTACACGGAGAGAAATTCTATAGTTAAAATTACTCTATATATATAGTCAAATTTTATATGTTCGTGTTGAAATTTACTTTGGACGTATGGAATGTTTATTATATATGTAGTAATTTTTACTATAATATCTTCTTTTGTATGAGAAATCGAGTGTATTACTTGCAAGCAAACATGTATGAAATTAATTTAAAACGAAATTTTAATTTCTATAATTACTTAATATTTAAAATTACTGATATTTTCTGTATAATAACGTTGTTGTTATTAATATTTCAAATCAATACCCCACTTAAATATATTTTAAAAATATACAAACTTTTCATTTTTATTAAATGAGAAAAAATTTATTTCAAAATATAAATACATCATGAGCGCGAATTAGTATAAAATATTTCAAAATATCTTATTGGGTAATTTTGTATTTATTAATATTGAAAAATTTGAAAAACATTATAAATTATTCATTAACCATTAAATTATTAACATTATAAAAAATTCAAAATTTATTAAATCAAAAGATTTTCATAGATTAATGTCTTTTTCAGAATAGTTTCAATAAAATAAATGAATATACGATGCGTCTTATATTTTGTATCCATGAAAACATAAATAATATTTGCATTATATGCTTGAAATTTAAAAGGATTGTCTACCTATATGTCATAAAGGCCTCATCCATTATTTATGTGACTAATATACGAAGCATATATTCATAATTAGAGCCACATAACCAAATAATTAATCGAAATAATCTCTTGACCCAATTTTCAATATTCTTTACTTTTCTTTATAGAGCAATAAATGACTATGGAAAGGTTGAAAACAACGTACGGGTTTATTTTATAACGTCGACGAGGGCTTTTATGCGCGCAAACAAAATGATAGCTATATAAAGCTTTTCAATGAGATGCACATATGAGTATATATGCGAGCCTGGGTTTATATAAAAGGTACTAAAACGCCCGATGACCGACAACCCTGCGCGCACGTACGTATGTGTAGATCGGGCCTTTTGCCTAGCGTCAAAGGCGCGCAAACTTAATTACAAAGTCAAAACTTGTAAATTGCTGCACTTTTTGTTACTTTTTAAAGTAAAGAGATTTTTCGCTACAACTTTCTTTTTTTCACATGTTAATTCTTTTTTTTCCTCTTTTTTTACTCTTTTACTTTCTACTTTTCTAATTCGAATGTAGCAAAGTTTAGCGCAAGCAGCCGGATAATGTAGATAAAGTAACGTTGATAAAATGAATTATCTTATTTTTATGTATTAATAGAAATAAAGTTTTGATTAATTTGATCATGAATATAATTATAATATATATTTACATTTAACAAGATAAAACAATTAAATAGGAGATTTATTAATAATATATCATATAACGATCAAATAAAATCAAAGCTTTTTAAAATAAATTATTTTTATTATCTTGAAAAGTGAGCCTAAAGTAAAAAATAAAATGAGAAACACTTTTAATTCTTCTTTGGTTATCACATTGAGAAAAAATATTTAATCCATCAAAGAATAATATTCATTTAAAATTTAAAAATAAGAAACGGAAACTAAAGGAATTGGAAAATTACTTTATTTTATATTCAAAAATAGGAGAGAAACGAACGACTCTTTTGTCCTACTTTTCATTTCGAACTGACCATCATAGTTAAACTGAGAATGAAATTTTTTATGCTTCTCTTAAAATAATAAAAGTCTTTATAAAATATAAATTAAATTATTCTTTTAAATATATCCTCAAATAAATATATTGCATATTGGAAAAATCAAATCCATTATTGAATAACAGCGCAATAATTTTAAAAAATAGCAATATGTTTGATATTTGTTCTGTTGGAACATACAGTTGAAGTAATAATTGAATTACTTCTATTTTTTCCATTGAAATTTCTTCATATGTAAACAAAAAAATGTTGCTCATAATACTTTTTTACCAATATTCCAATAACTGTTAAAATAATCAGCATTGAACTTCCACAAACATTTTTATTTCTAATTCAATTAAATTATGTTGGAACAGTATTTTTCAATCGTAAACTTGTTTGTTATTATTCGCATAATCAAATTTACTTGTGATACGTATAATTAAAAAAAATATGCAGTATAATTTACATTGTCACTTATAAACATTTACAATTATGCAATAGAATTTTTTACTGCAATACATATTATAAACTAATAAAATTGTTAAACAACTTTCGTAGAACTAATGAAAGAAAAAAAAAAGTATAATTTAATAGTATTTATAAAGCAATGTTTCTGATTTAATGTTCACAAGCGGTTAGTAAAAAATTTACGAGTTTTCTTTAAACGTCTTAGAAACTGTTGATGAAATTGGCAAAAAATTTAATAAGTAATATTACTTAATAAACAATATTTTTTGTCATTGTATTCGTGTTTATAAATTTTAAAAAGGACCATCTTAGTTGTTATTTTAATAGTTTAATTTGTTGGAAATTATTGAATTTTTGTAAAAGATTTTTATTATTTTTAATGTTTTGTTTACTCGAATATATAAATATTTGATAAGTCCATTCATGTTTACAAAAATAAATTTCTCGCACTCAGAGCGCAAAATACTATTTTGACCAGCTGTTGTGAGGGAGCAAAATACCTCTTTGCCTCCCTAGGGAGCAAAATGAATTCAAACTTTTAACAGGCTCGATAATGTAACCCGATATTTTTATACATCAGTCAGTGTGTGTAACTCGATGCTTTTTATACATCAGTTAAGTGCTTCACTTAGAATGGTCAATTCTGCGAATTGTAAATTCCCCGAATTACAAGTCAGGGGTGAACAAATTCCTCGAAAAAGTTCACATATATCAGTAGCAACTTTCAGTCTATTTAGCATTGATTTTTTCGAGTATTATTTATGTAATATTTAATCTTGCACGTTGCATCGAAGACATTTTCATATCCTTATAACATCAGCCAAGTATTCAACGCCGAATCGTAAATTCTCGGAATTACAAGTTAGCGATGGACGATTTCCGCGAAAAATGTTAAATTTGAATAAATCAAAATTTAATTTAATTTTTGCACATATATATTTCACTGTTAAAAAGTATTTATGTTGATGTGATAATTTTTATTTTACGTCTGTTATTGTGTATCATATCAACTGATGAGATATTACATGTGTAAATCTTGGCAAAAAAGTAAATATATTTCATTACTGTATTACATGTATTGATAAAATAAATTTACCTATATTTTAATAATTTTATTAACTTTTTATTATTTTCGGTTTGAAATTATTTTTAAAAAGTGTTGCTTCTTTACAGAAGAAGCTTTAAAGCATTAAAAATAAATTTTTAAAATAACTTTACACAAACACGTTCTGAGAAATTGAATCAAAACATAGTATACTTTTAGTATAATCTGGGCATGCGTGTATCAATGAGAGCTTGTGTTTACCTTCATTTCTTGAGAATCACTTGGCAGATTTTGAATCAATACAGCTTATTTTTTTGCGAGAATAAGCTGGAAATCGAATCATCATTTTTTTTATTCGGCTCTTGCATTTTGGTTTTATATCGACTTTAAATCTCAGTTTATTCAATGTTTTTTCAAATGTACAAGAATGTTGACCATTATAATTTTCATTTTTTTGTAATAAGAGAAATGGATAGTTTTTTTTATCATGACTCAAAAAGTGGTAATGATTATTTAATGAAATTTTAATAGATTGATATTGTTGATAGTTAAATTTTGAACTTCCTATTGTCAACAATTCCATATAGAGAAACCTTTTAATAAAAAATATTTAGTGAAATAAATGATCTTTTATTGTTTTCATTTCACTAAATCATTTATAAAAAACTTTATACTATTCATTTTACTTCTATTACTGATTTTTATTCGAATTTAAAAAAAAGTATGTAGAATACATTGAGTGGATTTCATTTTAAAATAATCATTATTGATTTTTTTTCACAGTTGATTTATTGGATTAATTGAAGGCTTTTAGACTTTAACGATGTTTGTTATTATTCATGTTTATGATTTTTCGGTTTTGCGTCGTGTGGCCGGGTTCACGAAACGTCGGCAATTAATTATAATTCTACCAAATGCAAAATCGAAAAACCACAAATACGAATAGTCTATATTAAAAGGTATACTTATTATATGAATATTTAATTTATCAAGTTTAATGATATTTTGAAGCATTTGTGTATTTGCCGCTGGTAACAAAATTCGTATAATGAAAATTTCATATCAAGCAACATTTAGCAAATATTTTGCATTATTTAATATTGACTAAAAGAAGCTGCTAATGTAAACAACATCGTTAAAATTTTTTTTGTAAGTTAAAAAGATGAATTTGAGAAAGTTGAGTGCTAATGTATTGACAGCAATTTTTGCCTCTCTTTTATAAAAACGGAAATTGAATTATAGAATCTAATTTAATTGCAATATTTTCTAAAATAACTATAGAAATACGATAAGCGATCCTATTTTTACTTTGTATGAAAGTTGATCAATAGACGCGAAACCGTCTCTGTATACATGTAAAGTAATTAAATAATGTTTCTCGGTCTAAAAAATAGAAGACAATATTGTACGAAAATAACTATTTAATGGAAACTTTTTTTTACAAAACCTAATAGTGAATTTTTTTTAAATTTAATATTGTAAGAGGAGAATATCTTAGTATTATGGTATTAGAATATATTTATAATGACGTACTTGTTACAATTCATTTATTCCTTAAATAACATCGTAAATTGAATTCACAGGTATTTGACCTCTTTGAATTTAATCTACTTAAAAAATTAATGGATTGGTCTCCAGTCTCTTTAATTATCTAAAATGAGAATATGCATATAAAGTTTATTTGAAAAATTTAAATATGTTTGTAAATACTATTACCAATTATTATTTAAATGTTAATTTTAATACGTAAAAAATATGTTAAAAGTCAAATTAACAATTATAATTAACAATTGTGAATTAACATGAACTTAGATTTCAACATAATCATATTCTCTTAGTGAGTACTTGCTCACGAAAAACATAATTTTTTTCATAATGTTTTGAATATTTTAAATATTTTATACTCTAATGAAAGTGTTAGAAATGTGTTTATCAAAAAGATTTTGATAGTTTATGAATAAAATAATTTTGAATTTTTAATATAAAAAATTTATGAAAAAATTAGCAAGTTAGTGATTTTTAAATATTAATAAAAGATAAAATTGATTAAAAGTATTTTCAAGTCTAGTATAAATTATCATTAAAAATTTATTATTTTTAAAATAATAATCTTATTTTCATACTTTAAAATTTAAAGCTTACAACTCAAAGCTCAAAGCTTAAAAATCAGCTCTTTAAAAGCTAGTATTAAAAATGTACAGCAAAATTAATATTAACAAAATATGGTAAAATTCCTTTTATCAAAAAATTACAATGTTACTAAAAATGATAATTAATAATGTAAAAAAATTGCTTATCCTTGAACTTTTAATTAAAAGAAATTGTTAGAGAAAAAATACAAGGAAAAAATAAAAATAAAAGAAATTTATTCTAATAATTAAAACAAATTTATTTAAACGATTATTTAAATGAATGTCCTTGCATTTTTAAATAAAAATCTGTTTAGAAAATCTAAATTATAAAAATTATTTACAATAACAAAGTTGTTTTATACTTTGATTGCATAAAATACTGTAACTATTTTTTATTAAATCTTACGAGTAAAATATTGTATGCTGCAGCAGACATTTTCAGTAAGTTATTTTATTAATGAAGAAAAAAAGAAAGTTTCTTAATTTATTCTAAATTAATCTTGGAACTTTATTAGAAAAAGTTATCTTGTACATCTTTAACGCTCGCAGCAAATCTAACCATTTTCCGTGCTCTGCGTACTGTATTACAATACTTTACGAATATAATATATATATACATTAGCAATATATAGATATAGTTATGTACTGAACTGTCCTCGACATTGCGCAAAGAAGGCAAAAGTTCGCTTGTATAGAAATAGTTATAACAGCATAACGTATAATAGAACGAACGTAACGAAATGAGGTAAAAAAAAAGAAACTAAAGTAAACTGAAAGCTTCGTCCCTTCGACAGGTGGCTCCGTGTAGCGGTAGTTATACCAGTAACTTTCTAACTCTCGCATATTCTGAAGGAGGGAAAACCAACCAGGATAGGAGCAAAATAGAAGGATGAAAAGTAGAAGGGAGAGGAAATAAAGCAGCAGCAGAGCAGAGCAGAGCAACAGCAGCAGCAGCAACAGAGCAGAATTTTCAGGCGCACGGTAACCCCTGCGCTGTAGAGTCGGAGTGAAAGAGGAAGAGAGAGAGAGAGTAAGTGTATGTATGTACCACCCCCTGGAAGCACGTCCACACGACGACAAGGCAAGCCCCCACCGTATATGCGGCTCGCTTTAACTCTCAGTGTCAGCGCTTCCGCCGTTGCGTTCACGTGTCTCTCTTTTTCCCTTCGGTTTGATAGACTATTAAAAAAAGAAGAAGGAGACGCGCGCTATTAGTCGCGCTTTTATTCATTTATTATTTACAGTTTGATTATTCATTGATATCTGTATAAAAAAAAATTTTTATTTTATTATCTTTTTTTTTGTATTTTCGTTTAGCTTTTTTTAATTTGCAAAAAGAAGATAAAGTTTTGAGAAAAAAGAATTTTTCCATATATACATTATTATCAATTTTTTAAAAACTTGAACTTATTGAAACTGGAAAAAAATAATGGTGCTTGTTTGCTCTTAAGTCTGACCAATTTCAAAACGAACTACTTGTGACGTGTTTTATTGTGAATCTGGACAGCAATTTGATCCTTAAAAAGGATAACATTAAAGTAAAACTTACATAGTCTCATGCGCCAATTAATAAATGTACAATTTCATTGTGAAAAAGGGAAATAAAAATTTTCCGATCGTATGTAAAGAAAAAGCAATTTGTGCTATAGTTCCGGCGCTATTCGTAATAGAATAGGAAAGAAGTTTTGCTAGCGGCGAGTATAGCGCTTTATTTTTCGCTTTTATATACCTTATAAGTTGTCCAAAGGCCAAGTTGCGCAGGAGCTTTTCAGCCGAAGGGGGTGGGCTCGTGAAAATTTGACGAGCCACGCGCGCGCGGCACCCACTTTTCGATGGGATACCCATTGAATTTTCATGGTCCAGGTTGAAAGAGCAATATCGGAGGCTTTCATCAAGTGAAGTCAAAAATAAAGTGGAAAAGAAAAAGAAAATAAACAAAAGGAAGCCCAACTTGTAACAAAAGGTCATTTTGGATCTTGATTTATTTAAGATTATTTTGCGATTGCTTCATGTAGCCCATTTGTTTTGTTTTGTTTTTTTCTTTTTATTCTTTTGTTTTCTTTCGACAACAGCAAAAAAAAAATATTACGGTGCGTTTCGTTGTGAGTTCTTTTAGTGGCCCGAGGGATTTCGCACTTAAATATTTCTGAGCTGCTTGAATAGACTGTATATTCAAAACTTTTATACGTAAGTAAATTATATTTATTTAAGAGCTTTTACTTTTAATTTGCATAATTTTTAAATAATTCAACGACATAAATTGAAAAATTTTAATGAAGTTAAAGGCTTTTGTAAATATTTTAGTTTTTAAAATGTAAGATAAACATCAGGGACCCTCGTTAAATTAAATTGTTTCTCTATTTTTATGTCTCATTTATACGATAAAGTCTTGAACGTAGATATGGCTTATTTTAAAAGTAGGCAAGTCATTCACTTAACACGTGATCTTACTTTTTTTCACCTATAAGAATTAACGACGTAAAACCAAAAATAATTTTTTAAACGATCATCCCCTTAGATATTTTAAAAATATACGCTAATTTGATTATCACCTTCTTCTTTTGTCAGGTATTCGAAATGCTTAGAATTATAATCGGATAAAGGAGTTACAGAAGCCGATTACTTGTATACGTATTATGTATTTTCGAAATTTGAAAATATCACGTAATATTAACACACATTAGGAATATTTATTTTTTTATCATTAAGTATCATCAAGGTAAATTAATAAATTATCATTTTTTAATTTTAATCTAGCCATAAATTTATTTTCTATATTTATAGATAAGAGTGTAAAACTTTTAGCCCTTAGTGTGAAAATTTTGGGTGTCCTACGAAGCTCTGTATCCTCTTGATAACTCAAACATTTAAAATTTGATCAAATGTTTAACTCTGTAATTATATTAAAATTCAAGCAAAATTAATGTTAAAATTTGAAATTAAAAACAAATTTCAAAACTTATAATTATATATAACAGGAAAGTGAAAGATGTTTAAAAATTAATTTATTTTTATACTTTTTGTTTCTCTTTAGGTTTTCAATTTAAATCCCCTTGAGCAAAAAATATAATATTACTCAAGCTAATGAAATAAAATTGCAAACTTTTATAAAGCAATACGTTATAACGTTGAAATCTCGATTTATGAAATGACGATTCTCATCGTTTTCTCATACAGCCAATAATCTACCTCGAAATACAATGAAAAATCTATATATTATATATTATACGAATTTAATTTTATAAATTTGTTAGAACATTTCAATTAATGACATATTTGCATGTCAGTTTCTTTACTAGTACCACATTAGGTGGGTTTTATATTAATATTGAATTATAGTACTGAAGTATAGTTGGTGCTTGAATTGAAACTAAAATATGAAAAATAACTTAAATTACTTTAAATTGTTTGATATTTCTTCTATTATAAGAAATAATGAATTGTTTTTTTATAATATAAGTTATGGAATACATTTTTAACTATTTCAGTTCTATTACAGACGAAATCAATTTATATAATATACTGCGTAGGTAAAATTATTTTAATTTTTTTACGCAACATAGGTATGTATTTTATATAAAATAAAAGAAATATGAAAGTTTATATAAAAGTAATTCATATGCAAACATAACATCATTAATTAGAAATTATATTTAATTTTTACGTAATTAGAATAGAAATACTAAGTATCGGAACAAAAGATACATTTTATTGCATTTATTTTCGAAAAGTTGAAACAGCTAGTTTATCTATATATTTTTACATTTACATTTTGGAGTGTAAAAGAAACATGTTTTTATAACGTTGTTTTAAAGACCGTTTGTTATGAAAATTTCTCTAAAAGAGTATAATAGAGAAAAATGAAAAACCGTGAAGATTTTTAATCTATTTTTAATTTGTTAATATCTTATAACAAAATTTTTTTTAATGCAAATATATATCCATTTAAAAAAAAACATTTCATTTTTGCAATAAATAATTCACAATATAAAAGTATTTTATTTATATTTCACGAATAAAATCGAAAGGATGTAGATAACAAAAGTCAGATTTATAAACTAAAATTTTTGCAAACATTTGATAACCCAAAGAAAAATTTATACGTTTTAAATTAATAAAAACGAAAAGTAAAAAAGATTGAATTTTTCCACACTAGTATACATTGAATGTCCTAAATTTTTAGTTTTCTATATAAAAATCTTACTGTCTCATTAAAATTTGAGATCTAGTACTTTGCTAAATCAGATAAAGTTTTATATTAAAATTTTTATTTAAAATTTTTTCCATTCACGACATAGAAAGTCTGATAACATATGTCATAATTTCGCAATATTATTTTCCGACCTTATTTACAGTTGGAATAATTTTTAAGTACTTATTTTTAATTTTCATATTTCCATAGAGCTTTCATTCACAAATCTTCTAAAAATTTTCATTATGTTCTTCTGTAATGTAAAAATAATTAAATTTCAAAATAAAAAGCTAAATTGTATTAAAAATACTTTACTAATATAAGTTTACTAATTTAAATTAAGCTTGACAAAAGCTCAGGAAAGTTAAAATAACGGTTGAATTTCCGAAAGATGTTCAAGGTTCAAATTTTATTTGAATCGAATAAATATAAAGTTATAAAAGCTGAAAGAAAAATCTGTTTAAAAGTTTCAAGTGAAGGAAATGGAGTGAAACATTGAATATATATGGTTTTGAATAAAGAATAATATTTCAGAAAGACAATCCGTATGTGCTTTGAAACCTCTAGAGCTTCGCGCGATGTCGATAATCGCTGTGCAAAAGAGTTTTTCCTTTTTCTTTGTTTTATCTTTTATTTTTTTGCACTTTCCTTTATTTTTTATCTAGGGCGCTTTGTTATATATAAGCATATAAACATTTTAACGACGAATTATATAGCAAAAGAACATATTGTTTCGCATACAGTTTGTTTTGTCCGGCTTCCTCGACCCACTTTTCTTTCTTCGATTGACCAACTAGAAATGCGATACTCGCGACGACGACGATGTGAAGCTCTAACCAAGAGAGTTGCAAGGGTTTTTCTTAGGAAAAAGTGCTTATGCCATCCTACACCTACTCCATTATACTTCTTCTCTCAATATTTTCTTTAGGATTTCTAATCGTTCCGCAAAAAAAAAAAAATAGAAAAATAAAGAGAACAAAAATAAATTAACAAGAAATCTCTTGTCTTCGTCAATCATGTCAAGCTTTAGTTAATCGTGAAATTTTATCAGTGCTTTATCTTGCTCCTAAAGTAATTACAAAAATATTGAGAAAAGTAGTACATCCTTGCCCACATTAATTATACAAAAGTTTACTTTTCCACTGGACGAGTTAGAAAAGTTTGAGCAAAATTTTCTTTAGGCTATAATTTTATAAGTACCTCAAGAAAGAAAAAAAAATATAAAACTCAAGTTTGATGTACATTTAAATTCCACTTGGTACAACTGTAAAAGTATGTATTTTTTAGTGGAAGCTCATTAACATACATAAGCATCTGTGAAATTCACTAAATTGTTAATAAATTGACAATAATTGTTTTTAACGTTATTATTTATGTTACTTTATAGCCTTGAAAAATGAAAATGTAAAAAGTTCATGTAATTAATGTATAAAGATATGCGTTTTATATTAAACTTTGATAAATATTATAATTTTCAAACAATATAGTCGTTTTGTAACGTCGATTTTTTGCGTTTTGCACCTCAAACTAAATACACGCTAAAAGTTTCTTGCACTTATAAGTAAGTTAATCGTGCAAAAAGAATGAAAAAAAAACAAAAGGAAAAGTTAACTTGAATTATTTAGTTGAATTATTCATAAGTTTGTCGTTATACAGTATTTTCATTAAAGTTCTGCAGGGTACACAGAGTAACTCGATTGTCAAGGACGAGAAAATCATAGTTATTGCGTGAATTTCTCTTATCTATCGTATAAGAGAAATACCTTTCCATTAATCAACGTGCAGAATGACCCAGTGACATTCAGAAATCAAAGAGAGGACACGACTGTTTGGCTTTCTCGTTGATCTCCAAACCCTGCCCCTTCTCTACTCCCTTTTCTTTTGTCTGTATTCCGTGTATGCATGTTTGTGATTTTCGATAAATTTCCAATTTTCCCAAAACGACATTCTAGGTCGTGAATGAATGTTATTTTCAAACCGATCGCTATACACGTAAGTCTCGAAAACACGTTAGGCCTTATCGATGCTCTGCCAGTAATTTTATTGTTTTGTTAAATTAATATTACTTTTTTTTTCTATTGATCATCATTCCATTTCAACCCTCTATATTTGTATAACATGTTATATTCGCATTACAATGGATAGTTCAAAAAAAGAATAGAATCAATATTACTTTTGTTATTGTTTTTTTTTTCAACACAATCCTTTTATAGATTCCAAATATTACTTTTATGCATTACAAAAATTTTTCGTTTTTTTATTTCTACGAAAGCAACATTCTTTTATTACACTCTAATAAATATTTCATATACGTCATGAAACCTTTTAAATACACTTTTATATGACAAAAATGCTAAATTTAAAAAAAAAAGAACTTATTTCAGTGTTTAAAAACGAAAAAATTCGAGATGAAATTTTAATTGCTGTTTTAAATATTTTAAAATTTATTTGTTTCAAATTTACATAAGACCGTTCCTCTTGTATGTATAAACTATTATTTTTAATAATTTACGTTGAAATTTGTAACATTCTTCTTTTTTTCAATATAATATTTAAAAGTTTAAATTGCTTTTTATACATTCAACTCTTTTCTTTTATTCAGTCTCATGAAATATTCCGCGCGAGTTGTATTTAAAAAAAAAAAGAAAATTTCAAAACAGCAAAATACAAAATTTTCACAACGTTTTCCACGTAGCATTAAATTTAATTATTCCTTAAGGGTTTTGTTTGCCATTATGTGGCCAGTAAGTGAAACCGTATATACCATGCAGTTATATTATTCACCAGTAAAGTTCAAACAATATAAACGAATGTTCTACATCATGTTGATTTTATGAATTATTATTGTTTTGAGAAGTGAAATCATTCTGTGAATTGAGATATCTAATTAAATTTTGAGTTTGTTTAGGATTACACTGGAAAGAATTTCAAAAATTTACAAATATATTTCAAACTTTTTTTACGCTCTTTCGAATTCCACCTACATTGCTTTTCGAGTTTAACCAATTTTATGGAAAAAAATTTCAAGTGAAAAAATTTCAATCATTCGTATTGATGTTTATATTCCGAGTCACTTCGAATTTGAATTTATCCGTTCAACTTCACATTTTTTTAATACACCAAGTTTTGCGAATTTTTTGGTTGTATAGAAGAAAATCGTAAAATACGGCTATGCCCGTGCACGGTCACTTGTGTTTCTTTTTTCGTCCGTAAAAAAATATTACTCTCGGTACAAATGTTCGTTAGCAATGTAGTTGCATTGAACATAATTTATAAAATGTCATTTCAAGTATAAGATTTTTAAAATAAAAGGAAAATATATAGTTTTTACGTTGCCAATATCAAAAGACAATTTCACTATGATACATTAAAAATGGAAAAAAATTAGTACTAAAAATTATTGCAACTTCACTGAAATGTTTCTGAAATTAAAATTTATATACAAATTTGTTTTCTATTTCGTTCAACTTATATTGATGTCAAAAAATTATAAGAAGAAAAAGTTGATGTATTAAATGACATTTTTTCAAAGCGGTAAAAGAGTTTTTATCAAGTTTTAATTAACAATTTTTTTTTCAATTACAAAAAATATCATTATTATGGTTATGCTATATAATTTTCAGCAATCGTTGGTTGGACAACAGATGCTATTATTTTATTGATATGTGGTGTTATCATAATAAAGAAAAAAAGTGGTACAGAAAATTTATTTTTGTTCAAATTGTAACTAATTTCACGTCACTGGTGTCACCAGATAAATTGGAGAAAAAATATAAGAAAATATTGAAAAATAGCACTTTTTTCATCCTCCGTCGCGATAACGCCTCCTGTGGTGTATTTTAAAGATACCACTTTTTTCCTTTCATTCCTCGATATTATTTTTCTAAGTAACTAGAATATTGTTGTCAAAATAAAATTTCTGTTATCAATTCATGTATAATAATTTTATAAAGTCTAGTTTATTAGCCTGTCTTATTTCTCAATGACATTAAAGTAAACTTCAAGAAATTGAATTTTAATTAAAAAGAAAGTCAAAATCTCACTCTAGCATAAAATTTTCAAATTGTCATGTTAACAACGCACATTTCATGTCAAGTGTTTTTTTTGGATGTTTTCAAAGTGACCGCATAGATAAAACCTATTGCAAATTCAATCAGCAGTCAAAGAATCGTAAACAGAATAATGCGTGTCTGAGGGTCGTAAAAAAACAAGTATTGTCAAGACGTTAAAAAACTGATGTGTAAAAATTGTTGACGTGATACAAGTACGCGTTCGGGGAGACATTTCGTAGCTAGCGTTGTGTAGGCTGCAACGGTACCTCTTACTTTTTGCGACGTAAATCGAAAGAAAAAAAAATCCAGGGGAATCTAAAGGAAACAAAAAAAAGAGATAAAAAAAGAAAAGAAAAAAGAAGAAAGAAGCAACGAGTATTGTAGTAGATAGAAAGAGAAAAGAGCTAGACATCAGCTACCCTCGTGCTTATAGTATATAGATATTGAGAACAAGGACGAACAGCCGAGGCGAAGTGTCATTGTATATATATATACACATATATACCTTTATATATCTTATATGAGTGTCGAATGTATACGAGCTGATAGACGACGAGCCTCCCCAATAGTCGCAATATCGAGGGTCAGCGAGCGCGTGCACATATACATTAGACGTGTGTATATACACATGAGCTCTTTTTATATCTATACATAGAAAGTTGAGAAGTTAGTGTAGGTGGGTTCTTCTCTATCTGTTCACCGAAAATGTTCTCGAGAATACGATTTTCGATTTGACGATCTTGACGGAATCGGTTACTGGAAGGAAATGTTGTTAGAGAATAGGATATAACTATAACACCTAAGGGTCACTGCTGATTCTCCTTTTCTTTATTTTTATTTTAAGAAAAAGGTTTTCGGAAGGTGTGATGTTCAACCTTTTTTTAGCAACATTTTTCTTTAACAATTGTTTGGTAGATATTCAGTAAATAGATATTTTTAATGAAAAATAAAATAAATTTCAAATTTTGAATTAATATTATTTTTAAGTTTAGAATATTTATACAATATCAAGTTTAAAATATGGAAAGAATTTTAAAATTTCATGAAAAAAATATTCTATTATTCAATCGCATCAAGAGTTTTTTTTATTAATTTTTCTCAATAATTCATGAAAATAATACAATACATTCCAAATTTCAATGTAGATAATATCTCTATTATATTATTGTACTATTAAACACCATTTATTTCATGAACCTTTCACATATTATTGAATTAAACTAGTGCAGTTTCCGGCAGTTTCGCTATCGTACAAAAGTCATTAGTAGAAAATCACTTGGTAACGTACGACATTAAACTTTTCGATGGATCAGTCAAAAGTGCAAGAGTAACATGCTCATCAGGTTTTGTTCCTAAACTTATCGTCGAAAGTTAATTTATTTCTCGATATTGTTAAAAATATGGGAAAAATTATAGGATATATATTTATAAAATTATAAACATCGCTTGTTATTAACGCATAATTGATTGCATCATATTTTACTATAATGTGAATAGTTTCGTGAAGTTAAGCGATTATCCATTGATCTTTTTAATCATAATTATGTTATAATACGATATAATAATTTCTTTAGTGCATAATAAGAAATTGTTTAAAAAAAACTTGATCAGTAACAATATTTTCGTCTAGTAACACCTAAAGGTCATTAATATTTCACATAACAGCTTAAACTAATGGAGTATTTAAATATTTAAAGTTACGAGAGGATACTGAAGATCTTAGTAATTACCGTAGTTCTTAAGCAAGCATCTTGTTAAAAGTAAAATTTTAATTGGTCTGTGGAGAGAGAGTAAGGGAGTGTAAAATTTAAATCTTAACAAGTACTATCTTCAACAGATTGAATATTAAACAATTAATTTTAATTAATAGCCAGGTATCGATTCTTCTTCGATGAAAATCAATTTTCTATAACAATACGATGCAAACTTGAATACTATTGATTGAGTTGGGTTAACAACAATGTTTTGTTATTTCAGGTTTTGTTGAAAGATACATTTGGTTTGGTTACAGCAATTGATTCTTTTTTTTTGTAAAAACCGCAGACAGATATTGCCACAAACAAATTCATTAGTTTTCTGCATATGGTTTTGATTTTCGAATATTGTATTTTTACATGCACATATTTTGTTGTCACATCAAAATGATTGACATAATAAAAAATTTAGTTTTTTATAAAATTGTGTATTCATAATAAAATTCAAAAGAGCTTTCAGAGAAAGTTCAAACTGTATTTTTTTTAATCGTAATGAACTTTAGTCAAACACTTAAAACATATATTACTTTAATTGGAATAAATCATGTAAAATTTCATACTACAATATATAGAATTATATTAAAAGTATTTATAAAAATTTAAAAGTATTTTAGATAATGCAGGATTTATTTAAATTAAGTACATTAAATATTTATAGCATAATTTACGTTCTAGTATTTACTTACTCTAAACTATAGCAGACGCTTCGTCTTGTAAACCGATATTTCGGAGAAGCGTATGCATAATAGACGCATATGCATCACCTACCCTTTAAAATATATATATACATATACATATAAAATATATATAAGAAAATGCGCTCGCGTCGAAGGTATAGGTGTAAAAGCAGCAGTTTGTTTTCACGCGATTACTATATAGTTCGTACATAGAAATCGCGTATACACAAAGTTTCGTAAACTCTAATAAATGGATCGACGACTCAACTATCGATACATGTATGTATATATATACATATATAGGATGCGGTGAGAGAAAAGCCGCGCGTATAACGGATGACAAATGTCGATAGATTCCGATAGCTAACTGCTTGTATAGTCATCTTTCTTAATGCTTAATCGGAAAATCTGTTACACATTTTTTTTGCATTATGCATTTTAACTTTGAAATAACTCTTGTTTGATATGCATCCGCTCGACATTTTTCATTTTATTTTATTTTTTCATCATTTTTTTTTCTTTTGTCGTATTTTTTTTCCATGAATTTGAAAAAGTTTGCCAGGATAGAGACTATGGAAAGAGAAAGAGATGGTTTATATGATATAGCGAAGCGCGAACGAATGGAATCTTCGATTGCTCAATTTCAAGCGTATCGTCACTATACAATAGATTCTGGCAATTTTAGGCGGAAGCCCATTCTTTGTTGAGAAACAAGCTGATATAGGTCAAACTTTGAAAAGATTTTTTTTTTCGTTACTTTCATGATTTATTAGAGAAATAGGATTGTAAAAACGTTGATAGCTTGACATTTATTCATACAACTGGGTAATTTAATAACTGAAAACAGTAATTTTATCGTACAACAAAAATTGAATATTGATTTTCGAAAATTTAATTTTTATATTGATTTATTAATCTAACAGATAATTATTATTCTTTTTTTTAGAAATTTTTTATTATTGAAATTCTTAAATCAAAAACTAAAAATTTTCTTTGTATAAATTATTTTTTCAATTGTTTACTTTATACTATATTCAATTTATTTCTAAGATCAAAACATTTCTATTTTGTTATCCTAAAAACGATCTTGCAAAAAGATTTTTTGATACCTTTGTGTTATTTGACTGCAAAGCACGAATAACAAATAATTTTAACCTGAAAGTAAAATATATAAAAATTTAACTAAAGTTACGCAAAATAAAAAGAAAAAAAAATAGCTAAAATTTTCCTCACGTCCAAATAGAAAACTGAAACTTGCTCGCTCAGAAGCTGAACCTGCAAATCTGAAAAGAAAGAAGAACTTGGAGCTGAAAACTCTTTGTACAAATCTTTGCCTTTTTCTAATTCAAAAAATTCTTTAAATGTAGCAAAGTTTTTTCCAGATTCAACTTTTTTATATTATAAACAAAGCTAGAGTGTTTTAAAAAAATATGTGTACAGCAACAAAAGATTTGTTTGTTTAAAGAAAATACTCGTTTTTTTGCTTTTAAAATAATTTAATAAAAGAAGAAATAAATACTAAAAATTTTAAAACAGATTAATGTTGAAGTAATTATAAATTTTAAAAATTCTGGACTCGTAATTCAGACTACAAGTTATTTGAAATTAGCAAAGAATATACGTAAAATTATACTGAAAAAAAAATATTGTAGCTTATTTGCAGTTGATACTGTAATCATTGTTAAAGTACAATGGTGTGTAATATTGTAGCTTATTTGCGCTTGTTACTGTAACGATTGTTAAAGTACAATGGTGAATAATTGAGTAAAATTTTTTATTAGATATATCATACCGAATGAAATAAGCAAAAATTCGAAATTCTGTACAGACAAACGTTGAAATTGATTATGTGATCCGGAAATAGATAAAATTTCATATTTACAAAGCCTTGCTCACCTCTTAATCAATATATGTAAATGGCACGTGTGTGTATATGAACGCGTCAGAATACAAACAAGTCGATTAAATATCCTTTAGATTATTTTTACGTGAGTACGAAGCATTACTAATTACTTATACGGCATGATATCCCAAAGGGAACGTATTTATATCGCAAACAATTTTTTTTTATTGCTTTTGGTAATTCAAAAATTTAGCAATCATATTACGCGTTATCAAATATTAAATAACACGTCGATTAAAAAAATTAGATAAAGTACGATACATTATGTCTAACAATTGAATATAAATATGAAAAAATTTATGGAAATTTCCATTCTTGAAGATAATATGTTAATGTTTTGCCATTTTTATACTGCTTCGTATTAAAAAAATTTTTATTTATTCTAGGTATCATTAAAAATGTGTGATTATAAGTGAATTAAAAAAAATTGTTCTTTTCGAAAATATATCAATAATTTTATAAATACATATTCGTTCTTTTATCAAAATAATTGTTATTATTAAAATGAAAAATTCGTGTTTGTTGAGTAGACGTCATACATTCGTTGTTTATAATGTAAGTTAGTCAGAAAATATTACGCATTATATTTATCCGATTCTAGAAATTTGCTAATATTAGTAATTTATAAAAATTTTCAATTCAAAGTCCACAATTGTTATATTTTAACATTTAAAAAGAAAACCAATAATAATTTTAATTCTTTTAACCAAGAATTTTTACAAATACGATTTGAAATTCTGTGAAATGATACGAACTCACTGTTATAAATTAAATTTACTTGAATGATTTTTGTGAAATTTTATTCCGAATGTTCTTTTTGATCTAAAAGCTTGACTTATCCAATCTTTCTATTTCCAGCCTATGAACTAAAATAGAAAAGCAAAGAATTTCAATTGTCTTTCAGAAATTTAATCGACAGTGTCTTTTCATATAAAACGATATACGGCTGAGGTTGTTTGATTGTTAGTGATGTCTATGCGTGTGTGTATATATACATGATAGCATACGACTTAAAATCGATAAGCCGCTTAGAATTCTCATTGTGTGTTAGACTATGTAAATAGTGTAGTATTTCGTATATCTGTTCATTCGCCTGGGTGGTAGCCAGCAACGCATTGGTAACAAACGTATTTCTCTCTCTCTCTCTCTTGCTCTTTCTCTTTATATACGTATAAAGCCTGTCCGAATATCCCTTCATGAAGAGAGGAGCTTTCGCTTCAACCCCTTCGGACGCTGTCGTGCGCAGCGTTAGATTCCGAAGTTAATTTAACTGTCGACGACGAGGTAGAAGAGAAGAACGCAACCACGCGTTTCACAAGAGCTTCATGTTCATTTTACTGGAATTTCATCCCTCTCTCATTTCTCCCCCCCGCCGTTTCTATTCCAATGCCCAAGCTTATTCAATGCGTTTCAAAGCTTCAACAATCCAACTTATGATTCTTTATAGATTTGATTATATAACGATTCATTAGATTCGGAAAACATTCCATCTAGAGAATAGAATTCTCTATATTTTGGATCATTTTTTATTATATGTTTGTTCTTTGTATTATACAACTGATATTCTCGTGCAGGGTTCGTTTTTTCAACAGAATCTAATTATATTTTGCGTAACCTTCTATGTTTAAACATTATAATTTTGATGAAATTCAATAATTTGTGAATATTTACTTGCTATCAGACACTTTTACGAGCTTCAAATTACTTCAATTAATCCATCTATTGATTTTTTAAAATTTTATAATCAATAAATTATATTTAAAAAATTAGTATCATTATAAAAGAATTTTTTTTAATTTTATGATAAAACTTGTTTATATTATCATATTTTCACAATATTTTGACAATAATATACCACAAATCAAATACATTAAGGCCAATATATATTCCTTGGCTAATTTCTTACAGCAAAGAAAGTTTTATTTATACAACATTTATGTTCGACTTCTAGCAGAATGTGGTTTATATTACCGTGATTACATATTTTTTTACAGTAGACTAAAAAGTCAAATTTCATGTAATTAAGAATCTAATCAGTCATAATTAACGATAAATAAACAGATATGATTCTTGCATATAATTGAATTAAAACTGTAGCGAGTGTATTACTTAATTAAATAATAAATGTGTCGGCAATGCATTAATAATAAAACTTCATTTTAATATTTGTTTGTCACTTACTCTGAAGGATTTTAAACTGAATTACAATTAAAGTAGTAAAGTACACAATGGCCGTGGATACGATAGGAGCTGTGAAAAAAAGAAAGAAAAAAAAATATATAAAAGGAAGGCGTACGTGCTATAGTTATAGTTTTAAAAGGTGCGGCTTATATGACTTAGTTTTCCCTCTGGTATTGTACGCGCGTCGACATAAAAAACAAAAAGAAGAAGTAGAAAAAAAAAATAAATACACTCAAGCTATTGTGGTGGCTTAACTATTTTATAGATGTATACTTCCGTTGTGCTGAGAGCCTACACAAATGCTTCATTATTATCTGACCTAATTTACTTTCAACTTACTTTAACGTCAAATTTTTCGAAGTTTTTCAGAAGCTATTTCTTTTTATATAAGCACTTTACCAAGAAGTATTCCCCAAAAAATTTTTGTATATCAAATATTTGTAAGGTTAAACAGTAATTGAATGTATTTAACAAATGCTTACAATTGATAACTATTAAAGAGTCATTAAAGGGCTATTAAGATTAAGCACTAAATTTACATTTGTTATAATTTTTATTTTAAGTCATTAGATGAACAAATTTTTTATATATGTATCTAAATACACACACGCGCATACTGGCACGTTTAACAATCAGAATTAAATTAAATGAATAGTTTACAGCATATATACGACTAAATCTTAAATGATATTCAGAGTTATATTATACTATTTCACTTTATTTTGCGTGTTTCTATTAACTTAGAGTATATCTTGCAATTACAATAATTGACTCGCAAATTATTAGAAAACCGATTATCAATATTTATGTCACATTAAAGAAGAATTTTGAAGTATCTATAAAAGACTGTAAGTATTTTAGGCTCGTTGCCAAAAATTTCGCTTGGGCTAGTATATACTTAACAGTAGAAAATTTACCTCTTATAAAATTGCGAATCATTCCGCGGTAATTCATAAAGTTTCTTTTTAAGGCTTTTTTTTTAAATTTAGCTAAATTGAAGTCGTTGCGTTCTAATAAGCCGTGTCCTTTGAAAATCTTTTTCTATTTCTCTTTTTCTTGTTTCTTTTTTTCTTCTTCTCTTTCTTACTTTTAAGGCCTTACGTTAGGGCTTATCCTTGATTCAAGAAAAAGCTCTATCGCTTCTTTCTTTTGCTTCTTTTTTTTTGGATTTGAGTGAGGTAATCTGAATTCTAATGCTATCCTATAAAATGCGAAATAAAAAAAAAGTATATTTGCATGCAAAGTGTACATTAAGTCTTCATAACGATGATGCAAGAAAAAGTTGCTCAAAGTAAAAATCTTTGCCTGATATATTTTATTTAAATGTCTTTGTCATGTAAATAATATTGATCTTCTCAAAATGCAATAGTTAACACTTCGGCTATTTAATTTCAATGCTGATTAAAATGATTTACCTTAAAGGGAAAATTTTCATGCTTTATTTATTCATGAAAATGATTTTTCAATAAACTTATAGCTACATTTTGAGTCTCGTTTTTACCTTTTCACTAGATTTAAATATTTTAGAGAAAGAATCCGATCAATAATTTGAATATTTAAAGAAATATATAAATTATATAAAATTCTCGAATAAATTTTAACGTTAAACTTAACTTAACGGTAAAATATTTAAATTGATAAATTGTAAAACTCTTATTTATCCAAAAATGTATTGAAATTTCTATAGTTAGGTATATAAACGAATAATCAAAGCAAAAAAATCATGATAAAATTTTCACAAACTCATCTTTTTTAAAAGTTAAAACTTATATATTTTCTATAATATTAAACGTCTAGAATCTTCAAAAACATTTTTCAACAATTTAAAAATCAAATATTTATTATTAAAAGAAATATCTCTTTAAAATTTTACGACTTCAGATGGTGTTTTTCCTGAACTTTTTTTTTATCTAGACTTTTGAATTTTCCAAGAAGTTTAAATATTCTGGTCGCATTTACGTTTCCTTTGAAACGTGAGATTAATAAAAGTAATATTATTATACATAATATAGCTTAACAAAAAGTCGTAAAAATAGAAAATAATTACAACACTTGATGTTGGAAATTTCGTAATCGTGGCACTAATAAGCAATCGTAAAAGACAGCCAACATCAAAGATTCAAGCCATATGTAAAGCATTAGTGAACACATTCAAAAAGCTCTTAACATCAACGTTCAAAATTTCTTTTGACCAACTAAATGAAATATTAGGTGCTCTTGATATTTTTTCTTTTAATTTTTTGTTTTTTTTTGTTTAAAAACAAATTGCCGATCGTAAAATCATAAGATATATGATTTTTATATGGGTATTTAATTTAACGTTTAATAAAAGCATTCGTTACGATAAAGATTTATTAGTTGCCATAATCGAGAAGGTCATAATAAAATAAAATTTATTCAAATGTCCGATAACGTCTGGATGAGGTGAGAAAATGAAAAAGTACATATAATGGTTCATGAATTATTATCGAGCAATTAAATCTTCATATTAGTTCCGATAAGATATACGAGAAATTCGTAATCCTAACCGGCATTTTCACACTCTTTTTTTCTTATCTATAACAATCGGTTATTGAACGTTAAATTTTTATTGTTCGGAAAATAAAATTTATTTTATATTAAACTTTTTTTTTTAATTCTTCTTATCAAATTTTCGTTATTATTCCACAATCAAGATACAAAATCATTTACTTTTACATATTTTCTAACAATTATTTTTAAAAGTTTTATAATTATTACAAAAATTAATAAAAATATGATTTGTGATATTATCAATTATAGAAATCAATTATAAATAAATGTATTCTGTTTTTTATGCAATCATATGCATTCATTCATTTTGTACATACATATTCGTAATGGTTTATACAAATGTAAAATGTTATTACAAAAAAAAACAATTTTCAGTGCTATGTAGAGAAAACTGAATAGTTTTTTTAATGTAATTATTAAAAAGACAAGTCAATATGGATCAATAGATGTGAAGATAGGTTTCGAAAGGTCAATTTCTTTTGGAATTACTAGATTCCAAGTATTTTCATAGCATCATTGGCCTTAACGTTTTATGGCCAATAATATGTAAAAATAAATTTTATACCTATTTGTTTTTACGTTTTATACCAGTTATTATACTTTAAAATTTTACATTCTTATGATCAATTTTTCTTTCATACTCTCATAAATATTGTACGTATTGTTATAAAATTTATATATAAAAAAACAACAACGTATTTCATGTCAAATCTTAAACTTACATGAATTTCATTCATAGCGTTTAAAATAACAATGAATTTTAAATTTTAAATGCAAAACTGACATAAAATTTTTAGAGTTATTAACATAATATATATTGAGCATCTTTTCTGCTAAAATATTTACATAAAAATATTATTTCATAAATCTTTAAAAATATATTCAATCCGTTACTTATGTATCTGCCCTTATATGCCATCCAAAATTTAAAGGGTTATGACAAAGAAAATTCAAATTCAAATATTGGACAAATGTAAATGGTGAGTATAATAATGTAAACATAGAAAGACACTTTTGCCTGTTAAAAATTTTCAGTTTTATTTTTTTTTTCATTTTCATTTTAAAAAGTACATAACATACGAAAAATTTAATTTTCAATATCATTATATTTTTAAATATAATAGTTTTTGTTTTCTAAATTAGGGATTTTTTATAAGCGTTCAAAATATTATTATTTCATATAAGTTACATGGCACAAGCATAGATTACGATAAGATAATGAAAGCTTTTGAAGTGTTCGATTCTCTAAGTCTAAATATATTTTTATAAGAGTGTAAAAATATCTAAAAATACATTACACACACGAACACACGCACAGGCATTATCGCACTTATATATAATCTTATTTATAAAACTGATAATCAAAGTAAATCTTTAATCTCATTTAGACCATACACCACGCAAGGTAGAAAATAGCCTTACAGATTTTTTAAGCTTCAAATAAGCCGTGTACATAACAAAATTTCACTTTCTAAATGAAAAAAAAAAATATTTCAAGTGCAACGGGTTAAGGTTTTAAGTAATCATCAATAAAAATAATTTTATTTTTAATAACATTTCAAATCAATATTTTTACAAAAATACATTTTGTAGTAAGTTACATTACTATTTCATTCATCCAAAACCTAAATCTTCCCTTGATAAATCATGATGATCATCAAATGTATCTTTGTCATCCAGAGAGAGAGACAAAAAAATATAAAACTCAACATAGACAGATGAGTGAAAATACACTTCAAGAAGAATAAAGATAACAAAACCATCGCGCATAAGGCGATAATTTACGATAAAAAGTTAGAGTTCGCAAATGTGCGTGTTTTTTTTTCGTACGAAGTAGTTTTTCGTAAAGATTTCACATTGACGCACAAAGTCTTAGCACGACTATGCGCGACTATAAAAATCATACGACGAAACAGCGTATCTGCCGGTTTGGTTTCTTTTTACGGTTCATTTCGAAAAAAAAAAAAAATCTTATCGCTGCAGAAAGTAAAACGTGCCAAAGCGAATGCAAAATTACACTATCGTAGCCGCCCATAACTAAGATATAAATTCTTGATTTTTTTTAGCTCTCCTTTTTCATGTTTTTTATTACCACCATTTAGATACAGTATAGTTTTTCTGAATCCTATGTCACTCGTGCGGCTTCCCTTGCATTCTTCTTACATCCCTCATACCTACTTATTTGACCTTCGGTTTCTTTTTTATTTAACTTTTTTTATTCTCCTTAAGATTTTTTATTCAAGGGTAGGAAAAAATTCTTATGTGACCAAGTCTATCGGTATTACTATACTCCTAAGAGGATAATATACATTATGCTAATGAAAGAATAACACACGAAAGATACGCATTTCTGCAAGTACGATAACAAGATAACAAAAAAATATAATAACGTCCAAACGACTGGCGTGTGCGATTTAATATCAAGGACAATATAGATGATATAACGAAATGTATAATGACAATAGATACCCGGTAAAATATCGACACTTGTGATAAAGCATCATGATTATTATACGATATATGGGAGCTGAAAAAAAAAAGTTAGGGAAAATAATTATTGTTTGAAGAAATAGATGCTTTCAGAAATGTATAAGGAATCCTGTAACAACATTTTAGTATAATATATTTTAGAATATAAATATATCAAAAATAAAAGTTTCTTTCTTGCGTTCCTAAAATTTTTATTTGATAGATAAAATTTGATAAGTAAGATATAAAAATAAAATACAAAAGTAATCTTGATTCATTTGGTTATAAAATCTACTACGTATGGAATTGAAAATATTTTATTGACCAAATAAATATACATATTAATATTATTTTTGAAAACTAATCATTATAAAGCTCATTGTAACAATTTCAACTTAAAACAAGTAAAAAGTTTTTAGCAACGACGCTAATATCATGTAATTTGAACTTGTGATTCGCTTCCAACAATTTCCACTATCAGGACCTTCATTTTCTCACTTTTTACGATCGAATTTACAGCTTCTTTTTTTTTTTAAGGAAGCTCGAAGAATTCTCACACTACTTCAAGATTGAGAAACTTTTAAATTTTTACAACTTAATGCCCATAACGATTTTTTCGTAAGGCATCTATAAAATATAACATAGGATTTTCATCCGAGAAAAAGTATTATGTTAGGTTCCAAAAGATTGTTTTTTTTCGACAAAAGTTTATCTGACAAAAATTTCGTTTATGATGGTAATAAATTGCACTTTGTTTACAAAATTATTTTCATTTTATAAACTAACTTTTTTTAACGCTGATTTTATTTTATTAAAACTTCCTTAAAAAGTAAAGTTATTTTATTTGTTTGAACAAATTTTAAATCATAATTAAAATAAATTTTTTATTTTCATGATTATATTTGCAATATATTATCAAATTATATTTTCAATTACTTTATATTTAATTGAAAATATGTTTCATGAAATAAAAAGTTCTACAACTTATAACTGTCATTTTGTTACAATTAATAATATTGTGTTCAACAATTGATGATAAATATCTTTGATTAAACAAAAGACGTCAAAAAATTGCAACAATTCTCATTGTTTGCAATAACAATAATTTCATACAATAAATTATATCGATTTTGTTGACACATCTTATATCTTGTTTTTTCTTTGAATTTTCTCGTTCCATTTTCATTTTCCTTTCAGCGAATTTTATCTTTTCAAATGAGTTCTCTTCAAACTTCTAATTCAAGTTGAAGACATGGAAAAGGGAAACAATCGATTACATGTCCTGCTAAATCCTTACAAATAATGAATTAACAAACTTCGATTTCGAATTTAAACTATAGTTGAGCGAGCATTATTCGAAAAAAAAACTTTTGCTTCGATCGTTACTTTTAGATTTACTTTTTGAAATTTAGATACGAAGAAAGTTCTGTAATCAATATTAATTTACTTCTATTATACGTAGTATAAACTTTTCTTATTATCAAAAATTAATAAAATGTTGAATGAAAACGCCGTTGATTTTATAGTTGTTTAATACTAAATATATTTTTTTTTCATTTGACAAAATTATTTATTTTCTTTTTTGTTTCTAATTTCACTTTGTGTGTTACAAGACTTTAAAGATAAGCTATCGAAAAATAAAGACAAAAAAATTTAATGTAATTATTAAACAATTTATGTGCTTTTTAAAGATACATTATTTCTAAAAGATTCTACGACGGATTTGTTTCATATACATAATAAAGTAGACCGAGATGATCGATGAGGATATAATGAACATGTCAGAAAATAAAGTTTTTCTCTTCGGATTTCTATTTTATCTCACTTATTTATTTATATATGATGCATTATTAAACAAATGTTTTTTTATATATACTCATAAATTAACAACAATATCACTCTGACTATTGCCGTTCTTGGTTTTAATTCATTTTTTTCAAAATAATTAAAAGTTCGAATAATAAATAAGATTTATAGATTATCAATTTTTTATCATCATTTAAACAATATTACTTTTGTTTCAATTTAATAATTGTTAACCCTCTTCTATTTTTCTCTATGAAATAATGAATTCTGTTACAAATGAGCTAGATATGTTCAGAAAATAAAACTGTAATATCTCTAATCTCCATGCGACCAATCATATTCCATACCTAAAAATAAAATAAATTACAATATTTTGTCACTGCACAATTTTTTAGTCTGAAAACATCTCATATATATATTGCTCACTTATTAACGCTTATATTTCATCATTAAGCATTGTAAAAAAAACAAAAGAGTGCTTATAAGGAGCAAAAAACAATGCCATAAGACACTAGTGTTATCTTTCTTATTTTTTTTTTATCACACTGTAGATAGCGAGCATTACACGCTGTAACAAAAACAATTCACAACAATGGTAAGAGTGGCAAACAATACTTACGATGTAATGCTTAGCTATTTTTTTCAAGAGTATAGTAATAGCATAACTACGTCATACAGAAAGCCGAAACGTTAATGGCACGGTATATAAAAAGAAGAACGTGCGTGCGAAGAAGAGTTGGAGAGGGGTGAAAGAAAGAAAGGAAAAAAATACTAGTAAATAAATAGAGCTTTATTCGTGACAACGATTACCAACCAAATGGACGATTGACCGAGACACTGCACTGCTATATGCAACATTAAATACAAAACATTCTAATGTAGGTCAGAAGATAGATAGGTAGATTCTATATGCGCGATATATTAAAACCTCAGCTATATATGTACATACCTTATAACAAACTAAAACCTTGAGAGCAGGGCAGTAAAATCGAACTTATTGAAATTTTATGTCTCGCATAAGGTTTGACAATGACCGTTACTTTATCTATATACAGTAAACCGCTTTACTTGCAATTTTTAAAAAAATCAAATTTTCATTTAACACGAAGCTAATGCTTATGAGTTTTTCATGAGCGTTTAAAAAAAAAAAATAACAACGTGTTTTTTTCCTTTTTTTTCGGGTTATATGTGCGTTGAATTCGTTATGGAGCGGTTAAGCATTTATTTGAGCGAGGACACGCTATAGTTTGAAACTTTTCTTGTTTGTGTTTCATTTCAACATTTTATCATATACAGTCATCATACATAAATTGGTATACTAAATATTATTTTTTAAATAGAACATTAGCGTATGAATAAAAATTGATTTATAAGCTTTATTTATTTATAACTGTTTAATCTAAATATATTCGAAAAAAATACTATTTTAATTTATTTTCATAGAAAACATTTTTTTTATAATAATTATTAATTTAAAAATAAATATTCAATATACTTACAATGTAAATTTTTTATACATTTTTTTTTGTTTTAAATTTTATTTAACGTTGCTGTATTTATGCTATCGTTACGATGCTAATTAGCGACGGAGGTTGTTTTAATGTGTTTGTGAACAAAGCTTGTATCAATCGGTTGCCGCGAACGGGATTCGAACTCGAGTCCTCGAGATTATGAATCCATCGCTCTAGCGACTGAACCATTGAGACCTCTTAATAATTTTTATTGATTTCTTATAAAAATTAGACATTGTTTTCACTAATTTTTAATCGGCTTAATTTATATCTTTGTGCAAAATTTAAAAATATATCCGTAAAACATTTACAAAAATCATTTTGTCCCAGGATCATGATTTTTATGATGATTATCATACAAAAATCTTTTCTGTGTGAGAAATATAAAAAATTTTTACTGTCGATTCAATCACAACAAAAAATCATATAAAAATATAAACTATTAGAAACAAAAATGAAAAAAATAAATGAAAAAAAAAAGAAAAAGTCCAGTTGTTTCAATTACAAAAAAAAAACTTTTACGCATTCTCGTTTCGCCCTCCAGCAATGATACGTCAGAATAATATTCTCATAGCAATCTTCACTTCCCCTTCTAGCCCTTTTCATATTTCCTCTTCATGTTTTTTTTTTCTTTTTTATCCTCGTGTGATATAAGCTGTACATATGAAACCGCTAGCGAGATTGCTCATTAGCATAGCTTTTCGTATTTCCATCTCGCTCTCTTTAGCTCTTATACCGACTGCGTGACAATTAGGCAAGCAAAAGCTTTGTTGCAAGTGTCGTAGAATGTGTAGCATCCATATATAGAGTAAGAATTTTATGTACATACTCATATATACATGTATATAGTATGCCCTTATGTGGTACAATATATATGAATAGTATGAGCTTTCATGGATAGCAAATGGGGAAACCGCGGATGTGGAGCTTTCGTCGTACTCCTCTGTGGCAATGTACGTATATATATACACACGCTACAATCTATGTGCGTGCTAGAAGGCAGGACAAACTAATGGACTGAGGCTATATGTAAGCAACTCTCTCTCAGTACTGTGTAACACTAGGAGAAAAGATAATAAAAAAAAGGGAACAAAGTAAATGTATAGTTAGAAAGAGATATAAAGAATAGTGAAAAGAAAAAAAAAAGTAATAATGAATAAAGCAATATAATAGAAAATAGCTAATGTTAAAGAATATGACTACGTTGACATGAACGACTATATTATAACTACTAAAATGAAAATAAAAGTTTATATATCACAGAATAATTATAATAAAAACGTTTTTTTTTCATTAACTTTTAGATGAATAAAAAAAACTACGTTATTTGAACGTACGAGAGAACTGCAGATGCTGAAAGTAATTAGTAAATATCAATTTAGAAAAACAAATACTACGCGCGCATAACAAATATTTATAATCCTAGATTAGATTTAATCTTTTTAATTTCGGAGAAATATTTCAGGAAACGTTTTTAATAAAACTAAAATAAATCATATACTGCTTTTCTAGAAAATTTTTTTTTTTTTTTTTTAAGCAAGATAAAATATTTGCTTGAAATTTTTTGCAGATATATTATAATCTGCTTTAAAATAATGAGCTTTAAGTTTTACGTATAAATTATAAATATGCCAAGTATTTTTAAATTCTTATTTTTAAACATTTTTCAAATGTCATTCGCACATTTTTATAAATAAGATTCACGTATATAATGCAAAAACAAAATAATCAAAGTGTTTCTAAAAATATAAGGTAATATTGATTATACTGTAATTGGTTATAAGAAAATATCAAAATGATTGACGCATTATAAGTCAGTGATAGAAACTATCAAATATTTCAATCAGTAGACAAACTAAAATAGTATTATTTGTATAGTTTTGTGCAATAAATATATTTTTTTTATTGACACCAATAATGGGGTTTTGCATAACTTCTATTTTTTTTTCTTTTATTTAACGTTGCTATATTTATGCAATCATTACGATGCTAATTATTGTTAACAAAGCACATGTAACGTACAGCGGTGTTCGTATCAATCGGTTGCCGAGAGTGGTATTCGAACTCGGATTCTCGAGATTACAAATCCATCGCTCTACCGACTGAGCCACTGACGACCTGTGTATTACATTTAAATAACAAATGTAAAAATGATGAAAGTTGACCTGAATCACTAATCATCTATAAAAATTTTATTAGAATTTCAGATTTTCAAATATTACTTTATTTTATTGTTGTAAAAAAACCGAAAAAAAACTAGATTGAAAAGTAAATATAGAATCGAAAAACCATCGGTAACAAGAAAATATAAAATAATGGACATGTCGATTGTTCATATTACAAATAAATATTGATTGAAAATATTCGTAAAAAAAACAAAGTCACAGGGAAAAAAACGAAAAACAATAGAACGAGGCACATTGACAAAAGAAAGAGATGAACGTTGCTCATAAAGATAACCGAGATAAAGAATTCCGAAAGTGTATAAAAAAAAGAGAGATGGAAAGAAAGAAGAAAAAAAAGATGAAAGAATCTGAAATAAAAAGCTTACAATGCCAATATATTCATTGAAAGCTGAAAAGTTGCAATGCAAAAACCTCGTCAGCTTTTTCGAGATGTGCTTTAGGTGATTGTCTATATGTGAACATATAGATATATGTATATATTGAACCACAAACGCGAAGTGGTTAGCGATGCTTGACGCACCAAGGTATATACCAAGGTAATAATACCCATTCTGTATATAGATATATTATATATATCTGTAGCCAATCTATTACGTTGAAGTTAATTAAATCCATCGATGCGTTACCGAAGATTCGAGTTTGTGTGAAATTCAAGAGCACTACTACTGAAATTGCTACTACTCTTCTTGTTATTGCTGTTGATTTTACGCTACTTCCTTGCGCGTCAATGATTCGGTTAAATAAATTATTGAATTATCGTTAAAGTCTATATATTTTCAAAAAGAATGCAATACTTTCGAAAAAATATTATAAAATTGGAATTGGATATAGAAAAATAAAAATTTCTTAGTATTTATTGATTAAAATGCATTTGTTATATCAATAATAAAAAAATTAGCACTGGAAATAATTTAAATTACAGTACTTACATAAAATACCTAAAATCTTTCTTTTGAAAAATAAAAAAGTTAAAATTAACAGGCTTACATGTACTGTACACGTAACTATAAAGCCACTTCTATCGTTGTTGACTAATGAACCCACTTGCGTACTGTCCCACATTATTCATCTTTCATATTGTTAGCACATCACCGCCGGTTAATTACTTAATTAAGGTGAGCATCTATACACGAAACAATAAAAGCTTTTCAATTTCATTTTGAAAATGTTGAAAAAAAAAGATAAAGGTAAAAATTGTATAGAAGTTTTTTATTACAGTTTTACTTTTACAAAAAGCTACTTTTCACTTAACCAAATTGAAAACATTATTTGGACTCTATTAAGATTATGAATAGGTAGAGGATACCTAATGATTTTGTTTCACAACGTAAAAAAACTTGTATACAAGTAATTTATAAAAGCAATAAATTTCGGACACTTAAATTCTTATCTTAAATATTCTAATGTAAAAATTATAATACTACAAAATACCTTTTGTACATGATTATGTATGATTATATATAATATTAAGACTGAGATAGTGATGTCTAATTGCATGTATAATTATATACACGACTAAGAGTCCATATAATTATGTTCAATTATATACAACGTTTGACTATTTGATTTCTACCAGATTATATCAATAAATTATTATGGAAATATTATTGTATTTTTCAATTTATCATTATAATTATTTCTATATATTTACAATAAAAATTACAATAAAAAAATAAAGAAACCTGACATACAAATTCGAGGGTAATGATAAGTTGGCTTATTTAGTTTATGTTTATTAATAAACGTACGAAAGTTTGTCAATCTGACCTACTGCACAGCACGTGCATGCCTCGAAGTGCGTTCTAATTTCTAATTTACCACGAGAAGTTTGTTTATAATCTTGTAACAAACATCATGCACTGTATTAAAGATAATTGAGAATGTTACCGAATGTATAGTAAAGCTAATTAAAATACTGCATCTCAAATTGTTAACTCATTAAATTGTTCAGTACGAGATTAAACTGGGATTGTATTGGGTTTATAATGATAACTTAGTTTTCTAAACATAATATATTTCTTATATATTTCAAATCTTAATTTTTTTATGAATTTCTTTTATTTTTTGTTAATAAAGAAAACTGTGGAATTCTTGTTCTTATTAAATATTATTCTAAAAATTTTATAACTATATTTCTTAGAAAATTAATTAAAATTTTTTCTTACTTTATCAAAATTAATAAAGTCTTTGTCATTTAATAACTAGTGCATTTAATTATATTTTTAACCCTTATAATAAATTATAAAATAGAGGAATCACCATTTTCAGTATTCTAATTTTTATTGTAGCACAGAAATTAAAGCAAAGGTGAAGAGCAACTTTATAGTAAACCCACATTAAATTACTCTATATCTAAAAAGATCACAAATAGTCTTTTTTTATTTCTAATGCTAAAGAATACATCTATCATTCAATTAATAATCGTAACCAGAAAAAAATGTCCCTACTTAGGTTCAGGTTTAAAATTTAGAATTCATGGATTTATTGGTTAATGATTTAAAGTTCATGAATTTATAGTGTTTATATTAAACGTTGAAGGTTTATAAGTCAGGCTCTTTGGAGTTATGATTTAGTGCTTGTAAGTTTAATGTTTGTGGAATTGGAGTTTAGGATTAATGGATATGAAATTTACGGGTTAAGGGTTTATGGATCCCAGATATTAGATACTTGAATTTAGGATATATGGACTCCGATTTTTGAATTTAGGGTGTATGGATTTAAAATTTATAGATTAATTTAGGATTTCTGGGTTTATGCTTTACGGATTTAGTGGTTCTGGGTTTTAGAGTTTTTGATTATCTTATAGATTTTATACAGGGTTATGGGTTTGCAAATAGTTTAGAGATCATTCGTGTTTAAAAGTTAAGGTTTATAAATTGAAAGTTTTCATTTAAAGACAGCTTAGAATTTTGGAATATATTGATTATAGATTAAGAGAACATGAATTTGAGGTCAATAAGTTTTGAAAGATTTAAAAGATTAATATATTTGTAATTCATATATTAAAAGACAAAAAGAAATAGCTTATGTTTTTACGCATTACAAAAGAGTAAAGTTTAAGTTATATTTTTAAAAGTTTTGGAAAAATAATGGCCTTTAACGTTCTTAATTTAATGTAATAATATTATATAAGTAATATCTTTATATAGCAGATTTCTTATTGCTATGACATATTAGGTATACAAAACTTATCACCCTTTTAGCGCTTAACACCCTGTGACATGACGCACTTGGAATACAACTTAATCCGCGACCGTCCTCAAGATATAAGGATACACCCACGTTAACACACGTATATGTGCACGTACGCATTAAACCACCCACACAGATAACCGAACGTACGGATGTATTCTAAAAATAGCGTATTTTGATTTATACACACTCAAAATGTATACGGAGATAATGTTATTTTAAAAAATAACTATTTTATCATCACTAAATTTCTTCTGCAAGGAAGTACTTTGATTAACAATAAAATTTATGGCGATAAGAACGTTAAAAAATACAATAATGATCTTATAATATTTACTGGTGTGGTTTCGGATAAATTTTTACTACACCGTAAATTTTTCAGAAACGCTTGACCGTTTCATCGTTATCGTACGGAACACTAGTTTCTGCCATGTATTACGCTAAATTTTATTCTCATTAGTCTCTCAGTATATATTATTTTATGTAATCATGTATAATCGTGTACAGTTTTTTCAATTCAAAATTAAATCAAAATATTAAATCTAATATTTATTTCATGCATTAAAAAAAAATTAAATTTTTATAAATTTAAAGAAGATTGTCAATTAAACGTGAATAAGAAAGCAATAGGCTGTGCTTTTACATTCACGTGTTACACTCAATGCAAATCTATAAATGTATAAAAAGCACGTGTAAATGCATACACGTGCAAATGAGCAAATCGATCGGCAAGTAAGTATGTAACAAGTTAAGCATAAGATTTAAAATAATCCTCGACGTTATTTATATCCATTTTAGCGTAGTTACGAGAACAATCTAATTGTTAAATCTACCGACTTGCCAATCATGCCCTTCATTTTATGTCAGACGCGTATTAGCTTTTATATATATACACATATACGCGTAGCTTACGATTACGTCTCGTGTATATATGAATCGTATTTGCGTATTTAAGCAGCTTTGTCATGCGCACCGTATGTATTGTGTGTATACGTAAGTCAATACAACCCTCGGTTATATACGTACGTATATCAGAGGATTGTAAAGGTTACAAAAGGTATGCTTTTTTATAGATTTTTAAGTGAGCATTACGATGTATATACGTTGATAAAGAAAGTAATGACAATGACAAGGAGCATTTGAGTAGTATATTGATATTATCATGGGACCTTGGATTCAAGCCATTCAGTGAAGTAGGATTCCATAATCCAAGTTATTTGTTGATATCGCTACTGTCAATTTTCTTATTATATTTTCATTTTATTTTCATTCTTTCTATTCTCTTTGACATCAAAGAATGAAAAATAGCGTTTTAACAAAAAACTCATTTTTTATGTTTTATCAAACATTTTTTTCTACGTCCTAAGCTTTGAGCTTAGTCTGCTATAGAGACAGTATATATAATACCGGAAATTATGAGAATTTTGACAAACAACTTTCGCATTGTCGGAAGTCTTTTTTTTCAACGCTATACGTATGATATTCTTAGACATCGTTTATAATAATAAAAAAATTTACTTTTTTTTATCATTTTCACATCATTTTAATCTCATTTATTCTGGAAAATATAATTTTTTTTTGATTATTTATTGATTATTATACAGCTCTTTATAAAAATTGAAGAGCAAATAATAGAAAACTTAAGTAATCATTTATATTTCAGTGCATTTTTAAAATATAAGACAGTTAACGTTTATATTATATTTACAAAATGAATTTATTTTTAAACCTCTCAACTAAACTTTAACGCAGTACCCGACAACTCGATTGACTTAATTAGTAAATGGTTGTGTAAACATCCACTCTAAGGTTGTTGAAAAAGAGAAGAAAAGAAAAAAAAAGATGACGTTTACACGATCGCGTCGACTAAACATGAATGATAAAATTGAACGGAGGGTAAATCTGAACGGTGAACTATACGAAGTTTCTGCGGTTATTCGTAAAATCGATCGTAAAATTAATCGAACGAAGGACGACACAAGAGACTCCGCTGATGACCCACGCGAGTACCTTCAAAATTAGATTGACGTTGAATATTAGCATCTTCGTCCTCGAGATGCACAACAAAGTAAAGCTCGCATGACAAATTCACTTTAACTTTAGTTTCTCTCTCTCTCTTGCTGTAAACTCTTGTTGCTAATCTCTCAATTTTGTTAAGGTTGAATATATTATACTCAAAGTAAATAGATAGTTCGCGTCAACTATGATTATCCATTTAATGAGCATTTGTTTTCTTTTAAATCTATAACCAAAGTTTCTTAAGCTAAATAGTTTTAAAGAATTAACTGCCAAGTTATAAACTTTTGATTAAGATTAAATCATTAATAAAGAATATATGAATTTTCAATAATAAGAATAATTCAATTATATGTATTTATTGTATTACAATTCATTCGTTTGTAACGTATCTCCTTAAAACTTTTATTTTTTCTAAAATTTAAAATGTCAAATTATTTTTAGTCAATAAAAGAAAAATCTAAATGTATATAATATAAACATTTTAAAAAAGGCAAATTTTATTTTTTATTCCATTCTAATATTTAATACGAAAAAATAAAACTTTAAAATATCGATGCTTTAATAATCAACGTAATGTAAAAGAAAACCTTTCCAAAAGCTTGCATTTTAATGTCGATAAATGTCATCATCGGATTTTGAGGATTTCTTTTTTTCCTTTTTATTCTGTACCTTTTTTTTCGTATTTAATTTTCTTTTCAGCTTTTAGAAGGAAAATTTTGTAAAAGAGGGATCTTGCGCCGGTACATCGGTGTCTTTCTTGGGGATCTTAAGTATGAGGTTAGAATTGAATCAGACTAGAGGGTAAGACGTAATTAGATCTTACGGGATGGAAGGAGGAAACGAACGTAAGAAACGACGCCGTCGTCGGACGACGACAAGGAAAACGACAAAGACGACGACAACGCGACACTTCGAAAGAGAAGAGACGTCGGTTTTATTCTTTCGAAAATCAAATTATGTCTGATATTTTCAGACTGACTTCATATAACTCTAGAGTTTACAGTGTTTAATGCGATTATTCGAAACATTTGATTTTCAGAAATAACTAAAATTTCGAAAATTTTGCAGATTTGACGAAACGAAGTTTATATTTTTCGAAAATAGCAATAAATAGTAAAATTTGATGGATTCAAATATAAATTTTAGCTTAAAAATGTTAAAGAATACGAAAAAAAAAAAAATAAAAATACTTAAATTTACCTTTATACCTTCCAAAGTACATCGCAAAACGTAGCGTAATTTTACTGAAGTTTTAAAATAATTTATGTAAACCCTTGTACAATTTTGAGTTAAATTGGTACTACACTCTACGTATATGAGTTTAACCAACTTTGCATCATATCATAAATGAATCATGGCATTAAAGTTTCCTTCCTCTTCATTAATCTCTATTTGGGACACGTGTTTTAAGCTAGCATGAATAATTACTCAAATATGTCTTCAATTAAAAAAAAAAGTTATTAAAAATCGAAATTAAAAACAAATTAATCCTTGTCCGAACTTAGTATTTTAATTGTTAATGTTAATCGGATTATTTTCATATTAAAAAAAAAATAAACGTATTAACCAACAGCTCGATACATTTTCAAATTTTATTAAACATAAATAATATTTAATAATTAATATACGTATATAAAATCGAAAGCATTGAAGGACAGATCTAAAGTCGGTTTTAATTTCTAAATCATGATATACGTGAAAGTGCTATTAATTGAATAGGGATAGTAGTCAACATTTAGCCTTTCGGCGAAACAAGACTATCAAGCATGCAACACGCGCGCATCACTTCGTAAGATAAAGGCAAGAGAGAAAGAGAGAGAGCGGGAGAGTGAAAGCATTTATACAAGCATATCCTTAATACTCTGCTATATAGAGAAGGATTGTATTTGGCTCTTAGGGGTAGTAGTGGCTTTATCAAATTGAATTTTGCCTTCGTTAGTAATGCATTATATCGCATACTAATTGTCCCGCTGTGGACCAAAATTAATTAATTCTATTGCGAATGCAAAGCTTTAGGTATAAAGAGAGAGAGAGAGAGAGGAGAGAAAGGTGCTTAGGATATAGAAAGAGATAGAAATTGAAGTGTGAGGATTTTCGAAAACCGAGCATATATAGCTATACCAGCACCACTCTTCATTCTTGAAGCTAGTACCAGAAATTAGGCTTGTTCTCAATTATTCAAGCCTGACGCTATTTCCTACAAGTATTCCCTTCCTCTACATGAATATCCTGATAATCTTCAACGAGAAAAGCATCTATAGCTTTTCAAACATCACAACTGTCTGCTGGCTGTATTTTTTTTTGATATCCTATGCGTAAGTCTACATTAATTACATTTTTATAAGCCAACTAATCTTTTTTCAAAAGTTTATTCTTGTTTTTGAAACAGATTTTTTTATGAAATCTTTGCGTTTGTTAACTTTGAGATGGAGTATAGATATTTCCAGTTTCTCTTAAAAATCAGAATAAAAGTCATAAATACTCACAAGGGGAGTGTTTGGCCTCCGGGAAACGGATTTGACTGAAACTACAGGATATGACTTTTTGATGGAAAAAAATGAACCCGTGTTTTTTCTTTTGTACTAATAAGCCCTAGAGACAACAATATAGACATTTTTTCGAAAATATAGTGAAAAGAGGCCTTTATAAGAACCCGAATAACTAAATAACTGAAACTCTTACAGAAAATTGTGTTAAAAATAAAAGAAAGTACAAGTTAAAAGCTTTAATTTAAGCTTTGTTGCATTAAAAAATCTCATATAATTCAAAAGTTACAGGCGATTGAAATATGCTAATAAAATAGGATAAAAATTTGATCGTATGTTACATGCTAAAAATATTAATAAATATGTAGTAATTTCCAATTAGGCACAACTTTTGAACTACAAAAGCTTTTTTGATGCAACAAGGCTTAAATTAAAGCTTTTAACTTGTACTTTCTTCTATTTTTCATATACATTTTTCTGTAAAAGTTTTATTTGTTTAATTATTCAAGTTCTTATAAACGCTTCTTTTCTCTATATTTTCGAAGAAATGTCTATATCTCCGTCTATAGGGCCTATTAGCACAAAATAAAAAATACGGGTTCATTTTTTTTCATTAAAAAATCATATCCTGCAGTTTCAGGCAAATCCGTTTTCCGGAGGTCAAATACTCTCCTTGTCAGTTGAAAAACAACGCGCAATTTTTGTTTTTTATTATTCTCCTTTTTCAAAGAAAAATTCAACATCGTAAAAATGTTATGCCGGTAGTTGAAATTTTTTTTTTGCTTTTATTCTTTACGTTCTTGTCATTTTTGAACTTTGTTTTCATCTACTATAAATACTTTTCAATAAAATTTGAAGTTAAGGTAACTAAAAAATTTTAATAAAGAAATTTTTAATAACAAAAATATTTTCAAACTAACGATTTGACATGAATATCAGTTTAACGGATTTTTTTTCAAATAATCAGAATTCTCAATTATTACGAAATAATAGAAAAATTATGTAAAAAGCTTGAACGTCGAAGAATAAAAAAAAAGTCAGATATTGTAAAAGTTTCAATTTATCTTAGATTTAACTGACATGTTCTAATTTTCTCACGTGAATCGTTCTTTGTCTCACAATGAGACCATACGATTTATACAAGCTCAAACTGATCCCTTTTCTATCTTTTCTTTTTCCTTTTTTTTATACGTCTCTTTCTGACTAAGCCTACCCATCCGGCTTTCTAATTTTTTTTTTTCACTAGTAAATGATCATTGAAAGTTTAATTAAAAAAGTAAGGAAAATTTATTAGACGTAACGTTAAACTAATATGTTTGGAAATCTAAGTAAAATTGGATTCTTGTTTGTTATAGTAAACGGATTTTAAATGCTGATTTTCAATGAATAATTAAAGATTTCTTATCAAAAAATTTTTAATTTATATTGATTGATTTATTTTCACTTTGTTTCATTTCATAACTATTCTCCCCTATATTTATAACTTAAAAAAAATTTTAATTAATTTTAATAAACATTTTTATTAACAACAATTTAATATTATTTGAAAACTTTTTAGTTTTAATAAAACGAAGAATCGCAATCTCCGTAATGCACAGATTGTTTGTCAGAATTTTTCTCAATGCTCTTTATTTGACACCTTTGCAATTAGAGTTGGTCTTTTTATTGTATTCGTCGAATTACGACTCAAAGCTTCTCTGGTAACCCTTTGGGAAATAGCAGTTTACCCGCAGTGTCACATTGTTCGAAGGTCTGGGCGATAATCTTACCTCGTTCAAACGTTTTGTTTTCGCGTAAAAGTCTTGTAATATTATCGTGATATTGAACAGCCAAGGTTAAAAACTTCATTTGTATTAGTATTATTAGTGAAAATAAAAATATATAATTATTTTTCCTTGAATTACTTTTGTTTCATTTAATTGTTTAATTTATTTGTAAAAACAATGTATTTTTTTTTTTAAATCAAACAAAATAAAATATCGACAAATTAAAAAGAATAAATTAGTTCAATTATTGATTGGATTTAACAGCATCAGATTTCATTTTAAACGATTCGCAATTAAATCAACGTTCTTGCCGAAAAATGTTCACCTGTAGTTTGAAATTTGCTTTTATCCGTCAGGAGTTTTAAAGCTTTTATATCTGGAAAACGCGAGTAATAAAAACTAATTGAAATTTGTAAAAGAGAATCTCTTTTGCAATTCAGTTTTCAGCAGAAAGATAAATTAAAATATTGTTAGAGTTTTAATAGGATGCAATTCGTTGGCAATTCCTTATGTACCCTCCCCCCCCTTATTCCTTTCTCCCGCGCGTACCTTTGCATCTGGTTCGCAAACCTTTAGTAAGTGGATTTTCTCTTTATAAAATCTTTAAGCCTTTTCATAGTATAAAAGCTATCTTCTTATTAATTTTTTTCCACGAGAATTCTCTTCGTACACTTTTTATCATCTTTTTTTTTCTTCTCCTTCTTCCACTCGTTTTTATTTCTCTTTAATGGTACGGGAGAGGCATTTTTCGATTTGTTGGATGCACAAAAAAGAGAAGAGAAATAAAATATATACAGATAGTTATAAAAGGTATATCCTTTAAAATAAATCTTGATAATTTCCGTTCTTGTATTGCGGAAATGACGGAGTACCCGCGTACCTGAAGCACCATAAAGCACAATGTCTATGCTAACGAAAGAAATGCGAGATAACAAAAGCGAATTACGATACAAATCAATTTGACCTTTACAAATATTTTCCAAGTACAAAAAATTTGTAAAAAATTTTTTTTATAATTCTTTAGAATTGACATATAACGTGCGTGGCGCGTTAACCGCAAAATGAAAATCCATTGATTACGTAATAACGCTGCGAGAATTGAATCGAACACAGCAATACTACGCAATATTGATGCTCGTTTCCGGGCTACGTGCACATACGTACGTGTCACGGGAAATTACTTGTCGTAAGCAGCAAATCAGTTCCGATAGCATTCGATAGAAGAGGAGAAAGGGGGGGAGGGGGAAGAGGGTAGGGGGCTTCTGTATATGGAAATTTCGATGCTTCGATCGAGTATTATCAATTATTTCTGTTTAATTTTGGACTAATGCAACGGTATTAGTCTTCAATAAATTAATTGATTTCTGAAAATTGTTTGCATACATTTACTCGTGACACTAGATAAACTTATGATTATTTTTGGCTATTGTTAAATATGATTTATTTATCAATTATATGACAGACGTAATGATTCAGAAAATTGATTATTCATTTAAATTAATAAATAGATTAAAGAAATTAAATGACGAATTGGAATGATGAGCTGGTGAGTGGCTCAGTCGGTAGAGCGTTGGATTCGTAATCTTGAGGTTCTGAGTTCGAATCCCGCTCTCGGCAACCGATTGATAGAAGCACCACTGTACGTTACATGTGCTGAAGTTCACAAACACACTCTAGAGCTCCGTCGCTGATTAGCATTACAAAATAGCATAAATATAGCGACGTTAAAGAAGAAAAAATGAAATTGGTATGGTTTATTGATATAGTAACTCTGCTTTTTAATGGCACTTTTTTTAATCAAGGGAATCCAATCTTAATTTACACAAAAATGTTGAAAAATATTCTATAAGCTCTCCGATTGTTAATATTTTCAAATTTTTACTAAAATTAGCACCCTTACATGCCATTTAGAAATGAATCATATCACAAGTCTTATTGAAAAATTGATTATTTTTTAATTTTTGTTTCTTCGCATAATTTTTTTCATACACTTATATTTAATTTTTGACTTAATTTAAATATTCAAGATGTGCTAAAAAATTTTGAAATAAAAATATTAAATGGTTTATATTTTATAACAATTTATATCACTGGAATGTTTGGCAAATATGTAATTCCATAGAAATATGACAAGCAAGTGTTGAAAAAAAAATCTGTAATTCAAATCCATCATCCTTTTCTAGTAAGTTTTTATTTTTTTGATAGTTATTATGTCAATTCATCCAAAAATAAAAAATATAAATTTATTATTTATCAAGCATAAAATAGATCTGAAAGTGACAGACCAACTATTGAAACGTCATCTTGAATTTCATTAATTATCAAGTTAACTCGTTAAACAGGTATTTCATCCAACTTTTAGTCATATTCTACACTGCATATTATTATGAAAAATATAAAAAAATTACGAATATTCCAAATTCCAACTTTCTCAACTTTGGTAAAATGATCATTAAAACTTTATTTGTAACGTGTCTTTTTTTGCAAATATAATCGTTTTAGAACCGCAAAGCATTTTCCGGCAATTTCCTTTTTAAGCATTATATCCGCTAGTAAATAGGTACATTACTCGTATATGCTGTAACAAAACGCAGAAGCTTTATACCCATCGACAAGAAACGAGCGTTAGCTACGCAAGGCAATGATGTCGGCAAGTCTGCAAAACTCTAGCAATCTCGCTAAACGGGCTATACTCTCTCTCTCTTGCTAGATCTTTTATAACAGAGCGAGTTGCGCTCAACCGACATCCAGTATTAGATTGTTGTAGCGGTGGTAGTAGCAGTAGTAATGCAAGTGTGTAATGTCGTATAACTTTTACAATTTCACTGACGAAGAGTAAAAGGAGTCGTCTTATAGTTGCGTCTTCCTTTTTAAAGCTACGAAAAACTAACTCGGCTACATTAACTGATGCGATACCCTTATACCCACCCAGCTTTCTTTGCACTTGAGAAAAAAAAAACATTGAGAGTAAGCTTTTTCAATGCCCCTTCTTTTTGCGTTATATATATATGTATGTTTATATAAAAGTCTTCTTATTTAAGAATTTTACGCGATGGGTCTAAGTTAGTATCGTCTAAGCTTTTTCGTTTTTTGTTCTTTCTTTTTTTCAGTGTGTGTATGTGCGTATATAAAAAAAAAAGATAGATCTATATGTGTATATACATATACATATAGATCCATCTTTTTTTTGTCCATTGTGTGCCCTTTCATTATAGCAAGCCATTCGTCTTTATTTCCACTCATGAAAAAAGCTTATTTCCGTTAAACACTTGACTGCTCTTATGATGCAATTTACGATGGAGATTCTTTTACGACGAGTCGAAACTCATCCAAGTCGAATAAGAAAAGATATAGGTGATATTCGACATTTTGCTTTATTTTTTTTCTTATTTCATTTTATTGAAGTATAGAATGAAAATTATCAAAGTTATTTTTATAAAAAGTATCTAATACAGTTTTAATTTTAATGTTTGATTGTTATGAACGCCAAGTTTAAGAATGTTAGATACAATAAAACTTTTAATGTGTGGTTCGTAATATAAAACGATAGAATGTTACTCTATAAATGGGAGTTGTTTCATTTAAAATTTTCATTTTAACTTTTATTTTTTATTTGAAATACGAATTTCAAAAAAATGTAACTTACAATGTGAAGCGTTTAATTGGATTATAAAAAATTTTGTTAAAAAGATATAAATGTATTTAAGATACAGAATATTGAGATTCTTAATATAAAATTTTATTTTATTTTTACAATATGCATTTGAAGTTTGACAGCACTTCTGAGTTTTAGAAAAAGTTCGCCAAAATATGTTTTTAAAGCATGCCATAATCCATTACAGATCGTAATATTCTATTAAACTTTTATAAGATATAAAAATAAAAATTTATATTGAATTTCTTGAAAAGGTTTTTTTTATAAAAAAAATAATTCGATCGTTTAAAAATAATATCAATTTAAAACAACTTTAGGCACAATCTGTTTTTTATTTTATAAATACGTCTTATATTGAAACTAATTCAAAGCAAGTTTTAGCTCTTGAAATCGAAAATACTTTCTGTACGTGGAATCCAACAAACCAGAGACTGTTTAGCATTTGGCACTGATTTTTAAAATATACTCAACCCAAGTGAATAGATAAAGATAAAATCTCCTTTTTTTACATGCGTAAACTTACCGTCAAGTGCTTTTGTCAGTCTGCAGAGGTACTTTTTTATGATCTTACAACTTAAACAAAGACTACTTTAATATTTGAATCTTCCAAGTAGATACCTTTTCCCAAGAAAATTTAAATTTACTTAAAATCTACGTTTATTTTGTTTATTTTTAATTATAAAAGAAAACTTTTAACAATCCACCGTTAAAAAATCTAATTAACATTAATAATATGGATAACAAAAAATATTGATCTTTTTTTAATTACCCATTTCGTTTGAATAGTAATGGCAAAAAGTTTTAACATACAAATAATAAGAAGTTTACTGATACTGCTTGACAAATATTATTGAAAGTTTGAATAGTCATTCTTTGAGCTCAGTCATTGTGAAACTTAATAGCCCATTGTATTATAGGAAGGCTTAAAAACACACATGCAAATGACATGTGATGAAAATAGATACTATTGCAAACTTGCGGCTCTTTGATTATATTTCACGTATAATACAAACGCCAGGCAAAAGTCGAAGCTAATTAAATTGAACATATACGAGATTAATCTTGCCATTAAAATTCGTCCTTCCATCAACTTATTTGATTATTTTTTTTTTTTTTCATTATATTTCATACTCTTTCTCGCATTTTAACATGCGTAACATTATTAAATTTGTATATTTAATATCCAATTATTTTTAACAAGTATTGACTTTTTACTGATAATTAATATTTTAATGCACAGAGAATTTTAGATTATTGTAGATCTGTTTAATTTATATTTTCACTTTGTAAATTACCGAAGTTATCGACATCATTTTTTTCTAGCATTTAATTGTACTTTTCAATTAACATTTAAATGACCTTCAACTAACTATATTTAAAGAGACACAAACGACTTTGTTAATCGAATATTATTATTTTATTAATTTCAAAGATAATTATTAACGTTAACGTACGTGTGTAAATTTCTAAAATTTAATTTATAAATAAAATAAATTTAATCCGTTAAATCAAACTCGAATTGCAAAACCAATATTAGATTCAAATACAACCAATTTTGAACTTTGTAGGTGCACATATAGATACTGTTAAAACAATTCGCTCTATTTAGAAATGAAGTTTATAAGTTTGTAAAATAAATATGTAGTTTCTCAATATTTAATGTTTTGATCTAGAGTATAAATTCTCTGATTAGCCAATTTAATAAACTTTCTATAATCTGTGTAGTATTAGCGTAACTTTAATTAATAGTTTATCCAGAGATTTCGAAAAAAAGGATATAATTTTAATTAAAATTAATTTTTATTTAATCTTTAAGGATAAAATCTTGTTTAATTATAAATTTATATATTACAGTTTAAATTATCATTTAATCATAAGTTATTTATCACAAAGTTAATTTATACTTTGAGTTACTGAGTTGTGTTCGGTTCTTGGTGCGTGAATCAATGTATTCAAATAAATTGATAAAAATTTTTATTTCTTTTAGTGACTTACCATTTTTCAAAACTTGTTTTTTTATTTAACGTCGCTATGTATTCATGCTATTATTAGTCTTGTGCGTAACTTAAGCCAATCAAATTGAAAAACATCATTTAAATAAAATACTTTTCATTTATTTTAAATTTAAAATATTCTATTATATTATAACGCATATTTATATTTTAATAAAAATTAATATACATATCAATTAAACTCAATTCTAAATTTTAAAGGTTTTCAATAAGACACTTATTGTATTACTGAAATAAGGTAATTTTAATGAATTTGTATTTTGAAAAACTATTTTTAATCATAAGAAATTTAATATTGTGACGTGGAAACATTTTCTAGCTAAAAAGAACCTTTTATTGTAACAGAAAAAGATGAATTTAAAAAAAGACTTATTTTATTCGAACATCCATCGTAAATTCTCATTAGCTCAAACTATATATCACTATAACTAGAGGCGTAAAAAATTTTAGTAATACAATAAAAAAAAAAGAAGACATCATATACGATGGCTCAGCCGTCTCACCAAGATAGAGGCTACTATAACCCATCAGCTCATCTTGTACTGTTATATACTTATGTTCTTTTAGGCCATTATTTTCAATTTTCCGTAGTATGCATCCCGCCATTTCGTCATCGTTCACTTTTATTAGTAACAAAGAAAATAAAAAAAAAGTAAATGGTGTTATTCTACGATGCAACAGCGGGAAGTTGGTTATTTTATTTATTGATCATTCTAAAATGATAATTTATCTGTTGCGATTTTCCTACACAATATTTTTCTTAAATCTGAAAATTAAATCTCTAGAATGCTATAATGAAAAACAAATGATCTCACAAATTGTTTGAATAATATTATTTTTATTTAATTCAGAATTCTGCATTAACCTATTTAATCCCAGTGCGCTATATAGCGTCGCACGTTTATGCTGAGTTGAGTGGGTGCTTTAAGTATAATACTTAAATATACATTGAAGTACGTGCACGTGTAGTTTTGCAAGAAGCGCTACAGTATTATAGAGTGATGCGAAACTTGGAGGTTTAACAGGTGATGTTATTTCTTCGTTATAACACAACCTACCCTCGTTTACCATATATTTTCTTTTGTATACATCAAATATACATCTATACGTTGAATATACTTAACTTTTATCCCGTTCCATCGAGTTCTCTACTCATCTGGCTTGCTATGTCTACCTTTCTCTTCATCATCGAAACTCACTACTGTGCTGGCTGGTATATATTGCCAGGAAGAGAGAGAGAGAGAGAAAGAAAAAGCTCGAGGAGTGAGCTTCTGTGCTTGCAAGCTCAATAGAGAGAATGAAGCAAAGTTCTTGAACAAGAGAGAAAAGCGAGTTGGTAAAAGGGAAGAAAGGGAAGCGGGAGTACCAAGAAATTCCTTCATAGAACGAAGCCATCCAAGACTTATTTTACGGACGGAGAGAAAATCCGTTGCAGCTGTTGTCAAGCGATAAAGTTACTCTGTGGCATTCTTCAATGGGCTGTCTTATCTAACCTTTGTTTCTGGAATTTTGTTGTCTTCATTATGCACATTTTATAATAATCATTTCAAATATAAGATTCCTTTCAAAGTCAAACATTTTTAAATATGTATGTATATATATGAAGACCTACTCGTTTTCATTCTTTTATCAAGTCTGAATTAATCTAGTGTTCTTTATTTTCAATGATGATTTTTGTTCAGGAAAGTTTCTTTATTACGTTTTCACTTTTTTAATTTGAATTTTCTTTGCTCGTTTGTAAGAGAATATTACTCAAATCCTTATAGTGCGAGCTCTGTTCTTTTATCTTTACAGAAATGTGAAAATAAAATTTTTTAATTTCAGTTAGACAATACAAATTTACATTTACAATATGAAATTTCATATTACTAAAATTTTAATTTTATTGAAAATATAACATCAAATTTGTATATTTCTATGCATTTTTATGTATGAAGTTAACGTACAAAAAAAATATTCCTAAGACAATTCTTTCGCGCACAAAGTGCGTAAATCAAAATTTCATACGACCTGTTTAAAGTAAGATTTGGACTTTGAAAAAAGATTTTGGACACAATCTTTTACCTTTAAATAGAATTATGGTTTACCCTTTAAAGTATCGAAAAAAATTTCTCTTAAAGATTTGTATTAATTCAACATTTAAAAGTACAAAGAAAACCAACTCATATATTCAACAAGCGAAAGTTATATTTCATGCATTAGTACAAAAATATGTTATTATAAATAAACAGCACTTTAACTAATATCATATCATCACTATATAAAACTTTTTACTTTTACTCATAACCGTTACAAGGGGAAGTTAATAATGAACTTTTATCACATGAGGGTTGGAGGGTTCAAGTCATATACTACTTAAGATTATGTCGTGCAACGGAAGTCTATTTATTATTATTGTTATTATTTTTATGACTTTACTTCCATTAACAGTTCGTATATCAAGCAAAATTGTTGTTTTTATTAATGTTAACACTTTATTCGAATTTTGATTAGAGATATTTTACTTTGAAAAGAGTATTAAAAAATGTAACTTGAAAATATTTATGATTTATAAAAATTAATTACACAAGCAAAAATGTTGAAAAATTTTGAAATTTGAACCACTGACTCATTATTACAATAATAGTGAACTGTTTGTTTGTCAGGTAACTTTTTAATATTCACTGAAAACTTTACGAATCAAACAAAAGCGTTTAGCAAAACTTTTGAAAAAGATAAGGATTTATTAATGTTAAAAAGTAGTAAAAAATAGTTTATATTAAAAAACTTAATTAAATTTCAAATAACTTCATATATTTCTTTATCTTGTTTATTATTAAAAAATTTTCCAACTAATTAAGTGATGTAAGTTTTAAAAATTATTCATTTTACAAATATAAATAAATTAAAAATTTTTTTAATAATTAATTTAAATTTTCCACAACTATAATAATAAAGCTTGATGTTTTAATAAAATGAAATTTAATAAAAAACGTGCTAATACGCGTCGACTCTTTTAATGAAAGGTATCATTTAAAATTTACAAGGTGTAAGATTACAGATAAGATTAAAGAGATTATGCCGTACGTTTACTCCGAGCCTTTTCAATCTCGCGTGGAACATGAATAATGATCTAATGCTTGATTTATGTTTTTCCTTACCAAGGAAACTTTCTTTAACTTATAACTAATAGTGCGCAAGGGGAAAGGTTCATTTATAATAGGACACATTTTCAAAGAAAGTTCAATTCATATTTTTGTTCAGTGTATATGGTAGACTTTTGATTCTGCTGAAATAAAAATGATTTATTTTTCTTATTTCTTTTTATTTTTATAAGAAAAAAATATATTTATAAATAAATTTATATTTTATATTAAAAATTTTTTAAATAATTAGTAAAGTATTATATTATTTTAAAAAATTTCTTTTCTAGAAATTTATAAAATTTTTTAAAATCTAAAAGGAAGATAATAAAATTTAATTTAATTTTAATATTAATTTCATTCCTTTGTCAGACTGCAAAATATAAAAAAAAAAGAATAAAATTTTACAATCTTCCTCATTTAAAAAAAAAAAAAAAAAACTGAATTGGTTTGTAAAACGTACTACCTTCACATATTTTATTGATTCGCGTAAATTGTTTTTTATTTTCCATAACTCGTCCGGAGCTAAAGAACTTTATCACTTGGGCGCTCCGGTATTTTTAACGCGAAGGGACTTTTAATCAAAAGCTCTCTCTCTTTCTATCTCTATCTTCTATTCTTTAAAGCGAAGTAATCAATGCTACTTCTCATAAAATCGTCAACATACACAAAAAAATTATATAACTGGTGCTCATAAAAATTTAAGTAGAATATTCAATACAAAAGATAAAATGCAGAAAATTTTACAATGTTTAATCAAAGTAAAAGGCTATTGATTCTCCTCTTTTTCTTTCGAAATTAATTAATGTAAAATTTTCCAGTTGAACTTATTCAATTGATTTAATTAAGCTTTTTCCATTTCTTAATTATACTATTATAGTATTTGAATTTCATCGATTAAATTATGAATATTTAAGACAGAATGTCTTTTGCTTTATATGAAGGAATAAAATCAAGCAATATTTAATTGCTCTTTGATCACCGAGATTCGGAGTGCATAGAATAAATATATAAAAGCAGTTTTACTATTAACTTTTAACAAATTTTTCTCTCCAACCGTATCTGTTTAATGATAATCTAAAAGTTCGATAACAAGGTTTTTCTGGTCGTAGCATGAAAATTTTAAAAATGAAAAAAAAAATAAATTTATCATTTGATACGATGTAGCCTTTGATTAAAATCATATTAAAACACCTGAGCGAAGTGAAAATGCGTACTAAAGTTGGAACGATGTATCATTAAAGAAAAAAAATCATAACTTTTCTCTATGAATTTCCTTGTGCTGTCATTCTAAAAATAATTAGAACTCCTTTAATGGATCACGCATAATGTTTCATTACAATCGTTCTCATAATTTTTATTTTAAACTTCTCGCGGTAGATTATAAATTGTTAAAAGTTCTTTTAAAAGCAAGCATTCTTCGTTCATGCAATATTCATGGGCCATCAATTAAAAAGTAAAAAGAATGCTTAAAATAAGAGAGTTAAATAATTAAAAAAAAAAGGATAAAAAAGAAGAAAAACATAAAGCGTCGAACGTTTATAAAAGCAAAATCAAGTGGGGGGGTATATTCGTTGATGCATAAAGAATCGAGAAGATTTTCGAGTATACACATAAAGCATATGTGATTGCAATATCCAATTAACTACAGTTATTGCCTTTATCTGATTGACTAGTGGACGAGTAAGTGATCCTGGGGTATGCGCGCTTTCTCTCCTCTACATAGCTTTATGAGGTACGTGAACGTAATAGTTTACCTACACTTTACTCTCTATACGCATACACACACAAGTTGGTATTCAATTTTGGTTTCAAGGCGACAGTGCTGGAATATCGATCGTCCTTTGCTTCTCTTTCCTACTCTCCATATAACACTTGTTAATTTTACACATCCTACCTATACACGACACTCAATACATACGCTTAATGTACGTCTGTTGTATCTGAGTGTACGCTAAAAACTGATTGCACTTCATCTTGTAAATAATAAACGATGTCTAAATGGAAAAAAAAAATTTTTTTAATTAGTACTTTTAAAGCGCTTGATAAATAGTTTAGACGCACTGTCGATGGCAAATTTAAATTTAAACTATTTTAGCCGTTATTAGCAAACCTCAATGGTCAGTTAATTTCATTGCGTTTCCAAACGCATTACAAACATATGTTTGCACTTGTTATACATTTAATAGTAATTATGTTTATTTAATTGTTCACGCAATGGAGGACATTTGATAAACCGAATTCAATGAAATACGTAATGCGTAGAAAAGCATTTTGTACATATATTATTACTGTAATTGAATATACACCGGATAAAAAAATTTGAAATAGCGAAACATTATATTCATTTAATAAATTAAATAATATTCTGAAACGAAGTATCGTTTGATATGCAAAAAAGAATTGTTAATTAATAAAATTAATATTATATTTCATATTTCACTTTGAAAATAATAATGTACGTATTTTGTATGGAGAAAAAGTTCAGTTGTTTGCTTTTAAAACATAAAATATTCTCATTATCGAGCTCTTTTTTCAATGAGTATACTTAATGATAAAAATGTTTTTCATGTATACGTGTTACACGTTTCATTGTACGTCAATAAGCGTATTAGTGATTCCCAGTTTATAAATAGCCTAAACTTTATTTATAAATTTTCAAAACAACATTCGACTAATGCGTATAATGATTCTGCTGATTCATCTGCATTAATGAAAATGTTTAATTGACTGTAAAAAAAGGTAAACGAAGAATATTTAAATTAATTTTCCATTAACAAGTACAGGGTAATGCTTTTTAGATATGTCGTTAATGTATTGGATTATCATCTACTGCAGTTAATTAATCAATTTTCATAAAAATGCGAATCAATAAAATATTATTTTATAAGAATTATTTTTTGCCCGTATATGCCAATAATACGTCAATGGCTTAAGATTTTAATATTTGGATAGATTTTTCAATTAAAGTTTTTAATTTGAATTTTTTATATCTTTTAGATTTAAAAAAAATTGTTTAATTCTGAAAAATTGTGAGGATTTGCCATTTTTTATAATCCGATTTTGAAATAAAAGTTCATTTTTAAAAGACATACAATATATTTTTTTTTAACAAAAAAACTTTTAAAAATTCATTAAATCCATGATTCAATAATTTTTTAATTAAATAAAATGAAATGAAAAATTGGTTGAAAAAAGAATTAAATTAAATATTAAATTTTTAATCCAATAATATTTAAATATTATTCATTAAAAATTAAGTATAAATGTAATCACGAAGTCGTAATAAAACTTAATTATAAAACTTAATTAAAAAAGTCATTAGAAATTTTCGATGGCTGTAAATATGCATTACACTTCTATAACAAGCTCAGCATAAAGTTACATAAATATTTTATACCTCAAAAAGTATTTTAATTTCAGTATACTATTTACCCGAGAATGCAATATTTTCGATTCCGAAACCGAACGCAATACAAATATGTTTGCGTTCAATTTCACCTAGAGGAAAAGCAGATATAATGTAAAACGCTATCTGATGATCGCTTTTTATCCGCGCTATTGGTATAACGAAGGCTTTTTCCGTATTTATTTAAAACGTCTTCTATCAAATAAAAAAAAGCTCTTTTATGGAGAATCCAATTAAGAGTATGCTTTTTACATTAAATTGTACAATCTTCGAGAGAAAAATTTTTTTATTTAAATTTACCGTTTATTGTAATGAGAATTATAATTTCTAGTTGCGATATAATTTCTCGCAATTGTATCCATGACAAAAGAATGATAATAAAAAAAAGAAAAATCTTTGAAATGCAAACGAAAGAGAAGAGAAAAAAAAATAAAGAAAATTATGAAAAGCAAGCTTATGAAATGCATCTTATTTCTTTTCGCTTCAGCGACAAACAGGCCTACTAATGTATCGCAAAGAAGAAAAACTAAGACGAAATCTATTGTACTCAAATAATGAAAGTGGATATTTCGTGTACAATAAAAGAAGAATTAATAGAAAGAAAGAAGAAGCAAAAAAAAAAAATAGCGAAGCACCGGTAGCTTCAATAGGCAAGCGTATACAGAGGACAAAAGAAGATAAGAAAAAAAAAGCGCTCAAATACAGCCGCAAGCTATACGAAGTTGAAGGAAGGCCAGTCTCGGAGTAGTAAAACTTGTGACAGTCAAACGAAACGTGGAAAATCGAACTCGACTCAACTAATACGAACTGAGTGAAAAGGAAATGTATATATACAATTGGGGTATGTGTATATATGTAGACATTTGGTCGTAGGCAACGACAACGACAGCTACGCGTTCGTGTCTATTGTTGCGCTTTTCTATCGATTGAGAAACAATGACGCGACGTCAATTTCACAATAGGCACACCGTATAGACTTGCAAAAGTATATAGTAGCTACCTATCAAACTTATCTATCGATGCACTTCCAGTAGATGTATGAATACGTATATTTTTTTAAAATTATTTTCAAGCCTAACCGACGTATCACCAATTTTAAAGTGACGTCAAAGTAAAAAAAAATATATCACAGGCAGCTGGTGATATGGTTCAAAATGAAAAAGATAAAACCCCCGCGGGAGAGGAGAGTGAAAAAAAAATATGAAGCTTGAGTATTCGTTATTAAAAAGTGCGGATGCTTTATAGACAGGCTTCGGAAAAGCAAGAAAGAAAGAAAAAAAAAGAATTCGAAGAGAAGAGAGGAAAATGTTTTTATAGTACAAAAATATTTGGTATATTTAGATCGATTTCTATTCGGTATTTTTGGGATTTAACCGTCTAAGCTAAAGAAAGTATTGAAAACAAGTACGGAATTTTACTTGGTTTGTTTTTACAGGTGGCTTCAATCCGCTTGCAAACTTGTTTTGCGAGAGAGAAAAGAGAGCTTGACCGGGATTTAGTATTCTGACCTCTACTTCTTCAGCGAACTTTTTTAATTCTGAGCTCCATTTCTCTTATTCATATATTATTTAGATTTTCTATAAAATATTTTATTTGATGTAAACCTATAGTTATCTTAAATTTTGAATTTAAAGAAATTTTAATAATAGAAAAAATCAGAATTTTTTTTATTTTAGATGAGACAAAAGAGAAATAAGCATTTTTAATTATAAAAATCGTTTTTATTCAAAATTTAATTTAAAGCAATCAAAATCTTGTTTCACTTCAAATATTCACGAACAAAATTATAATAGAATGTTTAAAGTATTTTGTAGTTTGTTTATAAAATAATTGATAGTTACGGTTCAAAACTTTAATGATTGATTTGATTTAACAATATTTAATAAACATACCACATAATATGTTCCCAGTATAATCAAAACTTTACTAATAATAAACATTTCAATCATTCCAAATAACTTTGTTTATCACTTAATTTTTGATTTATTAAATTTGCATATTGAAAATAAATATATTCGGTAAATTTAGCGTAAATTACAACATTTTTCATCATAAATTCAGCTTACATAATTATAATATTAAAAATGCAACGAACGTTCCAAACATCCACTTGATCGATCATGTAATGAGTACGTTATAATATCGCTGAGCAAAATTTACTTTTAGTAAAATTTTCAGAATCGACAATTACGCGCTTTCAATGAAAACTTGTAATGAAGTGATGTAACGTACCGAGTAAAGCGTTAACGAGTGACGCGAAATATTACAATAGTTGTTGTTATATCGTAATTGTATTTTTCAATTTTATATTTTGTTATTAAATTTTACCAGAGAATAATGCGTAAGCTTTTATGATAAAGTCCTTTTATTATTTTATTTTATTATTGTATTGAAAAACAAAAAGTAAATTCATTTTTTCAAAAATACTTACCTATTTTTACTCCCGTTTTAATTACAAAATGCAAAAATTGCAAAAGTTTGTAACATTAATTTGTATATAGTTTCGATTAACTTTTACGTTCGTGAAAAACCGAAGAGAAAACTATAAAGTAAAATTCATTTGTCCTATTCACAAACTTGTTTGCGTACTTTCATTACAATTTTGTAAATTAATACTTTAAAAAGAACTGTTTACAAAAAGAAAGGAAAAAGATTGGATTTATTATAATGATTGTTGTTTTGATTGTCGTGAAAAATAATTTGTCGTTGGAATTATAAAGGCATGTCATCACTTCCGACACTTAATTAGAACGTATATTTCAATAAGTCAAGTGGGCGTTAATATAAACATGGGATTTTACAGTGCAGTTATGCTTGCATAAAATTTCAATATTCATTGTTCCGTCAGATTGCTTTCTTTTAATGAATGGATAAAATCATATCCGTAGTCTGATTTAATCAAAAAGTGTTTTTAATTAATATAAGCTTTATGAATTTTGACAATGAAATATATTAATGTGGATTCTGTTTAATATAGGTTTTATTAATTTTATTAATAAATTTCTTTGTATATTACGGATCAAATGATGTTTTGAAAAATACTTAAATTAACAGAATAAATTTAATGAAGTATTGATTAGCATAAATCATATTTATTAAAAGGCACTTTAATATTCTACTTATATTTATTTAATTAACGTTGTTTGCAGCTAATGGCGTTTATATACGTCATAAGCTCGATGTGTTATGGTTGCCGATGATGTTTATATATTCAATAGGAAAATAATGATCAAACTGTTAAATATGCCGAATATTGTCAAACTTGATATTAAAAATTGTTCAAGGACCTTTATCACGAATCTCTATTATGTTAAACTTTAAAAATTTATAATTGCAAACCCAATATTGCAGATCGTAAATTAAATATTTTGTAATGTTATTCATAGAACGCAGTGTTTTGCAATAACTTTTAACTATAGTCTATAATTAACTATAGTCTTGTTAGTAGCGTGAAATCAATATTTATTTTAATTATAATAAACAATTGACTAAGAAAATCAATATTAGTTTCTTAATTAAAGTTTACATTTTGATGTACGTATACATAGTTGTTTTATCTCAGTATGGAAGAAAATGAATTTCCAAAGCTTTAAATAAATAATTAATTTTAAGGTTTTTCTCGATTAAAATTGTATGAAATATATGCTTTACTTTACTTTCAAGTATAATAATATAACAATATGTTTTTCTGTTTCAGGTGAGTTACATAATATTTTACATCGCTAAGTTCATTTACAGTGTGAGTTTAATTTTAAATATTCTAATAAATAGGAGAAATATCATAATTAATTTATTCAATTATTTTTTAAAACAAACTTTATACACATATACAAACTTAGATTCACACACATATACACACATAAATCGGGTGGGGTTCGATTTTTCGAAAGACCGATATTTTTTTGTGCTTAACGTAGAATCTCAAAATTTAGAATGATGCTATTGATAACATTCATTTAAATTATTTAGAAATCTCATTTTCAATTCATGGCTACAATCGAAATTTATTTATTCGAATAAATTATAATTGATATTTAGAATCGTAACACGTACATAAAGCACCATATAATTATAAAATATTTCGAAATTTCTAATAAAGTCTTTTGACAAGTATTGAAAGAATATACAAAAATATACTTTTAAAAACTCTATTAGAAATTTCGAAATATCTAATCATAATGTGGTGTTCTGTATACTTGTTACTATTCTAAATATCAAGTATAATTTATTCGAATAAATAAATTTCGATTGCAGCCATGAATTGAAAACGAGATTTCTAAATAATTTAAATGAATGTTATTAATAGCATCATTCTAAATTTTGAGATTCTACGTTAAGCACAAAAAAATATCGGTCTTTCGAAAAATCGAACCCCACCCCATAAATCTTATTTTTTTTTCTTTTTGAAAAATTATATTTTTGGATTATTCAAATTAAAATTCAGTATTTTAAACAACCCTAACAGCAAAAAAACTGCAAAATGACAATAAATAGAAAAACTTAATGATAATTTATGAGAATTTTCAAAAAAAGAAAAATCATATCGTTTTTTATTTTTGTTCTTAAATAGGATCCTAATTTAAGATTTTTCAAACTATTTTATGTTTCTTAACAACGCTATCAAATTAGCCAAACCAGACTGCATTAACAGTCACTTTTTCTTCGGATTTTTTTTGGTTTGAAAAGTTAAAATTATTTAATTGAGTTATATAAGCTATAAATATGACTGTCATATCACAATTATATATTATAACTTCGATTCATTAATTAAAGATAATGCAAATTTTCCAATATCCACGTATTGATATTGATTAATATTAATTATTTAGTAACGCATGATATGACGCTCGATACTATTATAATTTTATAATGAAACAAATTCATCATAATAATAATGACCCAACAGCGTGTGATTATATTAAATAATTTATATTTTCATGAAATTATTAATTATTTATTATAAAAATAAAAAATCATAACTAAGTTTACATTTCTCTTGTAATTATTTTTGTTAGGTGAACTGTTTCGAAGTCCCAGCATCAAAGGCAACTAAACATTCAAGCATATTTTAATAAAACAAATCCGAAATTTTAGTGTACATTAATAATGTATGTTATAAACTTACATTTGAACTACATAAGAACGTATTAACATATGTAAACAAACAAAATTAAAACAATTTTTGCATGGATAAATTTGTTTCTCACACTGATATGAAGGATCATCTTGATGTTCTTCATAAAATTTAAAAGCATTAAATTTATGTAATATTTACCTTTGGCAGAGGGTTACCTTGAGAAACAAACACATTAACGTTATATACCGAAAGCCGTTGGCTCGTGTAACCATCTCTTGGGGGTGTTCTAGATGTAATATATGCAAGTGGTGTATACACACAGGAAAACTGCTGACGAGCAAAGAATATAGCAGTGTTTAGTAGGGTTTTCTACAAGGGTAGCAAGAATATTTTCCACATATATAGGTTATGTTGCTCAGATATGTATAATTTGTCGAGCTGACGAAATCGCTACGAGCACATATTGTTCGCCTCATCGCGTGTCACGAAGATATGCAATATGAAGAATTCGCCTTTTCTATTATACACCGCGCGACATTAATCCCCCAACATTGCAAACCGATCGTTCTATGGGCAAAATAACGCATTACAAACATATCTGTATCACATAGCTGTACACCCAGAAATTTACAATTGCTGTGCAAACTGTTCTTCGCTCGGGTAAAACATTTGAAACTACATATTCTTATCTTAGCATATCCTGCGAGTGCTTATCTTCGTGTACGCAAAGTTCGTGTATAGCTTTATACGATGCGCTTGCGGAATCCAATTTAAACCCAGAGAGGGATGTATATGTATATAATATGATATTTCTCGTCTCTCTTTCGCGTTGATCGCAGCCAGTGCGTTTTCGGGGATATGCGGTTTGATGCGAGGACAATGCGGCTCTTGTCACCGGCGAAATTGCTTTAGTGGATTGATAGTATGATAGGGTGACGTATATACCTATACCCGGGCTGTATATGTATTGTAGCATGTATAACGTTTATCCGGAATTATGCTATATTCTATGAAGATGTGAAACCTGCGCAGAGATGTACACACACATACATGCATACACTTTGCACAGAGACACACACACACACCCACACACGTATATTTTATGCTTTGGCGAGCGCTTAATAATTTTAACACACTCTCTGTGCGATTCAATTTTCAGTCCCGCTGACATGGGATTTCCGGGCAATTAGTGCAATATACGGGATCATACTGAACCTCTTGTTTTTAATAAACACTTGAATTAGTTTAGATTTTTTAAATGTTGCATATGCTTTAATAACTAAAAATAAGTTTAGGATAATTAATAACTATGTTATTAAAGTTTTAAAAAGATTTTTTTCAAATAACATTATATGCTATGTCATTAAATTAAAGCTGTGCAAAATTAGTTTATAGTTATTTAATATTTAAAACTCATAGGTTGAACCTTAACTACAATTGTTAACTTTTTGTTGGGCATTAATTTTTGATGTGCATATAACTAATAGAACCTTAATTACATCTATTAGATACATTATCAAATATTTAACAATTAATTTTCTCTTTTAATCTGATTACAAGATTATAAAGTACAAAATATCTACAACTTCTCGACAAGCTAGAACATTATGCTTTTTATTACAAAAAGCATCCAGCGAAACTTCAACCAGGCTCTTTCTTGTCCAGAGATTAAACCCGCATATTCAAATGTAATATGCGAAATTTTATTAATGCAATTTTCGTTTTACAAAAGAAAAAAAGGCTTTCGGAAAAATATGTAACAATTTTTATTCAAAACGAAGTATATCTGACGGTAACAATACAATATAGTTATTTTTCTTTATAGAATTTTTCTCCATGTAATGCAACTTTATTTAATAATCTTAAACGTATTTATTTTAAAGAACAGCTTGCGCTAGTTAATAATGATAATAATAGATATATTCACATTTTGTTATTATTATTATTATTATTATTTTAATATGCTTCTTCCGTAACAACTTTACAAATACTTCAATCCAACAATAGAGTCTATATTACAATATAAGGTATTCAGTGGATTGTTCGATTACATCTTGTATTGTATGATAAAAGTAACGAAGATATTCTCACGTATAAGTACTTCTTGCCTTGATAGTATTCGAAATATGCGAATCTCAATGAATTTGCAGATACTTTCGGAGAGAAAATAGAGAATTATGTTCATAGATACGCAGAGAATACAATACGTCGATTGTCAGTACGTGTTATTACCAAGGAAACTGCTTCTTTTGCTTCTTCCACTTCTTTTTTTCATATATTGCGCGTGCTCGAGAACTTCGTACCATTCGAGTCGTTTATTTTAAAGTAAATTTAGATAAAGTATAGTATACGTTAAAACTCAATGTAGTTCTTGAACCAAATAAATAAGTTAAGAAGATTTCATGAAATTTAAATATTTTCTTATTATGCTTATAATCATAGTTCTATACATTTTTTAGATAATTAATTAACAAAATTTAAGAATCAAAAAAGAATTTTCATGTGAGATATTAGTAGAGAAACAATTTTCCAAATTTTTAAATATTAAATGATATTAAAATTTAGATTCGTTTGAAAGTAATATTAAAAGTTGTTTAAGTATTAATTATATTACTACTGCTCTTTCACAAAAAATTAATGATTTATGAAACAAATAAAATCCTCAAATTACTAGTAATGTAAAATGTATAATGCATTATTCGTAATAATGATAAAACAAATTATTCATTTAATGAATAATACATTTTGATATTCACTGCAGATTTTCAAAAATTTATTAATAATTATTGATTAAAAAACTTTTAAATAGATTTTACTGCCGTTTCCAAAGGAGAGAAATGCGTTTCAATTTCCAGACAAAGCTAACACTTTTCACATATCTTCAACAAATACTAGCACATCTCGCATCTTTTGCCAAGGAGAGTAACACATTCAACAATAACATAATTCAAAGGTATGCTATTGAATGATGAAGTGTGCTACTTTTTACAAAAGAAGTGTGCTAGTTTTCAGAGCGTAAAATGAAATATGCTACTCTTCGTTAGAAGCGACGATATAATACGTCATCAAATTATTTTTTTTTTTAAATCATAATCATTTACACGATAATTTTATAATGTTGATAAAATTAATTATCAACTTCGTTAACAATAATAGTGAGTATTACTAGCTAAAAAATTTTATTAAAATTACATTTTATCCAAGTAATTTAAATATTTTCTAAATTTCAACTATTATGAAAGTAGAGCTTCACAACATGTGGTTACAATTGTATGCGTTTACTGAGCTTCGCTCAAGAGTCATAATTCTAATGTCAAAGGCTTTTCATATGAGTAGAAAAGCTATTACGTGTATTTTGAAATTTTAGAAGTTGGAATAATCGTCTCACATAACTACATAAGTGTAAAAATAAAACACCTATCGTATAACTTTAAGTTCTTTTCACATATTCAAACAAAATCGATTTATTCATTACTGACAAAATTTTTTTTTAATATATATTAATATCTAGAACAAATAACAAAACCTTTATGATTTATGTTTTAAACATATTTAGCTTTTTAATTTGAACTACTGAGCCGGTGAGTGGCTCAGTCGGTAGAGCGTTGGATTCGTAATCTCGGGGTTCTGAGTTCGAATCCAGCTCTCGGCAGCCGATTGATATAAGCACCACTGTACGTTACATGTGCTGAAGTTCAAAAACACACTCTAGAACTCCGTTGCTGATTAGCATTACAAAATAGCATAAATATAGCAACGTTAAAGAAAAATAAAAAAAAAATTCGAACTCGTTTTAATGTTTTTCTCAATCGTATAAAGATAAAAAATATTTTTTTTAAATTCTATCATAATTTAAATATTAATAATTCATAACGTATATTTTATTTCGCAATATCGAATATAAAAAATTTCTATTCTTAATAAGCTAATTTGTTTGTACGGAAATAAAAAGTTAACGATATTGCTTTCACATCATTATATTTAGCTTTTTGTGGATATAAAAGTTCGTTTTTTTTTCTCATTTTTAAGAGAAGGGGAGATATTAACGGAGAAAGTAGCTGAACTCGTTTAACGTTTTACGCTCGTTCAATTGACCCTTGTTGAAAAACGTTTATGCGAGGTCGTTTAAAAGTGCAGCTAAATGCACCAGTTATCTGATATTATTTTAGTTTTGTATCGAAATACAACGATGAAAATATACTTTATTATTTTTTATCGCGGAAAAGCAATTTCATTTCACAAATCTAATACTTATATAATTGGGGAATCAATTTTTTAAATAGTTTCTTTTTCATGTCTTTGAAAATTACTTTACATTTTAATTGTATTCAGAATAAACATTTGTAATACATACGAAAATAATATTCTCATAGTGACTTATTTATCTAAGAAGTATTTTAGTTATTTCAAATTTAACAGATAACAAATTATTATTAAATAGTGGAAATTTCTTCAATACGATTTAATTAAATGTATAATTTGAAATAGTTGGTTAATCCAAGAAAATTAAAGTAGTTGCCATCATTGTGTTGTGTCTGACCGAAAATGGCTGTTATCACTCAATTACATACTGAACAAGCTTATTCTTTATTCATAATTTTCCATCGAATCATGAATTCTGTATTAGATCAAAGATGACGAAGCAACAAAACATTAATATTTTTTCTAACGTTATCACTAACTATATATGATTATATTAAGAGTAATTTGTAAATACGATTACTTTTTACATAGATAATGTAATGTATTCTTGGCTGAACCATAATAGCCTTTTCATTAACCTAAAAAGCGGGATAACGATTTTTACTTTCTTATTCCCACTAATTGCCCGAAAAAAAAGTTAATTAGTTGGAATTAAGTATTTCCAATTTTAATTTTTTTCTCATTTTTACAATAATAAGTTAATTCGATAAAAAAAAAAGATAAAAAGGAGTAAGATGAATCCAGATGAATAGAGAATAAAGTACTGAACAAAGTACTTCATGAAATATGAAAATAAAGTCGATTATCCTTCTGAACGATCGCTGTAATATATTTTCAAGTATAATCTCTGACTTCATTTCCTTATCACATAATGTAACATTATTTTGTTCATTGATCTTATTTTAATATCGAAACTTCAGTTCGTTATATAACGTTTATTGATTTTATCTCAGAAATATGATCATTTCATTCGTTCATCTAACATGCTTATCAAAGTAATGCTCATCCGCTACATATGTTTGCCAACTCATCGGCCTATAACCATCAATTTTCCGTAAGCTTGACTGTCGCGTACCAATGAACTATGGGGATAAATATAAACGCGTTTTATAAGTGCTTTCAATGTCAAGACCAATAGTACTTATTGCTAGAATGTCATGTTCATTTCATTAAAAGAATAGTTATATTGTAATTATACTGTAAAATTAATTATACTGTAAATAGTGAATTTTTTATTATCAAGTAGACAAATATGATGGCTGTAAAAATAAATGTCATAATTTTTTTTTATAGTATTTAAGTAGTTTTTAAAAAAATTTTCATGGATTATAATTGAATTAAAATTTGGTTCATTAAGTAAATAACAATTTTGTTTTTAATTTTCTAACTCCATTAAGAATGAATACTTATTTCAATGACATAAAAAGTTGATGGAGCTTAAATGATTCAATTATCGATAAAATATTCATTGTCGTAATTACTGTATCAATTACGACATGCATTATTGAAAATTAAAAAAAAATTGAAAATGTTTATAATTGGCATAATTATAAAACATCTAAATGTAATTATGTTAATAAAAAATCAACTTTTGCACTATCGACAAAACATTTTTAATAATTAGTCTTGAAACAGTTTTTATTTATTTTTCATGAATCAAATATCACCAATCTTAATTTGATCCCAAAAAAATAATAAACCGCTATCATTTCATTAGCATATAGTTTTCTCAAAGTCATAAGTTATAATATTTTTGACCATATTTAAAATTCAAATAAATATATTAGGTATTTAAAAAACGTAATTTTGTGCTTTATTTATTTAAATTAACTTTTTGGATTATTAATTAAAAAGTTAAAGTGCCATAATTTTTGTGTCTCAATTTTAATTCAAAATGAATACAATATTTTCAAACTAATAAAAAGAGCAAGAGCAACTATCATTTGTAGAGAATTAAGATTTTTTTAATTAAAAAAATAAACTGAAGAAATTAAATCAAATCTAAAATAAAATTATTAACTTTTACAATTATTGAAATAAAATAAAAAGAAGCTTCGATATCAGAAAATTATTTTTTTTCTTATTTTATTTAACGTCGCTGTATTTAGGCTATCATTCGATTAGAGATGCTAATTAGCGACGGAGATCGTCAATGTGTTTGTGAAAAAAGCACATGCGATTTACAGTGGTGCTTGTATCAATCGGCCGAGAGCGAGAGTCGAACTCAGGACCCCGAGATTACGAATCCATTGCTCTACCAACTGAGCAATTGAGATCTCACTTTTCTTATTTTATTAATAGATGTAAAAGGAAAAAATAAGTCATATTAAATAAAAGAAATATTCAGCCATTAATAAATAATGGATCTTAGATACTTTTGCAAGAGCTCGATGCAAAGATACGAAAAAAGTTTTTTTTTTCGGAAAATTTAAGATGGATTACTTTTAATTTACTCGAGTTATCAAGCAATAAGAAAAATAGATTTTTTCCGCAAAATCATATTTTTTGTTAACTATTATATATACAAAGTGTTGAAAATTTATTAAGACTAAGTATTTATCGACAAAGTTACGTATTGATTCCAAAAATGTAATAATTTTTCATTAAATCATCTTGGATAGTTTTCAAGTTATATTTACAGAAAAAGTACTTTTTTCGTATAACTAAAGAATTACTACATCTAATTTTATTTTCTTTTTGACCAATACAAAATTCTTTCCGTGTGGAAACAAATCATCAAATATTAAATCGATCAATAATCTTGAACTTAATAATACCTAATTGACATTCATAAATTTGAAAATTCCAACACTCCAATTAATAATTTCAATTGTAATCCAAGCTTTCGAAAAATGAAATCTTTTGAAAGAGTTGAAAGATTATAAAAAAAACGAAGTGAGCTCTAATGAATTTTTCCATTAACGTTTCTATATATGTGAATCGCGAAGCAGGTTTCGCAATATGAATAATGAAACAACGCTAGTACATAAGCTCTTTTAGATAGTGAAGAGGATTTGAAGACAAAATACAAAAAAGGGGGATGCACTTTAAAAAAAAAGTTATATCATAATCGTGTATTATCTGACTATATATAAGTATTAGCTTGGTGCGTAAGAGGGAATCAGAAAAGACTTTTGTTGGAGTATTTTTTTTCGACTAGTGCTTTTTTTCATGAATTTGATCGTACGATAACTCACTGACGACACAAGGGATCAAAGATAATAAATGAAACTTTGAGGAATAGCTGGTAGAAAAGTTAGTAGAGTTTATTTATACAATATGTGATTGTGTATAACAAAGAAATACAAACACTTTAGTTTGTGAAAGGACCAAATCTGAATCATTAGATACTAAATAAATGATAAAATCGTACATTAATTATTGTTTGATAAAATAATTAACAGAACAGACTAAAATATTTTTATTGATTGATGGCCCGAAATATTGCAATATCATAGTTGAAACTTTGATTAAATTAAAAGAATCAAAAAGTTATGATTGATCGCTTTATCAAAACTTTTAAAAATAGTAAAAAAAAACGAATGATTTAACAATAAAAAAAAGTTGTAAAATTCATCGCGATTGATCCTTTTTGAAATTTCAATTTGCTTAATTTACTTCGGTAAATATTTAATTGAATAATTTTGTGAAAAAGTTTATTCGATTAACCTTTATACAGTTTGATTGTTCGGTGCTTTGTTCATGTTTTTGTTTGATTAATAAACATAGCATTGGCATGTACATAAGTTTACAGATAAAAAAAAATACAAAAACTAATAAACTACGTCACTTTATATCATTTCCATTAAAAGTATCGCTAAGGACTGTTTTTATTTATTCGATATTTCAAAGTCAACTTTTTCCCCCTGTTTATTCCTCGTTAGAGAGGCAAATCAAAATGCAATTACTTAATTAAAAAAAAAGTTATGAAAGCATTTAGTACAAATACTTTCGAATAAATGGGAAGCACAAAATGTGTCGTTAAATAAGAGAAAAAGGCACGAGAAAGAAAATGCTAAACAAAAAAGAAATAAGATACGTAAAAGAATTGCATACGATGTCTTGAGACGCAGAGAGAAAGTGATTTGTTTGCATATCAATTTGTTATACTTATGCAGTATATATATCTTACAATTTAGTTCGTAGACTCCTGCAGTGATACTGACATGTATTACGTAGTCTTTTCCTTGGGTAAGAAAAAAAAGAAAGGAAAATCAATTCTTTAGGATACTTTTCTTTTCAACGGGGGTTTGAGCTGGTAGTACAGTGTACTGTTGTATGGGAATGCGGAAGAAACAGCTTTTTCAAATACGGCTACAATGTTGGCTGAGTTCCCACTGTGTTTAGCTATAATTCAACGATACAATGAAAATAAAATGCTTGCGCTTTTTTTATATTTATTTAAGTTAACACTGTACGTCCAGTTTTTATATAAAAAATATTTTTTCTCTTTCTCTACTAGACTAAATTGCCATCATTTATTTTAGGGTTCTAACATATTGCACTTTATGTTTTTTAATAAATCTTCTTAAAAAATCCTTACAGTAGGTACAAATTTTTATTCGTAAATAAAATCATTTTTTTGGTATACTTTTTTCTTTAAATTTTCTTTGCATATAATTTAGAACGCAATGATTTAATGGATTTATACGGATAAATAAATTTATAGTTATTGGTTAGGATGTAGCTACAAATGCGCATTTCTGTTTATCATTAGTAATAGCTTTGGCAAACATATTTCGAAACTATTTTATAGTCTAAAATATATATATTATCCTTTCAGTGTCTATGACAAGGATCTTTTCTTGAAAATGTCAATAAAAATTAAATTTTCGTCATTATGTAATTTTTGAATAGTTTTATCTATGTAATGTTCATGTTTAATATATAAGAAAATATGTTCTTATAAATAATGGAAAAAATATTAAAATCCAAAGGAAACGTCATTTTTACTATGTTTTAGCATGCATACAAGGGTCATTGTTTACATATAAATTTCACATAAAATTTCAAAATTCAAAACAGTGTGAAATAAAAGTTAAAAAAATGTATTTTAATAAAAAATTGAATAGATGCTTCAAATTTTTGTTAGAAATAAAATCAAATGCTTCGATCGGTAATTAAAAACTTTAATTAAAAATTCGATATTAGATTCCCAAAAATCACAACAAAAAATCAAATAAAATTTTTTTATTTTTTCTGAAAATTTGTATCATTTGTATCAAAGTTTTTGAAGTACTTGATTAAAAATACTTATTGCTTATGATCTGCAAAGCACATTCTTAATTTAAATTAAATTTTAATTCTAAAAATAATACACTAAAAGATAATTCAATATTACAGAAATATGTTTCACTAGCAATAAAAGATTAAATCTCATTTTAATCAGATTTAACTTCTAAGAATTGAATTTCATTTATTAAACGGACATAAATTTCACAGTTCTTGAAAAGTGCAATTTCTTAATTTTTCATAATGCAGAGATTCATATTAAGCGTGATATTTCAATTGACTAAGCGTAAAATGTTAAAGCAAAATGTATCTTTTTTTACACCACTCAGGAAAATTGAATTTTTCCTTGTGCGTTTTTTTTAATTCATTATCATGGGGATTCTATTTCCGCTTGCACATCGTAAGCCGAAGCTTGGAGAGAGAGAAAAGAGGCATCGATACATAAATTTACAAAACATGCTTACTTTGCGTTTTTCTTCTATATACCTTCATTTCCACCCTTATCACCGAGTATAACCCAATCCTCGACCTTTCCCATAACACTCGATTTGCGTAAAGTGCACTTTACCGTTCCTTTTTTTTCGACCTTATGTCGCATCATTTCTCCGATCTTTTAACAGGCACTTTTCCTTGTTTTAGAAGGAAAAGTCTTTTAAAATTTTCCATTACTACATTCATAATGTTCGTATTATACAACCATTTCTTTAAAAAATATCAACAAAAAAGATCTATAAATTTTTCAGACTTATTTTCTTTATTGATATTTTGTAAATATTATTTCATAAGATACATAAAAAAAGAAGCAGCGTTGTTATTAACCGAATTGATACATATTTCATGAAATATAAAAGAAATTACTTGCTCATAAATAAAAGTTTATGAGGACAAATTACGGGCGTGCTAGACTTCATTTTATACTCCAAAAAAAATCTCTCAAAGTTTCATTACAATCCATTTACTGTAGGTCAAACATTATACGAAGTAATTAGAGAAAATTATTCATAAATTTTTTTGCTGTTTGAGTTTAATAGCAATATCTCATTAATGAACGTTATTTCCAAATTTTTAAAAGCATCAATTATATATCTTGGTTCTTAAAAAAAATTGATTTTTTGATAGAAATTTTTATTATTTAAAAATTTTATTTTCGTAAGAAATAAATTACCCTTAAATTATTAGATATAGTGTGAAATTTGTTTGACACGAGACCTCGGTGTCAATTGTTTCAGTAGTACTTTGAAGATACAATATAAGCACTCTTAAGAGTCAATGCCGATGTCGAGGTCGATGACGACATCGACATTTTGGACAAAAAAAAAAAGAAAAATATGTTGCAGTAGAAAAAATGGTGTCAGTCTTAACAATTTTTGTGGCTATATTTAAGCATTTAAAGAAGGTCATTGTTTCATGTTAATTTAAAATTTTGTTACGGATTTCGCTTGAGTTTAAGCCGGACAAACTTTAGATTCTTAAAATTACTTAAATATTTAATGTCAACCTAATAGCGTAAATGATTCTTAATTCAAATTATAGTTTTGAAAATTTTATGTAATTTTGACACACGCGTATGTTTTAGATAATTACTTAATGAACAGTCCGTAAGTAAATTTTTCAATCGAAATATCAATATAAAAATATCTGAATTAAAATTACCACATAAATTTATTAATTTTATGCACACATTTTTGATAAAATAAAATAACGTACGTATAGAAAAATTTTTACAGAGCGTTCAATTTAATAAATAACTACAACAGAAAATATTCCTTATGAATATTTATTTATTTAGCATATAATTTATACTATAATTTTTAAATATTTACTAATTTTTTTTTTTTTTTTTAAATACAGGTTTCGTTTTAAATACTTTCAATTATCATTATAAAAAAAAGAATCCAGAAAATAATTGATAAATAATGATCCAAGCATTTTTCCCGTTTTATTTATTGTTTTCTCCAAAAAAAAGTACAAAAAACGTACTCGTAAATGTTGCCATCTATTTGTGTTTGCTTTCATTTATATTTTCTTACTGTACTATTTAAGGTATTTCGTACAATGTTAGAAATTGCAAATAAATTATTAAAAATTAAAATAATATATTCTTTTGGTGAATGTAATGATGCAAAAAAAATAGTTCGATTGCCATTGAAGATCAAAAGAAAATATTGTTTAAAAAATTGATATTTTAACACGCTTTCTTTTAAAAAAGTACATAGATTAGCCAAACTCGCAAAATAGCAAGAAATTTTAAATAAAAGATCACTATTATGTCGAACGAGGTCGTCAGTGGCTCATTTGGTAGAGCGATGGATTCGCAATCTCGGGGTTCCGAGTTCGAATCCCGCTTTCGACCGATTGATACAAGCACCACTTTACATTACGTGTGCTTTGTTCACAAACACACTGAGAAACCTCCGTCGCTAATTAACATCGCAATGATGGAATAAATACAGCGACGTTAAATAAAATTTAAAAAAATAAAAACTATTGTGTATTACTCATTTTGATAGATCAAATTATATTTGCTGCGAGTTTAAAGAAAACTTTGATTCGAGTCAAATAAAAAGCTTTATCGTATAACTTCAATTGCGTTGTGCGCTTCTTTAACTCAACTTTTTACTCAATATAATTCATCAAATAATTATGAGTTTAAATAACTCATTTTCAAATTCATAAATCTAAAAATAAAAAAAAATTATCGAGTTCCTTTAATGTGGCTGATTAGGTAAAGTATCAAACATATGAGATAGTTTAATAATGTTCGAGATTTGATTATGTAAGTTCTTATTATAGAACCTTGGTCATTTTACCAATTTAAAACACATTAAGAAATTATTCTATGCTTACAATTTGGAATAAAACTTCCCAGTTCCGATATTTTTATGGAAAAATACTGTTGAAATCGAAAAAATCGAACTTACGTTTACCTGAGCAACCTTGACTTCAGTGTACAAAATAAAGTCTTTTTACTTGAGCCATCGATTCTTTCTTATTCTTTATTTATCTTTGGCGTTTATATAAATTGGGTACGTAAATTTCCGCGAAAAAATTTGTTTTACTTTTTTAAAACTTGGGGGAAAACTAGGGTAAAACCAAAAGTCTAATTTTTTTCGTTTTTAAATATTTGAAAAACAAAATTTATTTCCATTTGTTTATTTAACCGTTTTAATTTACAAACGTAAACTCCACAGAGGTAAACTCGTTACCTGTCTGTAGAATAGTATATGAAAATACAAAAATATATAAATTACGACGATTTTCTAAATACTAAAATCGAATGCATAAATTTATCATTTCTCACAATTGTCACATTCCATATATTTATATTTATTATAGTTAAAAATTTATAGTACTTGACTAATATTATTTAAATATTTATTGCCACTTTTTTAATTTATTTATACATTACATTAAAAAGTAATGAAGATATATGTTCTTTTTCTACCTGAATCTCATTTCAGTTTGCATGTATCTATGGTCAATTTAGTATTCGATATAACCCAGAGATTTGGTTTTATTTCAATTACAATTTTATTTTTTTACATTTCAAAAAAGGTTTTGTCTATAAATCTTTATTTTCGCATGAAAAATTAAATTTTTACTTGCAAACATAAGATTTAAAATGTATTAAATATTCACGCCTCACTAATTTTTTATCATTATTTTCAATATTTATACTTAGAAATCGCAAAACATTCGAGATAAAAGTTAAAAAAATAAAACCTTGGTTCTTCAAAAGGATTTAATGTGTGGAAATTTAAAATAAATAATAAACATCGAAAAATTAAAATAAAATTTTTAAAAAATTGCATAAAAATTTCTTCTTTTTAATGAAAAATTAACGTTGGTCTTGATTTAAAATAATGTGTTCATATGACTATTATAATTCACACCCAAAAAAATCTTTTTTAGCTTTGTTTTATAAACATCTATCCAACCTCACACTTAAATTCACCCGAGACAAAAAAATAAGAACGTCAGCTTAGTTTCTCCGTATACTTTTCTTATATTTTTCTTATTTTTTTCTTCATTTCTTTCTTTCTCATTAACTTTCTTATTTCTTTTATTTGTCCTCTCTCACCTTGCTCCCGACTTTTTTCCATTTCACATTTTTATTTTCCTGTTCTTAGATGTATACATTTTTTTTCGACTGTCTATCTATCCGTCTCTGTTTAAATTTTCTTTTTCCTCGTATATATATACAATGTGACTTGTACACACCGATACACATACACACACATATATTTCTGTATAGACGTATATTTTAAAACACAAGTTGTGCTTGGGTGCGGATTATAGAGGTATATTTGCACAAGCACGAAGAGAGAAGAGGAGAAGCTTAAAGTAGAGAGCGTCAAGGGAGACGTTAAAGTCATGCCGATAAACAATTACGCAAGGTACAAACGGAATTGTCAACTCTCTCGACGAGAACAAAAGCAATTTAATTTTTTCTTTTTACCTCCGCGACAGTAAAACTCACAAATCTTTTTTCCTTCTTTCTTTATATTTTCCTTTTTTTTTCATGTTATCTTCTTTTATTTTTGGGGGAAGAAGCAAAAGATGCGCTCTCGCTATAGCATGCTTTATACAATTTTTTTCTTTTACATTTATTTTCTAAGACAAACATGTTTGTATTTTCAAGCATTTTCAAAAGGTTTCGAGAGAGATAGAGTGAGGAGGGAGTTGTATTTTACTCACTGTTGCTCGCTATTTGAATGCATGCGCTATTTCGAAAAAGACATAAAAGTACTGCTGCTATACGGGTGATTGTTACTCTTCTCTCAACCGAGCTTCAAAATAGAAATCGCACGTCAAACGCTTTTATTCAAACAAACGTGTATGGAAAAGACATACAAGTATTATGTTTATCTCCAATTGAAAATTTAACAAAACCAAATGTTTTTCCCTTCTGTGATTCTATAAAATATCTTTTTTTTTTCTCTTCTTCTTTTTATATTGGATTGATGTTTTTTTTATAAGAATTCAATTTCTTTTGCCTCCTATAGATGTTTGCATTAAAATTGTAAAGTTAATGAAGTAAAACTACGTTTACCTTTCGTAACAAAGTAAATTATAAAGCCTTTCAAAGTTATGAACAAAACAACTTTAGGAAAACATCGTATATAACTTCTATTACTTTTAAATGAATTATCTCAAGAATATTAGTTACTGGAAATTTAAAGGTTTTATATAAACTTTTAAAAATTTTAATTTATTCTTTTTTTTTAGTTCAAATCTTTTTAAAATTAATATTACAGCCATTAACTTTACAGACCTGAAAGTTATAATTGCAGATAAAATTATAAAGTTTTAAAATACGATGTACATATTTTTTGTAGAATATGAATTTATAAGATTTATAAGCATACTTTCTACAAAGTTGCGTTAATTAAAAGTTAATGATTTAATTGCAATCTTAAAACGATTTCGATGGCGTATATAGTTTCATCGAAATTTATATCGCAAAACGAGAATGTGAATAATACAAAGTTGTTTAATTTGACATTTTTTTTCTGAAAATCCTTCAGTTATACTTTTGAAAATTAAAAGTTATTTTATTAAATCTTAATTAATCAATAAAATGTCAGAGTTCATTTTGGACAAGCGGACGATACTCCGAATAATCTTCGTTTTAATTTTTTTTTTCAAAAAGACTCGTCTTACTTTTTCAATTACATTTATCATCGCAACGCGAAATGAAACTCTTTATTCACACGACGCTTATATATAATACATACAGTAGTAAAAAGAATGCGTATAACATAAAAGAAGGGGGAGAGAGAGAAAGAGTGCAGAAAGCTAAAGCGGAAAGTTCATTTTTACTAGAGCTTCTCTCGCAGAGACTACAAATTTTAACTTTTTTCTTTCTTTTTTTTCTCTCTTGACGTAGCTTGAGATTTGAATATCAGTCTGGAGCGTTTGCAAGCACGTGGAATTCTTTTACATTACTAGCAACGTAGCAGAAGCTTAACGTCGAAGTCAGTTATATACGTTTAACTTTAAATGTGTATGTGGAAAAATTCGTCTTTGACTTATACACTAGAAGAATTTGGATTTTATTATTTTTTTTTCGTTTTCTTTCACTTATGCATATCCGAAATTGGTTGAATATTTGTGACTGCAAGTGAATTGAATGGAATGAAACTGAGAAATGATGAAGAAAAGTATATACGTGTATGAAAATAAGAAAGAGAAAGTGCTAAGAAAGTGAGAAAAGCAGATTAAAGCTTGGGGATCGCATTCTATGACGATATCTTGTGATAAAACTTGATCTTTTTTCCTTTTACTTACTTTTTTTTTTCTTTTTTTTTGATAAAGTCGTTTTCGTATGTCAAGCAAAAGTCGAATATCGAAGCGTTTTTTTTTCGAGAGGATTAAATTGGATGATGGGATATGTAGCCGTTCTTGAAGCGGTATAAAAGAAACTCTCACACTTTCTTACTTTTTTATATCTACGAGAGTGTTGAAGATACGCCCAGGGAAATGAGCGACTGGTGGTGGAATCTTCCTTCGCAAGTTCCCTTACGACGACGATGCCGAGGGCATGATCGAGTTTTGAACGTTTATGTAGGCGACGAGAGGAGAGGACGGCTCGAGGAAATATTGTTATCTCTTCGATAAAATCAAGAGTATTCGAACGCGGCTTTTTCTTGCAGAATAAGAATTTTCTCTTTTTCTTTTTTTAAACACTTAAGGGTGAAAGCATCCGGAGTAAAAAAAATAAACTTTTTTTTTCACTTATCGATATTGACATTGGATTGGGTTGTTGTGTAAAACATCGTTTTTACATTCAATAAAGAAAAGCTAGCTCCTTCAGCTCGAGTTTTAATAAAATCAAATTTGTTTTTTAAAAAAGAAAAATCTTTCAAGTATGTTGTTCACAAATATATATTTTCAAATAAAATCATGTTTGGTCTGGAAAATTGTGATTACATATAAATAAACTTTCATCAAAATATTTTAGTACCAATAAAATTTCAAAATAACTTTTTATTTAAAAAATGTTATTAAATCATTTAAAAATAGATTATTTCAATTGTTAATCAATATAATCTTTTAAATAAAATATTTAGCTTGAATCAAGAAAAAATTCAAATTAATAGTAAAATCTTAAACAAACATCTTAAAATTTCCGGTGACTTTTCTCATTTGCACGATATTTTTGTTGCGCTGATAGAGTTTCAAGGGCTTTACAGAAAAAAAGGGCTTCAAGGCGAAAGCTGAAAGAAGATGCAAGAAAAAAAAAAGAAGAAGTAACACCCAAGCCGATTTCTCAAGAAATACCATCATCGTACACAACTAGTGGCGCAATAATTGGGGCCGAAAGACAAAGAGGAAAACCGCGAGCACTTAGCTCAAAGTAGGCCAAGACAATTCTCAACTTAAGCAAAGCACTTTCTTTAGCTTTTTTTTTTCTTTTCTTTATTTTTCTTTTCGCGGCCTCGCAAGCGCGCATTGCAAAGCGCGCTTAAACCCCTGCTTTACTTTTCTTTCTGGTTAAGAAAATGAGCCTCGTTTATTATAGTACTAACCGTGAATATATAAGCAAATAGTTGCGTTCTCTCTCTCTCATGCTTATTCGTGCGCACTCAGATTACGATTATTGTGCGCTTCGTGGAAATTGACAATTTACGAAAATTGTTTGCTATCTTAAGCATGATTCTATGGATTATCCTTTTATTGTTGAAAATTCTCATTTTGCTTTTGATAAATATTGACTCGAAATTTTTTCTTACAAACTCTCTTAAAGCTTAATTCCTCGTTAATAATTAAAATTGACTAATGAGACTGAGCGTTGAAAAAATTTCCTGTTTTTTTTTTCATGTCAAGCGAATTTCAAAAAGACCTACTGTTGAAACGAAATTATGAAGCTGCGGGGATGGTTGAAATTGTGCTTAAAAAAGCACGTTTCAACTGAAGAGCACGTTTTTATGCAATAGGATTCATTTTGTTAAAAAAAATTTTTTTTTGTTAAATTAAAAAAAATAATGAAAATAAATTATCCAAATCTATTTATAATGCTTGCAAAAAATAAAAAATAATTTTTAAAAAATTTTAAATTTACAACTAAAATGAACAACATTGTCTCTACAAGAAAAAACTCTGCTAACTGCTTTAGCACTATACATTCTAATGGATCTTTAAATTAAAAAAATTAATATAAAATATGTTTTTCAAAATAGAAATTTTCATGTTCTATATATAATATTAATTTAATCAATAATTTTAGTATTGTTTTTTCATGAAAAACTTTATAAAACAAATTTATGCTAAAGCTTTTGATATTATTAATAGTCCAATAAACTCTGACCATCATGTAATTATCGACAAACATTCTATAATAAAATTTTCATGAAAAATTCTCCGTACACTTTGAAGATATAACAGAATTAGTAAACTTTCTCTATTAAAGTACACAATTTCCAAAAATATTTAAAATTAAGAAAAACTGTTCTGAATAGAAATTCATGTTGAATAATACTTGAATAAACCAAAATTTTACATAAAGTTTAAAAATGCTATAAAAATATATAAATTAATTAATAAATGTAGTGTAACAAGAAAAATATAATATTTACATTGTTATAAAGACACAAAAAAATTCAAAATAAAAATAATAACAAATACTTCTTATATAAACAAACGTGTTACATTGAATATTAAAAGTAAATAAAAAAAAAAAAAAAAAAATTAATAAATTAATTCAAATAAAGTGTAATATTTTTATTAAATTATAATAAACTCTTCGAAAATATATTATAGATGATCAGCTAATCAAAAGCAAATTAAACAAATTGAATATTATACGTAAAATATTGAAATATTTTTGTTTTAAATTGTTATAAGTGTCACACAAGTCGTTTTAAATGAGTTATTAAATATTGCTTAAACTGACAAAAATTTTACGTTAAAATGTTTATATTTAGAAAAAAAAAAGAAAGTTTCTCGCTCCCAAATAATTAGACTAAATTTGTGCGCAAAATTGGGAACAAATCCATCACGTAATTTTTAAGTAGTAACTTACTAATGACGTACATAGACATATTTACTTATGTACACACATACACATACACACTCACACCTACGTACAAACATGTAGACACTTTTTAAGAACTATATTTTTAGATTCTCTAAATCTAAAAATGTTCTTCTGAATCAAAAAATAGAAACAATTTTTTTGCGGATACAATACTTTTTTCGACGAAAAAGCCAGAATTTAATAAATTTATTCTTTCTCTGGTAATTTATGAACTTTTATTTCTATTCATTAGATACAAGCATTTATTCTTCAATAAATTAATTAATAATTGACGCATAATACTGTACTCTCAAAAATTTCAATTTAATTTCTAAAACGGTATACTTAAATTTTTGGACAAAAATTTATTTCAACTTCATGACTTGATGTCTCTACGTAGTATGACTTGAAAAAAATATTTTAAAAAGTGATCTATTGTACAGTTTATATGAAAAAAGCTGATGGAATGAGTATTTTTAGATTATATTGTAGATTGTAAACGTGTATAATAAAATAATATTAATCAAAAAAATATAAAATACTCTTATCTGTATCAAAGTAGAAATTTTGAAAATTGCTTATTTTTTAATTTAATAAATCTCGTTAAGAAATAAAAATAAAAAAGAATATCGAAGAAGATTCTTAAAAGTCAAATAAAAATTTCATGTCTGAAAAAAGATTAAAAATAAAGCTCTCGAGGAACGAAACGTTGTAAAGTTTTTTTATATCATTTTATTAAGCGATTCGGAGAATTTATGGTTAAATCAATTAAAATTCTATTTTGTACACGTGATTTTATTTTTATAACCACGTGAATATCACAGAAACGTGTATATTTCGGTTTTCAGAATTTACTGCAAAAATAATTTAGTATTATTTTATATCGTACTTTTTTGACGATCAATTTCTTTTTTTTTAATATTGGAAAGTTTCATATTGGCTTTTAAAAATTTTAACTTTCATATGTTTTATTATAAGCTTTATAAAATGACAGAACACGTGTGGCTAATATATCTTTTCGAGTCCTCAACTGTTTTAAAAATGTTCTAAGTTGCAAACCACGGCAATTAATTTTACTATTTTTTTTTTCTTTAATCAACTGTCCGTTGTATATGTGTTTCTATATAAATATATATAATAATATGCTGTTTATGGAGGAATTTATTATCTTAAATAATTATTTCTAATGACAATTATCTTTATTGTTAAAATTTGCAATTTTCCAGCCGATTTAAGTATATATACCTTGGTCCTCTCCAAACAAAGAGCAAAATATAACAGCGATAGTAAAGCAAAATATTCGCTTTCATATATATTATTCTAATAAATTGAGGTCTCAGTGGCTCACTGGGTAGAGCCATAGACTCGTAACCAGAGAGTTCGAGTTCGATTCCCGGTCTCAGCCGATACGGTACAAGCACCTCTGTAAAATTACACGTGCTTTGTTTACAAACACACTGAAACGAGCTTCGTCGCTAAATTAGCATCGCAATGATAACATAAATACAACGACGTTAAATAAAAAATTCAATTAACTAAATTGTATACGTTGTCTCCTGTTTAGAATTTTTTTTTATATATGAATTGAAATTAATAATTAATTTAAATCACTATAAACATATTTAGCAACTTTTTAAATAACTTTATAAATATTAAATATTTTCAAAATTTTTAATTTTAAAAGTTTTTAATAGCATAAAATTTAAATGCTGCAATACAATTACATTTTTTTAAAAACTAAATTTTTAATCGTATCCACAGTTACTTCAATTACTTCAGTTACTTCAGTATCTACTTGTATTTCATAAGCTTGTTTTAATCTTGTTGTTATAATTTCATTCTTTTTACTGTCTCTTATGTCATTATCAAATATTCTTAAAATCTTTTAAAGTTAATTATTAAATCTGAAATTATAGATTTTTAATTAAACATATTTTCAATTCTATATATCAATGATTTCCAATTAAAAAAAAATTGCTTCAATATAAATCTATTATTGCATAATATATTATATATTATCTATTATTATATAATATATTATATATATATATTATTTTATTATATTATTTATTTATTATATATTATACCTTTATATATATATTTTAATGCTATTTAACGTCGCTGTATTTATGCTATCATTACGATTCTAATTAGCGACAGTGATCGTCAGTGTGTTTGTGAACAAAGCACATATATCGTATACAGTGGTGCTTGTATAAATTGGTCGAGAGCGGGATTCGAACTCGAGATCTTGAGATTACGAACCCATTGCTTTACTGAGTGAGCCACTGACGACCACTGTATGATATATTTAATGATTTAATGATTTGTTTTTATTTTCCGTTTTTAGCGTTTTGCAAAATTTACTGTTAAAGACTTTGATTTTATTTGATATATTTTTATTGCATATCAGTTAATGTTATACTCAACATAATTCTTGAAAAACAAATACAATGTTCAAAAGAAATTCTGATATACTGTATTGAAGAATATTTTTGTTATCATATAAAATTTATAAGCTTTTCTCAAATTTATAAATAGAAAATCTGAAAATAGTATTATTTCAAAATTTAAATTTTAAATTTGATGCTTCGATGGAGAAGATACAAACGTTGATTTTCAATGATCCGACCGAAAGATCATCAATTATTTATGAAGCATCATAAAAATTTATATGTTTATTTAAAGATCCTTTAATAAATAATAAATCTATAAAGCCAAAGTCTACATTATGCAAATAGTTAATAAAAAAAGAGAAAAAAAAAGAAAAATAAAACATAAAATCTGGTTACTGTTATACGCAGTTTAAGAGCGGAAGATAACATTTAGGCCGCACAAATTAGCATTCTATTTTGGTGAATCACAGCGAGTAAGCGTACATCAGTTGCTCCCTTTGGCTAAATCCCGTGAGGGCCAAATTTATACGTGTATGGGTGAATATGTATACTTTGTATCTCAGTTGTTACATTAACTACTTTTAAAAATAAAAAAACATAAAAAGAAATAGGTAGGCGGAAGCAATTGGTACTCGCGGGAGGAATTTGTTTATGACTGGGGTAAACCTCGGATCGTTTACCAGCTCTCTAAAATTTCAGTTTTTTTTTTCGTTCCTCTATCGCGTTATTTTTCTCTTTTTTACTCAGTCCTATACTTTTTCAATCGGCTTTTTTTCCCATTCACTCAATTCTTGTTTCGTCATGTAAATTTGATTCTCTTCTCCCTCGTATTTTTATTTTTTTTTTTTGCCCTTTAGGCAGTACAGCTTTTATTTTCAATTTTGTTTGATGTTTTCCGTTATATACATTTTATCTAAAATTTATGTATTAATATAAACTCGATAAATTTTTTAAAATAATACATGAAAATATTATTTATTATCAAATGTTACCATTAAATATCACTTCATCATCATGCAGTTTCATATTTAGTAAATAAATTTAACACTAACAAAAAAAAGAAATTCGAGTCAAGTAAAATCTTTTTGATTCAAATAGGTTTACATTAGTCTGAAAATATATTAAAAATTTTAATTCAAACAACTAAACTTCCTCAATTCATTTCCACTTATTTCATTTAAAAATAAATTAATGTTTTGTATATAAGCAATTTTTTTTATAAAATCTAAAAATGAAATTAACCAAAAAACAAAGAAAATTTCATAGCACATGATGGTATATATAAAACTTTAATAAAATAAAAACTAAAAACTTTTTTTTTCAAGTCGCGCGTCTACCTTACCGCGAAAAGTTTTCTCCTCATCTTCCTCACGTGCTTACTCTAGCTTTTTTTCACACTATTTTCTTCTGTTATTTTTTTTTCTTTTTCGTTTCTCTCCCTCTCTCTCTCATTCCCGTCGCAATATAACGTTGCCGTGTGTACATCTCGTAGCATATAGTTTTTCATGCTATATAACTTTCTTTTTCTTCTTATACTCTCTTTCGCGTTCGCTCATTTTCAGCTAGTCTTTTGCTTTAGCAAAAGCTTGAGCCCTGGCGTCGTTGTCGTCGCTTTTTCCTTTTCCGTTTTTTTTCTCTTTCTCTCTTCTCTTTCTTTCTTTCTTTTTCTTTAGCGAAGGCATCTGGCTCTGGCGCTATATACTCAGTTTCTATATAAAAGCCGGTCAGTGTAAAGCGTGGGGCTTCATTTGTTGCACGAAAAGCTTCGTCGTCGGAGCTTTACGGAAACGCGAACGGGCTAAAGGCTTTGTTGGTTATATTTTCGTTTGGAACGTCTATATATATACATATACTTTTAGCATATACAACTTTCATTGTGTGTACATTGCCGTCTCTACAGTTATTTTGCAAAACTGCACGTGCGTGCATCGTTGCTATTTCCTTTTCCAAGTTGTTTCGTTTTTTTTTTCAATTTTTTTTTCATTTTCTTTTTTTTATTCATTTTTTTTTTGTCCTTTGTTTTACGTTGTTTTGCAAAACGATTTTTAGTGAACTGCAGCATGATGTGTTTTTGTTATATACATACGAAGAAGAGTGAATATTTTATGTGGTTTTAAAAAAAAAAATATGTTGATTGTGACGTTTTTTTTTTCAAATGTTATGCAGTGGTACACGTCGATTTTAGTTTGATATTAAAGTTGCGCTGTTAAAGAATTTTATGTATAGCCTGTTTTATTCGATGTGACGGCTGCATTGACAATTTTGAAAGGAATCGATTTTGGTGTGTATACAATCCAAAGCTCTCGCAAAGAGTTATTTAAATAAAGTTATTTCAAATACATATTTTTTTGCTAATATTTTTTTCAAGGAAATTAAAATAACACAAATACTTTTTTTAATATTGTTATAAAGTGAAATATAACTGGGAGACTTTTACGTTTAACTATCAAACAGAATAATATGATTTATATGAAGCACGTTAAAGTTAAAAGTAAGCCACGCAATAATTTAACTGTATATTATGCAATTTTCTGCTTATTTATTTTCAATATTAAAACGAACGTTTATTAAAATATTTTCGAAAATATGCAATTATTAATATGTTACATAATCATTTTAATTAATCAATAATTTTTGGATGTTTCTGAAAATGTTTCTCTTGTAATGCTGTGACCGTAATTAAAAGAAAAACAAAACTTTTTATGTAATAATTTTATTATTGTAGATACTTACGTACTTTTTAATGATAAACTTTTACATGAAAGAAAAGATAATACGCAAATTGAATTAGCTTATAATTAAGGTGTCTCGTGTGTATTTTATTTTAGCAATTGAATTATTTTTAAAAACTTTAGAATGTTTCTTTTTTACACTGTCATCTAATGCAATTAAAATATGAATATGTAATTTTAATCATTTTACGTAACTTTCTGTATTATTTGAAATTTAATAATTTTAAATGGACCTCTATTTTTTTTAATAAAACGTCTACTTTCGTATCACAAAGAATTTTTTTAAAATCGTATGATGAATAATTAAAAACAATATGTTTTACGGTTAAAGACCGTAAAAAAGGTGGTGACGTATTTAAAATAAAAAGTTAATCATGATATTTAGGTGATTGAAAAATTAAAAAATTATTTAACTTTTTAATAACAAGCGCGTTATTTTATGATTTAATACAGTGTGAAACATCAAACAATTCATTTCGCATCGCGTTTTCTGTGTCACCTAATTTACAAATTAATTAAATTTTAAATCAAATTTATTATCTGCGATAGCAAAGTACTTATAATTATTCTATTGTTTTTGTTATCGTATTATTTTGTAAAATGCGTTATAATTTAATTAAGTTTTGTAGTTACGTTTAAATTACACGTCAGTTATTTTATCAGTTATGGAAATTTTGGTATACTGAGAATTTCAAACTTGTTATATTAATGATGTTTATTATTGAAATAATTATTTCATGCTTCAAATGAACATATTTCAAATGCTTGAATACCTATTGGGTTGATTTTTTTAGTGTTTCATCATTTTTGTGACTCGATTGATTGAGAATTGTATTTTTATTCAAATTTAGTGACTATCTACGAGTGATATTGGTATGCATTCTTCATTCCCCTGTAAATATACTAAAATAAAATAAATTCGTTTTTCATAAAAGAAATACTTTTAAATTTAATGTTTTTTTTTTTAAACTACAATAATTGTATAATTTATATGAACTTAAAATATATATAAATTGAATAAAAGTTAGTCAAACGGTGTGATTTCAACCTTTGATTTCTCTTTATTAATTTTAATGCATCATATATTTTTAACAATTTAACTATTGCCGTCATTCAGTTAATTCTGTAAAAATGTTTACAAAATTGTAATTTTATTTCCTTTAGTCACCTTAACTTGAAAGTATAAGCTGAAGTACTCTTGAAAATGGCATGTTTCCATGTCATTTCTCGCGTTTGCAACAAGTAATTTAATTGGATTGACATGAATGCACTCGAAGCATATTAAGGTAGCTCAAGCTCTCGCTATTCTCGCTCAATTTCATTATATTATATATTATACCTTACTAAATGATATATTTAGAATTAAATAATATTTTGCAATTGAGCTTTTATTTGTTGATTAAATTTTTTTTTTCATATTCAACTTTCACGAATATCATTATTTGAGATATAATAATATTATGCAATAGCAAAAAATGATATAGGCATTGTCATACAATAAGAATTTGTAAATATCATTCAAACAACAAGTTAAATAACTATTGTTAAATTTTTTATTTGAATTGTTGTTGTTTTTAATACTTCCTTTACACTTGAATTAAAAAAAAAATTAAAAAAAACTTTGGTTCGAATTCGAGACCTCGAGTATACGAATCCATCACTCTACCGACTGGGCCACTGACGGCCTAAAACTTTGGTTTAAAATATTTTAAACTAAGAAAAAATATGATATATATGCATTTTTTTGAAATTATATTTTTTAAATAAGTCGATACATATAAAAAAAAAACTGAGTGTATAATAATTCTGAAATATAAAAAGTAATATATTGTATGAATTATGTGGAAAAATAGGCTATTCAGCAAATGAAATGGCAAAAACAATAAATAAACTTTTACACATATTTATATATAGCATGAAAATATATACTTTCTCACATCAAGAATAGACACAGGAAGGGCTGATATTTATAAATTTGATAAAAGAAAAAATAGTACATTACGTAACAAATGTCGGAAGAAAGTTATTCTACAAATAGTAACTTTAACTAAAAGTAAATAAACGAATTGAAGACGAGTGCGTGTTTGTTGAGTGATGCAAACTTTACATTCGTGTTATAATTTTTACGCGTATTTGTATTGCACATTTTTATTGATATGTGCATAGAAATTACATTTTATACATTTTAAATGCTGCTTTAATTTTCTACATTGAAATACTTTTTATATTAAAGTATTTCCTCGAAACAAACAGAAAAAGATTTTTGCAGTTAGAGAATGAATATCATCGTTAGTTTCAATCAATGAGTATAAAAATGAAAAATATGAACATTTTCAATAATATTAGTGTACAAAAATTTTAAATATCAATGATTTTTGGAAGAATATTATCTGACTTGTGAGTCGTTGGTGTAATAACTTATTTTTGGTTAAAAAATACTATTTCATTTTTTATTTAAAAGACCTATTATTGTCATAAAGAAGGAAAATGTCAACTTTTTAATTTTTAAATTATGACTAAATTAATATTTGTACAAATACATCGAATTTCATAGCTCATTTCTATTGAAATATGTCCTATTACATACTAAATCAAGTATAAGAATACTTGAGGTCTTCAGTAGCTCACTCGATAGAGCGATAGATTCGCAACCGGAAGGTCCCGAGTTCGATTCCCGCTTTCTGACAATTTTTACAAGTACCACTGTACGTTACATGTGCTTTGTTTACAAACACACTGAAATGACCTCCATCGCTAATTAGCACTTAATGATAGCATAATTACAGCGATGTTAAATAAAATAAAAAGGTTAAAAAGTTTTACAGTGCGCATTTAAGTTGTTTTAGAAATAAAAAGTTTTGATTCCGTATTATTAATTTTTTTAAATATTTAATATTTAATAATAAATTATAATAATTGTTCAAATAAACTTACCGATATTGAAAAAAAAATTAATTTACTTTTCAATATTATAAGCATTGGCAAAATAATTTATAATTTTTAATACAACGAATGAAAATTATTGTTCCACTTCAATAAACGAATAAGTTAATTGAAACGGAAAAACAAAGTTCGACCGAAGCGCAATCTATTCATTATCCAGTCTTTATATAATGTTGAATGGTTGCAGTAGATTCATACTTTAAGAGTTAAAAAAAAATTGTTTTAAAGGTGAAAAGCATAGTTGTTGGGCGAAAGACAAAACTAGTTCTGGCCGCGAGAATGAATTGTTTGGGTATGGTGAAAAGTATGCAAGCTACCAGATAAGTAGAGGTATAAATCGTTGCAGCGCCAGATTTATTCTGTTACTATCTTATAATACGATGTACTGCAGTATTTCTGATGAAAATAATTCAGCATTGTTTTTAGCAACTTTTTTATTTATACGACTTTGCGGGGTTTAACTATGCGCTTAATGGAGAATTATTTTCATTTCATTTTTTATTACGTGAGATATTTAGAGAAAATTTGTAATCCAAAGAATGCGGATGCTTCCGGGTTAATTATAGACATTTTTCTAAACCTATTAACCTATTCTTGGTAAATAAATTATTATTGACACGCTGAGTTTCTTAAATTAATTAGAATTATGAAATATCACGTACAAATTTACGTGGCATTAATATTTATATTATTATCATTAACATGCAGTTATAATTTTAATCAAATAATCAATAAAAATAAGACAAAAAATATATAAAAAAATGTTATTTTTTAAAAATAAAAAAATATAACGAAATTTTTTTCTTATGATTTCAGGTAACAGCCGAGGCGTTAAAAGATAATGACTGGAATAAAATTAAGCAAGTGCATTTAGAATGAAGTATGCAAGACCTTGAGGAGTCCTCATCTCTTTGGGAAGAGGAACTCTGAAGGTCAGCAACGAGTAGCCAAATCTATAAGCGTGTGTTTAGTTAAAAATCAAAGGATAAAAATAATGATGTCAATAATATCCCGTGAGCTCGGATGCTGAGCCGGGATAACGCTTATGCGGTCTGGCGAAGGCCGCCGCCGCGGCTCTTCTTATGTAATTGAAGATAAAGTGCAGAGAAAAATTTTAATAATTATAATAATAAAGCCTGCCAGGAGTGCTGGTACACCAGCGACCTGTGGCGAAGGAGAAGCGGTCCAATATCGGTCCGCCGACCTGGCGGCATGGTCCTTTGGGCCACCATACTTATCCTTCAAGGAGCTAGTCTCGTTGGTGAGTTTCAGAATTTTTATATTTTGTTTTATTTATGCAAACATTTTTTTATTTTAAATAAAAATAAGATTAATATTAATAATAAGTATTAAAGTTATAAATGAAAGGTTATTCATATATTAATTGTTATTTATAATCAACTATGAATAAATAATGTATATTTTTAATTTTCTGTTTGGATTAGCCGTACAGCTAAAGTTATACTCATTCTATGATCTTTCAAACAGATTAAACAAATTTTTCTAATTGAATGATTTCTATGAAACTTTTTAATGTATTGAAAAAATTTCAAATCATAAAAAAAAATTCTATAAACCTTTTAATAATATTAAATTTGAGAATATATATATAGAGTGAAATTCCAAAACATATAATTGTAAGTGTTGAAATACAAACATGGAAATTCAAATTTCACGTTTTTAAAGCGCTTCGATCTTTATTTATGATATTATTCAAAATTCAATTTATTATTTAATTTATTGAAAATACAGTAGTGAAGTTTTTATTTAATTTTTTAAGTAAATTATTTTACGAATATTAATTGTGGCAGAATTGAAATTCATTTTCGTACAGTAGAAATTTAATGTGATTTAAAATAAAATTTAAAAAAAGGATTAAAACCTGCTTCCAAAAAATTGTTGTGTTACAAAATATATAAAAAAAACAAAACAAATTTTTTACGCTGAGGATAACATGTTTCTTGATAAAAGTTTCCGTTTGGAAATTTAAATACGTTAAACTTTGTAAAAATTTTAAACTGCAATAACAGTAATTAACCTGAGAGAACAAAGAAAATAAACCACGGAAACAGATTGAATAAGAATAATGTTATTAGAGTATTTTAAAGATGTTACTATTGTGGTTGACCATTTGAAATTAAGATTATCATAAGAAAAACAGAATTATCGATAAAATTTTAAATCCGCTACGTATCAAATTGTGAATCTGCATTATAATAAACCCAGAGCGGAAAGGAGAAAAGCACGAAAGAAAAAGAAGGTTAAGGAGAGAAGGATAGATCGGAAAGCGCGCGATTTGCAATTCATGAAGCCTTTGAAATCACAACGCTTTTCCTTGTAAGAAACACTTTCACAAGGAAAGTTGAGGGATTTTCTAAGGTGCGGTAAATCGATTATTGAAATCAAAAGTTGCAAATTTCATAATTCTTTAACTCTTTATGGAATATCTAAAAATGTTTTTCATCAAATATGGAATTTTATAAAATCGAAATAATGAATTGTTATAAATAAGAATAGTTTACTTATAAATAAATAATGTTAATTGGTGTCAATTTTTAAAAAAATTGCATTTTATTATTGATTACATTTTTTACGCATTTTTATCAACCATATAGGTGAAAAAAATATTGTAGATTAGAAATTCATAAATAAAATCTATACAATTTTTATTAAAAATGCCATACACTTTCTTTCGCTTTTTATTTTCGAGTTGATTATAGTTAAAGAAGAAAAGTTCTTTTTTTTAATCTTTTATAATTTTAATCAAAAATTTTTAGTCGCGGTATTTAAAAAAAAATCACTTTTATTTTCAAATCCATGGGGTCTTTTAGCATCATAATTTTTACAGAAATGACATAGGATTTTTCACGAGTAAAAAAAGAAATTTTAAAAATTCTTTTGATTTTTTCTTTTAATTGCTAATATTATTGATTGTCAATTATAATTAGCACACTATATTATAATTACGGAATTCTGATTACCGTTATAATTAGTATATAAAAATAATAATCGATATATCAGACAGCTTAAATTATATGTCAACTCTTTCATGCCGAAATTCATAATTAATCATATCATATTAATTACGTTACACGATTATTATATGTGCTTTATACTTTAAAAATAAACTAATTTGATTTATCAACAACCGTTTTGGTTGTTGGATTTCCAAGAAATATAATTTAAAATAATAATATAATCATAAAATACATAATTTAACGCGTTACACTAAATGTATTTATTATATAACTAATTTCTGAAACGGCATTTCTTTTTATTTCTTTATAAGCTTTAGTTGTTTCCATTTAAATGCCATTAGCGAGTTTGTAACCTCTTTAGAAAAGTAAAAAAGAGTTGGACCTTTCAACTTTATAAATTGTGAGAAATATAAGTTCATCAACAAGCTTTTGTACAATGCCAGAATGGTAATTTATTAATTTTAATTGAAGTTTACAAAGTTCATGCGGTAGATTAAAATTTTTCAAATTAAATAAAAGCATAACATTAACCACTACAACTATAAACGATAAAATCAAGTTAAAAAACATTTAACATTTAATTTTCTTTGATTTACAATTTTACGGGTAATATAATTGAGTCTCTTACAAACATTTGAAATTGGTTTTTTAGTAAAAAAACCTTTGGTAAATTCTTGACATTTGAAAATTAAATTTTTTCCAAGTGTACATTAATTCTTTTAACGTTTATATATTTTCAATTTAAAATTTATCACTTAACCGACGAATTCAATTTTCCTCAAATTAATGTAAAACAAAGCAAGTTAGGAACTCGAGTTTGAAAAGTTAAATAGCTTGAAAAGGCATGTCAGAATGTTAAGGAAGAGAATTCATAGCGGTTACACTTTAAGATGAGTCTCTTTGAAAGCAAATTTGTTCTTAAGGAATTACTCTCCCGTCTGCTCTGGTCTAGAAATCTAACTGCATGCTCTAAGCTTTTATAAATAGCCATCACCGGTCAGAACTAGATGCTCCTTACTATAAATAACAATTGGAATTTTAGAATATTTATTCTTTTGTTTCTTTGATTAATTTATTTATGTTTGTGAATTTTTTGTTGTTGTTCAGGCTCTTCACCAGGGCTTCCCGGAGTTCCAGAGAACATAACGGTAATGTTCCTGAATCCAACGTCAGTCCGTGTCTCATGGAGCACCAGCCAAGTGGATCAAGTGGAGAAATACGACGTGACGTATAAACCCACGGATGCCAGGTGCGTCATTATCGTGTTGACGGAAGGTCAATGCGCCTTTATTTTTTCTATTTATAAATTATTTATTTTATTATACTTCATATCTAAAATAAAACTTTTTCAAAGTCAAAACCAAAAAAAAAAATAAAATGCATCGATATATTTCAAAATTTTTTAATTAGAAGTCTTTCTCTGTCGGTTTCTTGATTTAAGTTTTAAATATTAAAATTTAATTCAGAGAAATACTTCATAATAAAAAAATATATTATTAATTGTCGTCTCTCACTTTCTTTGTAAATTCTATATCTTTTTAACACGATTTATACTCACACTTTACTAAGATTTGGATACTTTATTTATTTGATCTTTCAAAAAAAATTTTTTTTGTTTCTCTTTGTTCGTTAAAGAATAAGATTCGCAGTATAAATCAATGGGCGTAAAAAAAGTAATGTATTAGTGTTACAATAACAAAAAAATAAATAGAAAAAAAATTAAGGTTAAGAAAATTAACGAGAGATTAAAAAAAGGATAAAATTGACGCGTTGTTTATTGTTTCTTGGGGGAAAGAGAGAACGCACGAAAAAGACGCGGCTGTTATGTATTTGCGCGCAGCTGCGTCTTTGCTTCTTATGTGCACCGGGAATTTAATGAGATTTTATTAAGAAAAAGTCGATGCAAGGGCGAAAATACAAGCATACAGTCAAAAGCAAGTTTATCTCAACATTAACGAAGATTTTCACTTCTCTTGCGGCTGAGAAGGAGTCATAACAGCAGGTACATGGTACTTTTATCTTCGAACAAACCAATTTCTTTATCTTTTTTTTTTTATAAATATACATTCATTATTTAACAAAGTCGGGATTTGTCAATGCACGATTAATTTGTTACTTTTTTTCAATAGAAAATTGTTCGAGTAAATTTTAAATTTAATATACCTTTTATATTTGCTTCGTCGACTGATTGATTTTTCGTTAAATATTTGCTTGTTGTATTTTTTTCATTGTTATTGAAATTAATTTAATTATGAATGATCAATTTATTTAACTTAATTACGATATCAAAGGTAATTGAAAAATAATATTATATACATAGTTTAGGTTTAGTGAACCGTACATGTATAAATTAAACACACTAGCATCGATAGTTTGCAATTACCTTTGATTTATTTTAAAAATTATTTATAACTTTACATAAATATTATTTATCAATCAGTAAATGCATATATTATCATTTCATCGTATTTATTTATTTGTTATTCCTTTTTCATTGGAAAAATTTCACTCTAACAAATAGCCAAATTTAATTTCAAGTTGGCTTTAAAAATAAGTTCAAAAATAACAAACGTCATTCTGTAAGAAAAAAAAAGAAAAAAGTTAAGGAAAATAAATATTAGTTAATTGTTTTCATTCTGAGTCAAAAAGTTAAAGTCGTGCAATAAACACTCCCCGAGTTTTCTATAGCTGCCATATTATTTTTTTTTATATACAAGAGTTTACATTTATATATACATATATATTTTTACATATATATACGCATATTTTCGTTGGCGTGTAGAAACTCAGCATATAAAAACAGACAATGAAAGTTTTACCGTTGTCTCAACAATCATGCAATGTATATCTTTTTTTTTTATTTTTCATATAAAAAATTATTTGTGATTTACGTGCTGAAGATAGTCCGTAGGTTGCAGCATCTGTTTAGAATTTTAAGTCTATAGTCAAAAGATTAACATACATATATACATAGTTCGTTGCTGAAGCGTTCGTTCATTGTTGTTGTTCCGATGTTCGCTAAAAAAAAAAATTTTTTTTTTCCTTTATAATTGAATCATTGCTTTGTTGAACTTTTTTTAGTATCAAAACTTTCGTTTCATGCTTCAATTTAATACATTGCAGATGAATGTTTTGTATATTGTTCGTTTCTTTTATTTTTAAATTTGATTATTCAATGAATAATGATTCAATTAAATTGAAGGATTTTATTACCGATACCGTTTTTATTTTGCAAATATTTCTAAGCACTTAGATTGTTAATACACACACTATACCGTAGATCATTGTAGATATAGTGAAAAATGCAATATATTAGCTCAGATATTTATAATCGGTAATTTGATCCTTTATTTTATTTATAATATTTTTTATTCTTATTAAGGCATAATAAATTTTTATTATTGTGATGTCTTTAATAACAATTTTTTGAAATTTATTTTTAATGTAAAATAATGTAAACGACAGCGAAGTATTAGTTATCGATTTTCATATAACAATTTTGATTTATGAAATTATTAACTTGATTTTAATCTTCATTATTATAACAAAATCAATAAAATTTTCAATAATAATAAATTTTTCGATAAAATAATGATTAAAAAAGAGAATGGAGCAAAAAAAATTGATAATGTAAATGTTTCGCTGTCAATATAAAAAAAAAATAATAATTGTTCCATTATAGATAGCAATTTAAGTCCGTCAATCTACCAGTCACGTTATACCTTATTTTTTCGTTATTTTATTTCTTTAGCAAGACAGCAAATATGTTTCTCACGTTGCCTATAATATTATATATACATACATACGTATCGAATTTTCGCACAATTTTATTTCTAGTCTATATTATATACGCACAGACGGACACGTGATTTTTTTTTTAGCTCAATTTATCCTCTATTATAATGCCTATACCAGTGCACTAAAGTTAATTCTAGTGCTATAATTGTCTTTTTTTTATTATTATTACTTATATATATAGACGAAGTGCCTCGTCTGTTCGACACGATGTTCTTTCTTGAAACTTTTCTTTATTTTTTCAATCTCTTACTTCATTTTTTTTTTCTTTCACTTTTGGATCTCGGGGAAGTCTCTGTTATGTTTAAAAATAAACGTTATAAAGAGAAAGGCCCTTGAATTCGTTTCAAAAAGAAAAAAAGAAAATTACGACGGCGCACTTCGGTTTATATTAAGCTTGCTAGAACATAGTTTCAAGCAAAAGCGAATATGTGAGAAGAGTGAGATTAATAATAAAAAAGAATAAGAATATTCATGTGTATTTTTTATAACAACATTTATTAAGAAAGAATAAATAGAAATTATAAAAGAAATGAAAAAAAAACCTTACACAATGTGAGTGACACTTGTCAATAATGTCATTTATAATTTTTCAAGTAAAATGCGCACGAGTCTTTGGTCTGATTGATATTATACCGGGGAGTTTTAAATTTATCTTTGAGTACGTCGCCTCGCGGGTGAACGAACTAACTTCCCCCCTTTTAAAATATTTTATATAGACATAGTTAAATCAGAATTGTAAGCTATTAAAGAAAGAGAAAAGAGATAAACTTCCCATTCGTTCTTAAAATTCGCGTTCGTGGCCATACACATATATATACGCGTCGGTGAGCGTGTAACTTTGCGGATCTGCACTTTATTACTTATGGGCGAGCAGAGGAAAAAAAAACTGCCCACTCAAATAGTTCCATAAAACCAGCACTTTATAAGCACGTATTATACCACCGAACGAAAGAAGAAAAAAAAAAAACCCTCGACGCGTGCTGAACTGGAGAAATTTATCGTAATGTCACTGTACTAGTCAATGACTCTTCTTCTACTTTTCTTTCTTTGTTCTTTCTTTTTCACTCTTTTTTTTTTTTTTTTACTTTTGCTTCGCCGAGTGGAAATCGAATTCGATTAATTAACTTCTTCATATTATAACCTTTTCTATATAAATTTTCGTGGCTGCTCTTTCCAATCGATATGTTTTTATAATGTTAAAGCATATTTTACGTTTTTTAATTCGCCTTTTAACGTTTACTACGAATTTCATACAAATGAAGTATTTATAAAATCGGTATTAAATTTACTTTATTGGAACAAAAAAATTAATAACAGAAATTGCAGTGCAGTAAATTAAAGCACTTTATATATTTTTCATTATTACACGAATAGCAATAATAAATTTTTTATTGTTATTATTATTCGGTAAAAAAATTTTTTATTTGAATCTCATCAAGACTATTGTTGAAAAATATGCAAAAGAATAAATGTAAAAATGATATTGCAATCGATTATTAATTGAAAATTTTTTTTAAAAATATCTTTTATTCCTCATTTTATTGGATTTTTCAATAAATGTTTATTTTAAAGTGACAGATAGTGAAAAACAAAGCGCGCTTTAACGTATACCAATCGATCTTGAAAACAGAGGCATCAAAGTCGTGTTCCCTCAAGACGTGATGGATTGCTTACGGAACGGAGAGAAAACGAAAATGCAAACAAGCATTCTGGCGCGCTTGTATATATACGAAAAGACGATGTTGCTGCTGCTTTTCTAAGTGAAAAATAGAGAGAAGATTCATGCTTAGTTATAGATGAAGAAGCTTTTCCTTCAATCCCATATCCAAAGCTATACTCACGTTCTGCCATTAACTCTTACAATAAATAAATAAAAATGAAGAATATATATATTTTTTTCTCTTTCTCTCTCAATTGTATACATTCGCTCGGTTGTATACCTATATAACGTTATATGACGAATGCTGGAGAAAGAGCTTAATATTACTAGCGCTTTAAACCTCCGCGGAAACTCACGGCTAATTTAGTTCGACCTCCCAAGCTTAGTATACCGTTCTATATAGTAAACACGGAAAATCCTATATACCCAGTGGTTTCTATATATACATATATATATACACGTCAAGCTAAAAGCCCTTGTGAATCTATCGTGTGTCTACGACATATATAGCTAATATATGTTACTAAGCTTGGAGCTCGTATAGAGCGCGCTATAATACTCACACGCTCTCTCCAGGGGGAATCGCGTGATAGTAATACCCACACGAATGACGAGCGATGCAATTTAAGAGTAAAGAATAAAAAAGAAAAAATTTAATTGACTTACCTTGATAAAATGTTCCTAAGGTTAATAAAGTAAAGATATTTTATTTTATTTTTTAAAGAATTTGTTGTTTCATCTTTTTTCTTTAATAATTTTTCGAACATTTTCTGTGAAATTTTTTTTTATTAAAAGTTCATCCGTAATGAAATGAAATTAGTTGAGAAATGAAAAATTATACGATATTCATAAAGTGCATAACTCTTATCTTTCTAATTTGATACGCTTGTAATGAAATTTTTTTATTCTAATGCGTTTATTACGACACATGGGTAACAATGGTCGGCATAAAAATTAATGGTTTGTTTTTTTTATTAAAATGTCTCGTTGCGCGATTAAATAAAGAGAGCATAGCGCTTTTAAATAACAATTTGTTAGAAGTGTCTTATTACTTTCTAAGTAAACCTCTTTGATAAATGAAATTCAAGATGCACCGGCTATAAAAAGCAAACTCTTTGCGATATACGCTCTCCCATTAGTAGATTAAAATAGATATAGTAATGAAACAAAATATTTTACATTCTACAGAATTCATTTTAATCATACTCTAAATTTTCCTCATATTTTTTTTTTCTCTTTTTGTAATTTGATGATTCATTATATACATATTTATATACATATTTGTTAAATTTTGCATGAAAATAATAAATTTTTACGCTTATATATAATATGCTTATAAGATGCTTATTATTGCTTTATAACACAAAAGCTTAAAATCAAAATGTATATTTATCTCCAAACATATTAAATCAACCTAAGAATCAATAATTAATGGAAATCAAATTCGCAAATTTTTAATTTTAATATAACATGGTTGATAATTTAATCTATATATATTAAATTTATTTATACGATTATTCAATATACCCCATTCATTATTCATCATCATGCTCAGGACTCGATCACTACTAAATTTCACGCTAAAATAATTCTACAAACTTTTGACTTTCGGGTATAATTAATTTTAGTGTTCCATTAATTATACAAACATCGAATGGTATACGAGGCACCCTTCATAAAATTTAGCTTAGCTTATATCTTCTAAAAGCAAAATAATTATTTTCATTATTATTGTACATATAGATATTTTCATATGTAAAAAGAATCATATTAATTTTTTAGTTTATGTACATATGTATATTTTTGAAGTTATATGCAGTTTTAATTATAAAATAATTATGTTTTAAATACATACAAAAAAGATAAAAAAGTGAAGTATTCAAAATCAATAAAATAAGCGTACAGTAGAAATTTATAAAACGCATTTAAAATTATCTTCAGGTACACTATAAACCACTAGGATTACTCAAGTTTACCTTACAAATCATAATATTACAGATATTAGAGAAAAATCTCTGATGTAGATAATTATTGAGAAAATATTGGCAGCAAAAAACTTGATTCAATTTATTGAAATTTTATATTATATAGAAAATTTTCATTCTAAAAAATAAATTTTCGAGTTGATAGAGGTATACAATATTAATTAAAAAATTATCAACAGAATTAATTTTTACAAACTTATAGAATATCGGAGCTGATAAGAACCATTCTTGATTTTGTTTTTATGGATTTTTTTTTCAATTTATTAATTAAACAAATATAAAGACTTATTTGTACTAGAATTAAATTAATAAAATCATGATAATTTTAACAATATTAATTGGGTTTGTTACTTTTTTACAAAATTTAATTGCGACTTAAATATTAAATTCGATAAACCCAACTTTGGAATACTATGCACTGGTACTTTGCTTATAATTTTTTCTAAATAGTATTTCGGTGAACTTCTTTAGCGTAGGTAACTTCTTTAAAAATTTTCTTATCGTACAAAAAAGTTAATTAACAATGATTAGACATTTAAGAAAATTAATATTTGCGTTAAAGAAAACGAAATTGTTTGCTTTTTAACCTTTCTTTAATGTACTGTAATTATTTTGAATACTTTTTGAGTAAATATAATTTAAATATACACAATTACGCTTCAAAGTAGCTTTAAATTATATATTATTAAATTTTAAATTATCTAATGTACATGAAAACAATGATAAAATTAGAAATATAGTAGAGGTCTTCAGTGGCTCACTCGGTAAAGCGATGGATTCGTATTCTCGAAGACCCGAGTTCAAATCTCGCTCTCGGCTGATTTATACAAGCACTACAAGCACCACTGTGCCTTACATGTGCTTTCTTACAAACACGCTGAAGACCTCCGTCGCTAATTAGAATTGCAATGGTAGCATAAATACAACGACGTTAAATTAAATAAAATAAAATAAAAAAATTATTTAAATTTTTCGCCGGTGATTTTACAAAAAAAAAATTTATTTTAACTATAAATACTTTGAAAAAAAATGAACGAATTATTATTTTGTTAGGCTCCTTCTCCCCTATAACATACTATGTGTACAATCATTATCTAAAATAAGATAAAATCAAAAAAGTTCGATATTCGAAACGAAACATAAATCATCGTTCAATGATTTATGACGAAGTCGAACAACCTCCAAACGTCAACACTATACTGTATTCACATGGAAAAGAAACATTATAAACATGTTTTCCATAACTCTTAACTTAACGTGTAAGAGCATTTCAAGTATTAGAAGAGACAATGTCAAGTGTTGCAGTTCATCATTTGGAGATGAGGTTACAATATATTATTAATTGCTGACAAAGTAAAAAAAAAGAAAAGAGAAAAAAAAAATAACCAAGTAACATGGCGTGTCAAATCGATTGATAATATATACGTATATACTTATAACTCTAGAGAAATCTGACGATGCACTGATAAATCACGACGTGAATATAGAATTTATGAGGGATACGAATTTTTTTTTCTTCATTTTTGGGCGATGTATGAGTATTCGAACATTTTGGATTATTAGATTTTACGATTGATAATCGTTAACTACTTTTTTCTCGACATTTTTGGTTAAAAAAAGGAAAAACATAAATTGATAGTTTAGGTAGTAGATTACAATCTGTGACCAAAAAATTTTTTATTCAAGAAAAAAATGGGAATCTTGATAATTTAAAAATAAATCTTGGTCTTCGATTAAGTATTAAATTTTTTAATAAATTTCTTTATGACCCTGGTAGAAAATGAAACGCTTTTTCTACCATTTTATGGCCATTTCTTTAAAGTGAAGAGCAGAAAATGGGAATGTTTTATGGCCATTATTTGAACTAATATGAAACGTTTTTTTCAACCTTCATAGTGCTAAAAAATGCTAATAAAATGTTGAGTCTGATCCACTATTATTTGAATATAGATAGTTAACAGTAGAGTCTATCAAATTGTGCTCTAATTGATTACTATTAAGAATCATTTAAGGTTTTTTCTTCAAAGTTATCATTAATCATTAATAGAATCACTTTTGTTAATATATTCGCGCGTATATTTTGAGTTGTGATCGGATTGTTAGAGGTTATTTTTAAACGATTAATTAAATTTTCCATTTATTATTTTAAAAAACGATATTTTTATACTCGTTTCGTACTGCGTTTCATATTTTTATTTTAAGAAAATTTAATATTATTTTTATTTTTATAAATTCCAATAAAAATAAACATTGACGAAGGAATGTGAATAAATACTAATCTATATTTTCTCGCCACGTGGCAAAAGTGAGGTTATGATTTTACCTATGATCTGAAAAATTAAGGACTCATTACTAAAAAGTTATATAACTAGTCAAAAAAAGTTGTCCACAGTTTACCTAATTTTTAGATAACTGTTACTGATTTTTTCTCTCCTTTTACTTAAAATGCGTATTTTTTTGGCTAAATACAAAAATTTTTAACAACATTTTTATATTAGCATTTTTTGCCTATAAGATGCTAACCAATATACCAAAAAATTTGAGCTCTGCAGATTCAGCAAAAAATTGCCATTTATTCGCCAATATTGACATGACAAAATATTACTATTGAAAATGGTCATAAATTGTTGTTCACACCATTTTTAATGTTCAAATTTCTACCAGGGGAATAAATTCATTAATAATTATTTTTATTACAAATTATTTGAAAAATCGTACTTCACTTTATATTTTTATTTTCTTTGTAAATGAAAAGTTTAAAAATTTTTATTTAAAAAATTATTAGAGCACAATATACATGAATAATAATAATTATAGTAATAATTTAAGAATTAAAAACTGTAGATTTTATTTTTTTGCAAATCATTATACTTTATAATTTTATTTCTTTACGGAAATTCATACCATTGTTAGCCGAAGTTATAGTTCAATCGTTCAAGACCTTAACAATATTTAAAAACAAAAATATTTAAAAAGTTTTAACATAAAAGTTTTGCGATGAATGCAGTTTTATCGCGTGACGCATAATTATATTCAGAAAACATTAATTTTATATATATTTTTTTACCTTAGCAGTTTATTATTCTTTAACTTTATATTCCAACATATGTAATTTAATCGTTAAATCATTTGTTAATACACAGGATACGAGATTAATCAGGCGAAAAAGATATGTGAAATGTATGCACATATAAAATTAAATCTGCGACATTAAATTTGTGCATTTTAAGTGCAATATTATAAACACGAAAGTCTACTAAATTTAGCAATGCAGCAATCTTTTAAAGCTAGAATTTAAACTTGAAATTAAAAAGGAATTTTCTTTTTCACAAAGAATTATTACATGTAATGTTGTGTCACATATGTTAAAGTTAATTTGTAGTAAAAATAAAATGATTGCTAGTATAAATTTGACCAGCGGTAAATAAAGCCACGATAACAAGACTAAAAGTATAAGAAATAAAAAAAAAAAGAAATACACATAAGAATAAAAAAGAAAAGCAAATGCTTTAGATTGGTATTGAAGGAAAGGAACATTTTTCTAGAGCCCTCAGATTCGCCACTATCGCGTGAGCCGCAAACGAAAATACATCACGCCCCTATAGCTTTTCGTGCGGAAAGTGCACTTACGCGGTACAATTAAGAAAAGAAAACCCAAAGGATAAAAGGAATGAAGGAGCTAAGAGTGAAAGGAGAGTAAAAATTGGCAAGACTTTAAACTAAAGCAAGAAAGAGAGTAGAAAAAAATAAAATAAAAAATAAAACGACTCGTAGTGCAGTGTAAAAAGAAAGTAGCTTGATCACGCGATAGTTGGACGCGAAAAAAAAAGAATTATATACATCTATATATGTATTGCTTTAATGTATTGTATACACGTATATACGTATTTTATGTAAACTGATCCTTGATTTCATTAATTTACACGTATAACAAGTTATATACTCACATAAACTAACAATAATACGTGCGTTATATGTATTTGTAATTGTGCATGCACGATGGCAAAAGGCTCGAGCACATGTTTATATTAAAAAGTTCAAAAATAATTAAAAAATAAAAAAAATAAGATAAAATCAAAAGATAGAAAAAAATAAATAAATAAATGAGTGCGAGTGAATGTGTTATTATTGCAATGAAATTGTTACATAAGAAAGATGGAATCACAACGGGAAGGTGGTTAGTTACAGGGTGGTGGCGGTGGTCGCGGGTAACAGTGAAGCGGTCACCCTGAGCAATTTACGAGCCGACACGCAATACCAGTTGGTCGTCACTGCCGTTAAAGGTGGCAGAAAACTTCGGAGTCGGCCTATAGTCTTCCGTACTCTTGGTAAATATAAATATTTTTTCCTTTTTTATCTTTTTTACCCTTATATAACCATGTTTTTTCATTTATTCACGTGATTTTAATAGAGAGTTATGAAACTTTTTTATGATGGTTACACTTATTTGCTAGTAACTTTATCAAATAATTAAGTTACGTTTAATTATTGGATTGTCGTTAATTAAAATTCATATTTTTAAATCAAAACGTAATTAGTTATGCATATTACATTTATTTAACAATTACAATTATTCCTGAAAATAATAAACAATGTATTCCAATTACAATATAATTAAATAAAAGCAAAATTCGTAATATATTCTGGTCAAACGAATACGTTTTTTTTAATTTTTCAAATTAAAATTTTGTAAACTGAATATGCCCGTTAATTTGATAAAGAAATGGAACTCGGATTGTTTTAATCAGGATATCAATGCGATTGTGAAAATTATTTGGATAAATGAATGCCTTTATTAATATTATCAAATTAAAATTTTTAATTGACTTTTAAATTTAAATGACTTGAAATACTGCTATTTTTGAATTTAATTTTTAATTAAGTTTAGAATATAAATAATTTAAAAAATAGAAATTATTTTGATTTTAAAAATGATTAATTTAAAAGTTGCTTGCATAAAATACTTAAATTCTAATAATATATTGAAGTTACGATTGATGCAATGTTCAGGCTATTTTCAATCACGTACTGTATTGATGAATTACAACGAGATTTCAAAAGCTCTTTTCTCATTAATGCATAGTTATGTAATCTTCTATCATTATTACGAATAGCTCGTATTGATTGCTTGGATTAGTATTAAATTATTTAACGATTTTACGTAAGTGATTAGTTTAATGCCAAATTTTTAAAATTTAATTATTAACGACATACTTTCATTTGTTAAAAATAAAACAATAAAATTTTTCTGAATCCAACTTTTTTAAAATTTCAAAATTTAATTAAATAACCAATATTAAAACTTACTTCAGCCTCGGATGTTGATACAATTTTTTTGAATGTTATATAAAACTCGATTAAATTAACACGTTAAACTTTAATTAACTAATTAAAACATTTTTAACTATAGCAATTAAATACTGTATTTATCTTTTATTCTTTCAAAATAATCAAAGTAAAAACGAGTATTTAATTAATCACGTTAAAATCATTCGTTATAAAAAAATCATAAATGATTCTCGTACTAAAACGAAATTTAAAACTTAAATTTCCTTCATTTAATCGTTAGCCTAGATTACTAAAAATGATGTGAACTGATGAAGATAGACGTACGTATATAGTCGGAGAATGGCTGAGCAGCTACATGAAAAGAGCGTTATTTTGATAATCAAATTATATTCTCGCAATTGTTAGATTCTGAATCTCGTTATGTCAAACGTAGAGCGAAACGTTCGTTGCTAGGTGAACAGTGCAAATTTTAAAAAAAGATTCTATCTCTCGGTATATATTCTCTGATGTCGAATAAAAAAAATGAGGAATAAGTTTAGATTTTTGAGAAATTCAAATTTCACGAATCAAAAGTAGGTTTTTATGTATTTGAATTATTTATCATATATTATTTTTATTAAAAATTAACATATTCCAAGAAACTTTATTCATATTGCTAAATTACTATATTTTGAAAACTTTAAAGTAAACTTACTTTTTTTTAATAACGAAGATAAAGTTATAGTTACATGTATATCTATAAAAAAAACTTTCTGACAAGTTTATTATCAACTTTTGTATTTTAAAAATGTAAAGTTTGACGAATTTTGTTCATTGTAATTTAAGTATTTTATATTTTCATGTAAACGTGCGTCTGATTGTAAATTTTTTTAAAATGTTAGTCGTGGAAATTTCATTTAATACCCTTAGGATGAAGTTCTTAAATTTAAACTTTCAAACAATTTTTAAATTTTTATTTAAATGCCTCAAAGCAAATCGAAATAATAAGAATTGCAACTTAAATACAATTAAAAAAGTTTTTTCAAATATGAACCACGATTGACAAACAAAATTCTCAAATTAATTAATAATTATCACACAAATACATAAGTTTTAGATCAAATAATATTTAACAATAAACAATTTAATTTTCGAACAATTTTTGTTATAAAAAATATTTATTTGCTATTTATTCGTCGTTTATTATAATGAAATATAGTTTTAGTAAGACCTTTAAAAAAAAGTAAAAAAATCTTTGACATATAAAAATTCTTTATAACTAAACTTTAAACTCTCGAACTTTTAAAGACTTTTATGAACATTGAATACTAGACATAAACTTTTTTTTTCATTCTATATACTTATACGTTACTTTATAAGTTTTTAATTATGACATAACGTTTAAAATAACTCTCGGAATATAAATTAAATTGACTCATTTTAAATTAACAACTTAATTTTCGTTATGAACAAAAGAATTTTAAAATAGAGACTGCATTATCTTTTTAAATTTTTAAGATTCCTCAAAGGAAATTCTTTCTTAAAGAATTTTAAAGTTTAATCGTTTATTGCAGTTTTTAAATAAGTTATTAATTACTTAAATTTAAAATGAAAATAATTTAGGAAATAACATTACTTTTACTTTTTTTAAGATGTAATTTAATTTAAATTATGGTAATTTTTCAAAACGATATAATTTTTCTAAAATAAAATAAACTTAGAATTCTACTTGGTAATTTTACATAATTAAAATTATTTAATCAAGTTTGGACGTAAGATAAATATATATTCCTCATTTTTTTAAATTTTATAAGCAATTCAATTAAATATAAGACTACTATTGATATAAAAAGTTACTTCTTTTAATAATCATATAATACAAATTCTCAAAATTTTTGTTATATATAGATTTTTTCCTTATGTTAAATCAAATTAAATTTCTGAATAATCAATTTCATTAAAACAATTATACAATAAAAAGCGTTAAAAACGACTTCACAACATATTTCTGGAGAAATGCTTCTACATAACACGGTATAATCCACTAGCTTTAAACTATTAAAATCTCTTACAAATTCATTTTACAGAGCCTCCAAGGACGTCTCCTCAACAAGACTCAGCCGTTACTGGAAATCCCATTCCTCCTCCACCATCAGCAGCACATCAGCCTCAACCGTATATTCAAGTAAGTAATAAATATTTTATATCTCATTTTTAAAATATTTTTTTCTGATTTATTTAAATAAAGTAAAAAATTATTAATTATGTCATCAAAAACATTGTTGTATTATTGATTTACAAAACGATAAGTTCTAATAACGATTCTAATAATTTTGACAAGATTTTTAAAATGTAAGCATTTAATTTATTATTAATATATTTAGTATATAGTCCCATATTCTAATAAATTAATATTTCCACATGATGTTCTAAAGATGCAAATAAATAAATAAAAATAATTTATTATATTTAAAAAGAACTTTTTCAACATCTTTGTGCAATACTCAAAGCAATGTAATTCATAAAAGCAACATTGATAAATAAATAAAATGAAAAAAAAAAACTACATTATTTAGGTACGTCGATATAAAGTTAAATAGCATTAAAAATAGCGCAGTCGAACGCATTTGATTAATGACGTGTTGTTATTTATACTTGATCGTTTAGCCTAGTTTGTTGACTTCTCGGTCACTGAATTGTACAGTAATTTAGATACGTCAATCAAATATAAATAAGCCGACTACTCTTTCAAAGTTATTGCATCGAGCTTTTATTTATCAAAAGAATATAAGTAAATATCAATAATTCGAAGGAAATTGAAAATAAATGGCTAAATTAATTAAAGAATAAAAAAAAGGTTAATAATATAATAAAAAAATAGTTTGAAATCTAATTTTGTATTTTATGTTTCGCGAGTGATTAAATTTTTGAACATAAGGTTAATCAAAAGTAGGAAAGGAGCATTTAATTTTAAAGTGGTTTGCACTTTTATTTCTTATTTTACAGTTATGAAATGACTTTTCTTAACGCTTATATTATTTTATGTTTCGCCAATACGACGATAAAATTTACTTTTTTTATTGAGTATTATTGATATTGCATATGAATATGGAATATTTCCCATCATACAAAAAAATGAATTTTTATTGTTTTATAAATAATTTTATTCCTTATTACTCATAAGTTCAATATTTATAAGTTCAGTATTCATTGGCTTTATTTGGTACAATCGTTTGCTTTCAAATAAATAATATCAAATCATCTTTTTAACGTGCAATGTAACTATATTTATACTTTATAATTCAATTTTTATTGATACTTTTATACTATTGATAAAATGGATGAATTGACACTTTTCTATACAATTATTTGAGGTAAAAAAATTTTGATACCTTTTCACATTTGATCGAAAAATTGTATTTTTATATAAAAATATTTAAGCAAAATACTTATTTACAATCTTTATATTTTTAAACAAAATGTTATTATAATTTTCTTTCTATCCGTTCAATGAAAAGTTGAACAAATTAATTTAAAGTTTTATGTTATCACGTGCTTTAAGTGATAGTATAGATTACCTAGATACTATATTTAACTGAACGTTCATCTATGGCCGTCGACATGATCCAGAATGGTTATAAAATTTTTATTGCACCTTTATGCCTTTATTCGTCTTTTCTAAGTGAATAGCAAGTGAAACAATAAAAATGATTTAAAACTGTTTTTCTTTTTCTTTTTTTTTTTTTTTTAAATTTTAAGAGCTATTGCATTTTTATATAGTTACACGTATTGTTAAAGATACATTAAATTTATGTGTGGCATTAAAAATATAATCTTAAAAGTTTAATGCAATGAAAAAATTGATTAAACGTTTTTTTACACATTAATTTTTTATTATTAAAAAAAATAGACAATTTACAAGATTTTAAAATTCATTTACTGTTCGGCCATTGAATGTTGTCTAAATTAATTATTTATTTTCTTTTAAAAAGTATTCTTTTTTCTTGTTTCTCCCAATTTCAACTCTCAATACTATACCAACTTTATAATCACAATTATTTAAAAAAATTTTAAATAATTGAATAAAAATTTAGCTATTAAGGATTTATATTTGAATTTCCCGTAATAATTAAACTAAATTAAAATTTTTCTTATAAAGTTATTTATTATAAAAATAAAGGGCTTAAAATGTATTGCGTTGATCTTATGAATGAAAAGAACGTCTAGATTCGAAATAGCTAAAAAGATACATACGCATAAATAAAGTCAGTCGAGAGACGCGCCCACACACTATGTGCTCTCTCGCGGCTTATCATGGTTCCTGGTCGTCGTCACTGATGCTCCGAAGCGCGCGCTGACCATGTGGGATAGACGAAAGGATTTTACAATAAATTCACGATGACATCTCTTGCCCTATAGCACTTTCGAAAGTTGTCGTAACTCGTAAAGCGACTGGAATAAATGGGATTCGTCGTTACTGCTAACACGTTGCATATATAGGATAAAACCAAGGGAAAATACCTTTCGATCCTTTTGATGATATTTTCTTTTTTTCCCTCTACTTTAACGCTATGATTTTTTACTCTTGCTCGAAGCTGATGCGCGTAAAACTTTGACCACTTTTTTTTTTCTTAACTTAACTTTGAACGATTTTTAAAGCTTCATTTTACCATCGTTTCATTTATTCTTCGATGCAAGTTTTTATTTATTTTTTCAAATTTCAAATGATAATTTGTTATATTTAATTATAGAAATGAATTTTTAATATCTTGACATGAATTCAATATTATTAAGTTTATTTTGAATATTTGCGTGATTTGTGCACATATAAACCTTTTTCTTCTTGAGTTGAGTACTGGTAGTTAAAAGATACTTATTTTGTATAAATCAATTATATGATAATCCAAAAAGAATAAGAAAATTTCGTAACAATTAGCAAGAATATTTGTTAGTTAATAGAATAAACCTTTTCGATTTATCTAAGCGTCATTCTGAAAAGATGAGTTGATTCCTGAAAAGGCAGCAATAACAAGATTTCTACAAAGGATCATAGAGATCAATCAACTTTTTCATTTCCCTTGCAATTTAAGAACTAACTATAAAGCCTTTTTCCGTAATATACTTTTTGATTGAAATAACATAATCTTTGAATTAAATTATCTTCATTGATTTTTTAAATGTATATGATCAAAGGTCATTGCATGTTCTATTTTTATATCAACTTCTCTATTATTCTGCTGAATATGAAATGTAATTAAATCATCTCATTCTGCTTTTGGAATTCCAATTGACCCATGCGTCTTTTTCCATATAAAACTTGGAAAATACATTTTGTTTTCTTTATTCTTATAAATATTGACTTTCTAATTTTATATCTTACTTATTTCTTCATCATTGCGAGCTATTGATAGCTATTATTTTTTCGATATATTATACGCGATCAAAGACTGTTTAAATTTTCTGCTAGTTTTAATAGCTTTGAATGAAATATCAAAAGCTTCTTGACAGTTAAATATAGCCTTCTGATTCATAACCAGCAAAAGTACGATTTCGAATATTCTGCCGTGGAAAATTTTCTCCAAATTAGAACGATACGAAGTACAAATCGTTATTTGTATTTTATACTGCTTAATTTAATGAAACATTTATTCGTTTGTTATTTTTTTATTTTATACTATAGTTGGTTTATAATGCATAAATAGTTACAGTTTTTATAATAAACAAAACATTTGATTTAATTAGTTTTGAAAACAATAGTTAAAATAATTATAATTTTACTAAATTTTACATAATAAAATAAAATTTTATCAAATTTGTACCAACAATCTCCGCTCAAAAAATTTTGTATCACTGTTGACTGAAGAAAGATTGTCTATCGTTTTCTTTTCAAAAAAAGTTGTAATTCGTTCTTGATCTGAAATGGTCTAAATCTTTTGATATAATTTATCTCTAAATTTTACTACAGTATAAGTATTTTCAACATAAATTTAAAAATTATAAACATAAACACGAAGCAAAACTAATTGTTATTACGAGAAGATAATAATTTTAAATAATATTTAGCAATTTTGCAATGTAAATGAACACAACATTGCATAAACTAACATGTAATATTATTAAGTTATCTGAATATTATAAATAACATCTGCATATTGATTATCGGTTAATTTTGTGTTCAAAGCCTGACGGGGTCGTTATGTTTACAAGACCAATGTAAAGTGTCATATTTTTGGCCACAAACTATACCACGTTGTGGAAGTCAGTAACTAAATAATGGTATATTTATCATTGGTATACCGTAATATAAGCTTCTTAATTTTACATTAATCCACCTTTATGAATACTCAAACATTTTTATGATCTTCGTTTAAGAAACAAAGATTATTTATAAGATTTATTAGATAAACAGAAAAAAGAGATAAAAAGTTGATTTAGAATAAAAAATTTAAAATAAGTTTTATTTACAATAAAATCTATTAAATTTTCAATATCTAATAATGATAAAGTTATTTTGAAAGAAACTTAAGTAAACTTAAGAGCGTATAGCTTTTCCTGTTAAAACGAAAAATAATTAACATCCTAAACGATTAATTTATTTAATATTTAAAAAAAATACAATAACGCAAAATTATTTTATAAATAATATTTATTTTGATATAGCATATTAATAGTAGTATGATACACATCTGAAGCGAATTTTAGCATTTGAAGAGTGTTGTGATTATTCATCCCAAGACGATCGTAACGTCGCTTAAAATTATGATGATTGACGGCATTACCATAATATTATTTTTTTCTAAATTATACCTATCATTATTAACAATAAAAATAAATAAAAGAAATAGCATATTTATTATATCCAACTATATATGATAATCATAGTTTCTAATTAAAATATATACTACTACATGATTAAATAATTTTTTTTTTATTTATTTAGCGTCGCTGTATTTATGCTATCTTTGCTATGCTAATTAGCGATGGAGGTCGTCAGTATGTTTGTGAACAAAGCACATGTAAAGTACAGTGGTGCTCGTATCAATCGGCCGCCGAGAGCGGGATTCGAACTCGGAACCTCGAGATTACAAATCTATCACTCTACCGAGTGAGCCACTGAGTCCTCTTTTATTGAATAATTAAACATGATTTGATTAAACACCTTTATGAGATAATATTTGATAATTATATACTAGATTGAACCCATTGACAAAATTAAAATAATATTAATGTAAGACAAAAAAATATTTTTATTTTTAATTCGATTCACACTAAATAAGAAGCTAAAACATAGCGCGCACGAATAACTAATAGAATTGTAAACATAAGAAGATTTAAAAATTATTCTTGAACAAATTTAAATAATTGTGTAAATTTTTTATGCGAATTCAAACTTATGCATAAGAATATGGATCGATAAATTTGCATATTTTTATATATTTTTAAATACTTAGCATAACCGATTAGTAAAATTCTAAAGAAAAACTGTTACAATTCGTTTTGACAATTGTAAAATTTATATACCGTGAAGGACGTAATTTCTGATCACCTAAGAGGTATTTCTGATCACATATTTACATGTAAAAAAGTAAAATTATATTTCTTTTTCACACAAACGAAGCATTTCTTACGCTCAATCTATTTTTCCTCATAAATTAAAAAAAGGTTTTTCCTACTAAAATCTTAGAGATTATGATTTATAATAAATAATGATCAGAAATTACGCCCTAATCAGGAACTACGTCCTTTACGGTACTACTTAAATCGGATTTTAATAATTAAATATGAGTATCCAAGAGAAATTATTTGATTTATTGTTTAGAAAATGAAACAATATATTGTCATGAAATTATATCAGTTGATTATTCTTTGCATTATTCAGCATCAGCATGATATTACGTTGATTTTTTTTTCTATTGAAAAAAAGCTTCATATTGTAAAAAAAAGTTTTTCTCGAGGATATGACGCACGCATAAAATATTTTTACATACACGTGTAATAAAAAGATTCAATACAATATATTCCTTTATGCTAAAATATATATGAAATCAAAAAGATTTGATGTTTCAAAACAAATATAAACTTATGCACAATATATTTTAGGGAGAAAAAGTTTCTACTAAAATTTGAGCTTGATTTAAAGAAAAAAAAAAACGAAAAGTTATTAAAAAATATACATAAAAGTTTTATCAAATAAAAATGTACAATGATTAAAAGAGTATTTTCTGTTTTTGAAGAAAATATAATTATATTTCATGCATATTTTATTTTTTTATTAAAAATAATTTTTTTTCTAAAATTTTTTAATTCCTTATGCATCAAATATAATGGCTGCGAATCAAGTTAGTTATATGCGCTCAATTCTATCTTAAGAATTGTTGAATATTTGTGTCAAAATTTCAGTATCGGAAAATTCAAAGAGAAATTTGCATTTATTTGAAAGATACGACGCATATAAAATTTGTCCGACACGCTAGCACAGATACGTACATTTAATCGCACCTGTAGTTACGATCCAGAAAAAAGAAATAATACTTTCTTTTGAATAAAAAACTTTTTTTTAAATGCTACGAATTTATTACTATCTTTTCAACTTTGATTTCCTCTGATTAATTAAAAAAATATATTTTTAATGCTGTGTAAACTTATAAGCACTATAATCATATCAATTAGAATCGAATTTTTCATATTATAAAGAAAGTTTTTTCTTTTTAACAAATAAATTTTCCAATTTTTCATTTAAAAATCTAAATTTAGGCTCAGGATACCCATAAAAGTAGTTTTTAAAAACTATACATTTGTGTATGTTTATGTACTATAAACAAATATTCTACGTATTATGTATTTTATTTATCTACTATAAATAAATATTATGTACATGGGATATCGTATCATTTATAATTTTAATCGTTAATTGATCAATAGAGCCGGTGAGTGGATCAGTCGGTAGAGCGTTAGATTCGTAATCTCGGGGTTCTGAGTTCGAATCCCGCTCACGGCAGCCTATTGATACAAGCACCACTGTACGTTTCATGTGCTTTATTCACAAACACACTCTAGAGCTCCGTCGCTGATTAGCATTACAAAATAGCATAAATATAGCGACGTTAAAGAAGGATAAAAAAAAATTGATTATTTACACAAAAACATTATAATTTGATACCCAATTTTTACTTTTTAAAATAGGTTATTTTGCTAAATTTGATGAATTAAAAAAAAAGTTTACTAATTCCTAAAAAGATTTTTTTTTAAATTTCAATAAATGCGATTTTGTTATTTACTTAAAGTTTTAACCGTATTGATCAAAAACTACGTTCATCATGAGATTCCGAGTAGAACAAATAGTTATTTCTTTTTTTTCTGTTGGAATACATTTTTTTTCTCTCTAACAGTGATGGGACAGAGTGTATACCTTGTTAGCGAAAGTTTGCGGATTGGTTAAAGCGCTTGACTAACTTTGTCGAAGTTACTTATTCGATGCCTTCCACAGTTGCTTTCGAATGAAAGGCGGAGGAGGTTCAAACGTCGTCGCGAACGAGTCTTGGCATTTCTCACCTCTATATCCACTTTACTCGTACTTGTCGAGAGAAAGAGAGAGAGAAAGAGCTTGCACGCGCCAACTAACTGCTAAAAGATAAAAATTTTCTCCTTCTAACTATCCTCGTCATCAATTAAGCCTACTTCAGCGTCTTTTACTGTATAGCGCAAGAGCTTTAACTAATTAAATGACATACTGATGAATCCCTCCCTTTGCTTGGAAATTCAAATTTTGTTAGATTAAATGAGCTTAGTATATAAAGTCTCCTGTTAAATCCACCCCTGACGGGAATAGTTTGAATTTCTATGTTCTTGTGTTGCGTTTTTACGCCTACGCAACAATTATTATTATATTTTATCTTATTGTCTTTTACTATTGCAATGATGTAAATATATTAAAATGTTACAAACCTAGAACTAACTGATAAATTACTTATTTAACTTTTGCTACAAATGCTTGATAAATGTATAACTTTAGAATAAAGTTAATGATAAAGCCTCATTGTTAAACTTAAAATTCATTTTTAAAATTCAGTTAAAAATTATTGCAAAATAGATTAAAATTTTTTTTTACAATTTTATTATGAGTTACAAGTCTGTTCGAAGTTTTGCAACTAGAAAAGGATTTTGATATTCGTTGAATCAGAGACTCGCCTCTAGAGTGTCAACTTAAAGCTCAACTCTCTCTTCCCTCGCTTGATGCAAGAGAGTTTCAAAAGTATATTAAATTTTAAATCACTTATGATACTTTAAAAGAAGTAGCATTGAAATTGGTGTCGTCGTAATTGTCATAAAATCCAGTTAATATCTTTTCCTTTTTTTAATTCAACGATAAAATGTGGTATAATTCAATTTTCTCTTATTTTAAATTATTATTGTTAATATGTCATTTCGTTTATTAATATAAAAAACAAAATACGTAAAATTGTTTTGAAAATGTGAGTACATTTTATAAAAGAATTTTTTTTAAATTTGTATTTTAATAAATTTACATTTTTAAATCTGCTGTCATTTATTTCAACCATATCAGTTATAATTAATTCATAAATGTATTTCTCATAACTGTGGAAAGTATGCTAGACACCAATCCGATGCACACTTTACTAAAAGTGCATCTTACATTCTCAACTAAGCGTGCATAAAGATGGTACTATTTACACATTGCACATGTCTGTGTAACACAGTGCTCGAAGCTATTTTATGCACTTGTGTGAAAAAGTGCCGTTTATCACACTAGTTCTCTGAATAAAATTTATAGTTAAAATTTTTTTATCTAGACATTTTTAAGTTTATTAATCTTATACTAAAAGAGGGTTAAAAGAGTAGATAATTTAAAGAGATAGAAGATAGAATTTCATGGAAATGTTTAAATATAATAATTGTTATAATGTTGATAAAAAAACTCGAAAAATCGATATAAATTTTTAAGAGTTGGTCCTATATTACCCCTAAAATAACGCTCAGAAATGTAATATATGCAATATAGAATGCAATCTACAATGCAGGTAGGAAAAATTGCAGTAGTTTTCAAGAAAAAAAATTGCAAAAATTACCAATTTTGGCATTTTTACACCATGAAATCGCAAATAACTTGGAAAGGGAGCATTTTTAAGATATTCGTCACTTCACAAGAAGTGTTTATTTTTGTCGCATCAATTTGATATAGATTGATTTTTTTACAAGTTTTTTTGTTTATAACAATCATTGACCCACTCGAAAAAATGTAAAAAAAATATATTTGTACTCGGAGTAATATACAGAACCGAACAAAAAAAGGTTTGATACAGTAGAAATGCAAAAAAAATGTCAGTTCCAATTTTTTACATAGTCTTCTAAATTTTTTAATTTTATTTAACGTCGCTGTTTATTTAACGTCGCTGAATGCATGCTATCATTGCGATACTAATTAGCGACGGAGGTTGTCAATGTGATAGTGAAAAAAGCACATGTAACGTACAGTGTTGCTTGTATCAATCGGTCGAGAACGAGATTCGAACTCGGGACCTCGAGATTACAAGTCCATCGCTCTACCGACTGAGCTACTGACGACCTCATGAATGTGGAATTTATAATAAGTAATATGTAATAAAAATACTCTAACCATTATATTCATTATATTTAGAAAAAAAAATAATAATTTTCATTACATTAAATTTATTTAATTAAGTTGAATATTACTCTACAGCATATAATACGTAATTTAACATGATTCAAAATTTTTAAAGAAATTGATAAAAATAAGAAAATAAAAATAAAATTCACGTTTACTCTCAATCTCTAAAAAAATATTGACGTTAATTGTTGTTTGTTTATTCACGGGGTTGGTTTATAAAATTAAGAAAATATCGTTTGTTTATTTATTTTCTTCTGACATTTTAATATCTAACCACAGCTAACGTAGCCTTCTGAGCGCGAAGCGCTTGTGCGATCTAGTTTAATTAAAAATTTTGTAATAAGTACACAAGGAATATCTATATAAGTAAGCACAAATTAACCTCAAGGTCTTGACACTATGGTTATATTTCGTTTGACGTCAAAGGAACTTCATGATTTTGCGATATTAGCTTTTCTTAAATATTATTTAAAACTAAATATTTTTTTTATGTCTTTTTATTAGCGATAAAAAAATTTATAAACTCAAGGTAATTTCAGTTAATATTTTTCTTTATTTTTTTTCAAGAAAATATTATCAAAGAATTACTTGTTTGTACTTAATAAGACGAAATAATCGTTAAAGTATCTACTTTTTTCTTTATAAAATATTTTTCATAAATAATTTTTGTTCAAACAAAATTTACACTCTTCATAATAAAAGCATCTCAAATAAATATTCTATTGAATTCAATCGCTTGATGTATACAATTGTTTAAAATATATGAAATTCTTATTATGATATTCGATATTGTACTAAACAGAAACTTATGAATTCTATGTCAAATGAATGCTCGAAATGAAAAATATAATGTAAATGCTAATGTTACGTTAACAGAGTTGTAAAATGATATTTTAATTTAAATAATATTCTCTGCGAATTATTAAGCTTTCAGCTGACAAAATTAAAAGAAATATTATCCTTTTTTTAAAGTGAAACCTTTTTAACACTCTGAAGAACTGTGATACGTTTAATTTTTCCAACATTTAACGTGAAATATGTAAAGCTTTCAAGCACATCTAAAAGCTTTCATTGGGATCCATTTCAAATGTAATAAAAGTATCTATGTTATTTAAAAAAAATGTATTAATGTCTATTTTTAATATCACCCATTCATAAATGTCATGCTTTATGTAGCTTACACGTTGAATCAATAATACATTACGCCAACAACAATGTAGATGAAATAATCATTAATTCATGAAACATTAATATCTGAGATAAAACAATGTATAACAGTTTTTAAAACTGAAAAAAATCAATAGAAGAAAATTTTTTTCATTCTACACGTTTTATAAATAAGCAATTAAACGAAATAAATTACTTTAATCATTCGATTATTTGCTTTATTTTTTCAGATTCGTGGTGTGGAGGTTGGTATAGTGGTAATGGTGCTTATGGTGTGGGTTGGTGCTATAGCATTATTCTTCAATCGCTGGGGTAAGATACGCATGCTACTACCATATCAGCCAGATTACAAGGAACAATTAAAAGTACCTGGTACCGGGGTTTGCGCCTCGGCAAACGCCGCTTATACTCACAGCACGTCGCAGCACGCCTGCTCTCAGGTAACGCATCTTATTTCGTATTTAATCTTTAATTATGAATACACAGAGTATTTTTTTTTTAATTATCTGAAACATTAGTTTTCTCTTTTGCGAGAAAATTCGATTTGTTGAATTGAAAGAAAAATAGTTGATTCGTGAATTATTTCACGTTGAGATTTATGAATTTAATCAACACGTAGTTTATATTTCACATTTAATCTCTCTAGTATTTCAAAGTTTTATTTTCAAGTTACTTTTAGACAATCAAAAATTGTAACTTTCTTTTTTTTAAATTAATTTTTTCTTTCGAAATCTTTTAGGAGAAAAAATAAGGATAAAAGAAATTGTAAGAGGGAAAAAAGGGAAAACGTTATTTTTCTTTTACATTCAAATTTAACATAAATTGAAACTTAGATTAGACTTTCTTTTTCGAGATCCGAGTTTTTATTCGTTTCTCGCAGAATAATAAGAGTACGCATAGTCACATTTAAGGTTATGAAAGTTTATTCCATTTTAAATGAAATTTTCTGTTAAAGAACGGTAATGTTAATAGGCACTTTATCTATATTTACAACGTTTATAGTATGAACAATACTCGGGATATTTTGATTATTTAAAAAAACAAATACATTTTTAAAATACGCGATTTTCAATTAATTTTAATAATTGGATAAGTTAAAATTACAGTTTGTCCTAAAATCGCTTTAGAATTCAATATCACATAAGATTTAAAAATTTTTATTGTTTTTCAATTTACTTATTTTTAATTTTTACGATTAATCGAGTCTGTAAAATTTAAAATTTTAAAAATTAAATGAACAAATTTTTAGTCTATTAAAAAAATATCAATTTCTTTCTTTTTTATTAAAAATTTATACGAAAATAATTTGATACTATAACACTATCAAAAGCAAAAAGAAAACTTATATTTTCTCATAGATATAAAGATAAAATTTTCTCTTTTTATTCTTTTTTCTTTCATTTATTCATTTATATAGACTGTGAATGTATTTAAACTAGGTTATCAGAGCCACTTACACTCTCATAACTTTTCTTCTCCATACCTTTTAAATTCATAATTCATAAAAGCAAAAAGTCAATGTCTTATCTTAGCCCTCCTCCCTCCTCCTTCCTCTCCCCTCCTCTTCCTGTCCGAAGGGACATTAAAATTGACATCAATAGTAAAAGATACTACAAATCGAATTTTCATCGCACGCCCAGGAGAAATTATTCCATCGAGAATATCCTGTTACTTTCTCTCGCTCTCCCAAAAGGCGCGAAAGGAAAATCGCGCTGGTTAACAAAGTTTCAAAGCGTACCATTTCATAGGAAAGTACGTGTATTAAACGAAATAAAGTACTAACAATAAAAAAAAGTATGTCTATACAATAATGTTATAAACAGATGTATGTTTAAGGGATGATATTTATAGTTCTGAAGTAAGATTGCATCATAAACTGAGTTAGATCGTAATAAAAATCTTATTTTTCTTTGATCGGAATCAATCTTATTTCTTTATTTGTGAAAAAATGGAAATTATTTTGTTTTTATACTTCTACAATTTAAGTTAAATTTACTTTGTGAATGAAAGCATTTACACTTTTGACTGGAGTAGTGATCTTTTAACCTTTTTTTTTCAATTTTTTTTACTTTATAAGTAAAGTAGCGGAAGACTTTTCCTGTCTACCGTTAGACTAACGTTGATGCAATCGGCAGATTTGATAAAAAGGAGGCAAAAGCTCGAAGCATGTCTTATATTATCGACTTAACTCCGTACTTTTACGGAGCTTGGCGCACAATTCCACTAAATTTATTCTATCCGTTTTCACGATCCTACGACTGTAAAAGGAAACACCGAAGAATCAGAAATGCGTTCTCTTGAAATATTCAAACATTATATAGTACATATACTTTTTCACTCAATATTTATGATTAACAAAAACAAACGACGAATTAGTTGTACTTTCTGCAATTTTATTAATTTTTTTCATTATTTTCTTTTTGATATACTACAAGATATTAATATTGTTTCAGTGATAATGAAATATTTTTTACTTTTTTAATTATCGAAATAAAAATGTATTTATTCAATTGCAATATTAATATCAATATTTTATAAAGGTTATTAAATTTTTTATAATGAAATCAATCTTTGTATTTTGATTTATTTTTAAAAAGATAGACATTTAATTAAGAATCACAAAATTTAATTAAAATCATATCTCGAATAACATTTTACGTTTCTTGATAATTGCAGAACGTAGCGTAATATTGAAATTCATTTCGTAAAAAATTCACGGTTTGAATTTGTAATAGGACATCGGAGAAGCTTTTAGAAAATTTCATAAAATCTTCTTTGTTTAATTTGCTCGATCAATTTTACATAAAAACACAGTGAATTTTTAGCACGTAAAATTTTTTTTTCCTTTTCTTTTTTTTCGAGCTTGTTAAAAAGACGTTGACACGCCGTGCATCAAGTTTAAAGCTATAACCGACTTGATCGACAGCTTTACTTTAGAGCAAGAAATGCTTCCTCACGTAGTAAAAAGAAAAAAAGTTGTAAGATAAATTTTAAGGAAAAATTTTTTTTTAATTCACTTTGATTTCATTCGTGATATATTATAGTTTCAAGATTGATTTTTAAAATAACATCAAAAAGTTTTTACGCGCTTTTTCATGAATAAATTTTTTACGCAATATTATCTTTATTGAAGGCGTGTCTAACTAAATTAGCAGTATAGCGCAAGACGATCAAATTATCATACGAAACATAGTTAGTTATTCGATTAAATTCAGAAGTTTTTTTAGATAATTTAAAAATTTTAATTATCTTATTAACAATGTTTAGTTATTGTTTCATCAGAACAACGTAAAAAATTTTCATTTCAAGGTCGAATAATTAAAATATGATATGTATGTTAATAAAAGCTTTTAAAAAGCTTTGTGATTCGGAAAAAATTAAAATTAAAAAGAGAGTTCTGTTTAAACACAAAATTAATATCGAAAGCGAATTACCTTTGAAAGTGAGATATCAATTTAAAGTTTATATGAGATAATGATATGATAATGTAAAAATGGATCATACATTATCCATCATAAAAGAAATCAAATAACCAGAAGATCATAAAAGATCATTTTCTTTATTGCATATTTAATGCTCAAGAATTCGATTAGAAAAGAAAACTTTGAAACTCGTTAAAATAATAATAAAACCGATAGAACGTGCAAGAATTGTTCTAGTAACCTGAAGTTTGGCAAATTCTAAAAGTGTTTAGGGATGTACAATGTAATGTATAATCTTTCATCCAAATCAAAAATTAAAATTAAATAAGAGAAAGAATATAGACTGCAAAGTACATAAGAATAAATGAGCAAAAAAAAAAACAAAAAAATAGTCAATTGACGATTGAAAAAGAAAAAAAATACAATGACCGTCTGTGACTATTATATGGCTATGGATAAAGGTAATGACTACATTGTCGGATATGGTGATGCAGTGCGGGGGCGGGGGTTGCTGCGTGTTGGAGCAGTGCTTTCAATATCCTAGAAGATCTCGGCAACCTCGTGACTGTGGCTGCCAATTTGCTCTACTACACAGGGCTGACATCGCGTGACCATCGGTATCGTCACTTTTTTTTTTATTTTTCTTTTTTTTTTTATTGACAATTTTTATAAATTCACCAAGAAGCAATTTTTTTAGTCTGATGATTGATTTTTTTTTCGCCTATGTGCTATTTGGTGCCGATAAACACCAAACACTAAACGCCCACTGCCTACTATATATATATCACAATATGTGAAAAGTTTAACCTTGGAAACTGACGAAGCGTAAAGGGGTTCCTCAAAAATTCTTAGTCATTATTTTATTTCTTTCTAGAAATTCTATTTTATCGGTTCAATAATAGATTTTTCCTTATTTTTATGGAAAAATAATTTCAAGTGCATAGTCATCGTTTGCATTAGTAGTTACAGTTCAAGTATAGTCAGACGTTCATAATTATTTTTTTAAAGATTTATTGCTAAGGTTATTTTTTATGATTTAATTAAAATAATTTTTGGCTTCTCTAAAATAGAATTCTAAAACTTGATAAGTTTTAACTGCAGACAATTATGTTATTCAATATCATTTTTTTGTATATTTTTCAAAAGTGTTCATCGATTTAAATAATCTATTTAATAAATTTGGTCTTATTTTTTTGTGATTATAACCGGTATCGTCGTTCAATGTAAAATTATTAGTTTTTCATCAGAATTATTATTTATATAAACAAGTAAATAATTCATTTTTTGTGTGTTTTACGGAAATAATACAAAAATTTTTTTTCCGACTTATTTATTCAAACTTTTGATTTGATGCTATGATAGTCCTCAATATAAGGTTTTAAAATCACTCCAGTTTTTTTAAATTAAATGGTCCATTATTTGTTTATCTTGGGTACCGCTTGTATACTTTTTAAATGGATTGCATTTGTCGCTACCTATAAATTTCGCTATTGAAGAATGTACGAAAAAAATATTTTGAGTTGCTACCATTTAAAGCCTAACAAGTTTTATTATTCTATTTTAAATAATATTAAAAAAAAATTATTATCTTCTTTGGTTTATGGTGAAGATAATAACAAATAAAAGATAAGGAATTAGTTGTGTTGAAGTTTTTAATTTGAAAATATATATAATGTAATTTGCAAAAATATGTGAAACATCTTTTTTTTTATTTTTATCCTTAATTAACTTATTGTATAAAATATTCTTCTTAGAAGCAGCTTTAATATTCCTTATCATGAATTAAATAAGATAAAAACATAAAATCCTAAACTCAAAGTCAAGTAACTGCTGAGAAAGAAAGAAAAAGAAAGCCAATAATAAAGAAAAAGGAAAGCACTTTCATTTACACACGTGCGCGTATACACACACGCGCGCGCTCCAACAAACCAAAAAGAAAAAAAGAAGATACAAGGCTTGCTCAAAATGTTTCCAAAGGTAGAATAAGAATATAAACAAAAGCAAAAGAAAAAAGAAAGATGGTTATATAGAGAACGCGTTCTCTGGGATTGTATTTTTCAAGAAACTTCATTTCTCAAACGCGTCACGTTGACGAAAGGGGGAGGGTTAAAAGGAAATTCCGCAACCCCTTTACGCTCGTCACTGGTTGAAACGCACTAAGCTGGCCTATAGCCATACGTCGTTGCCGTTTACACGTTTATACACCGGCATCCTATGTGCGGTTTTTTCCCTATATCTGTATATATAAAACACGTGCATACAAAACATTCCACATCCAAAAAAGAAAAAATAAAATAAAACGAAAAATAATGTATTTTCCAGTTTACTAGAGGTGTATTTCTTTTTACCTTGTATACGATACTGCGAATAAGATTTTTTTTCCTTCTTTTTCTATTTTTAACTGATTTTGTTGTTGTATAGAAAAGTCTTACGAAAACATATCGTTAAAAGAGCTAAGGATATATTCCATCCTTCTATTCTTGTACGTCCTTTTTTTCCCCTTTCTTTTTCTCTGTTGACTTTTCTACTTATTTCCTTTAACCAGGCCATCCCTCGATTATTTGCTTTCTTGTTATCTTTCTCCTTTGCATTCTTTCTCCTCGAAATCCTTTCTCAAGTGTTTTTCTGCATTTTCTTTTACTTACCGATATCTATTATTCTTTCTTTGATTTCATTATCTATTTAGTAAATATCCGTTCTTTTTTAGTTTTTACTTTGAATGTTTGATTTTTTATTTACTTTATTTTTATTTAGTTTAATATAAAATATTATTTATTAATTAATAATCAATTTTTATGTTAATTTATATTTTTTATATCAATGTATTTTTTATATTTATTTTTGACATTAATTTATATTTTACTTGTTATTAAAATTTTTTAATTAAACCTTTATTAAAACTTCCTAATAAAACTTAATTTTTATTTTATTATTTTAAAAACTAAAGTTTAATAATAAAAGACATAATTATTTCATTATGACCTTACTATTAAAAATTTAAAGTACTCCAGAGTTTACAAAGTTACATTTGAAACATTTTCCCAAAGTCAGAATACATATACTGTATTTGCCCGAAAAGCGTAAACTTTACTGACAAGTTTATCATATAGTACCAACCTAATATGGCCTAAATTTCACTTTAAAACATCAACTTGATAGTATTAAACTGATATTGCAATGCAAACAAGTTGTATGTCTTTAAAGAAAATTGATATTCGCGAAAGTTCGAATACACCGAGTACGTAATTAATTTCTCATTTTCCGTCGAAAATATAACCAAACATGCTCTGTTGCTTCGTGTTTAATTAATTATCAATACAACTATTAATTTATACGAGTAATAATGTTTTAATAGCAATTTATTATTTTAATTTACCTACTTTACTTTGATTCATCAGTTTATTTTTACTGATTTTATTAATTCAATACGTACAAATTTATTTAATATTACTTATTAATCTCACTTTATTGCAATATCTTGCTAATTAGTTTAATTAACTTTGGTATGTTAGTTTAGTTAGTTAAGAAAATTAAAATAAGTTTATTTTAAAACATATTCTTTGCAATATTTCATTATTTTAAACAAAAAAGAAATAACTAAAGGTACTTATTAATACTGTTTAAACTTTCTATAAACTTTCTTACGAACTTTCCCTACCCCAGCTACATTTTCTTACATAAGTTTGTTTTTACAAGACATCAGCCAGCGCAGTTATAGTTTTTAATAATAATTTTATTTTGCACGAGCCAGCATCAAACGTCGAACCTTATTAATGTAATAAAGATAAGGTGAAACGATAAAAAAAAAGGAAAAAGAAAGAAAGCTAAGTATAAAAATATAAGTAAAACGTGTAAACGGCAACCGTACGATATGCCGTGTATATAAAATAAATATTCTGTTTTTTTTATTCGCCAATCACGAACGCCTGCATCACTGCTGACGTAATTTTTTCTTATGTTGTTTTTTTTGTTTCATCTGAGTGATACACACCAAAGTTTACTGTCCATTTTTGTTACTTTTAGTTATAAGATATAATCACCAGATTCACACCAGATTGTGGATTACAAATGAGAAAGGAAAAATGAGTTTTAAAATCACATGGTTGTCTTATTTTACTTTACGAGCTTTGTAATTTATATGCCAATCTCTGCACTATGTATATTCTGTACTATTTCTATACTATACTGTACATTCTCGTACTTTACTGTACTATATCTTGCTATACTTTATTTATTGTCTATGAACTTCTTTTTCATTCAATTTTCTAAGAAAAAAAAGTCAAAGTTCACTATATTTCTATTCACTCAACTGCACCTTGCTTAAAACAACAGACACTTGAAAATTATATACGTAAAATCAAATTATTGCAAATAGTCGAATCAATATATAAAAAGTTTGATTGAATTATTTGTTTGATGATATTTATGGTAAAAGTTTTATGAAACAGCAGAGATTCGCAAACTATTGATGTTGTTGTACCGTATTAATGTAACTTATAACGCTAGAATTTCTGTAATATTAGCTTTCTCGAACTTTATGATACTATAGTCATTATCAAGCCATTGTTAAAAACTCAAATAAGAAACGATAACGATTTTCGTGTAGCTCAATGGATTGTTAAATAATAGAAAAACTTTGAGTTTGAGAAAAAAAAAACATAATAAAAGAGTAGAGGAGAAAGAAAAAAAAAATAAAAGATGTTAACTGAAACTGAAGGGCGATCATAACGAACGTTAAAGTCAGCAATAATATTGTAGATATAATATTTTTCCAAGGAACATCAAAACTCTGTAAAAAAGTTTCTTATCAAACCTACTTTGGCACGAGAGTAAATATTTCGTAGAAAGAAATAAAAAAAAAAGAAAAGAATATACACAAGAAATGAAGAAATGGACCAAAATAAAATAAAAAAAAACGAAGAATAAAATCGAAAAAAAAGAGAACAAACAAAATCTATTTAAAAGAGCACTCCGTAGTGTACTTCCTTTTTTTTCACTTAAAACTCGATCCAGCTCTTAAAAAAAAAAAGTAGAGAGAAAAAAAAGCAGAAAAAAAAGAAAACCTGTTTTGTTCAAACTTTAGAACCAGCACGAAGCTCGCGCGATCCGCACACTATCTGCACAATTCTCGTCAAACGAATCACGGCTCCCCCGAGCCACGACTATTGTTGCACGCAGTAGGACACACTCTTCCCAGAGTGCAGCGCTCCTGCATTCAGAAATCAACGCTTATCAGGTCCGTGACATACATGCACCACAAGCGCATAACGCACTTATACAATCATACTGTGTACTATATATATTTTACTTTTTTTTCTTCTTCTTTGCATACTGCACAAATCTTAGATAAAAACTTTTTTATACATATATATATATATATACTCTTACTATATATATTATTTTTATATCTATATTTTCTTCTTTTTTTCTTTATTTTTCTTTATTTTTTTTCTATCTTCAAGTTTCTCGCATACAATTTTACTGGTCGCTACCTTCTCTTGGCGCAACGCGCAAATCCTCCTCGGCATATAAGGATGAAAAAAAATAAAACCATGGCATGGCACTCTTTCAAAAAAGGCTTATATATTTACGAGAGTTTACATCCTCCAACTTTCTTTCGCCATATATTTTTGAGTACTTCTAGTTTCTGCATATACTTAGAAAATTATATATTTATTTATGCATATATGAAATGAAGCACGATGACATTGCAGAGAAACTTTTTTTTTCGTTTTGTTTTTAACAAAGTTAAGAAAAAAGGAAATATAAAAAATTTTTTTAAAAATTGATATTTAGAAAATATTGACTGAAATTATTTTCATTTTAATTATTCATGAAATTTCATCTAGATATTGGTTTTAAGTAGTTTGATAATATCACGCTGATTGATTTCTTTGTACTTTCAGAAGCTTTTTCAGCACTTTTAAAATTTTGTTATTATGCGAATATCTGGATGAAACTTAATTGTAAAATAATGAAATTTTATAACGTAAACATTAGTGCTATGTAATTATTGAAAACTTTCCTCATGATATCGTGCTTTTAATATATATCTGCTCAATGGCAATGCATATTAGTTTGGTAAATTTTTCATTTGATTTTTTGCTGTTTACTGCAGCTTTTAGGTAATAAATTGCAAGCTGTCAAGTAAATAAACACAAAAATATTGTACAAATTATTTGGCTTATTTTGCAAATAAATTAAAAATCATACATTTATTTGAAATTTAGAAAAACCAGGCTTTCTAATATTGTAAAATATTGTAAAAAAAATATTTTTTTTTATTACGAAGCTTCGCCAAAATAGTTTTTAAGTGTTGTAACAATGATAGTAGTTGGTATTGAGAAAAAAGAAATGTTTTTGTTAGCACATTCACGAATATATTGTATTTTTCTTTTGTTTATATTTATCTTAGCAGTTTTATACGTTGTACTTAATCTCGATGCAGCATATAATAAATAAAAAAAAAATAAACATTGAAAAATGAAAAAATATTTAAAAAATGAGAGAATGGCAAACAAGCGAGAAAGGATTGAGAGTACGAAGGAATGAATGACTGAGAGACAATGCAATATCGATATTTTCTCAAACGATGTATATATATATATATATATATATATATATATATATATATACACATAATATACAAGATCTACGTTCCTGTTGCCTAGGGCACATACACATCCGCTGCAAAGAGGAAAAATCCTCAAGAGGAAAATGCTGTTATGGCCGTTGACTTTGACGTACGACTTCGTTACCGACAAGCCCTCGTACAGTCGTGTATATAACTTAAAAAAAAAGAAAAGAGCAAAAAAAAAAATGGTACACCGTTAAACCGACACCTGACCTATCCTTTTCTCACTCTATACATACATATATATATACACAATATACGCACACATACATAGACAAGAGCTCATATCTCTTAGAAAAGACTATACACACAAATTGCACGAAGCGCGTCTTGTTTGCGGCACCCCAGCAAAACCGCTTGAACCTTCACCCTATAGTATATACATTGGCCTTATATACACACATCGTTTGACGTCACGTGGTATATAACAAAATTTATTTATAGATTAATTTAATCAAACCCTTAAAAAGCCTTTTCTAATTTTTTTTTCATTCCTTTTTAATATCTTTTAATCAATAATATAAATTTTAATATGATTTCATGATTTTCGGTTAGTTTTAAATATTTCAATTAGACAAATATATTGTCGGATTTAAATTAAGGTCATTTCAAACACATAATCAAATAAATATTTTGATTGGAAAATCAATTGATTAAAATGTAATCGAGTTATGTGGTCATAATAAATTTGAAATTTTGGAATAGACAATTCATTTGATTGCATTTTAAACGAGAATGTTTCTAACTAGAGATATATAAAATGTAAAATAATCTTTTATGCTAAAAATTTGTTTATACCTGTTGATTTAATTAACAAAACTAGAATTCCGATGAGACCTCAATATGAGCAGATAAATAATAAAACAGTGGCTTCAAAATTTTCGTGGTATAAATCAAAGTATCGCTGCACGACGATATCAGATGTATTTTATTATTCCGTGAAATATAATTAACTTGAAATTACCGGGCTTTTGGCGTTAAATGTAAAATTTTATAAAATCGTACGGAAAGTGCTATACTTTTATTATATGATATAAAATATTATATATATATATATAATACAGATTTATTATTCATAAAAAATTTATGTCGCTTTATGTTATTATTACGTATTAAAATTTATTATGCAAATTTAACATTAGCGCTTATTTATTTTTATTTTATTAATAAAGCGCATGCACTGATTTACTTTTAGCTTTTTATACGCTTTTTTCATGCTTTATGAATTTCTTCGATTTTTTACAAAAAAAAAAAAAAAAACGTACGGCTAAAAATAATTTATCGTCAAAATAAATTTATGGTAAAATGAGCACTTTTTTCGTGTAAATATTAACGATTTTTTACTTTAGAATCAATAAAGTATCGCAAAATAAATATAAGATTGCTTTTGTGAATAGCAGCATTTTCCTCTGAAGGTGAAAAAATTTCTATAAAGTGAAATAAGAGCAAAAAGAAAAAAAAAAAACTAGAAACTAAATAAATAAAAAGGTCTGTGTATAGAAGTTGAAGTTTAGTTTAACTGGAGTTTTTTTGAAAATCTTTGGCTTCCGCTTGGATCGCCAATTTTTGCGCATAAGACTCGATGGTATTTTCAGCATCTGCACTGGTCGAACCATCACGTGGACTCCGTCGATAGCGGCGGTGGTGTGGGAATTAACTGGCCAAAGACCAACAGACCGCGCGTTAACAGCGCCATCGACGTTGCCGGTTTCTTGTCGCAGGTAAGTTTACCCACCAGAAAACGTGCTTCATTCCTCTATTATTAGGAATATTTATTTTCTTTTTTTGTAAAGATCTGCAAAATCTTTGGTTCTAAACAAATTTTTAGAAATTGACATTTGTAATTTGATTGGTGGAATTTATTACAAGATCTTTACAAATTTATCTAACACACTTCGCTTTTTGAAGCTTGCTTTGTTTTAGACTATTACAAGAAAAAGACTCATAAAATCGAGTTTTTAGATTACGTTAATGAATGATTTCACATCATGAACTTTCCTCGAAAACCTTAATTAGTCAAAATTTCATTTTGAATAATCCATTTTGTAATTCTAGTTATTTCATGTATAAAACTTTTGACGGTGACGACTTAAACTTTATAACAAATTATAAGATCATCGTTAAATTTATTCAACGCCATTGCTATAAGTAGTTTAGAATAATACATTTAAAAGTGTTCATCAAGTAATAAAATATCTTAGTTCTTTATTTTAGAATTACATGTAATTAATTGACGAGATATCAAAATGGTTTAATGAAAAATTGAAAATGCTACAGAACGCAAAAAAAAAAAAATGTTCAAATTGCTCTGTTCTGAAAAAAGAAAGCAAACCTCTTTAGTACGAGTGAAAAATAATAAGTATAATAAATATGAGTAAGAACATGAGCAATATTTTACTAGATTGAGTGGCTTGAAATGCAATATAGATATATCAATACTTGAATTGTATTATTTAATATCTTTTACATATTTAATAGTACAATGCACTTCGTGTAGTTTTATTGTTGATTTAGAATAATTACCCACTATAGACCTCGCTGAAAAATTCATTTTCTAAATAGGTATATATTTATATCCATAAAAGGAAAAAAAAAATCTATAAACTCCAATGTTTGTATGACCTGTCGTGAATATTACTCGAGGGTACAATGACTTTAAGCTTTTGAAAAAAATAACGATTCAGGAAAGAGAAATTAATTTGAATGATTTTGAAAAAAGAACGCGTGTTTGTTGAATCGCGCGTTTGAAAGTTTACGAGAGTTTCTAAAAACAAAACTAAAAATTCAATTTGCCCCTTTTTTATTACTGAAAGTAAATTATAACGAAAGAAGAAGAACAAGAATAAGAAGAAGAGGAGAAAGAAGACAACGACTACGACGACATGTGCGCTAGCTGTTTAAATCAGTAATGACGCGAAACGAATGTTGCGAATACTAAAGTTCAAGGCCAAACGTTGCGGGGAAAGCGTAATGCAACCGTGCCTGCTGTGTATACGGAAATCGATATAACTTTGTTGGCCAGATAGAGAGCAAAGCTAAAACCACTAAACTATAACTAAAGAATTTCTTCGAATTACTACATTTTCTGTGTCAAAGAAAATAACTTGACGCTCGCTTATTAAGCCGTGTTCTATTTTTTTTTCTCTCTTTCTATACTATTATTTTTTTTTCGTTTAAAGTTTAACCATTACTTGGAAAATTGGTTTTGTTTTTTTTTTCTATTTTTTTTAGTTTTTTTATCGTATTAAATTTTGTATTTTCGTTAGAAACTTGCGTTATTTCCAAATTGAATATTCATACAAGTATTATATTAGCAGTCGACTATTGTTATTACTAACTAAAAGCTTTCTACTGTAATAGTGCAATTTTCTATAACTACTTTTGGATAAAAATAACATTTTTTTTAAAAATGTCAAAATATCATATTACGAAAATTGACAACATAAAATATTAAAGTTTGGCGCTATTTTTTAAATTTATTCATATTTATTTTCATAAATTTTCTATAGATCATAGTTATTAGGTGCACAATAAATAAAATAAAATAAAATCAAAACAAACTGTATAAATTATTCAGATTAAAATATTGAGCCATGTAGTCGTTCTCATTAAATTATTTATGACTAAAGAAAATATATATTTAAATAATATTATTATTTCATGTATCGATATATAGTTTGATGCATAGTTAAAAAGCACTTCTTAGTATGATATCGAAATTATTTCTAAACGCACTTACTTCATGAGATTATTTGATTAAAAAAAAAAAGTTTTTTTTCATAATAATTTAAATCCTATTAACGTAGGTCGGAACAACATCTTTAATTGCTTCGCCGATAACCGATGGAACAGTCAACAAAGTGAATTCATGGCTGCTGTTAAATGTTAACTCGTTCAACTACTATATAGATGCAGGAAATAAAATTGAAAAATATAATGAAATATTTACAATATCTTGAAAATATTCAAAACTTCACTGTATTTTAACTCGTATTGTACAACAAAGAATAATACATAGAAATCTAGTTGATATATTGTTAAATTTTATCTGATACTGAATAGATAAAAGAAATGTTAGTGGATACAGAATTAGATATCGTTGTATTTCTTTTGAGAAAGAAATAAAGAAAATTCTGCAAACTAAATTTGATAACGTTATAATTATATTTTTATAATCTAGCGATTTTGATCGCGCGTTTTTTAGTATAATATAATTAATTGAAATATTGAAATTTTTAATATGAAAATCGAATGAACGTATTGTATCTGTCATTTTTACAATAACATCTTATAGGTTCTATCAGTTTAATTAAGACATTCTTGTTTAATAATCAATATTCAATTCAAAAATATTGAAATATGAAATAAAATAAGTGCTTTGTACACTGCAAAATATAATTTGCAATTTGTTAGAGTGAAAATAATATCTTAATCGAAATATTATAAATCACATATAATTATATTTTAAAATCATAACTTTTATCACGTTCTTCGTTATTTTTCGTTAAATTTTATTTAAACCAATCAAAACAGTCTTATTGTAATGACAGATTTTTACCATTAATTTTTAAAGAAAAGCTCAATTTTTCAAGAGGAGACTTATCGTATCAAAAGAATGTCAAAATGTCAAAGTTTATATGTTTCGTTGAAAAAATTAAAAACTTGGATTCTATACTTCATTTTCAAGTTAGCTGACAGTTTAGTTTGTTAAAAAAGTACTTTAAAATGATAAAGTAGTTGAATAAAAAAATTTCTCAAACTTTCGTCGAAATTTTCCTAAAGTTTTACTACTACATTACGAGTATTATGAACTTCATCATACAATTTTGGGAGCTATTTAATAATAAATATTATTTTTCAACTTCAAAAATCAGTTTTACTGAACAATAGGATACTCAAGCCGTATTTTTAAAATTTTCACATTAAATTTGCAATAAGCAAGTAGCTCTACAAAACTTTATTCAGCTTGTTTAGATATTATCAAGTTATTAAAAAAAAAAAGTAGTACGTATTTAAATAAGCAATGCTCAATATATACATATACGCTTTTAATCACTTTTCGTAATTTATAAATGTATTTTTTATTATCAATGTTTTACTTTATTTTTCTTACGCTAATTAAAATAATGACACTGCTATTTTATAAATTTCATTCAAATATTTAAAGCTTTTATTATGATAGCATATTTACAGACACTTTTACGAATTATTGCACTATTTTTTATCATTACTTTTTTGCATTTTAAGCTTTACTATTTATTACACATTTTGGATTTTTTTTCTTTTATCTTAGTACGTTTGAACAAGACATATTGCATTAACGTTTTGGGATATTATGATAAAATCAAGTTAAACGTATGGTTTATTGTTGGCGATCAATGAAACGATAAAATTTAATCAAGTGTACAAGTACAGACGATTCAGTATTATAAATAAATGTAGAAAGCCCATTGGAATCTTTAGAGGAATCTTTATCAGGCAAATGATAGAGGCACGAGTTTCAATAGAAACTTCTTGAGCCAAAAATTCGAGCGCATATTACTGATACGAGGAAATAGGAACGCGCTTTATGCATGTACATTCTATAGCTATGTATATGTACTAAACCGCAACAACGAACCAAACTGATATTGGCCAAATCATACTCTCGCATACGTATATATAGGCATCGCATCCTCGGTGCGGGCAATATGCGATTTCGGGAAATCAAGCCCTCCTCTATCTCACTCTGACCCAGCTCCTTCTTCTCCTTTTACCTCCTACCTATAGACAATCAACGCAAACTCAATTTCGCTGTGGCTTACCCCTATTATGCGCATCGCGCATATCTTCGTCTAATACCTACTGATAGGTAGTGTGTAGTGGCTAAGAGAAAGGCACGCGAACGATTCTTTTTTTTTTCGTTTTTATTTTATCTTCCGAAAGTGATATCATCGTTCCTTGCACGTGTGCCACTACATAATATAAACTTTGCGCTATTCAATGATTTCTTTGAAAAAAGAAAAAAAAAAACTAAGAGGTCTTATAACTTTATTGAATGTCATATTAAGTGTATATAATATTTATTCTTTATAGGCGATATCTTGAATGCCATACATTTAATGTAGGTATATATATGGTTTATATACTTATATTGTATGATTAAATATAAATTTAGATATGTACAATTGTGATGTCTTTATCGCTAAGTTTTTTGTCTTATTAAGTGGATGTATGTTTATTCTTGAAACGTTTTTAATGCTTTAATTTTAAAGGAATAAAAGAGATCTGTTAAAATTATCGTTAGCTAAATTATTTCTTTGATCAATACAAGTTAAAAAAATAATTACTAATTTTAATGGATCTTTTTTTTTCTTAAAATTTCTTTTAGTTATAATAAGTGTCTTTGAAAAAGTTGGAATTATATTAATGTAAGATTGTAATAACTTATTGTTCACTGTACATATTTCAGAGTTCAACTAGCGTACATAAGCAATCATGCGTCATGTACGAAAATCTTACAATTAGTGTATGTTTGAACTTTTATTTTGAAAATGTAAAATTCTCTTTATTTAAGTGTTACTAAAACTTTTCATTTCTTTATATTTTTGTAAAATTAATTATTTTTGTCTCATCATAAAAAAAGAAATTTTATACTTTTTTCCTGTCAATTGAAAAAAATGTTTGAAAAAAAATATTTAATTATTTTTTAAAGTGTAATTACGTTTTAGTTTAAATAAATGTTGTATGCTATGCCGAATAATTATTATTACTTTTAAGCTTTAATATATAATAAATGTTTAGACTTGAAAACTCTAGTTAAAGTGAATAAGGGAAGCCAGTAGATATAGTACGTTTTATGAAATTTCAAAGGAAATAAGCCTCTTAACTTTCCAAGGAAGAGAAAAAAAAAGCTTTGAAGTTTATGAAGTATTTTATCAAAGAGTAACGCGAAGTAAGACATAAAGAATATCTAATTCTTTTTTGTAATATCTATATAAATATTAACGACTTTTAAACATTTTTTCGAGTATTTATGCACTATATCTCTGATTTTTTTTTTACAAATACAAAATTTTTATATCTATATCGAATGGCATCCTTATTTATTTGTTCAAACAAAAATCTGTATATATAAAAAAAGCGTCAATTTTTTTTATTACAAAAAATAAAAATTGCATTTCAAGTTAACTCGAAACTTTACAGCTGACCTACTTTTACGATAACAGACGCTTAAATATATTTTTTTTTAATTTTAAACCTAATATTGTGTACATATGTACAAATAAAAAAGTTACGTATTTCACGTAAATAAAAAAGCGATTGTTTGAAATATACAAAATAAAAAGATTTAACATAAAAAAAAGTAAAACTACTTACATCTTACCAGGAATTTCTTCGGAGACATGGTTCCACGTCACGGCTTTGCCGTAAGGTTCGCAGTGCAGATAACCTGCCTTTAGCCTCTAGCAATCGTCAAAACTCAGATCCTAGAGAGGACGGTAGTACGGAGGACGCCGGTGACCGCGAAACCTTCCTCAAGTCCAATAATCAGGATGATAGCGAGAAAAGCGACGACACAGAATCAAGACAGAATAGCCTCGAGAATCCTAAGAATGAGACATCGCTACTCGACTCAGTCAATATTCAACATCAACCCTCCAGGTATTTTCGCGTCTATAACTTGGAAATTTATTTGGATACATCAATTCTAGACAATATAACTTATACGCTTTCTTAGACTTACTCGAGTTTGAGCTTAAATCGATTTCGATATACAAAGTTGAGTTATTTTTATTTAATATTTTCAAAATTTACATTTTACATTTTTAAATTTAATTATTTTTTATTTGTCGATCGTGCGTTTAATGAAATTTTCGTATACTTTATACATTATTGACAATCTTTTTATAAAATAATAAATCATTTATGATTCTATAATTGTCAGATACATTCAACTTGATTTTAAAATTTAATGTGATCTTTTTATGCACATTTCTTTTGGAAGATTAAGAATTTATTTGAGGATGCGGTCTGAATGATTTAAAGATTTCTAGAATCGATGTATAAGATTTTTTTATCTTAAAATAGTAACAGTAAAAGAAAAGCAAACAAAAAAAATAAACGAAAAATAGTACTGTTTTCATTTAAATCTTTGAAAAATAATTTATTTTGCTTTCTGTCATGGAAAGTTTAATTCTTATAAATTTATTTTTTCAAAAGTTTAGACAAATAGAGTAAACTTGCATTTGGCTTGCTTAGCTGCATGATCCCTGATGAATGAAAATTTTAAATATTTTATCCAATATCTCTTGTTGTATAAATATCGTCTAATTATTGTAAATGTATTAATGTGTACATTATGTTTCAATTGAAATTCCATTCATTTTCTTTTTACGTACACGTGTAATGTTTATCAATGTTCAACTAAATATTTATTTCAAAATTATATTATATACAATTATCAATACGACTGTTAAATGAATTATATTCCTATATAAATTCACTGCACGAAATCAACGTTAGCTTGAGTAAGTTATAAAAATATTCTTTTTATTTTCTCTCTTTTTCTCCCGCCACTTTCCCCCATGAGAATTCTATCTATCCCCTCAGGAAAGTGAGGTCGGAAAGTATGTATCGCAATACTGCGAATGCATTAGTATGTACGCGCGACATTTTGTTCTGACTGCCAAGGATCCTCGTACCACGGATTTCCCAGAGGAACTTTGAAAGTATATACACAGCATGTGTTTCTATAAGTGTTGGGAACTTTAAGTTTTACCTACTGGCACTCTGATTATTATGTTTATACAGTGTTACTTTTAATGATCTCCAGTATTGAATATTGAATTATTTTTTTTTTTATTTGTATACAAAAGTTACGAATTAAATTTTATTTTCTTTTCTTCGTATAATCTCTTGATATAAAGCAAATTCTGTTTGATATTATTTGTGGATTAATTAATAAATTAATAATTATTAATCTTTATTTAACTTTTTAACGTAATAATAAATTTAAATGGGTCTATTTAATATTTGGCTTTAATTTATATAAAGTGCTTATTTTAATCCAATATTATTATTAAATAATTTTAATACTCAAACTGATTGTACATTAATTCTAAAAATATAGTTTTTTTTAAGTACAGCACGAATAAAGGAAAAACATTTCTCGGTAATCAATGATGCTGTATGCGTATACATTTGTTATTAACAATTTTTTTTCTATTCTGCACAAAGAATATAAAGTAAAAAATTACAAAAGTTTAATCTCCATAGTAGATGAGATGTAGTAAAAAAGATTATAAATAAACATGAATTTACATGACGCGCATTACGTATTAAACAGATGTCTGACCCAGTCCAACTTTTTCTACTTTAGCTTACAGATCTGATACTCTTATTTATAAAAACAAAAAAGAAAAAAAAAATTATATATATATGAATAGTATGGTTATCATTAATCTTAAAAGTTGCACCTTAGTATATACGCGACGAGCTTAGATATCCGTAATATACATTAAACATGCGGTCAGAAAAACTTTTGACCTCCTTGGTTTTAATGGCAGAATGCCAAGTTCAGTTTTTTAAAATTTTATAAAACTTGTCTTTTATACCAAGTTAAGACAGGTTATTAAAATTTCAATAGCTAATTAGTAAATTTTCTTTTTATATATCAAGAGATTAAAATCTTTCTAAAGGTTTCGTCAAGTTATTAATTCTTTTTATTTCCATATTTATAAAAAAATAGATTTTATATAAATTATTTGGAAAAAAATTGAAATAAGAGAAAAAATGAAAACCCGCATTACTAATGAATGATGTAATAAGTGAATTGATTGAAATTAATGCAAGTATAGATATATATTAATGACGCATGTTAATGCTTGAAATATCAAAATGTACATATTGTACATAGCTAAGTGATCAAAGACAAGGACTTTGGAGGCAGGCGCTTTGTCAGGTAATCTGTGTGGGTTACTCTGTTATAGGGATTTAACAATGGAGCCAATAATAACAGCAACAACAATATCGACAGCATCGGTAACAGCAACTTCAACGACACCGTCATCATGTACAATAATAGCAGGACCAACGTCAAGTAGATTACAACAGTCGTCAATAGCAGCAAGACGTTTTGCTGGATGGCGAGCTGCTGCTACGAGTAATCGTGATTATATTCGCTGCCCAGTTAGACAGCCGGCTTCAGTCGAGGAGAGGTGAAGACTCGGCGAATAATTTAACACTTTAATAAATATTTTTTTCATAGAACACTTTTAATAACCCACCACACCGCCTCTCGCCCTCTCACACCTTTTATTTTCTTCAATAACAATTATTTCTGTTCGCTCATCTGTTCTTTATTTTTTTCTACTATTTAGTACTTGTGTTTGTTTATTACTTGATTCTCTTTTTTTCGACCTTTCACCAACAGCCAATTAGTTTATCTTTTATCATTGTTCTTTATTATTATATTTATTATTCGTCGATGTTATATTATTATACGCTTTTTATTGATTTTATTTATTATTACGATTTAATATATTATCATTTATGTCATGATTATATTCAATATTAGTTCCTTATTTTTATTTTCTTTTTTGCTCATATATGTGTACATTAAGTTGCGTTTGTGAAGTTATGTTTGGTTATTATTTCGGAAAGTTTTATAGAATGAAATGATGTTTAATTGATTTCTCGATAACTACTTCTCATACATATAAATTACCATGATTGTTATATTTAATTAACAGTATTTTAAGTTATGTTGTAATATAAAAATTTATAAAGCATATGAAACGTTATTGATGTCAATGTAAGTAAAGTATATAACTTACATTTATTTAAAATTTCAATTGTTCCACCTTATATGATTATTAAAAATAATTAAAAGATAAATAAATTTTAAAATTTATAAAAATATCTGTTCTGAATATACAATTTTTCAAATAATAAATATAATCTTTCTACAGTTTGTACTTTTTATTCAATTTAAATGCATTTACAGAGTGTTTCCAAAAGAAGGAATTCAGAAATATTAAACTTTCCAGGAAAGCGTTTTTATATTATATGATTTCATTCAAATTTCTATAATTCAAAGCAACATTTATTTAATAATATTTTTGAATTTTTATTTCGAAGAGAGAATTAAGGATGTTTTATAATCAATTTAAAATTTTAAGTGAATTTACATTATTTTAGTCAGCCAATAAAGATAATGGATAATTTTACATTCGAATGTGCATTCCATTGTTGGACTAAACTAACTCTTTAAGGATAAAATATGCACTCGAAAAAATGCTATATCATAGCAAGATTAAATTAAGCTATGAAAGGATTAATTTTTGCAATTGAGTAAAAAATGTTTAGTAACAATTTTTATCTTCGTATCTGAATCAAATCAATAAAGACGCTTTTTTGAATAGCATATTGATTTTTCTGAAATTTCAAATCTTCTATATATTTCACTTTATTGTTAACCAAGTTTCATAAAATCTATTTTAACTTACTTAACTAATAAAATATAAAATCTTATAAAGAAAACTTTCTAAATATGATAAATAACATGAAAATTTTTTTACAATTCAAGCTTAATTAATGATTTACTAGTTTAATTATGGTGCTAACATTTATGTCCAATCAAAACTTATAAATTAAATATTTCTCTACTAAAAATTATTCTTTTTATAACAATTTAAAAGCAAATATGTCGCATTTCTCAAATCAATTAAACATATTTCCAATTATGATTTTAATGAAAATTTTTATTTATTTATTTCGCTTTCACAGTGCAATAATTTTTTTATTGTTTTCACTACATTACAACGCTACTTGTATATCGTACTCAAAGGAGTATAAAAACAGCACTTAATGATTTTTTTACAAAAAATTTTATTAGAAATGCCAATATTATTTATTATTTCGTTTTTTATTTATTTTGGCAAAGAAAAAATAAATCACTTGTCATTGATGTTTCGTCGCCATATGTGTTACAACTATAGAAAAGATGAAAAGTAGCTTTTTTAGAAGACTTTGAAAAGGACGTAGGCATTATATAAGCAATAGGTAATACTATTTATACATGTTTAAATATTGAAATAATTTTTTTACCATAATTTTTTTGAAACTCTTAATATAAACAATGCCATTATTGTTTGCTTTTTATTCGAATAATTGACTTTTAATTGTTATTGTTACATTGACAAATCTAAAATTAAAATACAATGGATTGCTGAATGTATATCAATGTATTTTCATCAATTTTAATCTACCATTAACTATAGCTATGTAAGCTTTATTGTTATTGACATCGTCAATCATCATATATATTAATATACTTAAAAATAAAGGCGTTGTCAATCAAATATTTACCTATTTGACGTTACGATGTGCCCACGTCTATTAACTGAAAAATCGTGATTGTTTTTTCCAAAAGGGAGAAAAAGTTATTTGCTTATAATAATCAATCCTTCTAAGACAGCTTGATTTTCATGGAATAAAAATTTTTTTAAGTAATTTTAATATAATTATAAATGTTAAGTATAAAAGTTAAGTATTATTTTGATATTATATAATTTGTGAGTTTAAAAAAAAAAAGTAAGAAAAGAATGGAGAAAACAATTATTTCACGAGGAAAAGTGTTTTAGAAAATACACAATGAATATTAATTCTGATGTATAAAAGCAATTGAAATATATTACTGTTAGTGACGAATTTAAGGGCGAATTTCAATTATTAATCTAGAAAATGACAATATTTACAAGAGTAAGCTTCTTTTTTCTGAAACTATCTTCTTCGTGCATGAAACGTTAATGATTGTCTGTGCAAATTATTGTGTATATTTTTCTTAATATTATTTAACGCAATGTTGCTTAAATGTTTAAAAAAATAATAATAATAACAAAAATAAGTACGTCGTTTCATCGATGTATAATTATGATGTATTTGCCATTTATCAATATAATTAAACAAAAAATTTTGTAGTTGTATTATAGAGCACGCTCGTTATTCAATGCCTTTTTTTTATCATTTTTGGAAAAATTTTTCTTTTTTTACTGCACGTCGCAAATTTATTAATTATTATTATTATAATTTTAGTCGAGAAAATCAATATTAACAAATGATTCTTCATACGTTAATTTCAATATGTCATTGGTTGTGTCACAATTTTTGTAAATATTTGTAATTTTTAAATGATTAATGACATCACGACTTTAATGCGTTAGGAATGAAGAACTTAGAAGTAAGCTATTAACTCAAAGTACATAACTTTAAGCGACCATGAGAGGGTGAAATTGTAATAGAAAATTATATTAAAGCCTAATATTGACATTGTCATCATCAAGAATCATTTTTTGCATTATTCATTAAAATACACATTGTCAGTGAAAACTTAATAAATATTAAATTAGTTCAAAATCTTGTTTATTCATTTAAATATAACTTGTGACGTTTACAAAAAACATTTTCCATTACTATTCAAACTCAAGAAATAAGAAAAGTTATTAAAAGTTAACAGAAAAATTTTCTCGACTAAAACTTTAACTTATAAGTGTTTTGATGAAAATATAAAATTTGCCATAATTTTTATTTAATCCTTCACAGTTTCTAAAGACTAAATGTTCACAATTTATTTTTCTTAAAAAATAAAAAATAATCCTTACCTTAAAAACAAAATAGCTCCTGCGTGTGCTTATGCTGACGCACCACTGCCTATTATGTGTTTCTGTCGCAACAGCAATAAACATCGAAGCAAAAGCAATTGTAATTTGTATAATTTAATCACTGAAAGCAATATATATATATAGATATAGTTATATTAATTCCTATATAATCGAAATTGATTACAATCTCGGGAAATTGTGTGTCTGTGTGCGTGCAAATGCGCTCATATACACATGAATCTGTATGTTCCATGCAGGTGTTACAGAAGATCATGCGAATTGTCCGAGCAATTAGCACGTTGCTCATTACCAGGTAGCGGTAGCAGCAGCAGTAGAGCAGCCTTAATACATCATCATCATCGACGTCACGAAAGTATCGATACAACGCGACATGCCCGTAGCTGTGAATACGCGCCAATAGCAACAGCGAGACATACAACAACAACAGCGGCAGTAGTAGCAACAGCTGAACCAAATATAACAACCGAGGTTCAACAACATTTTGGCCTACCAATACTCAGCGTTTCAGAGCCAAGTCCACCCGACGAAGTTGATCGTGCCGATGATTATTTGTAGGGTTTGCTAGCCGGGGGTTCTTCCTCAGATTCCCCCGTATCTTCTACCTTCACCAAAGAACTTCTCGTTTAAACAATATATTCATTCATTAATCAATGAAAAAAAAACTAATAACAAACTTTACGTGCTTTATACACACTTTATTACTATGCACGGAGTTTGTATTTTCATGATGACGAGATGTGAGATACTCTTTTTTTTCGTTCTTTTGATTTTCTCTCTTGTCTTCTGGAGCCAGTTATATTATTAGGACGCTTGATGGTGAGAATACTAATGGTTCTGGGGATTAAAGAGAGAATTTATAAAGATGATAATGTGCCCGGCAACAAAAAAAGCTTTTAGCTCACTTTTCCGAAGAGTTTTAAAAGTATGAGGCAAAAAAAGAAACTAAATAAAATGGTGAAGGTTATGGAATATTTTTTGAGGACTAATTACATATAAATATAAACACAATAATGCGTTCCACACCGAATTAATATAAAGAAAAAAAGATATCGAATTTAGATTTTATCTAGATTCTCTACTAATTGCGCAACTAACATTTTTATACGTGATATTTGATTATTAACAGCATGATTAACGCTTTTAGTTAATTTCACTATTTTTTTAATGTGTATTTGTATCGTTAACTATCTTCAATTTCCTCCATTTTCATTAAAAAATATAGAAAAATTAAAGAAGATCATTTAGTCTTTGAATATTTATAAAGCTATGTAAAAAAAAAGCTTTCACAATTGACGCAACATACGACATAATCGCTAACATAAAATTGCGTATAAAAATGACTAGTTTCACTCGAAATAAACATAACACAGTCTATTTTATTTATATCCTTCGTTCATCGTAATCTAAAAATCTATTAAAAACCATTCTAGTTTTTAAGTATATACATAAAAGAGAAGGAGAAGAGGGAACGAGAGCGAGATAAAAAGTTAAAATAAAAACAAATGAAAAAAAGTAAAAGAAGTCACACAATAATAACAAAAGTCGCAGACTGGATTGCATGAGATTTCATTTAGCATGTAAGTAAGCCGTGCATGTGGTATACATACATTGTATAGTCCCGAGGAGAGCAAGTGGAATAACAAAAGGTCCGAGTTCACCTATAGCATTTAAAAAAAGAACAAAAGAACTAAAATAAAAAAAAAAGCAAAAAGAGGAGGTATAGAGTGAAATGGTGGTAGAATGGCGGTAAATGCGATAAGCGCGACGCGATTAATAGATACGGCGCACGAGGCGTGTACAAAACTATACAGCACACACTAACTAATGCAAGTGTATACTGCAAAGGGGTAGTAAGTACGCAAAAGCAAAATGAAAAAAAAGAAAACTATATATAATGCCGACTCGTCGCGTACCGAATATCTATGAAACCGTCCGACTATTACCTTATCGGTGGACGTGCTAAGCACATATATACACTACTTTTCTCTGTAATTATATAATAGACCGACCGCGACTGACGTGTTTAAGTTTGTTAACCTTATTTCCTTTTTTTTCATTTACTATTTGTCTGTTATGATTAACCAAGAATTTCTTTAAAAAGTCTAATTAGGTATAATTTATAGCAGCTCTTCAATGAATAAAATTAAGAAAAACTAAGATTAAAGTTGATTATATTAATCTTATACATAAAAATCTACGTATAATTTAAGTAGAACAAGAGAAACAAGACGTGTAAGAATGCGTGCACAGAGCCATACGATACAATGTCTTTTTTAATTAAATTTATCCTCCTTTTTTTTCTTCATCAATTACGAGAAACAATTGAACAATAATAGAAATATCGCGTGTATGTTACCTTTGAGAATCAGAAATTCAATAGTTCCAGAAATAAAAGTTAAAACAAAAAAGAAAAAGATAATCATAATTTTATTATTATTAATGTAATTGAGTTTTAAAATGATCAAAAAAGAAGGCAAATAAGGAAATTAAAATAAAATTAAAATTCGACAAAAAAAAGTAATAGTAAAAAAAAGGTATATTCGTTAATGTATAAACACGAAAGTCGCATCAAAGTATATATAATTAGAGAGAAAAAGTGTCCGTGGGCAAATACACACATACGCCTTGATGTGGCGCTTGCGCGCGTCCATCATTCATCTGTGTACATATATATGTATAAAAGAAAAAAAAAACTACCAAAATATATATATACAGCGAGTGGTCGTCATAGCCCCACGAGTCGTGTATAATTTTTTTCCTTTAATTATTTTTCCAAGGGAATAAAACGGAGTATTATTAGCCAATAAAAAGTAAAAAGTTAAAAAAAAAGTAATAATAATAAAAAATAATAAAAAAAAAAGTATATGCTAAACGTGTTTTTTCCCTTGATTACTTGTGTCCTTTATATATTTTTTCCTGTGTCTTTTTCTAAGCCAACTTTTTAAACATACCTTTCGTGCCGTCGCGCCGAGCGTCGTTATTATACACGCATAACAGCGGGGGCATAAATATACAGCAAATTCTGGGAACAATGGAAAAAAAATAAACTAACAACGTACGGTTTTACTGCGTTATTAAAACTATAATGTTAAGAGGATATCTGGGGAACGTTTAAAATTAATTAAAAAAACTAAATAATATAACATGTATATATTTATAGACTCTCGGTTAGATTATCGTTGTATAGATGTTTTGATTTTTTATTTCTTCTTTTTTTTCACGTCGGGAGAAAGAGAGTTTCTGCGAGGTGAATTAGAAAAAAAATATATAGATCTGTGAGAAATAAAAATGTGTATAATGTATATATGGATAAGAGTTGAGAAAATTATATTGTGTGTGTGGTGTGTATATATAAAGTAAAGAGAGCTAAAGAAAGTGTATTCAAGTGATTTAATGGATATACTCAAATAAGAATGAGAGAGAAAAGGAGAAAGAAACAATATGGTATATATATATATATACAAGGGGTTGCTCTGTACCCGGGCAGTTGTGAACAACGCCGTATTTTTTTTTTCCTTTTTTTTTTGCGGAAACATTTCAGACGAAGTGCGAGATGATTGATTGCGGAAGGAAACGGACGTTTTTAACTGTCTGCAGCTTTGGGTCCAGCAGATTTTTTTTTCTTCTTCTCTTCTTCTATAGCTCTCTCGAGCTTATACTCTTGATTTTAAGCTCAGTTTCTTATTAGCCAGCTTTACAATGGATATTATATACTACGTCTTTTTATACTTGATTTATATTTAGCTTATTTTTGGATATTTTCGGGTTGTTTATAATATTGAATTTTAATTATTTATGTATTTGTTTACTTTTTTTATCGATGAAAGTATTGTTATGCACTTATTAATATAATTTTGTATTGTCGCGTTAGCATAAATTTGAAATGTATTATTTATACAACTTTATATTTGTCATCGCTTTACGTGCCTTTCAGTCGTTTGCGAATTATGATAGATCCTTTCCTTTTAATGTTAATGAATGAATATTTAATGCCGAGCATTGCAAATGTGATAAATTTTTCATCAAAACAAACCCTTTTTTTTAGAAATTATAATAAAATTTGCATTATTTTTGTAATAATTATGCAATTACAATCTATAAATATAATCTTATTTTCTGATGCATAGATAGATTTCATTAATAAGATTTTCTAACAAGTTCGTTTCCTTCATCAGCCAATTACTGTTATTTTACTTTAATTGGCCTACTAAATTTAAAGGCAGTCAAACAAATTATACGATAAAAACTCGATTCGCCAAGATTTTTATCAAGCTTTTTAAAATATTCAGAGTAACGAAAAATACGGAAATCGCGTGATTTTAAATCGTTTGAGATTTTTCCGCATTAATAGTTTAAGGAAAGCACACACACATACACTCACCGACAACACGTATTAGTTAAAATTGAAAGCACCTGTTTTGAATTTGAAAAAAAAATTAAAAATAAAATATATGTCGTATGCTTTCCTTTGAAGAAAAAAGATGAACGATTTCTAAAAACTACAAAGTGCAAATGTGACATTTCGTAGAGCTTTTAATTTTTCTACGTCAATATAAAAAATTGTTACGCTTAAACTTAAAGTGTCAATTAATTCGTATATATTTCATATATAAATTATTAAAAAAATCTAGTTAACGTTAGAGTAACTAAGCTATTCACTGTAAATATAACATAATTTTTAATAATGAAAATTTAAAAAAATTATATTATTAGAATAATTTTATTGTATGAGAAATAATTCTCGCAGAATCGTACCCCAGATTTCTCTTAAAATATAGGCTTTAAGCCTAATCATACGCGGCTATACCGACGTTATAGCATATATTTACGTAATAAATACACAGCGAATACATAGATATCGCATGTAGCCGTTCATTCGTTACTCTAAACAGTAATTCTTTTGTGGGCTTTAAATTAAATTTTTCAAAATTCAAAATTTAAAAAAAAATTAAAATTCTCTTCAATAATATGATTAATAAAAATTTTGACATTATGTCAAATTTAATACATTATAATTATACTTTTTTCAATATAATGCTATATTCAATTATAAAAATCAGATAAGAAGGAGATATAATTAGAAAAAAATCAAAAACTTTATTAAAATTTCATGATACTCATTCAAAATTTATTGAAAAAAACAGCAGAACCATTCACCAATCTAAGAAAGTGAATTTTTTTTTTCCTCTCTTTCGGTATTGTGAGCAAGTAAATGTTTCATAGATTAAAGTAGCATTCGGTTGCAGGAGCAGCGTAGAGCTATATAAAAAACAATGCGAGCCCTAATTGAATTTCTGTTCAGTGCAAGTCTTCTTTTTTTTTTCTTCAAAAGAAAAGAGTCGGTCCGTTGCCGACAGTAAGCAAGACGAATGGCGCGTTACATGTATTCGTCCCATATGTAAAGAAAATAATAAAAAGAAAAAAAAAATAACGTCAAATCGATAGCGTAACCTTAACTCCCTTTTTCGCATTACATGTGTTGTGTATATATACATATATGTATATACATAGAAAGCCGGAGTAAGTATCTTACATTCCGCGACTCATTGATCCGTCTAACATATTTTTCCTCAACTTTTCCCCTCTCCGCCTCTTTCACATACCAAATGCATATGTACCTTGTATGTACGTGTAATGTACTTGCATATAACGTAATATGTGCACATTTATCTTTATCTATACATACATGGCTTTAATTTACATAAACATTACTTACGTGCAAGAATTGTCTTGACGAACAACTCAACTGGTTTAATTAATCGATAACATTTTGCTTTCAAGTACAAATTTTTCGAGAAATTTTCGGTATATTTAGAAGCAGATACATTGTTATGTTAATTAGTTCATAAAATAATAAATAAATTGGGAATAAAGTAGAGAATTATTGAATTTAACAAATTTTTCGAAAATAATGATTTTTCCGCTCGTCAAGCTACATTACACGTACATTCACATATATTTTTGATACAAGCTCACAACATATCACAATTCATATCTCAAATTCCACCTCGATCTTTTTTCTTTTTTTTTGCTCCTTTTGTAGAAGACGCATTGTACATAAACATTTTCATTGTTTCTTTCGTAATATTTGTTTTTCTGTCCTCCAATTTTATTTCTTTTTTTCCTTTTTTTTTAATCCTAAGGGACTTTAAACGACGTACAAAAACGTCAATCGCATGTAAAACTAAAAGTAGCGGAAAACATTTATACAACGCGTATAAGGATATATAAGGGAGGAAAGCGTTTCTCTCAACTTTATGGGGAAAATGTCTCTCGAGGAAGAAGAAAGTGTGACGCACCGCGGGGAAAGGCTTTGATGCGTTTATATACGTACGTACACATAGTTTTAGTTTTACGCGCGCTATATAACATCCGTGTATACACACATACAGAAAATATAATGTGCACTTGGATTTTGTTGAAAAGTATCCTTGTTATTTATGCATATACATAACTAAAATCATATATAAGTTCACTTCTACAAATGTGTATATTATATATGTATAACAACATAACGTGTACGTATGCACACATAAGTTTTCTCTGTTTGAATTAAGACAACTTTGCCGCTTTAATTATCCGTTGAATTGCTGTTGGAAAATTTTGAAGAGAGTTGAGAAAATTAATATTTGTAATCGCATTGGCATTATTAAATTTACGTTAGACAAGAAACTTTTGCCAAATGAAAATTCAATGCTTTTGTTAATTATTCACTTTTCTACGAGCAATTGAAACAACTTTAATAATTTACCTGATAAATTAATGCCAACGAAATGTTACATGGAATGGTATAGCTCGAACTTCAAATAAACTCTATGTATTATTATATTTATTAACAAAAAAATTTTTTCCAATTATTTAAAAATGTATTTTGCATAAATAAACTCTTCAAAAATCAATGCACATTTATAAGGAATAGTCGCTTGATAAAAGGGATATAAAAGAAAAATTTAACAGGATCATATAGAACTATTTTATTTGAAAATCAATAAATATAAGCGAATTAGTATCTAGATTAAGTATCACATAAACATTATAAATTTTAAGAAAATTACATTTTTTGCGGAATGCTTGAAAAAAAAAAGAAAAAAAAAAGAAAACAAGATAAAATACTGAAAACGTTATGCGCTACATGAGTCCTATATGATATATCCTTAGTTTATTGCCGACATAAAAAGATGCAAATGGCGTACTAAACTTTTTCACCGTACTGGAAAATCGCGCTAGAAAATTCCAATATTTTTTCATCGAGTATAAACGCTCGTTTGCCAAATACGCTCAGTTCCAATCCATTTCCTTTCTTTTCTTTTTTTTTACTTTTCTTTTTATCGAACCCACTTAAAAAAATACAAAATTATTTAGAAAAGTATAATTTAAAGAAGTTGTTAACTGACGCTCGTCAGTTTTATAGCAAAACTGATTCAAGGCTCTAATATCGTTTTTTAAAATTAAATTTTTTTACGGTTGTGTCATTTATAATTACGTCGAATAAGAGAAAAAAAAATATGTACACCAAATCATATCGTAATTTAAAATAAAAAAAATCGTCGACCAAACAGTCAAACATAAATTATAAAATAGTATAACGTATAAAATAAACTAAATTAATTTTAATATATTTCAAAAAAATTTATAAGACTTTACGAATTAATGCTCATATCTTAACGTAAAATAATATGTATAGCAGTAGTTGATATAATGTTTTTTCAACTTTAAAAATGAAAAATGTTCAAAAAGTGAAGTTCATCGACGTTAAAATCAGTGTAATTATAATGTGTCGATGTATGTACGTGTAATTCAATTATTATCGACATAGGGTAGATCGACGTCCAGAAATATAAATAATATTTATTATTTAAGGATAGAAATAAAGTTGCATTGGTGTAAAACTAGGCCAAAATAAAGAAGAAGAAAAAGTAAAAACGATGTTAATAAATCAGTAAAATATGACCTTCTATACACGCGCTTATGTTTCATTAAACAGTTTGGGTTTGAAAAATTCATATGCTTTTTTATTGAAAACGAATAAAGTAATTTAAATATTGTAATACTATTTTACAATAAACAATAAATTTTATTAAAAGATATTAAATAAAAGTATTAAATGATTCATTTTTCTTATTTATAAAATACGAACTATTGCAAGTATTTTAATGTGATTTGTGATCAAAATCTCGTAGTTAAAAGTTAAAACTAAGTTTTTAAGGATCTATTGGTTTTTTTTTTAAATTGAAAAGTTTTATTTTTATTTGTCATCAGAAGTAATAAAAAAAATAATAAATTGAATTCATTTTTACTATATAAATATCGTTAAAAATTTAATTTTGTTGCGATTATTAATTGCAAAAATAAACATTTAAAAGTTCGTAATTTATCGAAGTTCAAATTAAAAAAATATATAAAACTGTACGTTACACTAACATTTATATTGTTTATTTTTTGTTCGTACATTGTTTTTAGATTCAAAAAATAAATAAAGTAAAGTTCATAAATGTGACTTTATCAAAATAAAAATTTTTAAATGTAAACATACTGAATATAACATAGCATAATATTATTCTTCTTAGCTTTACATCAATGAACTGCAAATGTACTCTATGATAATTATATCTTTAATAAATGCCTCAAACATAATAATAATAAATTAAATAAGAAGTTTACTAATTTTATGAATTTAAATAATTATCGTTAAAAAGAATTAGTTGCGAGAATAAAAAAAATTTTCAAATTTTCTAAAACTTTAGCTTCAGTAAATTACGACTCAAAAAAGGAAACTAGCTCTAGATGTTAAAAATAAAAGTAACGAAATATGCAGGTGAATGCATTCTGATTCAGTATATTAGTTGACGTAATGATTTTAGTGAACGATTGCTACGGGTTTTACACAATGAATTTATTCAGATTTACA